>JAWWLV010000179.1:19772359-19870850 GCA_035041135.1 Platyrinchus mystaceus
ACGAAGTTCAGTAGCAAGGTTCACTCTATTACTGTACTGCTCAAAGGATTTAACAATGATTCAAAACTACCAAGGCATAATCAAAGTTATCAAGACAAAATGTGCTATATTACAAAGTTATGAGTGATATTGATCACTCACCAAAAACTGTAGTTGTTAAGAAGTGTCTCTGCCTTGAGGAGCAACACTGAGAGGCATTCCAGTTCAAAGGAATCACTGCTGTGCGTCCAGTTGCTTACTAGGGAGAGCTCAAAGAAGGCTCCTTCAGTATGCCATATTTATAGAACAAAGTGGTCGGCATGAAGTCAAATTACATGTGATGGAAAAGAGACTCCTTGTATCCTCAACTTTCTTTGTTCCTTGATATATGTGAATTGAAAAAGCTATCTGCTATTGTGTTAATTGTATGATCAGTGCTGCAAGCTCATATGCATTGATGCTCCTTGTGTCACTCAGTTCCCTTGTGTGTTTTTAGAGAACAGATTGGAATTAGAGAGTTCTTGGCCCTGTTAAGGGTCTCTGGCCTTTACTTTCTTTGGAACCTGTACCAAACTACTGCGAGTTTGATTAAGGAGTCAAGTATATCCATCATGACCTCAGATGCTCTGGTTTTCAAAGGATCCTCTTAAAATGAAAAAGGATCCAATCCAAGATACAACGCTTGTGAATAAACTGTGCTGCAAAGAAGTTGCCAGTTTATTTTCAAAAAAAAATCTATAAACCCTTGTGATTGGTCCAAGAGAGGTTTTCTAGTTTCCTAAAACTACTCCAGGAACATTATCTTGAAGAGAGCTTATTTTGCAGTGTAATCTTTCACAAGGAAACTTTGTTTTTTCTTATTCCCATTATCTTTAAATCTTTTGGGGCCCATCACTTTTGTCCTTTCAGCAAATCTCTCTCTCTCTGTAAAGCGCTATTCTTTTTTGAAATATGCAGCCCATGGCTTTATATAATGAGTTATAGAAAGGCTCAGTTTTGCCTGGGCCTGTCAGGTGTTTAGCCACACTCAGACCCTAAATTAACCACATTAAAACAGGAAAATTCTCAGAACTTCCCCAGGAAACATGCAAGACATAAGCTGAGGGCCTTTAATTTTTCTCAATATGCTGTTATTTGAAACTGACTTAGGCAAGAGCATTTATGAGACTCTCATCCCATACCTGCAAATCCTATATACAGAGTCACTTTTTATCATTACTGTTGTTGCCTTCACTGTGTAATTTGAAAGACAATGTGCTGTGGTCCAGTAATTACAAACACTGAACTCACAAAGTGCTGTAACTGTTGTATTGTATACGCTTGGTTTTCATCCTGTTGTATGTACAACATCCCATTATTTTGAAAAATATAAAAAGAGATCAAAGAGATATATCCTCTAACCTATCCCTTATCCCTGAGGCATTTGAAGAGCTATTGGATTGTGTGGAACACAATGATCAGCCTTTATATCATCTTTTGACAACATACTGAGAAAGAATAACCTTTATATCGTCTGGAGTCAACAAGTCCTTCCCATTAGTGGGGTCCTGGAAAGAGGGCTAAATAGTTGTCATTGAAGGCATTAAAAATTTCACACACATTTTCTCTGTGTTTTCTTTGTTGTTTCATTTTAGAAAATGGCACACATAGCATGTTTTACAAAGGATGATGATCACAGAAATATGAAATCGTAGAAAGCTTGGGGTTAGAAGAGACTTTACAGATCATCTGGTTCTGATCTCCCTGCTGTGTGCAGGGACATATTCCACTAGACCAGGTTGCTTAGAGCCCCATCCAATCTGGCCTTGAACACTTCCAGGGATGGGGCACTCACAACTTCTCTGTGGAACCTGGTCCAGTGCCTCCCCACACTCACAGTAAAAGATTTCTTCTTGATATCTAATCTAAACCTGCCTTCTTTCAGTTTGAAGCCATTCCTCCTTTTTGCTGTCACTACTTGATCCTGTTAATAGTCTCTCCCCAGCTTTCTTGTAGGCTCCCTTCAACTGTTAGAAGGCTGCAATTAGGTCATCCTGAAGCCTTCTCTTTTCCAAGCTGAACAATCTGAATTATCTTACCCTTTCCTTATAGGAGAGGTGCTCCATTCCTCAAATCATCTAATATTCTGGAGTTTGTAGCCACCTTTCAAATCATACTTTAAATATCAGTCCAGATAGTAGTTTTTCACAGGAAAGAAGATTTTATTGGTTTCCTTATTCACTTTTTACATTTCCTCTGAAATGTGTTTTGAACAACATTAAGAACGGAGCTGACCTTTGTATACACAAGTTTATATCTATTTGCATCAATGTTAATGGATGTTAGGCTCCCCGTTGCATTCTGATATACAATACATAGTCTTTGTATATAATCTTTATTGACTTGTTACAGGTCCTCAAAATTACATAGGACAAATGAATTTTCAGGAGGAAATGTTTCCTGTCTGTTTTTGATTATAAATGAGGTGTCAGTATGCCCACAGTGTCCCAGAGAAAAAAACCTTTGAACACTGGCATTGGCAAAAAATCAGAGTAGAAAGGGAAAACACTACCACTAAAAACTACTCTTCCTATCAAATAATTTTTTCTTTCCAAATAAGTGAAACAAACAAATGACTCTCTATGGGTGACAAAGAAATGAGGCTGCACACATAGAATTCAATTTTGGGATTTGTCCACAGATCTCTCTCTGCATTCCCCTTTTATAAACCTCTTCCGGTAAACAGCACCTGGTGTTGCCATTCAGTTAGCTAAAATTCCCAAAACTTTGGTGACCTGATATTTTGATTTCACACACTATCATTCTGTGATTGGTTTCAATCATGGCATAAACCATGCATGCTATCATGCAGACCATTAAGTGGTTTTCTGCTTTGAAAACTCAACACTCTCTTTATCAAAACATGGTTAAGGCTGAAATACTCCTTTTTGATTCTAATTAACTGAATGCAGGTGCATCTGACTCAGCTTGTTCCCACAACTCTCCCCCTAAAAAAATGAGGTCAAAAAATGAAATGCAGCAATGAATTAAATAATTTTTGCTGCAGGGCTTATGGTTAGCCCCCCTCAGATTAATTGCTTGGAAATGAATTATGCAGACCTAAAAATGTTGAACAACTGTCTAGATCCGTGTTTTGGAATATTGTGAGTGCTCATTGTTAGCAAAAACTTAGCATTGAATGCTTGGAGATGCTAACATATTCAACTCCAACACGGGCACTTAGAAAATCTCTTTAGTTAACTGGAATGAGTACAGTTTTATTTTTTGAATCTGTCTTCTGTTAATCCTGGTAAAAATTTGTAAATAAGAGAAGAATATGGCACATGCATGGGTTTGGAATTGAGAAAAATCAGGGAGTCCAAACTGAGGTACACAGCAGAACTGCATGGGAGCCCTAGAGATCAGAAGAAAAAGTCAAACTTATTTGCCATTCTGCCTTTAAGTACTATATTTTCATCTGTAGTATATTCACTAACCTACATACATATGTTATATACACATCTTAAAAATCCATACATTTTCTTTTTGCCTTCTCATTCCCAAGTGAAATTTGTCAAAGAAACCCTGTCTGACACACAAATTAAGTGTTGCTTATTTCAAATAGAGAATGATTAACATGATACTACATCCTTATAGAAAGTCAGCTCAAGCAGCCATGCAGGGAGCCAGAATCATAAGACAGGGATCTTGTCCTTTGCTACTGGGTAAGGCTGGGTTATTGATTTCCTCCATATATTCCTAATAAAATACTCCTCTACTCTACATGTGCTGAAATTAATTATACAGTAACATTTGACCCTCCCTGGAGTTGAAAACTCAATAGGTACTACTGCAGGCACTTCATTCTGAAGGAACTGAGAAAAGCCTGAACAGCACAGATTTTATTCAAAATGTGATTCTTACTGTTTATTGCACAGTTGTGGTTTACCTTTTACTAACAATATAAATAAGTAGAGCCACACAGTTATAGAAAATACTCCCTGAAGGGGAAAACTGTGTATGCAAGTTAGTTACGTAGATGAGGATTGCAAATTGGCTCTGTTGGAATGGGAGTTGCCTCTGTGTCAGCTTCAGAAGCCGACATAGTAATAACACTTTGTTCATACAAAAGAGTACCTTTCCTTAGGCAGTTTTCAGAGCTTGAGAAACCTCGTCTAACAAAATCTCCCATCAACCTTGTGAGGTAAGTAAGTAGCAATATTAAATGCATTTTGAGTACCTATTGGAACTCTGTGTTGTTATTCCTGTAATTTGTGATTTTTCTCTTTATCCAACACCGGAAAAAGACATCAATATTTTAAAATTGTCTGCAAGAAGAGTTACAGGAAAAAGTTGTTCTGGAAATGCCGAGAAGACATTCCTGACATATTTAATTAGCTTCTTTTATTTTTGTCTGTCTTTACACAATACAATCAGATAAAATTAAAGCAAAGTGATTGATTTAAAATATTTCATTTTTTTAAAAAAGGTAGTGTTCTTATGAAGTTGAAACAATGTTGCCATTATAAAAAATATTTCCTCCTTCCAAATCCAAAGGTGTAAAAAGTTCCAATAAAACATTTTTATTTTTGAAATTGCCATATATCTATATAGTCTATATCTATATTTAGACCTATAGGTATACTTATACCTATGTAGGCTATATCTATATGGCAATATATGTTTTTGGCATGCACTTTTCAAGAGGACCTTTGTGTTACAGGTAACTGTGTGCAGCAGTGCAGTCTTAGTACCACAGAACCCACTGGCAATTCTATGCTGACTTCCTTGAATTTAGGTGATGTCTTTTGGGGAAAACCGGCTCACCTTTTAAATCTTTGCCAAGTACATTTGCCATTCCCTTCTCTCATCCCTGTCCAACCAACCAACTGAGGCATATTGGGCACTCAAAATGTAGGGCTTAAAGAGCAAAACATAGATGTGTACTTCAACCCAGCAACATTTTACCCTACGCTGTGGCTTTTGCTATAGGTAACCTGAGGTTTAATGAAAGTAATTCATATATGTCAGATCTCCTTCAGGGCAAAAACTTCCTTTGCTGGCCCTTTCCATTGCTGGTTGATTTAATCTAGTTTAGCTGTTTTGTGTATTTCTTTTTTTTTAATCTCCCAGTCTTTCATCATTATTTGATTATTAGCCAGCCAGTGCCACGTCATTAAAGCTCCATTTGTTCATTTGTGTGGCAAGTGTGATCCATAGATATTTAAGTGTAGAGGATGACAAAAGAGAACAGTTATCACAAGTTCCCTGGGAAATGTTCGATTTTTTTATTTTAAGGACAGCACTTACAAAACAGTGCTTGCTAGGCAACTGTAGAAATGTAATCAAATATTTCAATATTTTATGCTTTTTAGATCTATTTCTCATATCAACTGGTTTTTTTATTTCTGGATATCTGATTTTTTTCCAGCTGTCATTCATCTAATTCACAGCAGTGGCCACCCAAATTGCTGTAGTCAATATGAGAGCCAAATTACTTTACCTGTTGACATTATGCTTTTGTCTTCATTCTAAATATCATTCAGCCCTCAGAATATTGCCTCTGCAGGTGCAAAAGTGAGTAGGAATGCCAACAGAAATTAAATGACATTTTATCACGTTTAAGATACCATGTGATTTGTTTTTAAATGATGATTGCATTTTCTACATGTATTTCAACAAATGACATCTCTATGGCTTCCTGATCCAGCTTCCCCAAAAGTCAATGATAATTTTTCAGGGGCTTCACGCAGAGCTGGATTAGGCTCAATATGATTGATAGAAAGACAGTAATGAAATATAATAAACTTAACAACTAGGTTGGCAATCATATTGTCTCAGTAGATCTTAGACTCTTAAGGAAATAATAAGTACCTAATACATGACTACTGTTCTCCTATTCTAGGTCCCCATTCCTGGCAATTAGCATTTGATCCAGAAGGAGTCATATTCACATTTCTGCCTGTTGAGTAGGAATATAGCTTTTTAATTCCGGACTCTTATAAGTCTTTGCATATGTAACTAATGGAGAAAAGAGGTTGAATTACTATAATTTTCATAGTCACCATTTTTCTAATGATTAAGAAAATAGTCAGAATCATCAGTCTGAGAAAAATCAAATGTGGTGAGATGCACAGACTGAATACACTGTATGTAAAGAGGAACTGTCTTTCAGTCACTTTTAAATTTTGTGTGTTCTGGATGTAACTCTCCTCTGCCCTTGTCCTCTTCCATATGGAATCAGTTACTGTCACTTTACTCATGACATGCCTTGGCATGTCATGAATCCAGGTAATGAATCGCCAAACTTTTGTTTTAGCAGTGATAAGAACTTTTAAAAGCTTACTTTGTCTCTTAGATAACTGAAGGACTAAGCCAATGTGGCCGTAGTTTTTAAAATCACATTGTAAAAAACCCATTCTCAATACATATTTATTGATGTTGGTTTAAAAATAACTTGAGAACAGGTGTTAATAAAACTCAGTGCATGGATGCTTGAGGAAAGTAATCATTGAAAGCATTCAAAAGAGTATTTCATGAATTCGTGTAGCTGTTTAAATAAATGTTCATTGAAAAGTGGTTTGACTGAACTTCAGAGATTGCTTGTGAAAAAAAATGTTGAAAGAAATAATCTAAAACAATTTTTCCTTGACACACCTTTGAAAGGTTACTTTTGAGTGAAATAGAAATATATTCAGAAATAAAAATACAGTTCTGATATTGTTGTATTTTTAAGGTCTACTCTTAAAAATGTGGCAGCACTGGTGAAAAGTACTGCCCAACTTTTTGCTATTTTTTGAAGTGTAAGGTGATCATTTCATTTGTCTCAACAACAATAGTAAGTTGCTTGATATTTTGCATGAATAAAGATGGTAGATTAGATTTTCTTTTAGGATAGAGAAGACCATCGGCCAGGTAATGGGAGCATTTCAATGCAGAGGATAGTTTGCTCCAACTCTTGTACAGCTGTAAATACTTTTAAAGCTTAAACATTTTACCATGCAAGACACAAATCCATGTCCAAAACTCACAAGAGTAGAAAAAGACCCTCAGAAATAACTCCAAAATGTCAAAATAGTTATTTTGAAATGCTCAGCTTCTAGGAAATGGTTGATCAGATAAAAAGTGAATTTATGGAAAAGCAGTTAGAGGACTTGCTGATGGTCATTGTTAAGAAAAAAGATATTAGTTTTGCATATTAGTTGTAAAAATTTCTATGAAATTTCAAGTCACTTAATTAACTGGTACCTGAATTCATTGCAAATATGAACTTACTGTCCAAAGAACTCAAGTAATCAATAATTTATATGAAAATCTTGTTTCATAGAGCTAGAGTTTTTTACCAACAGCCGTTTTTAAGAATATCCTTGCAAATGACTGATAACTATTTACCACATGTGACGAGGATGCCTGATGTCAAAAAGCTACTGCTTTATACAGAGGCCAGAATTATTTGATTTGGGAAATTCCTGGTTGGGTGTTTTTGTGGTTTTGGTGTCTGTTTGTTGCTTGGGTTGTGGTGGTTTTTTTTTGTTGTTGTTGTTGGGGTTTTTTGGTTTTTTTTTGTGGTTTGGTTTGGTTTGGTTTTTTTTGTCTGAACATGAACAACGCAAAAAGCTTAATGATTGTGATGTTAAAATATTTTTTAAAAAATACATATTTTTGAAAAATCAAGGTGTTCACTTCAACAAAATTTGATTATAAGTGAGTTCCCAGTTTTCCAGTTACATAAAGCTGTCTCAAAATGATGCAAACAACAAATAGCTCTATTTCAAAAAGTTTGTATTTGAGACCTTTTTACATCAAAATTTATTTCCAAATTTTTTGGAGATATTTCCTGGAGACTAACAGTCCACTGATTTTCTTTTTAAACCAACTGCACACTTCAGCTCTAGTCTTGGGCTTATTAAGTCATAAAAAACATGCCATGGTATTAAAACAAGTTTTATGTCATCCCTAGAGAAAAAAAAAATCATCAAAAAACAGAGGGAACACAAAAACATAAATTAATAAACTCCCTTAGTTAGCCTTGCAGAGCAAAGAAGAGGGCAGAATTCCCAGCAGATGTTAAAATCAGTGTGTCTATCCTCAGTCTAATTAGTCTATGCTGATTTATACCATCTGGGGTTCAGGAGGTGAATGCCTGAGGTGAAGACATGAACTACATAAGCAACTCCAACCTTTGAGGACGCATCTCTCTTCAAGTCAATAATGTGTTCTGAGGCACTTTGATTATATTCATATTTATGCCTTGCCATTTACATGAATTAGGTTGTCATGACAGCTGTTCTTCACTTACCTAGTTAACAACACTAGTTTCTGGAGTTTTCTACATTAGTTGTTTTTCTCAATGTATGCATATTTACTGTGACTTTTCAGTGCTTTTCAGATTTATCTAGCATCAGAAATGTGTCTTCTTCAGATCTGTTCTGCATATTCCAAAGGTCATAGCTAATCATACAGATTCATGCGTTATAATGCTTCTGCTTTTGCACGTACTGCACAGAATTCTCATGAAATATTGTATTGATTTTTATAATTTTAATGTGGTTATTTTCAGACTGTTTCTAGTCATTCATACCTTAGCTGACCAGTTAAATGGCCGAGTCAGAGACATCTTTCTTTTAGTTTATTTAATCAAAGTATCCTTCTCCACTTAGCATATTTTAAAATTGCTTTTGTTCTTTGATTTCTAACCTACAGAATATCATCTCAAGGGCAAGTAAGCCTGAAAATCTCATTGCTACTTGCCCATTTCAAGGCCTTTCTGTTTGCAGTGCTGCCTTACTCAAGTTTTGCCATTAGCTTAGACATATTAATAAATTGAAATTACAGCATAAAATTTTGAGTCAGTTTTGAAGAGAAAGTACTATATCAAATATAAACAGCTGCTGCAATTACATAAAATAGAATTCAGTTAGCAAGAGCTGTTGAGCTTTGGAGCACTAACCAATTACCAGCAGGAGTCAGAAATTGTTCCGTGAGGAACAATTATCTGAACTATATGGGAGGTAACAGAGATTTCCATCCTGGAAACTTTAAAATTCTTTTGGTTTTGAGGGAAACAGTTTCTTACCTAGAAATTGTAATCATTCCAAGGCACTTATCTATCCAGAGCTATACTACTATGGACTGCATTCCACAGTCATTGTAAAAATAATCAACCAGTGGTGTATTAAAAATACCACAAAATTTTGAAATTAACACAGTATCACATGAAGGGTCCTTAGGGTCTCTCTCCGTTTGGCTCAGTGGTTTCAAATTACACAACTTTTTGCATGTAGTGTTGATATTGGCCTATTGTCCTAGATCCAAGCTGTGGTCTTGATTTCAGCCTTTGCTTTATTTCTTGTGTTCCTACATCAAAACTTGTGTGATTTTTATACTGTTTTCCCCCTGCACTGACAGAGAACAAACAGCACCACACAGGTTGAGCCAGAGTCTAGGTGTGTGCAGAGACCTAGGACCTTTTTCCTAGTTTGTGTCTTTCGTGATACTGAATGAGATGTGCCGGCTTGATTTTCTAAAGGACAGAGAGTTGGTATGCAGTAGCACTGAATGGGGTGATCTGTCCATGAGGAAAAGGGTCCATTTGCATCACAAGTCTATTAGTAGAAACTCATTTATTGGCAGGCAATGGAAGAGAACACCTGCCTTTTGCATTCCCTACAGTGAGTGAGGTCTTTGACATGGCCTGTCTGCTTCCCTGGGCCTTTTTAATGCACTTCCAGTCCAGTGTACAGCCTTGCCTCCTGCACAACAGCTGCAGAGTCCCTGTGGTTTTGCTGTTGAAGCCTAACCTGCAAGGCTTAATTTGACAATCCTGTGGCATAGCTTCTTCTGTTACTGCCTTATGGAGCATTATATCAATGTTACTAATACATTTCTTGCTGTTTGAAAAATGCAAGTGCTGGCAGCTACCACAGGTGAGTACATCAAATACTGGCACAGTTAAAAAGAATCAATTTAGGGAGGGGTGTAGAGCCATACGTTAGGACTGCACAATTTGACACTTTACCTATAGAGATCTGTTTCAGAGATTTCCAACTATTTTCTTAGTGAATTTATGACTTTTGAAAGGCTTCATGCTGATGGGCACAGAGATGGAAATCCTTTATCCACAAAACAAATAGTGGCAGTGCCAGCTTTCTCACACTAATATGCCTCAAGTGCAACTCTGTCCTAAAGAAATTATTGCAATCTTTATATTCTTTCATGACTTTGCTGGGAGACTAGCGGGCATGCTGATAAGAGCCAGGCGAGTGCTTTCATTAGCTGAATACATAATAAGCGTGTGTAAGATTTAGATATCCCATGCTTTTCATATAGTAGGATACAATCATCATATGATGGAAATTTCTTGGCAGTATGGACTTGAGCAAAAAGTTAAACTCTAATTTATACCTGAAAGTGCTACCCTTTGTGTATTAGAAAATTTCCTGTTAATGTCCCAATACAGAGGTGATGCTTGTGACTCCAAGAAAGAGTTGAGCCCTGTATTAAAGCTAGGGCTAGATGTATAAAACTAAGAGATGAACAAAGAGGAAATGTGACATATCAAATACTTATTACTTTCTTCTTAGAATTTCCATGAAAAAGATTTTCAGGGTGAAAAATGTATGTTTTACAATAGTAAGCCTGTAAAGAACTTGAAATTCACAGTTTGTGTGATCTTTCCCTAGGTGTTATGACAGCTTCTATAATAGATGGTATGCAGTACCTTCCGTGGAGAAAAAAGTTCAAATGAAGTTTCAAATGAAAAAGTTCAAATCAACTTCAGATACTGTGTGTATCTCTCTCTATGTATACCTACTAATATATGTATATGTACACACACATAGATATAGTTTGCTTAGTTCATCCAAGAATTTACTATTCAAAACCTCCTCAGAGAAAGTAGTAACTCCTCTCTCTGGTAAAAAATGTGTGGAAGCGGGGAGGTGCTTCTACACCTGGTAGACTAACAGAAGCACTGCATCCTCTGTATGTTTTTTCTCTGAACTTTCTACCTGATTAAATACCCACATTATATCTGAAAATCTAGATCACTTTTAAATATTTAAATGAAGATACTACCTAAACAGAAACAGTTACCAAGCTCTGAAAGCAAAATTTGTTCTTTCCAGTCTTGTCTAAGGAAGTCCTTGAAGTTTTCAGCTGCAGACACTCCCTACACTGCACTGTCTCCCAGGCAGTTACATTGATGCTGTTTTTATGGTGGCTCAGGGGTTCTCAGCTCACAACTTAGGTTATGTGCAGCTTTTCCAAGAGGTTCCCTGGAATTTTCTAACTGAAAGATGCACCATAATTTCCCCCCCCCCCCCCTCCATATGGGTCCTGCAAAGTGACTTTTAAGCTTCATGAAAATTAAATGTAATATTTATCCTTTATGAAGCTATCCAATTTTTTTTCTGTTGTGTTGTATAGTACTCCCCATTACAAAGAACCAAACCAAAACAAAACAAAACAAACCCCAACCAAATAATCAAAACTTTATGGATTAAGTTTTTGCACTGTAAAAAACCCAACCCAACCCAAACCAAAACCATGACCACCACCAAAAAGTTATGTGAAAACTTAAAAAAATCAAAATAATAACTTTGGACCTGCTGTGCACAGTAAAAGTCAGCTACAGTCAACTGTGACACTGTTGACCTTGACCCAGAATACTGGCCATATTTAAATAGCAATCTGTCTAATTATGTCTCTGTACACATGTATTTCAGTTTTTTCCTCTGACAACAGACTGCATCCCTATCTGATATTTATAATGTTCTCATTCCATCCCTTCTTCTACCCTGTATGGGATAACAAACATGTAACTGGAAAATAAAGACAACAGTTCTGTGAATAACCCCAATAGAATCTGGGTGAGATGTAGCTGATTACTTAAAGAACATTCAACTGCACGCTGCAAACAAGCAGACAAATACATAATTCAGTGATTACCTCTTTAACCACTTTTCTCAAGGTGAGTCATCATGGTGCTGAGAGTCTTGTCTCCTCCTGGTCTGATCCTGGAGAGAGGAGCCATGACATTTTTTCTACCGTGGTATTTTCAGATGCTGGACTTAACCCCTAGGGCTGTAGACAGCTGAACATAATTCAAGGAGCCACAGTCTTTTCTAATTGCACTGAAGACCGAAAAACAACAAATATGATTTATAGCCACACTGTTTTTTTTCCTTTTTTCCTCAGTCGTGCCAAGCTTATACTGGCTTCAGTTTAAGCATCTAAATTAGTTCTTCTTATACTTTATTCATGCAATTCATGATAGGCATAAAAGGTGATGACTTCATGAGGTCCTTTTGGCCTTATAAATCTACACAAGAAAGACAAAACTGTGTTATATAAGTTTTATAGTATTACCAACCTATTTCTCAAAAATGCAGCTGATTGTAGCTGCATTCTTTGTAATGGATCTGCAGCACTGACAACCATATGCTCTCTGTTTTGTATAGCCAGGTTTTTAAATCATTAAAATCATTAAGGATTCTTAGAGGCTCTGTAAAGAAAAATAATTGCAGTAATAAGGATAAGTCCAAAGACTTTTTCAATGGTGACGACTTAGTTTGGAAGACTGTTGAGTTTATTTCCTTTCTAAATTCCTGCCTAGTCGAAATCATTGTATAATGATCGTCATTTAAGTGATCATCTCAGTTGTGCCATCAGACATTAAAATAACCTTACATAAAAGAGCAAGGGAAGATGAAATGCTAAATCTTTCATATCTCTAGGCATTAAGAAGAAAAAATAAAGGCATAGGTTTGCAAAGTCTTTCTAACAAATACAGTGGCATCATGGACTTCTAAGAGAAAGAAATCCATGATGCATTCTATGAAATCAGAGTACTACTCTCCACCCACTTTGGTTGTGTGAAATGATTATACAATTTCCCAAATACTACAGATTACTTTACTAGTAATTTCTCGATGATGGAGGCATGTAGCTCATTCTATGATGTACTTTTCAAGCACTGTGGTAAAGAAAAATATCACAGAAAAATCACTATGGGTGAATCAGAGTATTTCTACCACTGACTTGAGAAGGTTCCTTTGGGACAACTGCAGTGCCTAGAATTACCAGCAGAGCTCTGAAGGACATCTATATGGCAGAGACAATTAATTTAAAAAATAATCATTTGCCTTACACAGTGAATGCTTCTCAGAAAACTATAAAATATACTTTGCTTAAAATGATATATATCTGTCCAAATAATTACTGTTTCTGCCAGTAACCTTTTTCTTGCAATTTATCTGTATGTCTCCAAACCTGGTCATCGCCTCATCCATCTCAAGGACATTTGGCCTTGTGAAATAATAGCATGTCACATTAAGAGACAGAATACCTTGTGGAAACCAGCTGGTCTGTTCACTCAGATCTCAATCCATATTATTATACCTTATTTGTATATTTTCAATGTACTGAGAGCACTTCTTGGTAAAGGCATGTTTATTAGCTCACACCATTTTAAAGAAAGTCTAAATGTGTGGACTTCATTAGCTTTACTTCTGATTTATGTCAGTGTCTTAGGCTCATAATTTACTCTCTGATCTAGTTTAATCATGTTGTTCTAGTTAGAAACAGCAAATACAAGAAAAGAAGCATGTTTCAAGATTGCCATAAGCAACTGAAGTTATACCTCTTAAGTTATATGGAAGTTTTACCTCTGTAAAAGCACATCTTCTGGCAAAGGATAGATCTTAATTCTTCAAACTATGGACATCTTCATTTTTTGTGTAGTATTTTCATGGTTCTGAGGATGAAAGTTATGTGAGTTAATGAATTAAATTAAGGCTTAAATATGCAAAAAGTCCATTTGTGGGAAGAAAGTATTGAAAACTGTGGTAGAAAAAAAAGCATGAAGAATGTGCTTCAGAGTTTGAGTAATGACACAAGAGAACTCAAAAAAACCATGCAAGAGCAGTAGCATTGTTTCTGCTGAATAGTGGCAGCAGCACTTTATGTGCCTTGTATTTTGGGATACTGGATAGATAGAAATCTGTGACCATAGCAGACATGCTGTGCTTTTTCCCTTGCCTTTGTTCCAGATTTACCTTTTTATTGAGAGTCTATTTATGGAGAGGGTCTGCTGCAGAGCTATGGTCTCATGCAAGAAGGTCGTATGTCATGCTGTGGTTTCTTTTTGGATCAAGATCCTTGGTATGTAGGAACCTTGATGATTCTTGGACATTATAGATGCTGTGGAAAAGAACTGAATGTATTAGTCTCCTGATGGAAAGGGATGTTTTATTTTACCTTTTTGGAAACAACGAATTATTGAGGCCCAGGAGATAAATATTCCTGGCCTTATTTCTCCCTCACTTTAAACAGTCAAAGAAACTACTCAAAGTTCTTTTCTATTATTATGTCTTTCTAGTTATACCTTACAAATTAATTTGTGTTTGTTACAGACTGCGATAACCCACAAAGCCTTCAAAAGAGCCTCCAAAGAAGAAGAAGAAGAAGAAGAAAAAGAAGAAGAAGAAATTGGAGCTTTAAAAGAAAGAAATTTAAAACAACTACCATTACACGTAGGTGATATTATTTCAGCAATCCCAAACTAGGATGCACTTGGTGGCACAGGCTTGGGGAAGTGGCTCCACTCTGTAAATAGATCTGCCCTGGGCTGTAAGTCTATGAAACATCTGAAGTCACTTGATCTGTATCAATTTTATGATTGAACCTTAGTGTGTAATAACAGGGATAATCTTGAATGAATGGAATGAAAGTTGTAAACAAATGAATTAAAATTGATAAAAGAAGTAAAAGACTAAAGATGATTCTTGTGTCAGACCACAAAAAACTTACAGTCAAAACATTGCATCTAATCCTAGTTTCTGTTTTGGTAAGTATGTTTCACTAACCTATTATATTATTGATTAATAATTAGTAAGTTGATTTTAGAGATGGTTTCAGGTTAATTAATTTTTAAAAAATAATGAAAAAAATTATCTATTTGAAAGACAATAGTTATTTTTGGTATTTAAAAAAGGCATAGCACAAGCTTGTTGAAAAAAGCCTATTTTCATCATAGTTTAATTAGGCTGCTGCAAAGTAGCTAGTTACTATAATATCTGACTTTTATCTCTTTTAGAGGAATATTCTCTATTAAATTAACTGTTCTCATTTTGAATTTACTGATACTAATCTGAAAATTCCTTTCATTTCCTTATTAGTATTTTTTAAGGAAGGATTATTGTATTAAAACATTCCCATGTAATTTTTATTCTTCAATCTGATATCCCAGCTGTGTGAAAGATAATAAAAAGGTCTCATCTATTTTAGTAGGATCAAGATTTCATTCTAGCATAGCAAATAACAAGCTTTGTAACTGAATGCACGAGGAAAGTATTCGTATTTGTGACAAACTGTCTATAACCTTTATGATTTTTAGGTGCAACCCTGTCTGAATGCACAGCATTGTTAATGGAAACTGGTGTTTTACCTGTATTTTCAGGTTCAGTATTAGCACACAGCATCAAGGATTCAAGTAAATACCCCTGCACCAGCAATCAAAGGAGTTATGACAACAATAGCTGGGTTATTAATTGAAAGCCTATGTGCTTTCATCTGGGCTTGGAAGCTCTCCTTTCTCAAAGAATAAGGCATGTGCCAAAGGAGGGCTGTGGGGTCCCAGAGCCCAGACAAAGAGGAGACAATGGAGAAGAACTGACAGGGAAGTTTCAGATATAAAAGCTTTAGAGAAGTCAAGCTACTTTCATTATGTCAATGCAGAAGATAGCTCAGCTGAGGGAATTTACAAAGGTGTAAACAATACCCTGAATATAGGCTTTTTACCATGTTTATGTATTAGTCTGAATGTGTTGCACCTTTGAGGAATGGATAAACCACAGTGAGTTTTAAAGAAGCTGGTTAGGAATTGTTTTAATCAACTTCTGTTGTGTGTTTCCAGGTTGAGATATTTGAAGGATCCAACCTGTCTGGATCTCCTGAAATAACAATAGCTTGAACCTGTGTGACTGCAGCACCAGCTATGATCTGAGAGAGAACTAATGACAGATTTCTATTTTGATTATAGGTTTGAGAACTGACAGCAAGGAAGGGATGAAAATTATACTTCGACTGTCTTGAGGTGTGACCTCAAGTCAGTCACAGCTGTGCAGGGAATTTAGACCTTTGCAGTGAGTTTCCTAAACAATATCTAAAAGCTTTTAAACTAACAAACAAAAAAAAAAATCCAGTTTTAGTGGGCAATAAGGTAGGTTAATTAACTTTTTAAATACAGAAACTAAGATAGAATAGTAGTAAAAGGGATTGTAATCCATCTTCTCCATGTCCACTGTGTTCTTGTAGACAGACCATTGTCTCAGCTATCTCAGTGGCTTTCTGAAGTGCAGCAGATTGCACAACCCCTCTGGACACACTTTTGCAGTGCCTTGGACCCAGCAGTGTCTCCATTTCCTGTTTCTCTGAACATTATTTTCACTGCTTTTAGAGCTGCAGGTCCTGTTCTACTTGATGCCCTTCTAGTAGCCTTCCTTCATCTAATTTCCCAAAAATCTCCTCTATGTGTCTGTGCAATTCCTACCAAAGAACAGTTTCTTCTGTCCTCCAGAGGGTTATATATGACCTTCAGCTCCCTTTTTAAGAAGTGTAGTGCCTACACTAAAAAAAACAAAGACTACAGTCTGTCGTATGGCTGATCCTGCTCAAATACTCAAAAAGGAAACTGGTCCTCCTACTTCTGTTGCCATGACAATGAACATTTTTACAGAAAGCCAAATTGTGGTTAGGAAACATTATCTAGCAGTTCAAACAAAGCAGCTGCATTATAGCAATTAACTTACTGACTTAAACAGTCTGCCAACCCCAATATCCCTTTTCTGACAGTGACTAGTAGCAGATGTTTCAGAGAAAGATGACAATAAGCCAGTTTTAAACAATTATGCAATAAACTACTATGCATAGAGAACTTTTCTAACTGCTTTTACTTAGAGATTAGTTCATGGCATAAGTCAAGGGTTTCTGTTGGTTTTTTTTTTTTTTTTTTTTTTTTTTTTTTTTTTTTTTTTTTTTCTGGTTAGCTAGCCTTCCTCTGCAATGTAGCTGCACATGTTCTCACTGGACATGTAAATGCTTAATTTTCTATAATTGTCTTGTAAAATCTTATTTACAGAGTTGTCTGCGGCTGTGATTTACTGACAATACTTTTACATTGTTTAATTTTTTTATCAGTTTCTCAAAGATCTACTTCTCTTTTGATGAGCACTCTATTTTATGCTACCAGGAAGAGCAAACAGGATCCACTACAATCACTTATTTGGCATGTCTCTGCTGTATCTTACCTTACTTACTTTTCTCACTAAACTAAACAACCCATACATTTTTATGTTTGCCTTGTATTTATGTTTGTCCCTGTTTGTATAAACTCTGACCATCTCCTCTAAGTGGAACTCTGTTTCTTAGGAATGAGATAAGAACATGATCTGAACTGTAGGCTAAGTTGTACTGATTATCATGATAATGACATCACAGCGGCCTCAGCATTTGTTTCTAACTTACATAAAACATGATGTGGGAGTTGAGTGTGTGGAAAATATGCAAGGAACAAAGAGGTAAAGAGTACAAGGGTAAAAAAGAAATAAAAATGCTGACAGAACCTTCTCTTTTAAGAAACGTAGAAGAAATTCCCTTAGTTGACTCAACACATGAGAATAGCACTAAACATACACTTGGGGAAGAGCATGGATCGCACAGACACTGATTGGGGACTGGCACAGATCATCAAATAGACTTTGACAGTCAACCTGAGAAGTCACTTAATAGTTTTGCACCTTTTTGGATTCTGATAAACTAATGGTGTCATTTGCAAGCAGATGATGTACTTATTTAAGGAACTAAGTGTATTTGTTTCTTTTCTGAGTTAAAAACTAGATCATTAAGGCAGAAACAAGAACAGATTTGGGGGCATTTGAGAAAAAATAATTAAATACTCCGTGCCAGGGAGTTATTCTAAGTTTCAACTTGATAATACGATAAGATGTAATTATAACAATTTCCCCCTTTCTAATAGAAATTGCTGTCACAATAGTAATTATCCTCTTGTACATGATACAACATTGCTTGAAAAAAAAATAAAGGAAATAAATAGACTTTGTATAGACACTAACACTAACAAATCAGCTGTAATTTCATTTTACACAGAGACTATTAAAAATTCAAATAAATGCTGAATTCAAACTTCAGTGAATATAGGACGACTAAAAAGAAACAAGTGAAAAGATACTGCAGGCTTGTTATTTAGATCATGGCATAGGAAGAATTTTATGTATTTACACAGCTGAGTTATGGAACATTCACCCTTTTCAGTACTTCAAAGATCTACCTTCTTGGCAAATATGACCACATTAAATTATAAATCCAATAAAATAAAATACATATGATTAAGTTAAATATACAGGCATACAATGAAACTACAAACCCTTTTTTTAGGATTTTAAATAAATCTATATTTTGCTTATACAAATTTAAAACAAATATTTTATGAGCAAATTTCTGTGCAGCAGTGCATTCTGGAGCAGACAGTTATGACATAAATATGTTAGGAAATTCATTGTAAGATGATTTTTGTAGTTGTTAGCATTTACCTCAAAAAACTAAGCTTGGATAGGTAAGATGAGAAAGTAAATATGATTGGTAATGGCAAAAATATGATGACTACTATGTCTATTAGAAAGACAGCAAAATTTTCATATAAGATATTGAACTCTTGATCAATGACCAAGACCATAGCCATGCACAAAAATACATCCATAGACATATCTCTTGAGTCCTAATACCACATCTTAACTTTGAAGAATATGCTGTTCCTCAGCAGAGAAGGGATCTTGGGAAAGAGAACAAAAATGTCATTTGAACCCCCTTTCCTGTTAATTTCATAAAGGTAATTACAAGCTGGTCCAAACCAAACTATCTCCACAGGCTATTGTTAGTGGTATCCAAATTACTGGAGAGCAATTTTCAGGAAAATGGGCAGGGTCTTATTTTCACCAAAAATAATATGCTACTAGTATGTCTGCCAATAAGCCAGAATGATCTCTTCAGTTTGCTAAAAAATAATCTGCCAAAAATATCTGAGACACTTAGGTATTTAAAAGGAATCAAATTAAGTGGGACTTAAAAATGAGTGGAGCAGATAATTTTCATGGGAGCTGGTTTGAAGGGGAAAAACAGACTTGTAAGAGATCTTGCTGAAATCTAATTCATATTAGAGACCCAATCTCCAATCTCATTGCGCGGTGACATATTAGCAGAGCCATGGTGCAGTCTGCATTTAAAATGCGTCATAGTTGAGTGTTTATTCATTTCTTTGTCGGATTACCTGTAATTGCAGTAGGGTTCTTGATTGTTTGGTGGTGGTCTGCTACAGAGAGATCAAGCATCCAACTGAATTAAGGCAAATGTGCTTCAGCAAGGGAATTAAGAAGGAGAAATAGAACAGAAAATAGATGGAATATTGTATTAATCAGGGGCATGACTTTTCTGTAGCGGTCACTGTACATAATTCAGGTCTACTGACTAACAACACACAAACTGGAGTGAATACAATAAATTGATGTGGCTCAGAACAGCCTACAATGTAAGGGGGGGGGTGTCTTTGAAGGACAGAGGATTAAACAGAGGTTAAGTTGAAGATTTACATGGGGTAAATAAATTCCTTGATCCTGGTTATCTGTGGCACCAAGGGCACAGCTGTGAACCTGAACAGGGGGCTAGAGCAAAAAGAGTTCCAGAGTACAAATTAATCTTGAAAACAGGATCAGAACAACTTAAATTGTTTTCTTTTGGTTTTGATAAATACAATGAAGTTTCAAATTAAGAATCCTCCCTTTTTTACTTAGCCTATTTAGACTAGGACCACTGCACTCTATAATGGTACACTCCATTTAATCAGTGACCAGTAATTATTGCTCCTACTTTGCACAGGAGACCTCCAAGGCTACCCCAGGTAATTCTTGATTAATGCTGTTGTTGATTAAGCACTATAAGGATCATTTTTCCTTCAGAATGAACATCAAATTAAAATCCTACCCTGCAACAGAGACTGATTCTGTTTTCAGCCAAGACATAAAGCCAGGATCCAAGACTTACAAAAAGTACTTTAATGAAAGTGAATATGTTACTCTGAGCACCTCAATTAAATCTCATTTGATCTGGCCCCAAATTCTGCCTATTTAGTCATTAGAGTGTTCGTCAATATAGTTGTGCTGTGTGCTGCCATTTTACAGGGTCCTTTCATCTTATAGAGGTAGATTAGACATCAGTAAAATAAAAGTTTTAAAAATATTCATTATTATTTCTCTAGTAACAAGAAACTATGCTTGTTTTGACTGACATAATTGTAATGGACTTAGCCAAAGGATTTAGGTGGGTATCAAACTCAGCACCAGTAATATAGTGGTATAAAAACTTACCACTCTAATTACTTCTTGAAAATTCATTAATTTTGACTTTTATTTTCATTCACTAATTTCATACCACATCATACTGAAAAAAAATATTCACATAATAAATATTTTTGTTAAATACATTTAATGTAAGCTAGAAAATACTCAGCAATGGAATAGCACAACTGACAGCTCAAAATAAGAAAAGCTTTTGCACTGCTCTGCTGTGAATCTTCTACTCACAACCACAGGCAGCTCGCATAGATGCTAAGGGTGTTTCAGAAGTCATTAATTAATAGTTCTAGCTGTTAATTTGAAAGAGCATTTAAAACAGAGATGTACTGTAAACCAAATATATCCTCCTCTCCGTGATTTTCATTTTCTTTTGATCATAACAATCAACTCAAATTACCCACCTGAGTCTTGTATCTTAGAGATGAAACTCACAAAATTCCCATAAGTATTTCACACCAAACAGAGCAATCAGTCCCTTAAGCCAAAATAAATTCTCTCATGAAAGAATAAAGGAACTACTCAATTAATGTGTGTTTGTAGCAGGATAATTTGGAATGGGAAATGATTATTGCAAAGCATTTTTGGAGAAAACCACAGAAATATTTTAAAAAATACCACTATATTAAAACTTTTTGCTAGTAATGTGATCTCACACTTGTGGTTAGAATTACCTGGTTTTTTTTAAAATACATGTTTCTCACAGTGGACTGTAAGCGTGACATGCATAAATAGAGGAAGAGATGGAAACAAATTGACTAAGTAGTGAACCGTGCCACAGCTCAGTGTTAGAAACTGTTCTCCATCTGCAGTAAACCCTAGTTACTGCAGCTTCAATACTGTATTCAATTTCAGTACATTTTATGCTATGGAGTTAGGCAGACTAAAGGAGGTTTTTTTTTGGTTTCCCGCTCTTCTGCTTCTGTGTCTTGGAGTAAACATACTGCAGAATGAGTAAAAGTCACTCGAAGCACAGTGATTACTAATGCAGTCAAACTGAATAGGTCTGACAAAGTTATGTTAGACTAAGACATTAATACAAATTCTGAGGAGCTGATCTTGAAAAGTCCTTCAGACAGGCTGTTTCTGTAGCTGTTGCCAGCTGTGCTACCTTTAGTAGCTGTGCTTATTCTCAGTCAGCTGACTCGCATCTGCTGTGCTGGACCTAGTTTGCTTATGGCTCTTCAATTCATTAGAGCCAAATTCAAGGCCTCTACCTACCTCATATTGGTCTCCTTCGTGACTGATGGGTTTCTTTGAAACCTGCTGTTGTACAGTATGCACAACCCACAATCTGCTAGTATAGCTTGTGCTGATGCAGATGTGGTGCTCTCCCACATAGTGAGGGTCAAGGGGGTTGTTCCATGCTTGGCTTTTTGGGAGAGGACTGGTGAAAGAGGAGGGGAAGGCTCCTAAATCTCTGCTAATGTCCCAGTAGGCAGTTACAGGTAGTTAAAGCTGCACTTTGTCCAAACAGTTTGTCTGGAATGATTTTTTTTTTTGTTTAATTTGAAGGGGTGGAGAGGGGATGAGGGGAATTTAAAGGGCAGAAAAATATTTGTTTGAACATGACTCCTCTCTGGTACTTTGTCTTAATATATTCTCCTCCAATAGCTCACATGGACCATTGTTCAATGTCAAGGAATTCATTAGCTTCTGAGGTGTAGCTATTTACAAGTGGACAATCATCCTGACACAACAAAATTAATCATTAAGGTTATCATAATAAAGTTGTGAAGTTTTAAAAGATGTTTCATCTGTACTGCTGTGGCAATCATGAAAGTTATTGCTAAATATGGATCAAAGTGCCTTCAAAACATGAGTTCACATATTTAGTCTGCTGCCCACTCAAAAGGACAATACGTAAAAAACGTGGCCAGTCTTCGCGAACGAAGATCTGGGAAAGGTCTTTTTTTTACCTTTCAAGCACAATAACTCTAAACAGAAAAGGATATTATTTTCTTATATCATAAGAACATTTTCTTATATCATAAGAACATAACATAAGAATCTTTTCATATGCTGGGAAATACCTGCTTGTTGCCTTTTGAACAACAAAAGCACGTTGTTTCTCTTTATCCTCAGCTGATAAGAAAGGGAACATCATAATGAAGCCCATAAGGTCATCAGTTCCTCCAACATACATATCAGTCAGGGCTCTTTCCTCCAGGTCCTTCCCGTAGAGGTTGTACTTTGCTACTACGTAGCTGTGAACATTCACATTCATTGGATTGATATAAATTCTTGTATTCTCAAGTAAACAGTAATTTTTGCTTTTAAGCTGTTCAGTCTCAGATGGGACAAAAGCTCTAGCAACAAGGGATAAAGTCTTATGTCATGGGCATCGCTCCAAACTCTCTGCTTCTCTTGTTCATTTGCTTGGACAAAACTGGGCAAAGCTCTTCAAGCAAGCATTCATTTCCTGCAGGAAGCTGTGGAGCCTGCACTGAGATAATTAACTACAAATGGAGGATTTTGTATAATTTCCTGGACTTCATTGCCTTAAATTTCCTCTAATTATTATAACATCCTCCGTGCTTCATAACTTCTTTGATGCCCTCATAAAATTGTTCTAACGGGAGTCTTCTCTCATGTCACCGTGAAATTGTTCTAACAGGACTGTGCTGGGAAAGTCAGGATAGCTGGATAACTATGTACCTGCATATCCCAAGAAGAAGAAATAATTTGGAAGGCCTTTCCTGAAAGTTGAGTTCACATTCACTTTAACAAATAACTCATTTGCAAATCCTTCTGCCCTTAAACATGTCTGTTTTTTGCAATATCCTGAATCATCCCTCCTTGCTATTATGTTTCACTTAATTATCAGTGCCCTCATCTCTTGCCCTATTTGCAGACTCTGAACTAACAGAGTTTTTTAGGTTCCCTATATAAGGCTCTGTGTATGTAAACACTGCAGTTGCATATGGCCCCTCTTTGCAGGGCTGATGACAATAACACAACATTTGGTCAAAGAGAATAGATGTCCAGAAAAGCATTAACTGAGGAGAGGTTGTAATCTGTTATACTCATTCCTTCAGGAGAGTGACAACATAGTTTGCCATAGTTCTTTTTCAGCCACAGTGAGGGTATGAGCAGTAGGGAAACCCTAAGCTCATAGTCATTTGAAATAGTGCAATGGAAAGCATGACTGCAAAGTAGCAACGACATTCTCCAGCTGAATTCCAAATGATGTTAGGATATGTCTGGTCCAAAAACAGGTTAATTACATTTTCTCAAGTAATAACTTTGGTATCATCTAGGACAACAGTCTACTCCTCTAGGAAAATAATTCAATATAGATGTAAGATAGGGGTCATTCTTCCCTTAAAAGTACAGTAACAAAGGAAAAGCCTCAAGGTTCCTCCTAATCAGAAGATAAGAATGAAGAAATGTCTTCTTGAACTTGAGAACCATAAAGCAAAAATGAACAGATCTGGTTTTATCTCCTCCAAGAATGCAAAGTGGAATTTAAAATATTAAATTGAAACAGAAATAATTAAGAGGTCCTTTTAGAAAAATTTTCCCTGCAAACTAGCAAGAAAGTATATGTTCCCAAATCTTTGTTTGCATTCCTGCTCAGATAAATTTTGCACACTCATCCCCCTGCTATCTGAGTGACACATCACAGGTAGCAGAGGTAGAGGAACCTCAGTTGCCCACTTGGCATTGTCCAGGAGAAAATATAACAATTAATTTGGTTCTTTCTGGGGTTTTCTGAAGTGTCCACCACTCCTCAAATATTTTTCTTCAAACTATCTCTGATTAGGTCCTGGTAATCATTCCTTAGAGATGTTTTTAATGAAATCCTAGTCCTCATACCCATTGGAAAAATTAAGCCACACTCAAAGTTTTTTAAAAAACTTCTTCTCAAGATTGATATAAGCAATACTTTAAAATCTCATTTTAAATCTGCCCTAATAGAGAGGTTATTTGCACAGGGGACTGTTTCACCCAGCATGCAATAGGAGCACCAAAGAAATTGCACACATGAGATTTTCTGGAAATTATGAGTCACAAGCTAGGGAAAAATACTAACATAATTCTTATTATTTCATTCCAGCAGTAAGGATATAAACTGGCTGCCCAGCTTCAGCTGTGAGGTAAAAAAAGGAAAGTTTTATAAACATCCATTAACAGGATTTTTCCTTACCCCAATGAAGAGTTCCTAACATCACAGCACACTGCTGAAATGGGAAGTAATCTTTTCCAAAGCACATTAGCAAAATCTTTTGAAGGTACTTAAGCAGTATGCCACACAAACCTGTATCTCCCGCAGATGATATAAGGAGTATTTCAAAACCTGACAGGAAACCAGATGCTGCTACTTTGTAGGTTATCTTAAAGTTTAACAAAAGTCTAACACTTCAAGTTAATAGTTAATACCTTTCTGGATAGCACTTTTCTACAAAAAAGAATATTGGTGTTTCAAAAGACTTTGAGACATGGTATAGGCTAAACCCTGTACAGATATACCCCCATTTAAGAAGGATGCTGCCTACACCCAAATAAAAGCAGCCTAACAAACAGAGTTCATATATTTTTGCAAGGTATTTAAATAGGTGACATTTGATGAATGCAGTACAGATAAAAATCATGAGACTGTTCTTGTAGAGAGCAGCTCTTCTCCTTCTTCTTGTATGAGATGGGCAAGTTTGTTTTTTTTTTTTCCTGAGGTTGCAAATTAATAGTTGATATCACTCTTTCCTAACATTTCTGAAGCTGATTAATTTTGAGAACCAATTCCTGTAAAGGTATCAAGCTAGGCTATATTAAGTGATAAGGATTACACTAATTCATCTGCAGCATCTTGATAAACAATCTTGCAGTGAAGGATGAGAGGAATTTAATTTCTACCAACTACAGCCTGAATTCCTTCAGAGTTTTATGACATACTGAAAAGGGTCTTGCATACAAACATATAAACTAATTCCAGCAACCAAAGTAATCAAAATAACTTCTGCCTGATTACTAACTGCAAATCTGCAAGCAGTAGTTTGAGCATTGATAGTAATATATGCTCAAATAATAGTAGATTTATTGGGACACTTTAGAGGCATCTTGATAATCCTTTTTCATACATGTGGTCCTCAGTTCTGTTCTCAAAGTGCTTAACATCTCACAGGGTCTGCATCTTTATTAGGCCATGATTCATGGTGAACTCCATGTAACTGGAAAAAATGACATGGAAGAAGTTTCATATAGAAAGAAATATGATTTTTCCCACCAGATAGGCAAGTCTGAGAAAGACCATCTCAATCAGCATAAACATTGTACAAAAATATTGCACTTTGGTTATGATCAATTACCCAGCTGGAAAAAGGACCACAAAAAATCATACCAGCTAATCTATCTCTATAAATTTCATTATAATGAATATACAAAGTAGCATATAATATGAATTTATTTCATTTCTCTGTAACATATACAGACTTATTACTTTCCCTGATTTATCTTCAGGTATTTCTCTGCCTTATGAAGTCCACTATATATATAATAAAGCATTCACATGTAGAAGTTACTTTGTAGTGGTGGGCTACACAATGTATGTGCATTTAACTACTGTAGTCCAGTACTTTAAAATACGTTTTTCTCTGTGACTAATATATACACGAGGTATTTCAGACTAATCTCTTTAATCTTCTTATCCATTGTCATTCTTAATAGGCGGATCTTCAAATCCTTTGGAAGGACAATATCAAACATTTCATCTATTATAAGACCCATTTTATTTGAAATCAAGTAGTTTGATGATGTTTCTCTGTTCAGGAATAAAATCTGGGAATCCTGTTTTGACTTTTCTACTGAGAATAGCATGATAATGAAAATGCAAATGAAAGATGGCAGGACTCAGTAAGTTAAAGAGTAGAAGTATGTACCCAGATTTCAAGTAAGCAGCCAAACCATAACACTGTGCTAACACTAGCTGATTTCTACACCAGAAAAAACAAATTAAAAATTAGCAGTTAAGAAATGCATCTAAATATCCAGTTTCACGCAAACTTTCACTACCTTCACTGCTTGCCTTTACTCCTTGCAAAAGTAATCTTGTATATTTTAATAGTTATAATAAAAAATAGGCTTAAATACGTTAGCTGTTATGGAGTGAGTTTTCATGCATTTTACTAGTATATCATTGAATGTCTTGGATGGAAGGGACATTAAAGATCATTCGAATTCCAACCCCTGTGCTAGGGGTAGGGGTACCTTTCACTTCACCAGGTTACTCAAAGCCCCCTGCAACCTGGCCTTGAACACTTCCAGGGATGGGTCATCCACAGGTTCTTTGGGTAACCTGTTCCAGTGCCTCACCACTCTCACAGTAAAAAAATCCTTACTAATACCTCCCTCTCAGTCATCTGGAGTGATTCGTCTGGAGGACTTATGTCATTACTTAGATGCATTAAAATGCATTAGTGAATTACCTTTATGCTAATTATTATGAAAACATATACATTGAAAACAAGTTAAACACTAACTTCAGGAAGCTGTCAGGAGGCTGACAAGAGTAAATCACTCCTACAAACTATCTATTAAATAAAAACTCTTCCTATAGCTAGGATTTATTTTCTTTTTTTTCCATTTATGTCAGTAGCATTCCATTAAGTATTTTCCATAGCTTCTTATATGATGAGAACAAAAGAGAGTCTTGCATTCAAACTAGGGCTAATATAAATGCAATACTGTGTGAAATCTCAGCTATGACATAGTGTAAAGAGTCAACGACATTAACATAGTGCTGGTGACTTCTCTCCTTTGCAAATATTGCTGAAACAGCAGTTTTCATGGTGGGTTTTATCTAAATTAACTTTATTTCACACTCAATTTGTCGTGCATAGTTTACCCTGTCTTTCATGCTAATTAACTTCCAGAAATGCTTGGTGTGCAAAATGAGGAAGATCCAAATGAATTAAATAGGAATTTAATTGTACTATGTGATAATAGCTGCTTTGCAGTTTACACAGTGGTTGCCATTAATACATGTGTGTTTTAATAAGTTGCATTTGTAATGTATTCACCTCGAAATCACCTGGGAAGTCAAAGTAGGCAGCTGTTTCAAAAGCCTGAAATCTTTTCTGTGGTCATATTAAAGAGGGGGAAAAATTTACTTGATAAACCAGGAAAGATGCTAAACACATCACTTTGAGAAGTTACATGATTCCAAGTGGGAATGAAATCTCTTGTGATTGTCTTGTCTGTTCATCATTAGTAAATGCCAATTAGTTAGCAGAATGTCCATTCCCTTTAGGGGCATTACAAAAACAATTGAGTATCATTAACTTGCTGTGACTGTAATAACCTCAGAGGTAAGCAGATATATTTTTGAAAAGCTGACCTAAATATTGTCAGACCCAAATACAGTCAGAACATCAGTCTAGCAACCAAAAATAATAGATCTTTGTGTCTGGCTCCTCCACAAACTTAATCTGGTTATTTCTGAAATTCCACACCATTAATACAGGAGATATTTATATACATATATATACACACACACAGACACATATATATTTACATATATTCATATATAGGTATATATGTATTTTCACAAAGGTTAGTTAATTATGAAAGTTCTTTAACATCTGAGAATGGAAACTTTTTTAATAGGTCTTGAGAAAGAGGCAAAGTATCTGCAGGAATGTTAGAGAAACTTATGTGAACGTGTGACCTTTATGAATGGTTTATAAATACCAAGTATTTATCAGTCCTAGAATAGCACTATTTATCCTCATGTGAGCTCTTTGCCTACATTTGTATATTAATATAATTCACTCCTACAAGCACTATCCTTAATATCTGCACCTACAATATGAGACAGTTACACCCAATGCAACCCAATGTTTCTCATCACCTGTGAGACCATGAATGGTAACCATGAGTTGCTAGGTTAGAATGAGCTCCCTGCTCCCTCTCTCCCTCTTCAAGCCCTAGCAGTATAAAACAGCTCAGGAATAGTATGAATTTCCCTTTATGAGGAAGCAATGTCTGCTGTCCTGTCAAAAAGGGACTAACCATATGGTCCTATGAGAATTTCCAAGATCAGTTATCAGTCTTCTGTTGCAGTAGTTATTTGCTAGCATTTTGCATGTATTTAAATAAGTTGAATTATATCTCATAGCATTCAGGTGCTACTATATTTTATGAAGTTTACAATAGGATAACATATAACATATAATCTTGCTTTGTTTGTTTGACAAAGCTGAGATACTGTCTCACTATTCCTCAGTGATGAGGATGCATGTAGTGGTGATGAATGTGGCGTAAGTGTTAAAGAAAGAAATGTAAAAAGACAGAATCAGATAGGCAGATGTTTTCTTCCTAGTACATATTGTAACCAGTCTCAAACAATAGTAAGCAACAGAAAAACCTGACTGAAGTTGTTGTAGAGAGACTATAACAAAGTTATGTTTTAGTCTTTCCTCCTAAAAAATTGAATGCAGCACTCTAAATTTATCTGAATTCTGAAGTGTACCATCTGTAATGTAACCTGCAGAGGGATATCAAGTATGTATTGATATGCAATTATGCTGTACATAAAATGTGTGTGCAATACAGAACATGTAGACATGACTGTGTATTCATTCATTATAAGCACTCTAAGAAATGTAGCCCCTGGCCACTTCTGAACCTCAAAGCTCTGGAACATGAGCATTGATAACTCTTCTAAGTATTGTGACTATAAAATGAAAATGAGCAAGCTTAGCCTTTTCTGCAGTTTTGAATGCTCCATGAAGAGGTATCCCATCTTGTCTCCTGAAGCCAGAAGAATGACTTGTGGGAATCAGAAGGGCTGGGAACACATATGACATCTCCCTCACTGTTGCACCTCTTCTGTCTGCCTTCTCTGCTTGGAAGGAGGACTGGAAGCTCCCCTTCCCCCTTTGCTTGGCAGCTTTCACCAGCAACAGGTAAAAGATCCTTGCTAGATGGACACCTCAGGAAGCCCAGAACACTTCCTCAGAAACATCCAGAAACTACTGGGGCAGCAGCGGAAGGAAGCGCCCCATTGCACAAGTGTTTTGCAATGCCAATGCTCCTGCTGGTAGAAAGCAACCAATAATGAACCAAGAATTGTAAATCTTCTAGCTGCCCTGCTGGGTGGACAATATTCAGAAGGGAAAACTAATATATCACTAAATTTAAACAATGCAACTGTAAAAATTGTTTTTAGAATGTGACATCAGAAATTGTTGTATCATTTGCAACCTTCTTTTATATTCTATTTCATACCACACAATTTTGAAGTGCTGAACAGGTCAGGATTTAGTCCTGATGTTACAAGAGAACAGCTTTCTGAGATGATTTCTGAAAGATATGCTAAACTGTCTAAAAATTCAATGAAATGTTATATAAAATTTAGGAAATATCTCGTGTTAAATTTCTTGGGAAATAAACCTCCTTTTCATTGCATGCGAAAAGGAAACAACATTGTGAAACACTTCACAATGCAACATGGAACTGAGAAGGGCTGTTTCCTAATGAAATACAGAGAAGCCAAATTAAAACCCCCTGTACAATTTCACAGAACTTGAAGGGGTGCCCAGCATGATGTATCTACTCAGATAACTACACTCTTGTGAAGAATAGTTGATGGAGCGTAACACGTTTGCCTGAAGGCATGACCCGTATCAGTGCTAATTTTGTAGATTGAGGGTTCAAGGAACAATTAGACAAGCAGGGGCATCATTAGAAGCTGGCATGTTTTCCTTTTATTCTCATAATTTTCAGATGCCTTCAAGTTGTTTATAGAGAAGAGAGAAGTCAGTGCTTGCTGCATTATTAAAATTCTGAATTATGTTTTAAATCAGTGCACACCATGTTTCTCAAGACAAATCGCTATAGCTAAGCAGTAGCTTCAACCACTCTATGAGATAAACAAGGTAACTAGTTATATTCACTCTTCAGCAGCGGCAGAGGTTTATCTGTGTTCCTTTTAGGATTTGCTGAAACAAAAGTGTATCTCATTTGCAGCCACAGTAATCAGCTTACCTTTAATCTTTTGTTTTCTTTATAAATAGCAAAGATTTATTCACATTGAGCTGTCTAAAACCAGAGCTACCACAGATCATCCAAGAGCATTAATCTTTGTTCTCTGCAACCTGATTTCTGAAAACTGGAGGCAATGCAAAGAAGCAAAGAGGTATTCAAGTGCTTAAAGAAAGTCAAATAAATACATTTCTTTCCAAATTCTGGGGCCCTTGTCACTGGGTTAAGGTGTGAGCAAAAGCATTTTTCTCCCAGTAAGCTGCAGTATTTCAGTTCAAGAATAGTTTAGAAATAAATCTTTATTGATTCAGATTATTTTTTTTAAAAAATCACAGAAAATTTGTCGGCAACTTGCTGTCCTTTATTAAAAAGCTTCCTCCCAGAGTACTAAACACCAAGCAAGGATTAAAACAGCCAATCAGCAGAGTTCCTCACCATGCTGATGAGTGTTAGAATTTGGCAATGCTGGTGGAATTAGGGCCTAAGCTTGAAATTGAACCAAACCAGATGTTAGCAAGACAGTTGATATGTTAGAAAACTTTATTGTTCTTATTAATTTCTTACTTGCTCTAGTTGTAATGCTAATTAATGTAGCTATGATTAATGACAGGATGGCTAATTTCTATTTTTCCTTCTCTATAAATGTCCTTTCTTTTAATTTAAAGAGAGTGTTTTGTTTAACTTGTAGTGTATGTTTCTAAAGTCTTGATTTATTCTTTCCTCCAAATTGCTCATTAGAAATGTATGACAAAGTAGTAATTACAGTCAGATTTGGGCAAAGCATGTTGCATTTTTCAAAGTATTATTTAAATCTATAACTAGGTATGTCAACTTAGTTTGTGCAAATGGGAAATTTCAGGAAGAGGCACAAATAATGTCAGTACAAATGAAAAAATAATGAAAGTTATGAATACTGTGGAAGAGTCCTAACCAGGCTAAATGACAAGTGTAATAACCTTTACAGCTAAGACTAGGTTACCTACCAGAGGGCAATAATTAATTTCAGTTGTCTTAAACCAATACATCCGAGGAACGAAAATTTAATACAGCTGTAAACTAACCAGATAGGCAGGTGCTATACATCTTGTATTAACTCTTTCAGTGAATTAACAGAAGATTCAGAGGCTTAGAATCAGCTAAAGGCACATGAGACATTAGTATTATCCTTCTGGAGTGGCAGGTGTATTTCTCTCACTTAGAAATTATGTTTGTTTAGTAAAGCTGGTCAGTGCCCTCTGAATTTTATCTTTCAGTGCCTTTTAGTGTAAATATGTTGAATATTGATCAGAAGCTTTGTTTCTTATTCCATTGAGAACTAATGGAACATCCAAGTTTGATTTTTTTTGTTCTGTTTTTGTTTTGGGTTTTTTGTTTCTTTTGTTTTGGTTTGTTTTGTTTTTGTTGGAAGTGAAACTATACCCTTTGACCTTTCCCAGATCACTTCATTGGTTTGGCTTACTGGATCATGAGGCTATCTGAAAATCAGGTGACATCATGGATCCTCCCCACACTATTGATTTATCATTGTGGAGGAAAAGCATTATCATTATTTAATGATGTCAAAGCTGTATCCTGCGATCCAGTCCCTATATTATGAATAGATCTGTGCTCATAAGGTTCTGACAATTGTTTTTCATCATTCACAAGTGACAAGAGCTGGTTAGTTCATAGACTGACCTTTAAAATAATGTAAGCAAGTGAATGCTGATCTCAGGATGGTCCAATAGTTCTAAGACTTTCTTCCAGTGGATTTTCAAAATGTTTTTCATTCTCTCAACATATTATTATGCATTTTATGACATTTTTAAGGGCTCTTTTCTGGACAATTATTATTCCTGAAACTTATTTCTTTTACTGGAAAACACATGATGGTTCCAGTCAGTTTGACAGATAGGCTATGGTGAACAATGATATGGTAATAGATATAAGATCCTATTCAATGCATGATTTAACCTGTCACTGCTCGGAAGGAAAATTTTGGGGTGGTGTGCATGTGTGTAATTCATTAGGGTTACTGCAATTTGATATTCAAATTAGAGTCAATATTTTAATACTCAGATATAAAAACAAAAGCCCTGACCATTTGTCAGTATGAAAGATGTTATCACTTTTCATATACAAGACAGCAGTGACTCTAGATATAGGGGTCTTGTTCCAACACAGGCAATCATTTTCCATTTTCTTCAAATTTAATATGTTTTCTAATGGTTGTGGTGTTTTTTCAAATATCCTCTAAATTGTTGACTAGAGTTTCTGTGTGGTATGGAATAAGTAATGTGTTCTACCTGAAACAGGGATACATTTCAGTTATACAAAATTGACCTGTTAAACACCCACAGGAAAAAAAAAAGCTATCATTAAAGCTCACTTTTCTCTGCTCTAGGTAGCTGCAGTAACCATGGTACTGTTGTACACATAACACTAAGGTACAGTATAACAATCCCTGTGGAATGGCAAATCTTGAATTTTAATGATTCCTGCTTTATTTAGGTTGTAAAGTGCTTTGGGATAGGTATCCTTCAAGATGAAAGCTAGTACAGAAATATAAGCTATTGCTATTATGCTTTGAATTAATCACTAGCTTTCCCCTCCAGAGTGATGCAGAAAAACATCTTAACATCTATTTTACTTGTAGCCTGAAAAAAAAAAAGAAACCTTCCTCTCATAAAATAGGATAAAGCAAAGAAAAACATAAAGCTCCTTCAAAACTGAAAGAAAGAAAATCAGTTTCATGTTGGTATATATAGCTTTCATTCTGCATTTCTTGAAATCAATATTCACTTGAAGGAAAGAGAATGACCTATAAAACAGGATCGAGTCCTTGGTTATTAAATATCTGCTAGGAACAGATTCTGAATGGGTAATGTCTGTAAGCTTCTAAAGCAGGGAAACTGAGGAGACAAACCCTATCACCCACTTAACACTGCTAATGTGAACGAGCTGCTATCATAATGCACAGTAATTATGGTAATCAGGATGCAGGCCCTTACTTAATTAAGCTTCACTTCAGTGTGTGAGGAGCAATATATTTAAACAAAATAAAGGTAGAAAAAACTTAAAATTAGGCTGGATAACATATTCATGTGAGTGATAATAAAATTTATGTCTATGGACACACTTCATTTATAAATGACACTTGTAAATCACTCAAAGGGTTTCCAACTGGTGCACACACACAGTTACATATATGTACATGTATCAGTGATTAATGAGATACAAAGAAGCCTTTGTTTATTTGATTTCTGTCTCAGAAAACAAAACTAGAATCACAGAAATTAAAGAATTAATATTGAGGCAAGGACATCATGTTTTTTATTGCATCCTGTGAAAGAGCACAGAATAACCTTTGGTACAATATTCTGTTTCTCCCTTATTGCAAAGAGCTCTGTATAATCTGCATTCTGCACAGGTGAGATTGTCTAATCATGGATTTATGTAATGATTTGAGTTGGAAGGAACCTTTAAAGACCATCAGGTCCAGCTCCCTGCAATGAACAGGGACATCTTCAACTAGATCAGGTTGCTCAAGTCCCATCCAACTGAACAGTTCCAGTGATGGGGCATCCACCACTTCTGTGGGAAACCTATTCCAGTGTCTCACCACCTTCATCAAATAATTCTTTCTTGTATCCAATAGAAAGGTACTCTTGATTTAAATCCATTGCCTCTTGTGCTGTCACTACTGGTCTTAGTAAAATGTCTTTCTCCATCTTTCTTATAAGCCTCTTTTTTACATTGCGAGTCCACAGTGTGGTCTCCCCAGAGTCTTCTCCTCTCCACATTAAACAATTCAAACTGTCTCAGCCTTTCTTCATAGAGGAGGTGTTACAACCCTCTGATAGATTTTGAGGCCCTCTTCTCAATGTACTGTCACAGGTTCATGTCTTTCTTGTGCTGGGGACCCAGTAGTGGATGTCTGAAGCCTTGATCATAGTGAAGATCTAGTGGTGCTTTAACCAGTCTCCTGCTTAATACTTGTGGGGGGGAAAAAAAAAAAAAAAAGGTGCTTTTTGTTATTCCTTAGTCTGCTGAGAAAAGTTGTTCACCTCAGCCATCATATCCAGAAGACCACATGGGAAACTAGTGGTGGAATAGGAGCAGAAGCCAGGGTCTGAAAAGCTTCCCTACTACCTTATCTGTTAACTGTAAAAATGTCATTGTGATTTTAGACCATTTCTTTGACTGATTCCATACCAGTGGGTCCAATTGCAGGCAACACATTTGCATGGAGTCTGAGCTATACTACACGCTCTTTCACAGCACCCATCAATTATTCTGAGAGTCTGGAATTGGTGGGGCTCAAGAAAATATGAACATACTTTTAGATCTGTTGTTCTATTCTTTGGGTGTTGTAAAATACGTGTGTTTATAGGTACAGATGTGATCATATGTAACATAGTCTGGGAACATGGCAACTGACATTGTTTAGTTCTGGGTAGTTTAACCTGGAGAAGCTGAGGCTCAGGTGGGACCTTATCACTCTCTACAACTCCCTGAAAGAAGGATGTAGTGAGGTGGAAGTTGGCCTCTTCTGCTATGTCTCAGATGAAAGGATGAGAGGAAATGGCCTCAAATTTCACCAGGGGAGATTCAGCTTAGATATTGGAAAAAAACCCCACTCGATAGTTAGGCATTGGAATAAGTTGCCCAGGGGAGCGATGTAGTCTCTGTCTCTGGAAGTGTTCAAGATGTGTCTGGATGTGGCACTTGAGGATATGGTTTAGGGATGATTGTTGCAATGCTAGGTTGATGGTTGGACTAGATGACCTTGATGGTCTCTTCCAACACTTATGATTCTGTGATTCTGTGACATAAATATATATCTGTTGCTAAGATATAAGCAGCTCTATTCTTTTGGTTATCTGCGTATTTCTTCTTCAAGGAACATTTCGTCAGCATATGGCTTTCAAAGTGTCCTAGTGGACAGAAGGTCCTGGCCTTGGATTTTATCTCAGATACAGATCTAAAAATGTAGGTTAGAGAATCAGTGACGAAAAAAATCATGAAAGCAAATACAGCATTAGAAACCAATTGGCTATAATTATATCAATGAACAACATCTGAACTGTGGCCCATCCTGCCACACAGGGATATATGTCGTACTTCTTGCCAAATTATACCAGAATCAGAATTTCTCTCTGGCTTTCTAAATAGACTTCAGTCCCTCCTGTCCTTGGCTCCACCCAGATCACACTCTTTAAAGGTTGCTTTGAGCGGGCACCTTCACACTATGTATAGAGTGCAGGAATGCATCAAAATTTAGAGTTTACTGCAAACACTTTCCAGCTATTAATGTCTTCTTGAGAGTTTAAACATGTTAATGAGTAGGTTATTTACTATAATAAAGCCAGAGCTGGCTGTTAAATTAAAAGAACAACTCAACCAAGAACTCAACCAAAAGCTGTTTTTCACTGCTTTCCATGAAACTGATCTCCAGCTAGTGTGGGCTTGACCATCTCAAGTCCATGCTGTTCTGTGGACACTACATAAATACTGTTCAGTTATAGATGATTACTGTGTTAATTTGATTTTTTCCCTCTTCAGCCAATCATTTAAAGCAGCAGCTGCTAATTGATTATATGTTTATTTCCCTCTTTATCTTCATTACCTTTAAATAATCACTTTCTGTTCCTTCCTAGAGATACAAGATGTGTCAATGTGTTTCACGTACTCTATCATAAATCTAAATCCTTTCTCTACTGCTAAGCTAGCCTAAAATTGGGTTTTCCTAGATTTGGGGAGGCCTCAAACACCAAGGGATGCTTTGTGCGAAACCACACTTAAACCTGAAGGCTGGAAGATTTTTAAAATCTCATATCCATTTTTCATGCTATTTCTATTTTGCATCTGAAGAAAAGAGGCAAAAGAAAGACACTTGAGTTGAGGAGGTTTCAACTGAGAAGTGGAAAAGAAGGAATTTAAAAGATGATAGTCATCTCGCTACTCTTTCCTTACTAGGAGCCAGTTTGATCACAGAAGACACACAAAGTCAGAGTGGACATCTAAATGCAGACTCAAGTATGAATGGCAAAGCATATTTATAGTCAAAAGTTGCCAGTATTATGTCTGAAGTGGCTTTTCATGATTTCAACCTTCCGGGTTAAATGCTCAGTTGGTGTATATTGATGTAATGTCATTGACTCCAGTGGAGTCAAACTGAATTAGATGAGCCAAGTATCTGAATGTCTGTCACAGTTTACTGAACCAGATTCCTTGTACTAAAAATTGCTTTTTTATTTTCATAAAGATGTCATGTCTAGCAGGAAATCTCAGTTCTTACACTGGAGACACTGTGAGTGTTTCTCAGGTATCTCCTGTCTTGCTGGGCTTTGCTGATGCCTTGTTAAACAGTGCATGAAACCAGTGAGCACGGGGGAGAATTTTCATTTGTCAGATCGTCACAGCTTGCATGTTTTCTAACACAATAAACTCCACACTTCCTAGAGAGCTTCCCCAGAGAACTACACATTCAAAATCCTTTAAAAATCTGAAATCTAAAGGAAGAGAGATAACCTATTTACTCTTAAAGGTGACGGGCCCAGTGGAGTAACTCCCAAAGACTTGGGTCTCTATCTGCAAGCTGAAAAATTAAGTTGTTGATCTAATAATATGAGTGCATAGGTGTATAGTCCACCTGTCTTCAAGACAATAGTGTTACTATTGTATCAAGGAAGGTCTTAATTAAGGATTTTGTAGGTCTTTGAGGTTAAATGTGAAAATGAGAGCAGGACAACTGAGTGACTCAGCCAGAGAGGACTTTTATTTTGCAGTGGCTAAACGGGCCTGAATGGTACTTTGTGTGGAACAAAAAATAAAAATGTTACCAGCTTTTGGTATTTTACGAAGAATATCACAATAGTTAGTGTCCAAACCCAACAATTTTTGAGACTATCATGTAATTTTCATTTTAACTTTTTATTTTCTTTTCATTGGGATTGCAAAAGATAATCCTGAAAGAATACTTAATCCAAGAGAATTTCAAGTCTCCAAAATCATAATCTAAAGGGAATAATAAAGACATTATTATTTTAAACCTCTTATAAAGCCTAACCTCTCTTTCATACACCCTCAAGTGAAAAACAAAACAAAACCCCACCAATGATTAAGAAGACTTGACCTGTGACATTTGAATGTTTGTTTTTGGTGCTTTTTTTTATCCCAGATTAAAGGGTATTCCTTCAAAGTTATAAAATGATGGGGCTTTTATGAAACTCTGAGAATTTTTAGGATGAAGTTTTTTAAAAGACTTCATGGATGAAATGTATTTGCACTGTTCTGATCATTCAGTGTACTTTGATTTCTTGTGACACTTTGTAGACTCAGAGTAAGGAGGGAAGGCAGTGGACCAGCTTTTAGAAAAACAGATTGCAAAGATGAGTTTCAGGTCCCTTTCCACAGACATGATCCAGTTCTGTTTATGTTATGCATATCCTAGAAACCAAGCTATAAATCCTGCAGAGCATGAAAATGCCAGTGAACTTTATTTGTTGTGTTTTCCAATGCAAACCCAGAGTCTGTTTAACAGGAGCATATTGGAGCAATTTGAAACTTTTTTCTTTTAGATAGATCCCTAAAAAGTACACCACTTTTAGTTTTTCAATTAGCTGTGGGAATTTTGGTTTTGACAGCTCAGCTTGGCCTAAGCAGTGCCCTTGATGTGGTTACTCGTCATTTACAAGTGGCAAGTCTCTGCTGATTTTCTCAGCAGATGTCAGCCATGCAAAACCCACAGTTGGTAGAGAACGTACTTGGATAGAAAAAGAAAAGCAAAAATGAAAACACATTTATAATTTTCCAACAAGCGTCTCTCTCATATGAAATTTGTAGCTCTTAAATCCTAATTCCTGTGAAGTACCTTCTGCTGTCCCCAGACACCACCACCAGGGCTTGTAGTGCAGCTGTAAAATACCGGCCATGGCACAGGTACAGTGCACATTTTTAGGTACTTAAAGAGTTATAGAAGGCAGACAGATGGGAATACAGTGTACTTTTTTCCCTTTGTTAAAATCATGAAATCTAACAGACTGGCTTCATAATCCGCTCACTGGAACTATTCCTTATCTCATTTTTTAAAAGAGGCGGGTGTGTTTTGCTGTGTGAACTCTTATCTCCCACGGTGACCCCTGTCGCAGGATAATTGCTTGTTGCTGTGTGAGTGTTACAAATCCGATTGCATGGATGGAGCTCAGCTCCTCCTGCAAGAAAGCTACTGGCCTCTGTTCCTGTAGCTTAAGGAGCAGATCAGCTTTTAGTAACAGAAGCAAGGAAATAAGAAATTGTTCTTAATTTTTCTAGGAGAAAATAAAGCTCTAGGAGAACATAAAGCTCCCTTTTTGCACCTAGAAGAAAAGCCTTTACCCAAACTAGTAATTATTGCTAATATAAAGAACTAAACTAACTATGAAGGATAAGTGTGATGTAGCAAGCCCTAAAGAATGAGAGGACTGCATCAACTGAAGCAGAGGGACAGACCTTTCTTGCTTTATGAAATTGTTCATAGTTAAAAAATGCATTTGTTTCTCAAAACTATTTCAAAAGAATGAACTATAGTGGAATAGATAGATGCTACTTCTATCTATCAGCACGAACTTCCAAGAAAAATTTTACATCTTCTTACAATCACTTGAGGCAAGAATATTTTAAATACATTTTCAGAAGAATATTAATTCAATAAGAGACATCTGTGGTTTAATATTATTTTTATTTCTCATTATTTATTGTTTATGCTCTCCTTTCAGAAGTGCTATTTATTTGAACACAGATCAAAAGTGACATTTTGTGAGTTAGTGGCGAGTTTGCTAATTCAAATAATGAACTGCAAGAGCCTGGAAAACTAAAAAATATTTATCCAGTGCAGAAATACAGTTACCTTACGAACAGAGAGTAAAGGACAAACCACATCAGATAACTTATAGAATGAGTACACTCCACAAGTTTCTTTTGGCTATCAAACTAATAATACCATACTCTCAGAAATATATATAATTTAAATAAATATATATGTATGTATAAATGTCTATGCGTATAAATGGAACAAACTTTTATACTTAATTCTCTCTACTTTCAATGAATAACTTAAACTTTCTCTGATCAAGCATACTGGCAAACCACTGAGTACATAGACAACTTCAGAAAGAAATTTCAAATTGAGCATACATGTATGATTTTATCTTCTTGACTATCAATGAATGCTTTTAAAATCCTCCTAGTCCTTTAAGAAAGAACAGCAGAAACCAAAGTTGTTCTTCACTACAGAATTGAAACTGATAATTTGGTAGCTTTTTTCATATGAAAAAAAAAATCTGATAGAGAAGGAAAGGTGGGAAAAATGCTAATATATCAATATACTTAAAAGGCTAACAGTCCTATCAGAATTAATAAGGATTCTGGAGTAAAATTACAGGGATTTTGAGCAAGCAAACTCAGGGTAATATGAATATTATACTTGCTTATAACTGTGATAGTTCTTATGCATATACATATTTTTAACTGACTTTTATTGAAGTAATTTACTTCAAATCTCACTTGCTCATTCAGACTTATACCAAAGTATCTCTAACCACAATCATTATTTAGGGAGTGGAATAAATGTTTTCTGTTAATTTCTGTTACTTTAACAGGATGAACATTTCCTCTAGTAACATGGTCATAAACTTCACATTTATAATCTAGTCTAAGTACTTTGCAATAAACTACAGTCATATTATGTAATCCCTATAATGATATCTGAAAAAAAGCCCCACATCCAAACCCAAACCACTGTTGCTGGTACTTAATGACTGTGCTGGTATTCCAAAGACCATAGTTTATTTCATTTCCTCACAGTGATTACATAGTTTCTATCTTCTACGATGAGAAAAACTCAGTATTGTTGACTCTATTGAAACAGAGAATAGTGGTTAAAGAAGAAATATTATTCTATACCCTGCCTTTTAGCACAGTTCCTAGTTACAGGTCTGATTCAAAGTTACAAAGGTCAGTGATAGCTGGTCCATTGACCTCATGATCCATTTCTTTCCTAAATGCTTCCTTTCTTTCAGTTTGCTATGTCTGATACTGTTATGGTAACAAGGATAGATTACACTTTCATGCCTTCTTGCTCTCTGAGTTTAGCAGTCCATGAAGTACAGTTGCCCCATTCCTGACCACCCCAAGGGGGTATTACTCACTGAATTGATTATTCATTGATTTTCCTGTTACTGTTCCTTTTCTGTAAGCAAAAAGACAAAAAATAACCTTCTCTAACTCTGTATGCAGCACATGCAATAAACTGCAAAGCTGGCAGCATACCCGTGAAATGATAACTGGATGGCCAGGGAAATTATGCTCTTTAAGCATCTTTGACAGATTGATATCTACAAGCCCCAAATTCTCTCAACTGGAGGGCACGCTGCCATCTTCTTGCAGTACTTCATAGGAACAGATCATTTGCACTTCGTCCTAAGTAAAACAAGGTGGCTAAAAAAATATGTTCTTTTGGAAAACTATATGAAGACATTTACTGTTTTGTAAAGGGATTCTGCAAAATCATGTCAGTTCGTTTCCAGTCAGCTGAGCGTGAATGTTTGATGTAAAATGTGAGCAGAGTCACTGGGCCCAGAATTCACTGGTACAATCTTTGTGAATCGAGTTTCATATGCAAAATGGTCACATTAACACTGATTTCAAAATGAGGTTTCTGAAATTATCCTTCAATGTCTTCTTTCCTCTTCCTGATTGCACTCACCATAGTAACTTCACCAAGTCCCAGATTTGAAGAAAGTAGCACTAATGGAAAACCAGTGGCAAAAGAAGGAGCAAAAATTAAGACAAAGTTCACAGAAGAAATATATGCAGTGTTGTCTACTATTGGTTTTCAGCAATTAATCAAAGCCCTTCAAGGCCAATCTGAATTACTCAGTGATTTATTGGACTTCTGTTGCTTCCTTTGTTTCACTAACACAGTTTAATTTATGGTCAATATGGAGAATTCATGGCAAAACTCAAGGCTGGTTTTTGTTCTGAACTGCAGCTGATATTAACCAGATATAATAGGCATAAAAGTAGTCTGGCTCTGCATAATTGGAGTGATGCTGTATAAAATTATAAAACATGGTCAGAGGGATTAATTAAGCTAATATGCAACAGTGACCCTAGCTTGTGCTCTCTGCTATGAGTTCTGCTGTTGCAAAATGTTAGATTTTTTTAAAACATCAAAGAGTAAAAGAATAAAAGCTACGTTTGACATGCATAGATCTCAGCTTAACTGTAGTTGTTATCACCATAGTCATCAAGAAATCCTTCTTAGAGATCACTGTGGCCACTGCAGGGATAATTTCACTCTTTAGAGAGGCCAGCAGACCCTTTACAAGCTACACAGCAACTGATTTTAGTAACACAGCATCTACCTCTGTTTTTGTCAATTTATAATTTGCAGCATCTTATCTGCTGTAATGTACACAAATTAGTAGCCTGACTAATGAGCCATCTACCTACTTGAGTTGGGGATGGTTGGAAATACAACCAAAAAGAAGCAATTTTTTTCTCGTCAGATCACTCAGATTCACAAAGCTGTCAGGAAAGAAAGCATCTATAATTTTAAGGAGAACATGATGCCATGTTCTCATAAAGGAAAAGTATTTTTCCTTCATTTGTGGTGATAGCATAACATACCAGTGTAGGACTGAGAAAGGTACTATTTTATTTATTTCCCATTGGAAAACAGACCCAGAAGTCTTGAATTTCTTTTTCTTTCCTCCCCCTCCCTATTTTTTTAATAGTCAATTTTAATGAATTTTTGCTGATTTAAACCACTTTAGTGTCATCCTAATGAACAAAGCTATACAAATAAGAAAATAATGAAATAATCATTATTTTATATTTACTATTCATTACTCAGAAAGACTATCCAACTGAGAGAACATAGGAGTGAGAAGGAAGTGTGTTCACCTGTGTATTTCTGTAGACTCCTTATGAAGACAGTTATGATAGCGTACAGGCATATTCCATTTACAAATGTTTAATTTCACCCAGTTCAGCTAATTCAGGTTAGAAGTTACCATCAGATAGCTGATGAAATACTAATTAGGAATTGCTTTAAGTAAGGTTAGGTTCATATTCACAGAAAGTACTTCTTCCTGACTTCTTAAATCTAATGACTTCCAATTGAATATTCTAAAAAGTTGATTCACACATTAATGCAGTGATTCCAATGGCAATATTTAGTATATTTAATATTTTTTATTTATTTAACTACACAGTAAGAAGCAAATCTATACAGAAGATACTTCATTACTGTCTCAGATCAACTTTAAATCACATAGTAGTTTTAGGTGCAGCACACAGACCATGCATAGGCAAGCTGTGATGGACTGAGTAGTAAGATGTTGTTGCTTTTATCTTTTACAGATAGATAAGTTATACTCAATGAGTTCCTTATCCTACCCATTCACATAATTTTGTTTGACCACTGATGAAAGAAAAGGTGCTTTTATTTGACCTGGCTATGGAGAAGCAGTATTTACAAGATGAATAATTACAATAATAATTACAATAATTACAGCAAAATACTTTTCTGTTTCTGGAAGAAGGAATGGATTATTAAACTTTATTATTTAACTGACAGCATATTTGAATATATTTGTCCTTTACATTGTTCAAAATAAGAGAAATATTCATTTAAGCAGCTTAGAGTCTAAAAGGCATATATTGAGAAGACACAGAAATTGCAGTTACTACTTATTTTTTTTTAAATTAACATTAACTCACTTCACAGTCCAGATGGAAAGCATGACTTCTAGAAATGCCATGGCTATTACACTGTGCAAAGACATGATCTTATCAATAAATGGTTATTTGACATGGCAAAGCACTTGGAAAAGCTATGTATTCTCTGTCAACTCAGCTCCTAGGCCTTCCCTTGGTCTGTCCATGGTGTTTACTGAACATCTGAAGGTTGTAAAAAAGCTCTCCACTATGGCTTCATTCCTTCTCATTTGCAGTCGGCAAACATCTTTATCTAAAACTGTGTTTGTTGTCCACAGCTGCTCAAAAGTCCAGCCTTGCACCCTTATCTATGCTTCACCTTCTGATGACTGCTTTGTTTTTTTTGTCTGACAAATACAGTCTTACCCTATTAATTCTCAGAATGCTGATGTTCTGAGTTATTCTTCTCTTTGGTCTCTTTGGCAAAACCTTACCTCTTTCCGTAATTTGCCCTCTAGTTCTCCGTTCGCCCTTACCTTGAACACAAATACTTACTAGCATCTTTCCCACCTAAGAGTTGCACTCACTTTAGCATGAAAATGATGTCACTACTCTCTTAGATAAGTCTTAAAAATAGAGCTCCATTTCTTGAGAGCTGCTCAAGGTTAGGATAGCAGGCATGGTGGTGATACAGACAACAATCATTAGAAACAGGGCTGCAGACTTTTTGTGCTATCTCCCCCTTTCACCATCACAGTTTTTCCTAAGTGATCTCAAGGTTCCTCTCTCCTTTCTTGCACATCTTGAACCCAACATTTCTGTACCTTCCCTGTGTTTGGATCATGCCTTTCACCTTGTTGCAGTGCATTTTCAGTAGCTTAATTCCAAATGGAGGACTACCTTAGCTTTAACAGAGTGGCTGATCAATAGTTTAATCAGTGTTATTGTTTCTAATTCTCTCTGTGTTACTGTACTATTTCTTTAGCTTTGAATACTGCAGATCCAAAGTCAAACTGGGGTCATGCTGAGACACGAGCCAATCAAAAACAAAGCAAGCATACCTGGCTGCTGCCTTTGGACCTGACAGATGAAAGCAAACAGAATTATGTAAATCCACACACATTAGTTTATATTTCCTCTCTGCCTCTCTTTATTTGTAAAGATCAAGAAGTGGTTTTCATGAGAAGTAAGTTTTCAGAAGAGGTAGCAAGAAGAGTGACAGTGTTAAAAGAAATTTAAATGTAACTTTTCAGTCCCTCTGAAAGAAAAACTGGAACTCATAGTTTATTTCCCACCAAGGTGGTATGATTTACAGAGGAGCTGTTTACATTTTATTTTAGTTGATTAGTGTGAGCTACTTAAAATATCTCTGCAGCAATCTTATTTATGCAGAGGCATTAGTTGATATTCACCAGGTAATTTATGCTAACGCAGAGAACATTTACATCTGCCATCCTCCAGTACTAGCACTTACAGATGTTTTGTCAGCCACTTAAAAATAGAAGCTGTACAACTGGATTACTTAAATTTTTGAATTGGTAGTGTTGCTGAGAAACAATGGTGAACAACAGAACATTTTTGAATGATTACTTATAATGAATTGGTCAATAAATAAAAATCACATCTATGGTTGCAGTAATATGAAGAAAACAATAATCTTCAGTAGATTATGCAATGATTTCCTCTAGGCTAGGATCTGATATACAGTATGGCGTCTATAATAAAATTATTGAAACTAATGTGAGATGTTTAGGTTGGGAGAAGGGCAAACTTCCAAATCTTGCCATCTCAAAAAAAATCAGCGTTCATTTTATGGCATTGTTTTTGCTCATAACAGAAGCAAATATCATTTTATACAGGTACAGACATTTTTTCATCTCTTTTACTTTAGCTGCCTTTTTAGACCCAGTCAGACCACTCACATGTCAGAACTAATCAGTAGTTATAAACATGAATTTAGTAATTGCTTCTTTGCTGGAATTTAATATTTTCCTTCCAGTAACTAGCAAGGGAGTCAGCACTGAATTGTTCAGCATAGTCCCAAGGGATTGAGAAGAGTTTCATAACTACTGCATTTTCAGTCTTTTGGATGACTTGTAATTAACTGAAACATATACTGCAAACACTGCTTTAGTAAAAATCTTGTCATTTTTCTACCAGGGCAGTCTTAATTTTAATCTCTTTGGAATCCCTCATTCTGCAAATACCTATCTGGTTTAAAATGTTGATAGAAACCCTGTAGATTTACATAGATTAGAAAGCACAGAAAAAACAGGAAACAGCCTCTCACCTTACAAGTTATTATTGCTTAGGATATAAAAAGTAAACCTAACCACGCAGTACTCAGGCAATGGTGCATGATTTTTAGCTATAATTTCATTATTACAGCTAACGGTAAAAAAATACTTTGTAATATATTAGGTAAAAAAAATTTAGATTAATAGTATATTAATCTACACAGAAAAGACAACAGGTCTGCCAACAGATGCTAAAACAGAGAGATTGCCAAGGAACAGGCTGGTAATAATGTTATGCTCAAAGAATTCTTTCATATAACCAGTGGTATCTCTAAAAAGGTGGTAGACCTTGTTCAGTTTCAGCAGAAATGGAGTTCTGCTCTTTCTGGAATTAAAAGCAGCATGACTTGGCAAGAAAGGAAGTTTGGGAGCACAAGAAAGGCATTTTGGTGTTTTACTCACCTTCTTTAAAAACATGCTCTCAGCTGATTGAAGAGTCTGTTTTGTGGTTTTCCTTTAAGAAAAAACACAGATATTTCCCCATCCAAATTCATTAACTATCTTAATTTAATAGCCTTTATCTAAAAGAGGTTTTAGAGTAGAGAGTTATCAAATAACCAGTCCATTGGAACTACTTTTTTCTAAAACTCATTATTTACAGGTTGATTTCTGTCCTGAGGCATCTTATTACACATGTGGATTATGTGTTTCTATTTGATATTTTTAATCTAAATTCTGAGGGAAGAAAAAAGTTAGGATATTCGAACTAGGAAGAATCAAGCCCAGAAATCAGCTATTGTATCAGAAAACTAACAACCCACCAGCTTTTGCAGTTTAATTTTTAGCAGAAAAAAAAGAACTTTGGGAACAAACCAGTATAGAGGTAAAATATTTTCTACCATTCGATTTTCTGGAGTTAATAAAATAAGAAAAATGAAGGTTATACACAGTTCTTTGCTTTCTTTAGCTGGAATAATGTTAACTGATGAATGGCATTAAAAATGTCTGTTTGTCCATGAATACTTTTTGCCAACAAGATAATGGCTGATTGAACAAAAAATGCAGTCAAAATAAAAACTGGGCCAGATCATCAAGCAGATGTAGCTACAGTAACACCTGTCAGCTGAATGTTGTGCCCAGTATCTTGATCTGATTTACACCAAATAAAAATCTCTAATTAAATTTAAAAGGGATCCTTTCCTTCTATGTAAGATTATAATCAGAAACAAATGAAGTTAGAAAGGTTTTCTTTTTCAGCATAGAGAAAATGTAAGTTTTGTAACATTACTTAGCAGAAAGGTAAACAGATATTCCTATTTAAATTACTTAAAGTGAGGGTTTCTGACACAAGGAAATTTTGGAGTTTGGAAAATCAAAGCAGCATACTGATAGTGCTGGTTTAATGTTTTTAAACAAACTTAGTAAATTCAAATATTTAGACTGGATGCATTCTTTGATTTCAGTAGAAATGAGGCAGTAAGATGTTATTTTCAATTTGTATGCAAAGTGTGCTGAGGGGCACAAATGCGTAATTCGCTGTTACATTTGTTTTAAACTCATGTGAATAATATTAATATGAAATATCAAAGATTTTTCTTCAAGATTTTCATAACACATGGGCAAGGGTTTATTATGTGAAGCTGGATACAATATTTCTTTCTGAATAGTACTTTGAATTAGCACCTTGAAACTATGCTCATTACACACTTTTTAACTGTCTAAATCTAGAACAGGGATATTTTGTCCTACATCCACTTATATATTGTCTACTGCTGATTGTTAATTTAAAGTGTGCAACTAATACTATAAAATACTTCAAACTTTTTTTTTTCTATCTGCCTAAGACCTACAGTGTACTCTGTTTATCACATTGCTAGGGGATTAAGATACATATTTTTGTCAACATCCATTGCTTTTCATTCTTTAATATTGGATGTGGGCCATGAGATGCATGACACTGAATTCCTGTCACGCCTGCTGTAGTAAATTAGAGGTCTAACTAACTAATATTTCTGGAAATCGGGCCTAATTATTGTCCTCTAAAAAGAAGGAATTGATTAAATCAGAAAGGTGATTATATTAGAAACTGCAAAATAGAATATGGAGCTCTACTAATATTTAGGCAAGCATCCAAGTGGGCTTGAGAGGAAGAGCTGGGACATAAGTAAAAGCAAGTCAGATTATAGCTCCTTGAACTGGATAAGAATATTAAATTTGCAAAGCATTACATTGGGATAAACCTTGTACGTATTTTCTACTTGTATAAAAAAAAAAAAAGAGGGAAAATTAGAAAAATCACTTGGCAATATTCTTCTGGAAATAGACATTCAGTAGTCCATAATAACAACTGTTGTGAAGGTGCAGCTCACATTGGCTCTGAGGCCCAGAAAGACGTATGACTGGAGTACTTGTCCACAGGTGAAAAGACGTTGCTGTGTCAGAAGAACATCAAAGCAGTGGAAATTTCCTTCTGACTGATTATTCTGCCTTTTTTATTTATAGCACTTGCTATTGTCTGTGGCTTGTAAGGAGTTTAGGATAGCTGTTTTTTCTCTGAATATTTTAATGATCCACTGTTGATGTGACTAAAGTATTTTGAATCATGGTAGTCTTTATCTAATATGATAGTTACTGTGCCTTTGTGGCTGGAAAACCTTCAGCATTCTTTCAGGAGTGTGATAGATTTCACTGTCTTGAAATGGCCTTTCTTTTCTGTCTCTGTTGCTGGACTACTCACGACTTTCTCTATAGGTAGAAAATGTGTTTTCCTCTCCCTTCAAGGTCTTGACATGGCTTTTTGTTTGTTTGCTCTGACCTTTTAAAGTATCAGATTAAGCATGAAAACAAGGATACTGCTGGAGAATGGTACTACTGAAGGCATAAATAAGTGAAGCCGTAATTTAAATACGGCTTCAAAAATTTCAGAAATGTTCTGATATCTCAGGTATTTTTTTTTACCTCTAGCATGATCATTGGTTGCTTTTTGTCTGGTGCTTATTGATGACTCCTAGCTGCATTTATGGCATTCTGCAGCAGTATTTTGCACTTAGCTGCTTTTCATGTAAAAACATCAAAGCACTTTAGAGAATAGTGTTGTATGAATTTTGTAGCTAAGACATCTGAGAGAGCGAGAGAATGAATAATTGGATCAATTGGACGATTCAATAGCAGAGTTAAATGCACAATTTAAAATCCCAGCTCCCACTGTATTTAAAAGGTGAAGTACAAGTCTATACAGAGACTGTGAGGAAGCTCAGAACAAAAGAGGTATAGCAGGCGGTCGTAAATTAATGCGCAAGAACCACAGGTATCTACTGAAGTCTATAATTCTGAATGCAATGAATCCACTATGAATGACAAAAGAAATTTCTTGTCATCATCACTAAATTCTAAAACTTATTTGGTTTGAGATTTTTGAGAGAGTATCTTTTGTTTGAAATTTCCTATCTCATGGCTTGAAGAAACAGGATTACTTTGATAATTTGTTAAATTTTCTGGTGATTTTCTCACAAAATGCAAATTAGATAACATCTCCAATCCCATTTTGAAGTTCCTTGATCTTTAGCCACTGTACCAATCCCAACTGTCTGTTATCCAAAAGCTGATGTAGGGATGTTGATATTCTCTGACTCCTCAAAGATTTCTGACAGGAGATAGTGGTTTCTGTTGAGCACCAACAGACCCAAGAGTGACACAGGCAGAGCTGCCATCACTCTTTCACTCACCGAGTGTTGGGTATGCAATCATAATCAGGTAAACTTCCTTCGCTGTAAAATGACTTTTTTAACCCAGACATCTATTAGTCTACACCAATACACTTCAGTTGCACAAGGCTGGCACTTTACACAGCAGCAGGATTTTCAGGTGGTAACATAATTACAGAAAAAATGAATCAGCTGCATAATAATAAAACTTTTGTGCTGTGGATTTCTGCAGTTGCAAGGTGAAATATGCAAGTGTCTCTTGACAGTAGATCACTCCTGCCGAGACTCAGGTCTTGGTATACATTGATCATCTCAATATATCTGCATCATTCCAGCAGTAAGGTGGATTATCCTCATTTTAAAAATGTTTGAACATATATTATATGCTGTTAGAAATATTCACAACCTAGCAAGTATTAGATGATGTCTTTGCTTGGTCCCTACCTTGTCCTGTTTACTCCAGTATTTGACTCACTGAAAATACATTCTTGAATGACTTAAATGCAATTGGCTTTAATGCCTTTTAATCAAACAGTCCCAGGAAAATGGACCGTTCCTGGATCAGTTTTGAAAATCCATGGAAGCTGCCCTTATAACAGATATGGCTGAATCATTGTTATGTACCTCAACAGTGCCGTGAAACTCAAACTGCTAAGGATGGCCAAACCCCACACATTCAGGAAATGATGGCATCCACTCTTTTCACTACTCTGCAGAATTCTGCCATGTAAGTACCATAGGTTAAAAATTCCTTGTTGGAAATTTAGCATGCATTGGTGCCCCTGTGTGGAGTCCAACGCAAACACTTTGGTATAGCTTAAAAGGAGAGGTAACAGTCGTTGAAGAAGTGACCCTAACACTCACACCTGATTCTACTTAGAAAACACATTTCTATTTTTACAATTACAGTAGAAATGCATGTCCTGTAGGAAAGCCTAGCTATGTTGTCTAAAATACCTTTGCATTCAAAGTAATGTGAATATTTTTTACATAACTTTAAGTTTATAGGCTTTGTGGTTGCTTATGTGAGCATATATTTCTACCTGAATACATAAGATTCTAATCACTATCATATGTTTTTGATTTTAAAGTAATTATGAAGGATCAAGGCACAGATAGATTAAAGTGAGTGGAGTATTATTTAGAAAAATGAATTCCTCTTATTTAAAATTTCTAGTCTATTTGTGCCTTATAGCTACTATGTGAAATATTCAAGCTAATGAGAACGTAAATAGATTCTTTAGTCTGCTCACATTTAAAGCACTGGAAAGAATCAAAATCAATTTTACTGCTATTTATATGTGCCCTCCAATCAAAACATCAGTCTCTAGGCTTGATCACCAGTATCCAAAACTCTTGGCTGTAATCCACCTCCATGAATGATTGCCAGTGTCCAGAGCTTTTGGCTTGCATGCTCTGGAACTCCAGAACTGATGCTAACTCAACTTTCTTTGTGTGTGCTGGGATGTGCTGATGATCTCCCACTACACTGCTCTGTGAACAATTCCCCAACCCTAAGAACTCCCTTATGTTTTCCTAGCAGGTTCAGAAAAATAAAAAGATGCTGTATACCAGCTCCTGCCAGCTGCTTCTTTTTACCTCAAGACATAACCTTGGAGGCAAATCCACAATGGCCTCAAGAAACAGAAGGTGGCTTTTCTTTTCTCAGCGTCTTACCCTGAAACAACATAAAAAGCTTCTCTCACATGAGTCATAGCTCTTTATACATCAGTTTACAGAGATGCTACTTTCAAAAACTATGAAGAAAAGCCATGAGGCTAAAAGATCCTGCTGACCACTAAGCATTAGATTTCTGTTCTTATCTCATATTCACACATCATTCTATGCAACACTGGAGTTAACATCACGCCTGCACTGAGGGTTCTGCTGGGTGACTGTTTTGGAGGTGACTATTTAATTTGGTCTCCTATTCAACTTCAGCCACAGAATTTTCTGCAATGGTCCTTGTATGAATACAAAACCTTCTTTTAAACCTGACTATTTTTTCCTACATTAATGCTTCTGAAGCAAAATTTGAGGTGATAAGTGGAAAAAGTGTGATTGGCACATGGATGGATATATCTAATGAAAAGAGAATGAAGATAATTAACAGGTACTTAGCTACATAATCAAGAAATCATGTCTGCATTCACGGTAATATGTCACAAGCTGATTCTTATCTCTTACAAGTTTTAAAGTACTCTAAATGTATTTTGCTTGGAATAAAAGGGCTTTTGATTTACAAGAGCATAACCAGTCTCAGGTGTGATATGCAATGGAGCTTGTGCACCTAAAGCACTTCTTTTGGAAGGATCACACCAGCGATATACTTAATTTGGAATTTAAGGAATTTATTATCTGCTTATTATAGGCAAGCATTAATTTTGCTCCATTGGGACTGAAGTGTTCATGTGTCTTAAACGAAATATACTGGTGTTAGTTCAAGCCATTCAAACAGAAAAAATATTGAGTCCATAACCTGGTCAGTATGCCCATTTCTGACAAACAGAAAATTATTTGTGGGCTGATATCAGATTCAGTTTGATATAATGTTTAAAGGTCTATATGTCTATTTGTACTGCATCTCTGTGGATTTCCATATGTACTGTGTTAGCCAAGGTGCCCTTTTCCTGGGTAAAATAGTCTCTTACTCTCTTTCCATTTCCCTTAGTTTCCCTTATTTCCCTTTCCTGTGAGTTTGCAGCATGAATTTTTTTGCTTCATTTTATTTTTAAAGTTGCTTCCAGAGAAAGCCATTTAACTCGAGCCTCAGCAACTGACCTCTAGTGTTTCCATAATATATATAGTACGTAAATGCCTGGAGTCTTCTGAGCTGTATGTTCACCTCATGTTCTCAGTCAGTATGACCAGAAAATCTATATTTAATTCACTTCATTAAGAAGAATTGCCAAGCTGCACCAGGGAAGGTAAGGACACATCCAAGAAACAAAACCTCGGCAGCTGTCATGATATGCTCCCTGAGATAAGGTGGGAGCTTGAAAGGGTGACAAAACCCCTGAGCAACAACAGATGTTGCTCACATAGAGAGGTGGTGGAGAGGCATTCTCCCAAGGATGGTATATAGTCAGAATCCCTTGCAGTGTGTAATTTCTGCTGTAACATGCTACCAACACTCAGGATCCTAAGAACTTGGATGGTTTAATTGGATATCTGTTAATTAAGACATATATACTCATGTTTGCCCAAGTCTAATTCTGGATTCTGTTCAACATGAATTTTATTTTACTATCTATAGTGCTTTAATTTGCCTTAAATTAAGAAAAAAAATTAAGTTAACTTAGTTAATTTGTTTATCATTTTATTTGGGACAGAACTTGTTATTCTCAACGTCAGTCTGAAAATGAGTTATTGCTATTATATTTTTTCCAAAGCATTTATTTGCATTAACTTGAAAAACGAAGCTACTGTAATATGGTTATATAATCAATTCATATTACTATAAAGAACATTGTTCAGTATGCTTCTTGAACTTAGGAATAATAAAGAAATTCCATAATTTTGGTTTTAAATGTAAACTATATTAAAGGCCTTAAGATATTTTGCTCCTGATCAAGCTTAAATATATGTTTAACTACACATACCAGAGTGATCTAGTGAAACCACAGGAATGATGTCCACATACACAGAAAAGCTATTAGGTGTGTTAGTTTAATTTTAGCTGGTTTTGTTTTGTGAAACATAAGAGTTTACAAACTGATTAATTTAAATTGTCCTGGACTTTCTTATTATCTTGAGTTATTCACAACACATGATGTTTGCACATTAGTTCAATTACAGCTGAAGACCTGGTAGATCTGTTTACATTTATAATTTTTTCAAATCAAGATTAAAGACAGAATCCTGTCTCCATTAAAATAAATGGATTTTTTTTCTTTTTATTTGCCTCTGTTTTTTTTCGCTTGTGAGCTGTATTTGTATTTAAGATACGTACCTGGGACAACAGAGAACAGGTACTTTCTGGCCCCTCACCTCGTCAGCTGCTCTTTGCCTGCCTGTTTACCTTTGATGCTTTGCTAAACTCGGGCATGGCGTAACAATACCCGAGTCTATTTACATGGATGCTGTTATCTACAAGGGATAAACATGCCTTGGCCTCTACATCCGTGTTCATTGATGGGGAGGGCAGTAAATTTGATTTTGAGGGCAGCTTAAGGGCTACTTCTGCAGGAGGGACTTGTCTGCCTTATCTGCCATCAACTTGTTGTGCTTGGACCAAACAGGACAACCCAGGAGGACAGGGCAGAGCTTGAAATGGAATCCCTATTTCACCCTCTTCCATTTTTCTGCCCTAGCATTTTATGTCCAGATTGAAAGGAAAAAGCTATTGAGGCTAGGTCTGGCAACAACCATATTTTTCATTTTTGATGAGCTACAGTGTATGTTATGAGAGATATTTCAAAGACATATGTATCCAAACAATGCTTAGTTGTCCTCAAACTGCTTTAATGATTTGGAATGAGTTCACTGTTAGAATAACCAATGTATTTGAAAATTAAATATGGAAGTCCTTTGATTTAACTTCCATCTCCTTCAATATTTTGTAAAGGACAGGATTACTGAAAGGTCTCTATATTGTAGCACCTGAGGAAGACTCTAAGGAGACATTATTTGGTTTGTAAGAGGAATAGGTTACATATGTTTACCACATCCTTTCTCTTTCTCACTCTGATTCTTGCCAAGGAATGGATTAATGTTGTTCCATTTCACAGAAGCAATGCAGCTGCAATTCCCATGTAAAAAAATGCATTCTCTTTGAATAACTGTTTCCTTCTACTTAGAAAAAGTGTTATATTAATAGAAAAAACTTTGTATGTGGTAATATTTTGTTGCTGCTTTATACAACCCTTAGCACACAAGGTTAATGCCAGCAAGAAAACAGACACAAATACTGAAAAAAAGTTGATACCTCTTTCTTTGACCAATTTCACACCACCACCACTGCAAGAAATGTGTTGGCTAAATAACAAAGTAAGAGACTCTCAGAACTAATTCCTTTAATGCTAGTTTTCAGCTTATTCTCTTTACAGTCTGTCCATGTCAATGTAAGCTGATTTTAGTCTTCTGTATGCATATTTTTGGTTTATCCATTACCAGCTTTTTATATATTTAATTTTAAAGGATAAAAATAGCAATGATGAACACCATCTCTTTGGGTAACCTACTCATTTTAGAGATTTTAGAACATTTTTTTGCATTTGCTAACATCAGAGGATAGTCAACCACCACTTTGACTCTGAATCTATACACTACTGATCTAACTCAGACTTATAGGACTGGACTCATTTTGCTTGAGATAATGGGCAAGCTTTCTGTTCTATTCAAAGTGGAGATTCTTGTATCAGGAAAATTCTGCATAAAGCTTATTCCCGAAAGATACATGACTCAGTGTTTTTTTTCCAAGTCCTTTAGATACTTGGGGATGACATAGAAAAATTAGGGTTCCCATGCCAATCCAGATGGATCTACATGACCAGTTCATAAAATGTTCAGCTGCACTTATATCCATTCTCAGTTTCCATGCTATAAAAATACCATTCTGATGATGTGCACAAAACATCCACTTTATTTCATATATTTAATTTTGAGAAAGTCCAGGGAATACTATCTTAAGATCAGCAGAGAACCTATGGTGTATATATATATATACCACTAAGAGGACCAGCTTGATGCACTGTGGCTGTGAAGCAGTTTAAGCCATTTGGTTTTCGTAACAGGAATTTTCCATGGTACCCTTTTCGTTAGCAGTACAGGAGAAATTCTCAGTGATTTAAATATGCCGCCTCCTGTGCTTATTTCCAGCACTAGAAACAGCTGGTTAGTGACAAAGAAGCTGATCCTTGAAATCAGTGTGAAGATTCCCATTACATTTTGCAAACCTTAATAAAGGCCCAGATGATCTGTTTATCTGTGAAATTGCTACTGTCACTAGAAGGATGAATTCCTGTACATGAAGGAAGATAATAATGGTGATGAGTTTGATTTAGGACCAATACAGAGTGTCTGCCTTGCTGAAGGAGATTCTGTGAAAAATCCTGTCTGAAAATACATGAATGTAGATTTTTTTTCTAGATTTTTTTTGTACCGAATGAAATGAGACACATAAGCTTTAGCAACTTTTAATGAATTTTAAATATTCACAGTTTTTAGTATTAATGTTCTTCATTTTATTTTCTTACTATGTTTACTTCTGTACAAATTCTGAAAAATTGAATAAGTAAACAATGAAGTTTGTTAGAAGATTTAGTGGATAAATCATCATATCATGACCCTTGCAATTTAGTGCATGCCATCATGTAGTCAAACAAAATTCTTGTGCAGAGATTAACAAAACTTGGTGGTGCCAATGAATATGTAACTAGGAGAGTCTTTAGACTAAAATAATGTTTTTCATAACAGAACCGCAACAACCTATAATTTGGATTTTCTCTCCTTTGTCCATAGTTTGCAGTTCTTTAACACTTGCACTTCCTTGTAAGGCCAGGTTATATTTACCGGCTATTGTCACGATATCAGCCTAGTAGAACGTATTACCAACAGTTCAAAAAAGGGCATCTTTATTTGCACAGTGTTTGTAATCAGAGCAGTAGGTAGATAATGCCAGTTGCTTGTCTGAAATTGATTTAATTTTGTGTTTATAAGAAATTAGTAAAGACAGGAAAGTTATACAAAATGCATATCCTCATGGTACTAAAACCTCAATTATTTTTTGTCCTCAAGTCACAAGGTTTTTTTCTTACTGAGAAGGCTTTATGCCAAGGTTACAGTGGGAAACTGAAGACATTGTGGAAGTTCAAATGAGCCCTGTGACCCCCTGAAAATGGGACATTAAGCAAGTCTCCGTCACTGATGGGGTACAGATGTGTAGTGGGCATGGGGATGGATAGCTTTTCTACATGAATAGAAAAATTACTTTTTAAAGATTTTGCAGAAGGGAAAACAGAACGGATCCTAGTATGGCTTTGATAGGATAAAGGCAGTTCTTGTCTCTCCCCTCAAAGCTTTCCCTAAGTCCAGTGACAGCCTGGGGACTAATCTGACAGCCTGGACTGCAGTCAGCCATGCAGGGCCCAATTTTGCCTTGACATCGGCCCTTTGCCAGCAGGACTTTCTTGACCTCTGTGTTGTCTCTTTGAACACAAGTTAAAGAAGAGGGATGTCTGAATTCTCTGAAGAAACAGGTTTCTCCCACAAGTCCTTGCATAGGGAACAATTTTTACAGTAAACTCTGGGAAATCCATGATGTTTAACTGGTGGGAATTGATCTAGTAAATAGCGTTAATTCTTGTTACAGAAGGTAGGAAACAAGCATACAGCCATGTGTAGCATAAACAGTGTCATGACAAGCTAACAAGGATGTAAAAAAGAATTTCTCATATGGATAAGCAAATAAATAGAACTGACATATGGTGTAATACTATTTCCTAGTATAAAAATTTTGGCATCCATTATTAACCAAATGCTGCACATTTGTTCTGTAACTGCGTACACTAAGACTCCCCAGTCTTAAATGGATATGGAGGTTTTTTTACTTTCACCCCGCACCCCCATTTCTCCATCATGTTCTTGATTATAAATCTTTTAAGCTGTCTTTTCATCATTACTAATGATTAATATTTCCATATTATAAATGTCCTTTACTTCTATGTGATTGGCACCTTTCACACTCTCCTCTGGAACATGAAAATGCTGCCTAATGGAAAAGATATTCTCACCTTTATCAGAGGTCTACAGTATGCTTTCATGACCTGATTTTATTGAAGGTTTCATGATTAGAAGGTAGCTTTCATTCAAAGAAATTCTATAATTGCTTTCTGCTGCCTGCATGAAATGTATATATATTTCTGGAAGAAATAACTCTGCAAGTTCAGTACTTTTGCTTTGTGCTACCCTTAATCTAACTTTTTCCTGATAAGGCATAAAAAAGCAGGTTTCAGAGATGTCATTCACACTGGCTGCAAAAGTCCACATTGATTCCATTAGAGTGAGAGGAAGAACAGAAGAGAAACAGATCAGGATTTAAGTGCAGCATTATACAAAGAACTAGCAGAGCACTTCTCATAAGAAATACACTTCCAAATTTGTATCTTGAAGTGACTAGCAGCAAGTAAAAAGACACTTCAGTCTTGCTAAACCCAAGCATTCAAAGATCAAAAGACAACCCCACAAACACAAGGCTGATTTCAAGTCATGGCTTGCTTTATTATAATCCTGTCTTATAGGCCTTTTGAGACTTCAGTTCCATTTAAAGTGTGTTTTCAAGCTTTTCTCTGCAGCTAGAAGCTCTGGCAAGAGTACTTTAAAATATAGAAAAACACATAGACACATAACAGCTCTAGGAGATGGGAATGTAATGGCAATATTTACAAGCATGACAGATGGGATGACCAGGATGCACAGTGATGAATCTAGATATTAAGGTCTCTTCTCATTTCTCTAGTAGTGCTATCTGTTATGGGAGTAAGAGATAGGGAAAATGTATTAATGACTTATTTCTGTTTCCAGTAAAGTCTTTCTTCTTCGATTAAGTTTTTAGTACTGTGCTCCCTCTAGTTTTAAAAGTTTCAGATGATGGCTCTTAGAAGTGGATAACCGCTCTATATCAACTACACTCACTCATGTACTTGCACATTATTTTTTCTGTATATGACTCCTGTAACAGCACACTTTCAGCTGTTTTCCTGCAGATGCATAGGTTGTGACTGACACTTTCTAAAAAGATAAGTATGGTTGTAAGCATGCCTCATATTTTGTGTTAACTTACATTTCTCCAAGTACTGTTCCTAAGCACAGCCTGAAAATCAGGTCTTTGAGAGATTTAATATGAATGGAGATGTCTGCTGTTGAAAATATTGGCTTTCTATTTAGTATTCTAGACTCCATTCTTATGAAGAGAAAGGAATAGGTACTAAATATAATAGGAAGGTTCATTCAGAGGATATTGATATGGGATTCATCCTCATCAAAAATAGCCTAATTCTCATCCCAGCTCATTTGGGAATGCAATGTATATTAATAACTGACTTTAAACCCAGCTGAAATTAGTAAAATTCAGCCCCAAAACTAGATTTTGGATTTACTCTAGACTGAAGAATTAAGCTATTTATGCCGTGTCCTTCTTTCAAACAATCAGAGGTAACTAATAGCTGTAATATACTATTTAAGAGCAACTGTTTTCTTGTTAGCACGGAACACATGACCAATACCAGGGGTATTAATTTTCCTCAGTTTTGAGAAGCATAGACATACTTTGCTTGATCAAACTCTGCTTCTCCTTTATCAGTAGACTGATGTGCTCCCAGCAGGTAAAAAGTAAATTCCAGCAGGTGCAAAAAACATTGAAGAGAAATAGTTAGCTTCACTTGTTCAACTTAAACATGAAATACTTCACTTGCTTTATCACTGTAATTTTCACATAAATTTTCAATGCTCTTGTAAAACACAAAGTTGTCTTCATGGTTCCAACACTCCAAGGAAAATTTTGCAAAAACCTCCTCATGTTTATTATTCTAATGAAATTTAATATGATACCATGAAAAGATGATTCCTCATACTTAGTGAAATAGAAAACTCAGCAAATTAATGTTATCATTGGTACCTCACAATAATGTTGAGATACATCTCAAGGATTCTGCTTGCCTTTATAGCTTGTAAAACTGTGTGCCCTGCAGAGATTATAATTTTCAAGGAGCAAACAGATTTTATGTGCTTACCCATACCTCCACCTAAACACAAGACTGAAGAGCACTCAATATATATAGTTTTTTTGGTTTAGACAATTCATCCAGTATACTGCACACAACAGTTGGTCTAGCTCAAGGTAGAAGAATATAAAAATTTTCTATGACTGACTACTACAAATTACCTCCTAGATTAAAGGACATAGGACCAACTGAATATGCCTTTAACTTTCTCAAACTCATGGTACATATTTTAAATGGATTATTTAAGGTGAATTTTTCTGTTTTGAAAGAACTCTCGACGCAATTAAGAACAGGATGGATAACAGAAGCGTACTTATACAAACTTATTATGAGTGAAGTTTAGGACATAAAGCGAAGGAAGAATGAAGACTGGGAAAGTGGAGCAGTCATGGTGGCTACCTGACATTGCAAGCACAAAGGAATTTGGCAAGGGATCCATCATTTAAGGAGACACAAGAGTGATTTATTTCACCCTGGTGACACCTAGGATCTATCAAATTTTCCCAAATTGTGAATCCAAATCACAATCTAGAGATGCACAATATGACAGAGGTTAAAAACTGAGTGCAGAGAAACACTGTTCTGTTATTTTCATTCTCAGTCATGAACATTATAAACTTTACAGCAAACAGGCCCCAAAGCACAATGACTTCAATCTTTGTTATTACAGAACAGTCAGCTTTCTTCCTACTGAAGTGAATCCTATAAATACAAACTGGTTTTGCTTCCTCTATTTGGCTCGCTCACATGTCATCTAATAGTTCCTGCACAATGTTCCCCATTCTTTCATTTTTAAAGGTAATTCTAATGAGAAACAAGTCTTAGTGCTTAAATGACAGTAAAACTGAAGGCAAAAAGCCAAGATAATCACTCAGATTCCAAGGAACTATGTATTCTGAAAGGCATATGCTCGCTATGCAGGTGTTGTTGCTTTTCATGTTTAATGACTGGAATACCATGAAAAATTAGAGACAAGGTAAATATTGGACTTCTGGTAATGAGGTAGTTAAAATATGATCTAATTGGGGGAAATATAGTATTGGTGGCAGAAGATTTGAATTTTGAGTGATGAAGAGGGAAACTAACACTTTAAAAGCAGCATACTAAAATCAGCTCCAAACTTCCATTTGCATGGAAAAAAAAAAGCTGGTCACTGCCAATCAGCAGAGTCCCACAGAATACTCCAGGTACATTGCTGAAGAGCTGGCACAGTGCAGTGATTCAGATAAATTACTGGGATCCAGTTTCTTCTGTTAAGTGATAGAAACCATTGCTGTACCAACATATTTGTGTTTTTTCAAAGAAGCTGTCGAGTAACAGCCACATGAAACACAGTTAATAAGAATGAACATAAATTATACTTATGCACTGCAAGGCAGAGTTTGCTGATGCTCTTCACCAGGCACTTTTTCAGTTTGTATTGTTGCAGGATTCCACTGATGAACCACTGACTTGACCTCTTTTTGACTGAATTACCTACCATATCCATTTATGCTCTCCCCATAAAAACTGAGCATATAAGTATGTTACTGTGTGATTTTTAAACAGGGTAAATATTTTATAATCCTGTTTTATGACTTAATCACATGTAATACATAAGCTGTGTTACTTTTTGTACAATTATAATATTTAAGCTAAAAAATACAAAATCTGTTCAAAACTTTATTGGAACATATTTAGAATAAAGACACTGAAATCTGTGGCATATTTTGGATAGGATGGTCCCAGACAAAGTAGCTTGATTTATATTGCTATTACTGGAAGCAGTATTTGGCTCAACATCTACGGACAGCACTAACTTGAAGCATGAGAGCATTGTGTATGTCATTACAAATGGTTACACCCTCAGTAGACAAATTAAAATCTGAAAAGGCAAGTGACAGGGAAAAAAATGTTTCATTTCCTCTCATGATTTCATTCTAACATTTTTAAGCAGGGAAAAGCAAACCAACAAAGATTTAGGATAAGTGCCATCTTCATGGAAATTATCCATCATAAAAAAATCCCAGAGATGCAGTACAATGTAAGAGGAAAACCCTGGGTAATAAGCCATTCCAAATGCTGTACATGTAATACAGTCGATAGTCTGTTATCGTAGTCTTATCTAAAAAAGCAAGGTAACAAAATTAACAGATCACAATCTCCAAACCAAGTCCAAAGCAAGAAAAACATGAGCTGTGAGTTACACAGCGCAAGTAATGGTCCAGCACTGTAAAGTTTTGGACAGCCTTGAAATCATCAGTACAATGAAATTCAAAAGTTTTGGGTTAAGTGGATTATATTCTTGAGAACCATGAGTTGTGGTTTATGATAAATAACTTGCCATCATTAGATTTACAGCTCAGGTATAAGTTGCAATAACAAAATAGTTGCAAATATATAATTCTTGAAATTGATGTAGGAAGAATGGAGAACAGCAGTAATGGTACCTCATCAACATTTATTAACTTTCATGTAATTCTGTCCCTAGGGGTGGCTGATTAGAAGAACTGCTCTAAATTTCCTCATTCTCAGTCTCTTTCCAGTTAAATAACAAAACTCTATTTGATGTCTATTGTTTCAAAAGTCATCACTTAAAGCACCAGCTGCCAATATCCTTTATATTTTTTTCATTTTTGTGGAATGCACAAGCGATTAAAAAAAAAAGAAAAATAAAAAGATTTTCATTGTAATCTGAGGCAGTTGGGATTCTTATTATTGTGTTAATAATCAGTTGAAATATGTTCATTTCATTCTGTTCCTTTTTTTTTTTTCTCCTACACTTTTTTTATGCCACGTGTCAGATAAATACTCTCAGAGACATATTTCAATTTTTCTTTCCCTGGATGATATAGCTCATCTTTACATACCATCAAATAAACCATGAACAAACATCAATACCAGTGTTCACTCTGGAAGACAGAGCTCATTTATTGACAGAAAATGGGCACTAATCATAACTGTATAGAGGCCAAAGTAGTCCCTTGGTGCTCCAAACAACATGGAGAACGTAAGGAGACACCTCCAGGAGTGGACTGTTGATGTTTGTTTGATATTTTAAAATCAACAAAACAATATAAAGGAAAGCAGGAGGATTTTTGTGCAAAGCAGAAATAGCTGAGTGTGTTTTAGACAACCAGTGTAACTGAGCTATTTGTGTCCAACTAATTCAACTTATATTCAGGTGTAACCCACACTTATCAGAACTGACTGAATACTGTTAAGTAACTTAGTTGACATGCCTATTTATAAAAATTAATGAGTGTACTGTGTCTCCAACTGCTTTAGCCTTTATATATTAAAACACTAAGGAATATGTACACTAAGGAATGTATACTGTTAGGAGTATTTGCTCCAGAAACTTAGTTACTGTAACCATACACTTTCAAACTGCAAACAGAAACGCCTGCTGTGACCTTCTGGTATAGGTCTAATGAACACTGCTTCAAATTCAAATGCCCAAGTATTTATCTTCCTACAAATGTACTACAACACAAGAATTATGTATACAAATTATTTTTTTTACAAATTCTAAACGGAAGGAAGTCATGATCTATTTGTTGAGAAATGCTAGGCAGATACAGGGTGCCAAAAAGCAAAACTGAACATGCTTGCTAATGATTGTTTCCTGTGATCGACATCTTCTACTGACAAGTTTTTTGTAGCTTTTTTGGAGGATGTTTTAGCTCTTGACAGGTGATGGGACTAAAAATATCAGATTTTATCCATACATATGTTAATATTCTTTGGTTGTTATACATGACAATGAATTTAGATTAAGTGTGGATTTCTCCCAGATGTATGTAACACAAGAAACTATTCTGATCTTGGCAATAATAATTTGCTCATTTTTTATACTAGCAAAACAAATAAAAGCATAAGCTACCACACTGCAACACAGTGAAGGTTTTTTACTGGTTCCATGACTGTTTGCCTGGGAAAGAGTGCTAATGCCTACCTAAAAATGAGAAGACTGAAGCATCCACACTGGCAGCAAATAGATTAGGAAGAATGATGATTTTATGAGAGTTTAGGTGTCAAATTACTCAGCACTGGTAAGCAGTGTAATAGGACATCCTAAATAGAATGTAGGCGAGAACTTTTGTTTCTGACACAGACTGTCTTCATCTTGAACAAATGCAGTAATCCTCTGAGCTAGGCTAAGCCAAGAAATCAATCCACATTTCCTCATGGGGGTCAGAGTTTAAAACAGCTACATTTTGTCTTTCTCCTCATTTGAGAAATTTGGTCTTTGAATAACTGCCACAAAGGGTCTGTGCTGTGGTAACTGGAAGGTTAGTTACATGATTCTGTATTTACTTAAAAAATGAAGTGCTAAAGCAGCTTTATATACCTCTCAAATCCCAATACAGACAACATTAAAGAATCTGTCCTGTTGCTGGCTTTGTAGAGCTATGTTTAGTCACTTCAAATTTCATATTTACAGCATGAAGTTAATAGCACCTACCCATTCTTTGAAAGACTTTTTTTTTAAACTAAATTAACTGTTGGAAGACATTAAGCATTTTACAAATCTGTACACATGGAGAGATGCAAACTATCACTGTCATTACTTTCACCTCTATAACACAGTCCAGGGTTCTGAGATATATGGTTGCCCAACAGTTGTGTGCTATTTCACTTAATCTCTCATTTTAACAGCTGAAGTGCTGTATCCGTGAAGTTCTAAGGTTTGTAGACAGGAATACTATGTTAGCTGGTCTATAAAAGCTGTATTGCTTTCAAAACAAATCTAAAAAATATCCTCTTACTTTTCATGTGTCTTAAAGAAAATATACTGGTGTTAGTTCAAGCCATTCAAATAGAAAAAATATTGAGTCCATAACCTGGTCAGTATGCCCATTTCTGACAAACAGAAAATTATTTGTGGGCTGATATCAGATTCAGGTTGATATAATGTTTAAAGGTCTATATTTTATGGAGATTCCTGACAACCTGTAGACATCGTCAAAACAAACCAAGTTTTAGGACCTAAACCCCTGTTTTTGCCAGTGGTTCATGCCAGTACATACCAGATGATTAGCTTGACTACATCACTATAATTACAGTGTGACAACCTGACAGTGATTCATCTGAAGTGCAGAGTCTGCTTTAGTAATAAAAATTATCAAATGTTGCCAAACTTTTTTTTTTCTGTTAAAAATTTATACATCTATATTAGTTAGACCAATTAGAATCAGTAACAGTGAAGTATAAGTTACTTTCAGTACATATGGAAATCCACAGAGGGCGAAGCTATTATACATTGCAAGAAATTTAAGCTTGGATTACTTCTGTTACCTTTGAGAAATAGGCACAGGTAATACACAGCATAAAACAGGTATTATAATATTTTCATGGAAAAACCTGGTGTTATTTTTATGTTCCAAATAATATTGTATTTTTTTTCTTCTGAAATCCTCTTATGAGAAAATACCATCAGTGTAAACCTCATCATACTAGATGTAATATATTAAAAACTAAAAAACATTGGTGATGTTGTGTTGCTTTATATCCTCTGAAAGAAGCTCTGAGTAGAAGCACAGTCCCACAGATTTTGCCACATTCTGCCTATTACAGATAACTATGTCACAAAATAAAACCCTGCTTCCCATTACAGTGAGTGGATGTTTCCCATCACATTTCATACAGAATTTCAGGATGCTATTGCTTGCATTTTCATAAGAATCCATGTACCTGTTACTGTATCAAATAAAATAAGCAAATTACGCTCCATATTACTGTGTTACGCTGTTCAAAGCATGAAAGGATGAAGTTGCGGTACCAACAGAAATTTCAAAACATTTAGTGTATTTTAAATTAGTTATTGTTTTATCTGCATATTGACATTGGGAAGTGCAGTGTTTGCTTCAGCTCACCTGTTTAAAATGTTTCATACGGGCAAATTAGCCGATCACACAGCAAATAGTCAAAGTGAACAGTTCACAAATATCCCACAAGCTGAATTTTTTCATGCAAATTCCTGGAAAAATACTTATGAACAAAAAATATATTAACAGAAATCTGAATCAGACCATAGATCTCTATTGACCAGTAAATATTGCAAAAGCTCTATTCCCTATTTGTTAATTCTGATATTGCTGATCCATTGGCCTGAAATTCACAGTGCAGAACACAGAATCTTAGATTTTGGAAATATGTCTGTTCTCATGTGTTCCTTTTCCACTGACTGTAGGTATTATGTCTTGAGTGACTGTTTTTCATCCTATTACTATTTCACTATTACTTCAGGGCCACTCTCTGTACTGATAACAATCAAAGATAAAAAAAAATCAAAAAGAGAAAAAAAATCCTCATTACTTTTCTTTATGTAAGATGTTTCCATTATTTCTCTGTGCAATCTATCTATATGATCAACACGAGCTTGTGAACAGTATACCCAAAATTTTCAAAACTATTTCAATATTTTAAACAATACTACAACTACAAAATAATAAAAATTATTTTCAAATTCTTTATGTACAGTAGACATTTAGTTCTTAAAAAAAGTTGGCTCAACTTCATATATACTTTGATTAGAATAAAACACAATTTTAATGACAAATAGATTAATAGCATGAAAATACAATGTAAAAAACCTGAACCATTTTGCAAGTTGGTAATGTAGTCATGACCTTACACTTCTGACAGTGTTTACCAATGACTGGTCAGGAAGTCTAAAACACAGTGTTGGTGAAACTTGGAGGTAACACAGAACAGGCACAGATATTTCTGCACAGAAAAGACTCAAGGTATCATCATGGGAATCATGAAAGAACTGGAGACCATGAATTTCCATGAAAGACAGAGATCTAAATGTACTTAATCTATCACCACAAAAAAGAAAAAAACAACAAAAACAAAACAACCAAAAAAACAAACCCCAACAAACCCTCATCAACTTGTAAAAGTATGGTAGCTAATCAACAGTCTGGTAGACAAAAAATATATATCTGTAGTGGAAATGTGAAGCTAACAATATGAGACTACAATAAACTGGAAAAGGTGCATATTACCTAGATTGTAGAAAACTGGCCACTGGAAAAAAAAACAAACCTGGCCACACGTGAAACATTATGGCTGCAGAGTTTAGGAACAAGTTTGGCCATTTTTTCTAACTATTACACAGTAACTTGAATAAGATTTAATTCAAGGGCATTCTACATTCGGTATCAAATAACTCAGTGAACACTGTGGTCCTATTAGCTTTTCATCTTGGGAATCTGTGCAATATCAGTACTCCCCCTCTCTTTGCACAGGACTAGGCAGACAGTCATCAGAAAAACCTTGCCCTAGGCAGTCTGACTAGTTATTTGCCTGTGAATTTTCTTCAGTCATACTGGGCTGCTGCTTTTCTCTGCTTTCAATTTGTAACTCCTACAAATCTGTCTAGGAGTACATGTCTAGGAGACTGATGCTTCTGCCCAAGTGCTTTTGATCAGTGACAGAGGGTTATGTTTGCATTGTTCCTATGTGTGAAGTTTTATGCCTCAGTCCATTAATATGGAACCTGCCTCATATTTCTCTCAGATTTTAAAAAATATTTTAGTATAAAACTTCTATTTATTTTGAATTTTTCATTCTGTTTAATCAATTTCTTCATCTTTTAGCATCTTTACTGTTTAGGAACAAATTTTGCTTTGATTTGTCCTTTCAGGAAAGTGAGTTTGCTCCTCGCAAAGAGAAGGGACATCTCAAAACACAAAGACCTAAAAATCACATGGAAGCCACATATTCATAGTCTTCCCTGCAGGTAGCAGAGCTCCACATGAAGCCGTGCACACACACAGTCTCTCATCACTGCCTGAATATGACTCATCTCTTCACAGAAAAAGGCTAGTGATTTGACTGTTTGAGAATAGAGTTACAGATGTGAGTATCTGTTTATCTTTTAAAGACTGCCACTGATTATTATTGCTTTGGTGTAAATCTGAAGTAGATTAATCAAAATTCAGGTCAGGATATGCCTTTAAACTGAAAATAAAACTGGAAGTCAGAGAAATTATTTCATGGACAGTCAGGCCCTGAAATTAGATAGAAATTATAATGGTATCAGATTGTTTTTGACAGAACCAACTTGAACTTGTTTTGGCTTTTTGAAATAGAGCATAATAATTGCATTCATAGGAGCTGTCTGAGCCTGGGCAGCCAATTCACAGGTGGAGGGAACATCTGACTAAATCCCTTTTAGCAGAGAAGCCGCCAGAGCATGCACCTGGCTTTTTATTGGAATGATTTCCATCTGCCAAAAAGCATTGTTGCAAAATGATGGGGAAAAATAAACAAGGGATAAAGCATAATGTAATTTTAACCAAAACAGCATCTTGCCTGAGTTTGGGAAAGGCTAGGGGTAACATTGGAGGGCCTAGTACCTTCCCATCTGCAAAAAAGGGGAAAAGGAAGGTTTTTTTAGACTTTATCTGCGTTTCTCATGTTTTTCTAATATTTGTTATTTGTTTTACAGCAGTCTTGAGGACCATATTATTCAACAAGAGCCCCATTCTTTAGGGATTTTAAAAATTCAAACAGAATTCTGGGTCTTGTTCCAAGGACAAAATATACAGTGGTTTGTAAACATTTTCAAACATGTCAAAGTCTTGTTAATACTATTTAAGAGCTGACAAGTTTTAGTTTATGGGTTAAATTCACAAATTAGGTATGTCACTTCTGGATAAGTACAGTGTACCAGGAGTTGCTGGCCTTCCTAACTGTTGTAATTAAATGTCCTCAATGTAAGTGCTAAGTGCTCAGGAACTAACAGTGAAAGAGTGCAATTGAGACTGACTAAATGCAGAATATAAGACCACACTACCAAGCTACATAATTTGCTAAAATCACTTCTTTTTTTTCTGATCTTCATCAAATAATTCTTTTCCTACTTAAAAAATTACAAAAGAGATAACAAAGATTATAACTCAAAGTAAGTGTAAAAGAGAACTGAGGTCTCTGGGCTTGATCCGTAATGAATCTCCTAAAAATCTCGCAAAAGCTTTGTAGATTTAGAATGGCCAGTATGGCTTATTGACACCTTGGAAGTTTTATGTGTAAGGGGCAATATTTTTGGTCCCTGTCCTATTGGGTTATTTTCCATGTTCCATGTATTTCTGACTCCTAAAAGCAGCTGTAGACAGCCAAACACATCCAATGTGCTGAATTTCTTGGACCTTTTGCCAAATGCATCACTAGAAAGAGTAAATTCAGCTCTGAGCCTATAAGTGAAAGCAGAACACTAAAACTTACACCAACTTGTTGACATTTCTGTCAGACAACTCCAGAATCTGCCTTCCACATTTTATGTTTCATCCCGTTCTGCCTTCTCATTTTGTACTACACTTCTCTGCATGTGGAAGACAGTTATTTATCACTAACGAGAAGGCTTGTCAAATAAGATATTTTATTATTTTTGTTTACAACCCTCTTCTCAAAGAGGGAGGAGGGACCCCTCCAGATTCTTGCATTTGAAGAAGACAGTTTGCATTTCTTTTACAGAGGAGAGAGCAGAAAGGAAAGTCTAAGCTAGTGTATAAAACACTTGCTCTCTTTCAACTTCCCTTCTCTAAAAGACATTGCAAGACTCGGTTGCTAACTTTAAAATCTCCTCATTTTTGGGAAAAAAAAAAGTAGACTACATCATGTATATCCAGATATACAAGCTCCTGATTTGTTCAGTACTGGGAATTGGAGAGTAAAAATTATCCAAAACTTCATTAAAAAGAGCAATAAGATGATATTTCTAGGGACATCAGCTGTAGTTCCCTTTAGGAGGTAGTGTTAGTTGCAATTCATATGAATGAAATTGATTTTATAGACAGAATATATCCTGAAATTCTATGAAGGGTAAAGCAACTCCCTGGACAACAATATAGTAATTGTTTTTAAGCAGAAAGAGATAATTGTGGTTTCATTGTACCTCATGACTTTGACTTGAGTAAAAAATTTACAAATGAACTCTCTACTGAAATAGGTTCCTGAAAGATGCCCTGATTTAGTTTCCTTTGTTTTCTCTGTACAACACACATTTGTTTAATGCATGCAGTAAGAAAGTACATGAAAAACAATTTTTCTTGTTACACAAAATGAAATGAAATTCAGGCATATCACAGCCTTGAAACACTTCTTCATGGAGTGTACAATGGATTGGCAGATATGAAGGTGGGTATTTTTTAAAACTTGTATTCCTTTTCATGTTCCTTTGACCTATGGTTGTGTTCTGTGTATATGAAAGCAGAGAGATAAAATGACTCAAGTTATCAAATACAGCTTGAAAAACAACTTAAGAAATAAAATTCAATCACTTTTAACTGATGAACTGTGTCTGAAGCCTTAGGCTACAGAAACAGGTGTCCTGAACCACGCTAAGGTATCATTCAAGTGCTGGACATTCTCTGTTCCTTCTTAGTGCTTTGCCAATACATCTTTTTTTATTTAATCCTGTAAGACCCTTCAATTTATGATTATATCCTCTCTCTGTGAGGAAATGCACGTTTCCCCTTATTTGCATTCCCCCCCCCCCTTTAAAAAAGCAAATGGAAAAGCAAATGTGTGCTACGTTTCATGCAAAGATGACTTTTGTTTTGTAAGCGTTCATCTGTTCCAGCTGCTTATTCCTCACTCAGAGTCATAATCCCCTGGCTGCCACATCACAATTAGCAGTGGAGAAGTCTGGGATTTCCATTCAGAGGATTACAACTTTCAGAGAGAAAAAGGCAGCAGGAGTGAATGAAGTATGGAACATAAATCCTGTCTTCATGCAAATGTATTTAGCAATAAAAGCAAAGTTTCAAACATTAAAAAAAAAAGAAGGAAATTCCATTTGCAGTATTTTCTGAGATGTCAAGTGAATAAAAGAGTCCATATCCTCCTGAAAGTTAGACTAATAACTCTCCAGATTTTTTAAACATTACAGAAAAAAATACTTAAGTTTTAAAAAGTTCTATAACTTCTGACAGACACAATTAACTACCTCAATAGGCAGCGTAACACAGAGAACCAGACAGGCACAACTTCAGGTGGCACAAAATATCCTGAGGGTTATTGGCAAAACTGCCCAGTTAGACCAGATGAAATACCTACATACAAACCTCATGATTATTCTTTACTTCAGTAACATTCAGTGATAAATGGAATTGCCAAGGTAGAGTGGGGTTTTTGCCAGCTGGATCAGGGACATATGCCTAAGCCTTGAGTAATGGCAGAGCTGATCCACTTGCAGTGTTGATGATTTCAACTGGGAAACAGTGTATCAACAGATACACTGTGTGAAGATGAAAAAAATTATCTGATGTTAGATATGTTTAAGACAAAATTGTAAATTTTATTGGTCTTGATCAAAAGTTGACGAGTAGAAAAAATGTTTTCCTCCAACTCATGAATATATTTGTCAGAGCAGAACAAGGATTTAAAATAAGAACGAGTACTCATCCTGGACCTTCTGAGGTATTATTTTTATTCTTGCAAGCAATCTTAAAAATTTTAACTGCTTTCTTATTTGAAGCCTCATTCCTGATATGAGGAAGAAGATAATTTATCATTTTAATAATACCAAATTGTAATTCTGATGGTACTCCTTTGTGTGGAAAAAATACACACAGGTACGTCAGATACCAGGATACAGCTAAGGATTTAGGAAAATTTATTTCTGAAAGCAGAAAACACTAACTTTAAGGTGCTAGCTGCACTGGGCATGATTGTTCTCTTGGGGCCATTTTTATCTCTGCCTGACCCCCCACTAAGGGGCCTCTAAGCATGTCTGCAAGAACTTTATCTTTTCTTGTAACAGGGAGTCTACCTCCCTGGCATGCAGGAAGAGAAAACAAATAAAACTGTTTATGTGAAGATGTCTTTTCCCAAGCAACAAAGCTTCCTTGAGCAAACATTAATTCTTTCCTCCTCGAGTAACTCTTCCCAAGATTTTTCTACTCTTACACCCTTCCTTTCAGTGTCAAGGTGAAGAAGAGGAACAGAATTGTTTGGTGCAGTGCTGGGCAGGGCACACAGCTCTCACAGAAGTGGTTCTACCCCTCCTTTACCTCTCTCCTCTACTATTTTTCCTGCTCCTAAACTGTCAAACAACAAGATGTTTCTCCATGTAACCTCCATGTAATATGTAAGTGTAAAGTGTTCAAAGCCCTATCCAACCTGCCCTTAACACTTCAAGGGATGGTGCATCCACAGCTTCCATGGGCAACCCGTCCCAGTGCCACACTATCCTCAAAGTAAAGGATTTCTTCCTTATATTTAATATAAACCTGCCCTTTTTCACTTTGAAGCCATTCTCCCTTGTCCTGTCATTACCTGTCCTTGTAAATAGTCCAGTAGGAATTAAGCCAAACTGCAACTCCAAAGCAGAAATCAAGCTTTGTATAATTGTTACGTTAAATAAAATTTTTCCTGTTTTACTGCTGAGTTTATTGAGAAAGTTTGATTAGCATATACTCAGAAATGGATATTAACAACAAAGAAATAGATGAGGAAGATCAGTAATCTTCCATTCAATAAATATTAAGAATGAGCTTCATCCAATTACTCATTTTATTCCTTCACAACTCCAAGAGATAAGTTAGTGAGTGACTGTGTTTTCTGAAACTTACAAGGGCACCTGACTTAAACTGGCTATTTCTTTAAAAGTCTCAGAGAATAAAACAAACTCAAAATACTTGTGTTTACAGGTAAATGATGATGTGCTTTAGATCCAAAATTGGCCTCTGCATTCCAAAACTATCGTAAAGTCACATTTGAATCTCTAAATGACTGCTAGACTGCTGTCATGGAGGAACACAAAAACAACCTCATGCTGTTAAAAGCCTCAGACAAACTTTAATTCACAACCAAAACCAGTGGCCAAAACTAGGAAAAAAATAGAGCTAACCACAACACTCCAATGACATTTAGCAGTTTATGGGTTTGGTTTACCAGTCAGAGATACGATTGCTACACAGACGAGAACGATGATACAAAATGTGCACGCATGCACTCACACACAAAGGAGGCCTATCACTCATGGTTACCCAGAAAATCAGTTTGCTTCACCCAAAAGGTTGAAGTGTTACTCAAGGATATCCAGTAGAAAAATAGTCACTCACTAGGGGAGGAAGTGTGAGGGTACTCAGTCCCAGGAAGTCTCCTTGGGTGGCATCCCAGTCCCATGGGAAGGGTTTCTGGTCATAAACCTGCTTCTCTGAGGAAAACCACACAAAGGGGCTTCCAGCAGCAGCCAACTTAGAACCTGGGGCTTCTAACTCTGTTTGTTTTAAGGCTTATGGTCATACCTGGTATTGGTCCGGAAACTTATCTGGACCAAGATTTTTCCTCATCTGGGACCCTGTCTGTTGACCAAGGTGCTCTGCCCTTCTCATTCCCGCTACCAGGGAGAGTCATGGTGTACCTGCTACAGCCATGGTGTTGGTCCTGTAAGACAGGAACACAAGGATGTGAAAGGCTGGTGATTGCCATGTATCAGCCAGGAGCATGTGCTCCTGCCACACTCCAAGTACCTTTTGGTTCACTGCTTGAGCTGATATTTACATACAACGTATGTATAACGGGAAAGCTCTCTTCAGATGGATATGAGAAATAACAATTTTGGGGGTTATTTTTCAGTGTGATATATAATATGGATGCTTCAGAAATGAGACCTGTTTTTTACAACAATCAAAATAGTACCCTAAAAGGTCAGCTCATTCCGATGAGGGCTCTCTTAAGGCCTCAGTGGAGAAAGGAAAGATTATTCCTTTCAAAATATGAATAAACTGAAGAAAACAAAGATGCTGTAAGTAATTAAGCATCTAATCATATTATAAAATTAAATTTTGAAACAAAACTCAAACTCCAACAGAAACAGTCCATCTTTAGACATTTCATGTGATGTGAATAAATTTTGTTAATCATTTTTTCCAGGATGAAATTCAAAAGTTGAGTCAAAAGAAATCAAAGAATTAGAAATAATGAAAAAGGAACTGTATAAGTAACTTATTGGAAATAGTAATTTACTGAATCAAACCTGGGCTAACTTATTACAATTACAAGCATGGAGTAATCTCCACAATTGCTAGGGTAGCAAGTCTGAAACCATGTCAGATGCTTTGTGGCTTTTTACACCTGAAAGCATACTGTGGCAGAATTCATCACTGCATTTAGCTTTTCTGAACAGACACAAAGACTATGAAGCAAAGGGTACAATTATAGTGAATACTTTGCAGATAATTGTATATAATTTTTCACAACTGAAACATGATTAGTAAGTCATCAACACCTGATGCTATATTACTTATATACAGCAAGCCGAGGCAAAATGACTGGTTTCCCTGAATGTGTTCCTGCCCTTTCTATCGCACTATGGTCTTGTTTCTGCTTAGTTAAAAGTCATATTTTCCTAATTTCTCAGCAGCCATTATTATACAGAAATGTTTATATGGCCTTTACAGGTAAGACATTTGTTTTTATTTGCATTTCATGCACTCACAGAAGTAGCCTGAATAACAATCAAGAGTCCAAGTTCAAGTCCTAATTGTCCCATAAATGATAATCTAGAGAGAGGGGATGCAATCCAGAGGGACCTTGACAGGCTAGAGCAGTTGTCCTGTGTGAACCTCATGAAATTCAACAACACCAAGTGACAGGTCCTGCACCTGGGTCAGGACAACCCCAAATGTGGATATAAGCTGGGAAATGAGGGGATTAAGAGCAGCATTGAATAGAAGAACTTGAGGGTACCGGTGGACGGATAACTGAGTGTGAGCCAACAATGTGTCAATTGCATCTTAAGCTGCATTAAAGGAAGTGTGGCCAGCAGGTCAAGGGAGGTAAATCTCCCTCTGTACTCCACTCTCCTGAAACCCCATCTGGATTACTGTGTTCGGCTCTGGGGTACTCAGCACAAGGATGGCATGGGCCAGCTTGAATTGGTCCAGAGGAGGGCCACGAAGATGATCAGGAGGCTGGAGTACCTCTCCTGTGAAGACAGACTGAGAGAACTGGGGTTGTTCCACCCGAAGAAAAGAAAGCTCCAAGGAGACTTTATAGCAGCCTCCCAGTGCTGAAGAGGGCCTACAGGAAAGATCAGGAGAGGCTCCTCATCAGGAAATGTAGCAACAGGACAAGGGGTAATGGATTTAAAGTGAAAAAGGGTGTATTTAGATTAGATATTAGTCAGAAATTCTTTACTGTGAGGGTGGTGAGGCACTGGAACAGGCTGCCCAGAGAAGCTGTGGATGGCCCAGGTCAGGTTGAATGGAGCAGTGAGCAACCTGGTCTAGTAGAAGGTGTCACTTCATATGACAAGGGGTTTGGAACTAGATAATCTTTAAGGTCCCTTCCAACCCAAACAATTCTATGATTCTATTGTACTATAAAGGCCAAATGACTCTATTTTCCTGAAAATTATTTGGACAATGTGAGGGTGGGGGATGAATAAAAGTTGTACTGATGCGTAATGAACCTTGAAAAAAAATTTGTAAGTTTTTTTTAATAGTAAAACACATTGAAAAAAACCCCTTAATAAGTAAGGAATTTAGCTTATAGGCTTCCTCTACTCCAATGCTTTTCATCAGTCTGGTAGGCAGGTAATGGAACACAAGCTTTTTATTTAATGATTTTTATCCCTTTCTTTTCAGTTATCAAGTAGTGCAAGTTCTGATTTTTGCAGAGATAATCTAAGAAAGTAAAATCCGGTCTTATAAATGCTAAAAGGTTAATTTAGTACTAGCTGAAAGATCTGATTTGATGAAAACTCATCATGTCAAAAGCACCATATTATTGCCAAATCAGCCAGCACCAAGAAGCTAGTAATTGTGGAGAGCAGGTTTTTTAGTTATCCCATTTAGTTTCTTAACTATTGAGTAAAAAAGAGATCAAGTACTACTGTAGTAAGTTTCTTCCAGTGTAAGTTGAAGCTGCAGCAGAAGATTGAAATTGAAGAGCTTTCCAGCCTGTCATTGTAACCATGAATATTACCCCCATAATATACTGGTTTATCAGCTACATAGATGATATCTCCAGTTCAGCTTATGGCACATAGTAAAACAAGAAAAGGGACCTCTTTGTTTGGATAAATTGTCCATATTCTGTGTTTAGGGACAACAGAAACTGAATCTTCTTTCATAAACTAAACCAGTACAAAGTGTACATTAGTGTTTTAGTGAGAGCCAAGGGTGCAGTTTTGAAACAAACCTGATTGAACCCAGTTACAGAATGGCCTCAGAGCATATGAACTGTATTTCTTTAGGGTGAAACTACACTGAAAAATGTGCACACATCGCATACCTGATGCACTCCAGTAATAATCCGTGTTCAGACCCTTGGACCAGAGAAAAGCTAGCCCAAAGCAGACTCCCTTCTCCCTCATAGCACATCCAATTCGCCTTAATAACACTACAGTTCTTTCTTTTCTTTTTTTTTCTTTTTTTTTTTTTTTTCTCCATACTATTTGCTAATACAGCCGTAAGCATTGATGGCAAAAATGATGGCCTGTTAATTGGGAACTTTACTCCAGGAATATCTAATTATGTTGGAATATCAGTACTGGCATGAACTCTGTTATCAAACACTATGGTAAATGGCCTTGATAGGAATCAAATGGATGATATCTCAGCAGTATCAACCTTTCAGCTGATGGCTTTATCACAAACATTTTACTGTACTGCCAAATATACTAATTCACATTCAAAGTTAACTATATTCTTATCACTTTACATATCAAAACATAGTTTATCTATGCTCTGCTGGAGAGGTTAATTTTTTTTCTTTAAGGGCTCACAATTTGCTCAGTTCCATGTCTTACGATAAAGGCAATAAAAGGTATTCTTTTTGTCTGAAATATATATTCCTAGACTGCAGATGATAGCAAAGGTTTAGATACGAGTGATTTCTGGTCGTCTTTTTTTCTTTCAAATCTAATGTTCCCCTTTATATTCTTTTCACACAGGAAGCTGATATAACACCTTTATTTGACTGACATTCTTTAGATTTAATAAAAAGCTGCAGCCTACCTTAGCAGTCTAATAAACATGAACCAGAAAGACAGAAATCAAAATGTTGGTGGTATTTTAAATATAGATGTCCCCTAACTTTAACCTTGGTAATCAATGTAGAGTTAAATAGTTTTAATGCATGTGGGAAAATATCAGAAATGGCTCCAGGCTAATAAACCCATGTTTGCTGCACGCACTATTTTAATTTTTTTTTTTTGTGCTTCCCAGAAATGTGCACCTGTGTGTGCTAAGACCGTGAAGAAAAAATGAGGGATAAAAGCCATTGTAGTGAATGAAAGTTTGTCTTTTTCTGGGCTATTACTAAGCATTTGCATAAGGCAACTCTGTCTGATGAGACTACACTAACTTTATAAGTGGGGTTGAGGCAACTTGTCATGCCATGTCAGGACTTTAATCTATTGGAGACAGAGTCTTAGAGATGAATATTCAAGTTATGTATTCTGAATGTATCCAAAATAAGTTATCAGGTCTCAGGTATTTCTATGACTTCTGTGATGTTATTATGGGAACATAAATATCATCTACTTCCCTGTGGAGATTGCTTTCAGGAGGAATGTGGAGACCATCATCCACTTAGAAACCACTGATCCATATTCCTTGAGAATCTTAAGTCTCATAATGAAACAATAAACTTGGTTCTGTATTATAACCTCCATGACCATGCAATGAAACTTTTCAGCAAAAAACCCCAAGTGCTTCTTGGTGGTGGGAAATGCGAGTCTTTTTTGCCTAGACGGATTCCATCAACTGTGAAGGGAACTCCAAAATTTGTAAAGTTGAGGAGAATTTCCTTTGAACAAATATGGCCAAATGAGCCAAGAAAACCAATCCCAGAGAAGGTAGGAGAAGTGTTTCACAGGTGAGCCAGAAACTGAAACTAAAAGTGTATCATATTCTCGCATCATCGGGAGAGTACTTCAAAAAACTTAACAAGCTGCATGTGATATTATTCAAAGAAATTCTCCTTGCCAAAACCAGCATCCTAATATTTCCAATAGATTTGAGATTAGTCACATATAGTCTTCTTAAAAAGATCTCTCTGAATACCTCACCAAAACCAAAAGTGCATTGGCCAGACCTGTTGGATACAGAAACCCTCTAGGTATGTAAAATTCTCTGAAGTAGAAGGATCATATTGCATATTTAGTAGGCCATATTTCCTATTTCTGATCTAAGTGCTGCATGTGGGATAGAGCCTTTGATTATTTTTGTGACACCTATCCTGTTACTGCTACCTGTGAAGACACAAAGTATTTTGTTCACCAGATACTTCCGGGTGATTATTTTACTCAGTATCATCAGCCTTCATGAACTGGAATTTTATGAACTCAATGGTATTAAGGACTGGGGGCTGGTATTCCAATATTGATTTCTGCATTGTACTATTATTCAATTCATTTATTATGGATAAAACGTGTCAGTTCTAGACTGTTAAAGGAGCTCTGCAGCTGTTCACAAACAATATAAATGCAGATGCCCACACAGAATAGTGTTTTCTTAAAAGCAGCAAATACATCTTTGTCCAATAAACAACCTATTTTTACAGCTGTGTAGCCAAAACAGAGGTCTGTAATGGAATAGCTACACCTGAGAAGTGTATTAATCTGGACAGAATCAATATGAGCTTGTCTTGAAACCAAACATAAGAATACAATAATACTGTAATCATCATATTTTGTAATACCATTTAAAAATGGCTGGGCTCAGTGTACAAGCATTTTGTGAGCAGTGTGACCTCCAAAGAAGGCGAAGACTTGTATAGCTGCACTTGGATGACGTAGAAAAACTTTGCGTTACTACAAATAGCACAATTTTCAATATCAAGAATAAAGTACAAAATAAGCACAAGGGCCTGCAAATGAGCAGGACATTTTGCTGAACACACAGGAAGGACAGCTGCCAAAACCAGAAATGAGATGAGCAGCATCCTTTTGGGAGGGGGGAAAGCCACCAGGAAAAACACCAGACATGAGCAAGGAGAGATGGGTAAAAAAAGATATGGTACTGTATAGTCACAGCTAATTAGGTTAAATGTAAAGATCTTACTGGGTAAGATCTAGGCATTAGCATGAAGCATGTTGTTAATGAATGCAGTGTTGTTTAAATCTGGTTTAATCAGTCTTCTAAACTCTTTCATCACACCAATCTCTAATCCAACTATTGATATTGTTGTGTATGCCTATATATGGAGACACTTCTATAACATTTATTAATTTTTGGCAGGTATATTTTTGTTCTATGCAGTTTCACCTGTTAAAATGGAGGAATCCAACAGAGGTACCAAAAGCTATTATTTCTTTTGTACATCATCCTAAATTAGGAAGAGACAGAGGAGATTTTTTCCCCACAAAACATGAAAGTAAACTCCAGATGCCAAGAGGCAGCATTGTCACAAGCAGTATCTTTGCAGTAGCAGACATGGTGGTTCTTTGAATCTTGTCCAACATTTAGGTATCGCTGGAAGCACTAAGTCAATATGCAGAAATTAACTGCATGTTGGGGACATGGGAACTACTGAAAATTTCTCTGGTTATGGAGGTATGAAGTTAAAGATGCTGATCACTTTATTTAAGCATCAGTATTTGCAATTCTGAGTTGCAGGCATACACAGGCTTACACAGTTTCAGGCTTACACAGAGTACAAGAGTTTCTAGTAGAACCACTCCTGACACAGGTTAGCCCAGGATATCCTTTGGGAAATAAATACCTCAGTTACCACTACGGCTACATCAGCTCCTTGTTTCAACAATGGTATCTGGAGAGTTTGTACTTAATATCATCTTTTTCCATACAATTTACTCATTCCTTTTGTGTTTTACTTTTTTTTTTAACAACTGCCTTATTCAAAGTGGTTAAAAGTTTTGTTTCTAGAATTGTTGCTAATAATATGCTGTAACAGTGGTTGTCTTTGCTCTTCATTTAGAGGAAATGAATTATTTTAGCTAACAGAAACAATTTCTGTTTAATCTAAATTATATCTTGGTTGCTCCCAATCAAATCTTATACATAATACTGAAACCATTAGGCACAAAACTGAATTTGCTCTCTTAAAGTTGTATATTCTTACTGACAAGCTAGAATTATGCTCATAAAAATTCTGCAGTGTATCCAAAGGTCTTTTACTTTTCTTCTGTCATTCTGAGCTACTGTAATGCTGGGATGATGCTTGTCTTTTACAAATTAACTGGGCCTACAATAAGATCCCAGTGTAAGCTGGTATTTCTTTGTCTTTAGACATTTAATATTCTTACTTAATACAAATAAAACAAAATTAAAAATATCTTGATAAAGAAAACCAGTAAGTGCTGCAGTAGGTTTCTGACTAAACAGTGCTATAGGCAACCTTCATTTCTACTGTAATTCAGGATTCAGTAGCTGGGGAATTCTTTCCAGGTTACATATCCTGGAAAGATACAAAGGAGACCTATTTTGTTAAAAGTCATAGCTGTCAACTGAGGTTAAATTTAAAACTCTGTGAGCTCTAGATTTCAAAAAGCACTGTCTTTCTACCTAAATTTTCTGTATATTTCATCTGTATATTCAAACATTTTAAAATTTGATTAACATTAATGGATAAAATGTATCTCATTCTCTTTACATGGTTAGTAAAGATATGCCTAAAAACTGCAGTTCTGTAATGACATTAAAAGAATATAATTTAATTTGTACACTTCTGGGAATAACAATTCTCTGAAACAAAGTTCAACATCCTTCTTATTAGAAGGTTCCAATATTTAGAATATATAATTGTTGTCATAATATTTAATTGGTTCTGGATGAAGAAGCAGATATAAGGAGATGGTAGGTAGATAGATACCATTTTTTCCTAGACTTCACAAGTGTAAGGAATTAAATGCTCTGTTTGATCTGTTATCAAAAGAAGTGTTGTAGTCTGAGGAGAACCAAGCAAATATAAACAAACAAGTAAATATCAACACTACTATAATTACATAGGTGTTAAAATATTTATAACATAAAGTTGCAGAAGTATTATATCCATGTATGGTTTTAAACTTAGGTATGTCAAGTGAACAGATTGAACTCAGAGACCCTACATCTATAAACACTGTTTGTGTAGTTACTTGAACCTGTGTAAGAGAACTCAAAGGGAAAATAGAACTATAAAAACATTTGGTATCAAATAATAGTAGACGGAATCAGACACCAGACTGCCTAACGAATCACAGCAATTCCTCCAGTAAGCATGTTCAAGTTCAGTTCTGTGTTCTGAAGACACATAAATTCACGGAGATCACGTATTATGTCCCTCTTTGGTCTCAGTTGTCTTTTTTCTAAATATTGCCATCATCTAAAGGTCAAGAACATCAGGAAGAGAAAGATTTGTTCCAAATGCTGACCAAAGAAAAAATTAAACCTTAATGTAATGACACTCTATGGGTAACTAATAACTTATGTATTGATAATAGACAATAAGACAACCTATATCAGTTTTGGCTATAGCAGAATTTTCATGTGTAGTTTCTTCATTTTCTGTTTCTTGAGGGAATGTTATTGCAGTCCAACTAGAACAAAAAAAATTGTAAAAGCAAATTTTATGTTACAGCTCCCATAGGCCAAACAATAGAAAATGCTTGTGAAGGCAAAGTTGGTAATGTGGAACAGAGTACTTTGAAAATTAACCTTATATTGATAGTATCCACATAAAACACTGTATATATGCTGCTCAGCCAAGACAGTCATTTAATAAACTACAAAAACAAGGTGTTTTTTTTAACAACTACTTCTTTAGAAGGTTCACTTTGTGAAGTTCTTTTAGATATATCGATAGGAAATCAAAGGCTGGAGAATTGAAAGGGGTTTTCAGAGGTCATTATTCACAGTCCAAGGCAAAACCCTAAAAGAGATAACAAAAGGATTTCTGGAAAATGCCAGCTTAATTTATAGCTGAAAATCTCCAAATAGGAGATTACCAATCCTTGTAACACAGTCAATTCTGGTGCTCATCTGCTTTCATAATAAAAAATATGTTACATTTAACAGAGTAATGCTGCAGTTTAAATACATCCTTTCTTGTCCTACACTGAGTGAACACAGAATAACTTAATTTCCTTCTTTTTTAAAGCAACATTTCATGTATTTGAGGACTATTATCTTCCTACGGTCTTCTTTTTTTTCTAAACTATCCAAATCTGATGTTTTTTCAGGTAAAAAATGGAGGGTCTGTAAATGTATAGACATTTTGTGGTTAAAATGGACATATTATTTCTAATGAAGCAGAATATTTATAACACATGAATATTAAATCAACCTAATTATAAATGCAATTCTAATTGTAATTCTGAATTAGAATCATGGAATGGTTAGAAAGAAAAACAAACCATCATCTAGTTCCTTCCAGTAGACCAGGTTGCTCAAAGCCCTGTCCAACCTGGCTTTGAACACTTTCAGGGATGGGGCATGCACAGCTTCTCTGGGAAACCCATTCCAGTGTCTCACCAAACTAATATCTGCTTAATATCTATTCTAAACCTACCCTCTTTCAGTTTAAGCACTGGGAGACCACTATAAGGCCTCTCTGGAGCCTTCTTGTCTCTAAGATAAATAACCCCAAGCTTTCTAGGCCCAAACGCCCTGATCGTCATCATGGTCCTCCTCTGGACTCACTTGTGCTTAAGTCACTCATTGTCCGTATTCACATACAGTGCTTTCCTATATTGATTAATATTTATTTTTTTCAGACCCTTTCTTCAGGTTTATAAAGATTATACTGTATTTCAATTCTGGAAGACTTGCCCCACTCCTTCAATACCAGTCAAACTCCCCATCTGTCCTAGCCTTTCTGTGAACTTTTAGAAAGAACGCAATAGTCTTGTCTCCTCAGCAGATGAGGTGCCATGTTTTATTCCCCTGCCACAGCAGATGGAGAAGGCTTATAGTAGTTACAACATGTACAAACCTCACAGAGAGCCCAGGCCAGAAACTCCAGCCCAACTCACTTCCTCCTCTCTTTACCTCATTATATCATAAAAGAGACTATGTTCATCACAAGGCTTAGATGGAGAATAGGTACCATCAGACTCATAGTTCAAAATAATTCTCATAGAAATCAACTTTATATCTCCTTCTAGTCAAAGATCCATTGATAATTGTTTGACGATAGCAGAGCAACTGCAGGGAAGACTCTCTTGTACTATTATTGCCTGTGATGTAACTGCTTAGTTAGCTCTCAAGAACACTACATGAGGCAATATCAAAACATTATAAAAGTCAAGGTTAATGTTACTCTCACCTAGAACAATTGTATGTTTGTATGATAAAAGTTGCTATTGACTCAGTATATTTTGATCAAGCACTTGAAGACAATTATTTGTTTCCTGAGAACTTTCAAAACCAGATTATTTTCTGTTTTCTTCTAGGAAATTAAACTAAAACAGACTGGAATTTCTCAGATCTTTTGCAAGACAGGTACATTTCCTTTCTTTCCAGTCACTTGAAATAGTGTTCAAAAATAATATTTTTTTATTCAGAATTATAACTGCTAATGATTCTGGGATTATTAGAAATGCTAGAGGTCAGATTTCATTAGGTTACTGGAACACATCTGATTTAAGTACTGTCTAACGTGCTCTTCATAATGCATTATTTTTTTAAAAAAATCAACTTACTACTTATTTCCTCCTAAACTAATTTTAAAGAGGAAAATAAGAAGTCAAGATTATGCTGTCAGATGAAAATTATTTCTGAGAAAAATAATATTACTATTATAGCTTCACTAGACTAAAGCTTGCTTAGGTTAGATATCAGGAAAAAGTTTTTCACTCAGAGGGTTGTTGAGCACTTGAACAGTCTCATCAGGAAAGTGATTACAGCATCACACCTATCTGAGTTCAAGACATGTTTGGACAATGCTCTCAGGCACATGATGTAATTCTTGGGGTGTCCTGCATAGGGCAAGGAGTTGAGGTCAATGATCCTGATGGGTCCCTTCCAACTCAACATATTCTATGATACTTTGATTAAGGTAGCACAAAATGTTTCAGATAATTTTGGTAATAGATTAAAAATAATCTACACAAACAAAAAATAAGTCTTTCTGTCTAATTCATTTCTTAACTGGAAAAAACCCACCATCCCTGAAGTCCAAGCTCAAAATAATGAAGGCAAACAGACCCTACTTCTAACATTGCTTTGTCTATAAAGATTGAAAGACCTTTTTTTTTCTATTTCAGTCTGTTTAAAACTGTTAATCTAATTAGGCTTAACTATATCTTATTTGTCCCAATAAGGAATGCTACTCTTCTCGAGTTATAAAAACAATTCATAAATACCAAAATGTTATGCAAATTGTGAGACTTAGGTGGTATGTAGAAGAAGTAAAACTGGAAAAATAGTAAGAGTAATGCAAGTTTCTGATCTGCTTTGTTTTTACCTTCCTCCCCCCTCCCATGTTACACAGTAATAGGGACCTTTAGTTTTTTTGAAAATCTGTACTTTTCAGACTTCCTGTTAATTTATCTAGAGGAATATTTTTTGTATGAGTGACGTTCCTTAATGGCAAGATAGCAGAATTTAAAAGAGTCAATGCAGACAACACTGGACATGCAAGACAGACAGAAGAGTTAATATGTATTTTTGTGTATTTGAAGTTTTTAATAGTCTACTTTACATCTTGTAGATTAACCCTATGTTCTCTTAGCATCAAAGGGAATTAAGCAAAAGCATCTTATGCAAAGACATAAGCAAATAGTTTTGTATGGAATTTCTTTTAATAACAGCAGTGTCCTCTAAGAAAGTGAGTGATCACTTCTCTGAGTAACTCTGCATTATGCTAATGAGTACAGTTTGGTAACTATTGTAAACAAAAAGAAAGAGATACAGGTTCCTTTTTTTTTTCTGCTCAGACATACAAATAAGACAAGCTGAAATGCACATTTCTTTAGTAAGTGGATACTAAAATAAATGTCCTTAATGATGTGCTACACATTTTAATTACTTCATGAAGAAAGGCTTTCTCAGGTCCCAAAAAACTTCTTTGTCTAAAAGGAAATATATGGCACCTCTTATTAGTATGAGGCTGCATGGCTTCATGACTTTGGTTTCTTCAGCTTTGGACAAAAAGCTAAATGAAATTTGAAACTGTAAACAGCTAAGAAATACATAAGCAAAATCAAGATCCTGAAGGCCATCAACCAGGAATGTGGTCTTACCAGGCAGCTCTTATGTGTTTTTTAACTGCCTAAGCCACAGTCAATATGCCTATTCAACATCCCTGTCACACAGTGGGCAGGGAGAAGGGAAAAATTACGACTTAGTTTCTAAGAGCCAGCAAAACCATGGCACAGGATAAGGATGGTCACCTCACAAACAGGGACAGAGACAAGACAGAGGTGTTTAACACTTTCTTTGCCTCTGTCTTCAATGCGGATGATGGACGGGGGTCTCAGTGCCCTGAGCTGGAGGACCATGACTGTGAGAATGATCAACTTCCAGTCGACCCTGAAATTGTGTGGGATCTGCTGCTCCAGCTGAATCACTACAAATCTATGGGGTCTGATGAGATTCATCCCAGAATCTTCAAAGAGCTGGCTGATGTAATTGCAAAACCTCTGTTGATGATTTTTGAGTGGTCTTGGGAATCCAGAAAGGTCCTAGCTGACTGAAAGCTGGCAAATGTCCTGATTTTCAAGAAGGGCAAGAAGCAGGACTCCACAAACTACAGACCTGCCAGTCTCACTTAAGTGCCTGATAAAGTAATGAAGAAGATTATCTGGGAATTATTGAAAAGCACCTGAAAGACAATGCAATCAGTCATCACAGCCAGCAGGGCTTTCTGAGAGGAAAGTCCTGCTTATCAAACCCGATTTCCTTTTATGACAAGGTAACCCACCCAGCTGATCAAGGGAAGACAGTTGACGTCATCTTTTTGGATTTCAGTAAAGATTTCAGTACTGTCTCTCACAGGATCCTTTTGGACAAAAAGTCCAACACACAGCTGGATAAACACATCATGTGGTGGGTGAGCAATGTGCTCATGGGTTGAGCACAGAGGGTAATAGTGAATAATGGAGTAACATCAGATTGGTGATCTGTCACTAGTGGGGTTCCACAGGGCTCCATGTTAGGCCCTGAGCTCTTCATCTTCATAAAGGACTTGGGTGCAGGACTGGCAGGGCTACTAAGCAAGTTTTCAGTTGACACAAAACTGGGAGGGGCTGTTGACTCCCTCTAAGGCAGGGAGGCCCTGCAGAGAGAGAGACATCAGCTTCTATATTATTGGAATAAGCAGTTTCATTTAAGAAAGGGAAGTATTCAAGAAGACAATAGAAGAGGACTAGACTGAAAAACTCAAAGTATTTTCTTTCAAAATACCCCAATTCACAGAGGCATATCTATTAGCAGATTAAAAAAGAAATAATCTGCTATATAGATACTAATGGGGCTGGCAAGCATGTAACAGCCCTACTCACCAACAAGGAATTAACTATTCTGTAAACCGAGAAAGCAATCTAAGTAAATGGGCCATTTGGACATCATAGTAATAAAATTGTATACTTCTCCTGAGGAAGTTAAGTTTCACTTTCAGGGACAATTTCTTTGCTCCCTTGCCACATATCTTCTATTATGATGTTGATATTAGGCTTGTCATTGGAACTTTAATATCTTTCACAAAGCATTGTGTTAGCCAATCAGAAAATCCCTCTGTACATTAGTTTTATGAAAAGGGAACATTAAAAGGTCAACGCCTCCTACAATATATTGGAAATTATTTTTGCTTTTCTGTTTAAGATGTTTACATATTCCAAAAACAATAATTCTGGGCATACATAATACTATATATAACTATAAAGTTATTGAAGATGAGCAAGTTAATTGGCAATCATCTGCATAACTAAGCCAAAAAAGAATTAACTAATGAGTGTTATTAACTTTTACTGGTGAACACAGATATACATCTCTTTCCCCTACCATTTTGCAGAGTAGAAATTCATGCAGATATTAATTGTGTTAACAAAGCATGATAGTCAAAGGGAACAAATGTGAAGTTTATGGATGTTACTTTGTTTTTCACTATCCTTATAACACACCGAACAGAAGAAAATAGAGGAAAGATGAGTTAAAGTAAGTAGCAGACATATGAATACCATATAGGATACACACTTTCTGTTTTTCTCAGACATGTCTGGCTCCCATGCAGTAGCAGACAAACTTCTGCAATGGTTTAAATTTTGAAGAAAGATTGAACTCAGAAACACAGTTATGACTCATCTGTGGTAGAAGAAATTAACATTTATGGACTTGTGTAAGAGCTGTAGAATTGATAGCAAAGTTTCATAGATGCAATAAATTTTAAGATCCTCAAATTCTCAGTAGCTGCTTTATCAAATAGGAAAAAAATAATGGAAAGTGGATAATATTTTCCTACATGATTGTGATAAACATTATATCTGTTTGCTCTTTGCCAGCATGAAAAACTTCAGAAGTATTCACTTGAGTTGAAAATTCATTCTTTTTGAAGACAAGATTAATTTAACAAGTGCACACTTCAAAATACAAAAGAAGTTTGTAATGGTGACTCTTGTCAATTTGGGGTAAATTAAACACACCAGTCCTAAACAACTCACCATCTACTACAAGAATACACTTGTTTAACATCAGAAAGCATTTTTATCCAAAATGCCTTTGTATGCCTACACTGGAAAACTTAGGAGACTGGATGAGACCAAGGGACCATCAAAGTACTTGTAATTTGCAAAGCCAGTAGATTTCCAGTAATGGCAAAGAGAATTAACAGGGATGTATAGAGGGAAAATTTTACAAATTCAGGGCATGCCGAAAGTCCTCTTTTTCCTTCTTCATATTTTAATTTCCATAAAACAGTTTTTTAGAAACTTTCTGATTCTCCCTCTCAATGAGATTATAATAAACATTCTGACATTGAGTTCACTGAAACTGATGACAGAAAAAAACAAAACCTACACTATAAATGGAAACAAGTTAACTGACTAGTGTAGGAAAGAGGAATTGGATGAGATCTCACACATTTTTATAGAGCCCACAAATCACTGGGGAGGGGGGAAAAGACTTATTTTCAAGATGTAACCTTGTTTATTTAACCCTGGGGAGCTGCCGGTTTCCCTGTTCCATTCTCAGACTTTTTTAGAAACATGAATTCCATATGTTCCAAAGTGATTTCTGTCAAGATGCAATGTTTATGAAACTTGAACAGAAGGTACATTTCAAGAGCTGAGATAGAAACAGATTTTTGTTCCACGGTGTTATAATAAAACCTATTTGGAATTAAGACAATTTTTGTAAATACAAAACATACAAGATTATGATTTTGACTAATAATAGCATTGTAGTTATGACACATATCTAAAAGAAAGTGAAGCAGAAGAGAGGAATGAGATTGTAGTTGTGAACTTTATCCACCTTTAGTCAGGGTTTATAAGTATCTTGGGAAAACAAAAGCCATAGGAAAACCTATACTCCTTCCTTTAACACAGAAAACACGACACATCCCAAGTCCTGTTTTTTATCCAAGAGAGTGAGCAAAGTGAAGCCTGTTGAAAGTGGTGGACACATTAGTGAAACGGAGAGCTATTAAAATTGCCAAGGCTACAGGAAAGTGACCCAGAAAGAGCAAACACTGTAGCTATAGAAAATTAAGTACTTAATTAAAATGGAAAAATATTAATGAAAGGCAGACAGACAAGTAGATCTGTATAAGGAGAAGGAAGATCTAAAATCGTGGCAGCAACATCAGTATTTGAACCATTTAAATGGAAAATGTACAAAACTTCTAGCAGTAAAATAGCAGCTGTAGATAATACAGTCTTTTTCCTGTAGAAAAGGAGAAGAGAAAGTAGCACAACCTAACATATACACAGCTGTAGGAATATGTAGTCACAGTCAGTCTCATTTCATTCATTAATAGTCATTAACTGTGTTACTTCCGTTTTGTTAGCTTATCAGAAGCATCCAATTTTATTTTGGCAAGGACTGCAAAGACCAAAGAGAAGTGTCTGTGGGCTCAAGGATCTTTTTATTTGTCTGAATAACGTGTCATATTTACTTGGTTTTATCAGGGTGGTTTATGAGGCAGATTCTTACAAGAGGAATATGCAATGCAGTATGACTAGAGTAATTACAACAACAAAGAGTTTAGAAGTGAACTTAAGTTGTCAAATGGTCTTTTGTTACATTACTGACCATGAAATAGTTTTCAAAACAGCCTGATAACACCTAAGGAAACCTGCATTTATTGTTCTTCTATAAATGGTCTGGTTGAATTCTGTTATGACTTGAGGAAAAGAGGAAGGAAGCTCTGAATGGCAGAAAGTAATGAGGATGAACTCTGTGGAAATTTGTATTACATTCTGTAAAGATTTTGTAACTTTCAGGGCTGTTTGCATTATTAAATCCATGTAAATACTTTTTAAAAAATTGCTATATTGATTATAAAGTAATGTTCCAATACTGATCCTGTCATATTATACGTTAACTCATTCCTCCAAATCCATTAAGGAAAATTATGTCTACAGGGGTTACAATTTTTCAATCTGTAAAAGTCTATTATGCATATAAATGCATTAATACTAAAAATTGATTCCACTATTTTTTCCAAGGTTTGGATCTACCTGTGACTGTTTACTCAAATTTACAGTACTTGATCTCTGAAGTGGGATAAAATAATCATAAAACCGTTTCCAAGTCATAAAACCCAAGGATCTCCTTTGAGTTTCTAAAGAGGACTATATCCTGGATTCTCATTCATGAGATATTCAAGTCTTCATTTTTAACCTATCATTAAAATTGATAAAAATGCTGAAGAATGTATGAGTCAGCCAAAATAATGTGAAAATATTTAAGATAGTTTAAAAAATTATTTTAATGAAGAAAGGAATAAAGGTTGAAAATTTGCAGGGATTACCCTATGATCCTTCTATGCTTATTCTCCAAATTTTCCTTGGGCAACATTATCTGAAACAGTTATGCACTTGTTCAGACTTCACTTTGAAAAGATCAGGCAATCCATGAGTGATGAGGAGTGGAATTATCTATCTAATTACTATAACTGGGAATAACAGTTAATGTGTTTAGTAGACTGATAAATTCTTTACTGCTAATGGGTTTAGAATAATAAAGAATGAGACTAAACAATATACTATCATAGATTACTGTGTTGGTTGGAAGCTTTCCATAGTGAACAGTCAGAAGAAGAAATATAAATAGGAGGTATAAAAATCCTAGTTTACTCATGAAAAAAATTTATTCCTGCACCCTTGAAGCTTGTTCATTAGGCTTATCTTAAGCATATTCATTAGGCATATCATTAAACATCTAAGCATGCAGGAGGTGGGGGTGGAGAGAAGTGGAAAAAAAAAAAGTGGAAAAAAAAGTAGGCATAAAAGCTAGAATTTACATTTTTAAAATTTTGATTGTCTAATGTCTAACCAACTTATGTAATACTCCATCCAACGTTCTCAGAATAACAAGAGGTGCCCTTGACAGTGAAAGACGAACAGGATTATACATATGAGCTATAGCTAGTTTACATACTGTTTTATAAACAAGAAAGTATAACTTCAGATCAGTAGGAATTTAATATTTCTGATATGAAATGATAATTTCTTTTATTTAACTGGTTTTGTGCCTTGCCTGAACCAACCACAAGTTTGCATGCAAAGTATACTGTCCTTACAAAGACTCTTCTCTCATCATCTATGTTTCTGGCTTTCAACAGTCAAGTTGAACACTGAAAAAGAGTTTTTGAGAGGTTATGTGAATTTGATTGATTCCATACAAAATTATAAAGTGAAATGGAAAAATCAGTAAAGACAAATATGACAGGGTGTATTTTATTGTTTGTCAGGAGGAAGGATCCTTGAGTTCTGTTTGAGCTGCACTAAAAAGAGCGCTATTTGACTTGCCGTTACATAATGTGTCAGTGCAGATCTAGTACTAAGTGTTTAGACTAGTCTTTCTGAACTCCTTGGAGGCATCTTTCTATCTTTTCATTAGAGATATAATTTTTCATGGGTGTCAGTTGACATTCTGCATATGTAGCTCAATCTAGCAGAAAATATGCTTTGAGAAAATGTGGTCCTAAACCTCAGATTCCTCTTAGAGTTAGTCTTAGGCAATAAATACTGCAGGATACTTCTGCTTTCTGTCTAAGTTTAAGACCTTTTAATTGGAATTATCTTTAATGATTCTTGGCATGCAGTAGACATCATAAAAGTGCACCCTTCTAAGACTGACAAATTAATTTCAATCCTAGTTCTCCATTTTTCTGTTTTCTGTTCTCTCCTCACCACAATTCCATTTGTTAAACTGTCTTCTGACACAGACAGCTGATGTAAAGAAGAATTAATTTTCCAAATTTGGCACTGATATGAAGAGGCTGAAATTGTAGACATACAATTTTCGAAGCACTAGTGAAATTCCAACTCACTGTCAAAACTAATAGAGGATTATAATTTACAGACATGTAGAATGAACTTGAAAAGACATAAATGACACTGAATACTTCATAACTGAATGGACAAATCATGATAATCAAGTGACAATTGAAAACGTTTTCATGTATTACAAGAAAACCAAAATACATTACAAATGACATATAACTCGGGTCATAAAACTTTCAAAAGGTCTTGGAAACCAATTATTCGAACTCCCTTATCAAACAATGGATTTACCTTATATGGCACTATGTGACTGTCACTATTCTTACTTGTTCAGCAATCTAATTATAGCATCAGAAAGAAGCATCAGGATTTTGTTAGTCCACAGACTATACCACAGTAGGGCATGATACTGCAAGCTGTATATTTTGGGATGGGCTAACCACCCTTTAGATTCTGGGGACAGGTTTCAAATGAAGGATTTCAGCAGGAACATGATTTTCACCTAGCTTCCATGCAAACTCACCAAGAAGTTAAAATGTGCCATAGATTTATCATTTCACTACAGTAAAACTTCAAATGAATACTTTTGAATGTTTTATGAGTCTTCACAGCTTGAGGAAAGGTCCCTTTAAAAAACAAAATAAAAGCTCCCCATACTGCACCATGGTTTTATGCAAAGAATCACTCTATGAGAGCAGTGCTTTTCTTGCAAGCTAGCATTGTATCCTTATTATCTTACTAATTTTTCTCCATTTATTTCTTATACTCACTTTTTGGTTTTTTTGCTTATATTGCCAATTTCCGTAACTTGGATGGAGGCTTACTAGGAGGAGTAAGATGCCTGTGTCCAGAGTCAGAACCTTTGCTGCTTAGACTGCTGTGAGTCAGGTAGGAGTGAGAGCCCATCTCCTCCCCAGCTGGTGCCCAGCTTGAATATGCTGCAGCTAAATCTGCACCCAGTCTCACACCTCTGCTATGCTAACCCTGATCCTGACCTTCTGGCTTGGTTTCTTGTCTTGACCTTGGACCTGCCTCAGCACAGTGGTCTTGAACGCTGGACTGAGTGCTGCTGCTGGCATAGGGCTTCCTTTCTCTCTGTGTGCTGAGGTAGAAAGACCAGCAGCAAAAGTGTGTTATGTACCACTACTCTCACTTTGCCACCAATTCATACTTACCACCTAAGCTAAAAATTATCTGATTCTTAGACTTAGATGATAAGTGCATCCTCACATAGTTCCTTCCCTTCTCAGTGTTAGTTCTTCAAGGAACAATACTCTGGTTTTCATCTTCCCTTAAATTTTCTCAGTTATTACACTTTCAAAAACACAGAGGACACTACCTCTGTAAAAAAAACCCGAGAAACCAAAAGCAACCAATAAACCAACGAACCAACCAACCAACCAACCAACCTCCCTCAAAAAAAAAAAAAAAACACCAAAAAAAAAACCCAAACCCACCACCAAACCCAAAAGCATTAAAATTTGAGAAAACAGTCAAATAAACTGAACAAAAAGAAATGTTGATAAAGGCATACTTTCAAATTCTATCTGTAACAGTAATAGTGACAATATGTGTCTGGAATATCATAAAAGAATGCAAATCAAAACTAATTTCCTTTTATTTTTCTTTGCTGACTGCAGATGTTGTGAACATTAAAAGAAGACAGTGAATGTGTGGAGACATATTAGAGACTCTGGAATGACTGACACTTCTGAGTTGTAGAGAATCAACTCATGAAGAGATAATCAAGTTTACTGACTCTGAGACTATCACAGAGTTATGTTTGTTGAGTTCATAAAACAGAGATGCTGAGTCAGAATTTGATTAATAGTTTTATCTAGGAGTTGAATTATTCAACAATTAAAGTACACTTTAAAAGGAGGAGATTATTTTTAAAAGTCTTAAAAAGCCTTGAATGGTGATTAGAAACAGGCTGTAAAATTCATGTAAGCATGCATCTGATTTATTTTCTTGTTTATTCTGGTAAAATGGTATTTTATCTTAAATCAAACATATACTGAAAGAAAATAATGGAAATCTTAATTGTCTGTTTCACCTACAGGAACTTACTAGTCTAGCTTTGCCAAGTCCTCACTTGTTTTGTTGGTTTTAAAAGCTGATGAACATTTATATAATGTTCACTTAAATGTGAACCACAAGGACAGAATTATTTAATCTTTAACAAATGTCAGTGTCTCAGCATTAAATCCTGTTTATTTACAGCAGATAATAACATTGTCTTGTAGGGTGTCTTCAACTGATGATCTACTCTAGTGTCTCTTGAATATTTAGCCTTGTCTTTGCTATCATATAAGTAAAAAGAGACTTCTAAAATAAATTCAAGTTTCTATGTCAATCTCTGTTTTTAAAAGGAAATACTTTTTTTCATTAAGGTTCTGGTATTAGAAATGATGCAAGACAGATGACAGCAGGCAGATTTAATTTCAAACGGACCTTATCCTTTCCTGTTGAATTCTGCATACTTTGACCACATCTCTATTCATTCCAAGTGGCCTGTACCTGCTTGCAACTCCTGTGTCTCTCCTGCTTATGTCTGACTTTTAACAGGAGTTCCTGTTTTAACAAAGAAGGTCTTCTGTTCCTTTGGCTCAGTTTCTTGTCCATGATCCCCACTGTTCTTGAGCCTGGAGGAAGTGATCCTTGAAAACTGACCAGTCTCTCAGGACTCTTCCTGAACAGCAACAGGAACAATGTGTGTTGAACTGACTGTAACCCCCACTCACCATCTTCCTGTGTCACTGGGGGGAGGAGGTAAAGTCCGGGGAGGAGGTAAATTCCAGGAAGGAGGGAGAGGTAGGGGGAAGGTATTTTTAAGATTTATTTTACTTTATTTTTCCTGCTCTAATATTGTTGGTAATTAATTTAATTAATATCCCCAAGTTCAGTCTGGTTTGCTTGTAGTAGTAATTGGTGGGTGATCTTTCCCTTATCTCAACTCATGAACCTTTTGCTCTATTTTCTCTCCCTTGTCCATCTGAGAAGGGCAGAGATGGAATGCCTTTGGTGGATGCCTGGCATCCAGCCGCGGTCAACCCAATGCAGTGTGCACATGGAATAACAGCAGGATGTAATAGCCCAATGTGTGAACAAGCCTTGACAGTCTTTCCATGACATGTCTAATTCAAGTCCCTGGCAGAGAATAAACCTTTCTAGACCAGTGGTCAGATTGGCAGAAGGGTACCTCTGCCCCTTCAAGGGGCACAACAATCACACACTACTTTGTCTGGGGGATCCTTCATGGCCAAGGGTCCATCCACATTGCTATACAGAGCTCCTCCTCAGTTTAAAGGGTACTAAACCTTCCTGTCATCTACCAAGCTTCAGAAGGAGCAGGAGCCTTTCTCTGAATAAGGGCTGTGATCAGCTTCCATCCTTCTTGTTCAACAGACTTTTGACTTATTGTTTGACATGTTAGAGAGCCCACCTGCATCTCCTCTGTAATAAAGGGGGTTAAGACCCCCAAAACTGTAGGGTCTTTGAGAGTAGCCTCTCAACCTCATGCTCATCTTCATGATGCATTTGTTAAAATGATAATTGTTATTATTACTGAGTTATCTCAGAGCTCTCCACAAAACTGTAATTGGTACGCTCATGATCCATGCTTTGGCTATGCAGGCAAAGGGAACTGATGCCTTGTCTAAGAGACGTTATGATAGTCCATTACCCTTGCCTCTCCTTTGTCTCCCTTCAGCCCCCTTGGCTCCTGTCAGTACCAAAGGATGTCTCTCTTTTGGCAATTACACCTCCATTCAGGAGAGGCCCTGATGGTGCACATCTGACAGCACAGACATAAACAATAGCCAGTCTGGTTGGTGTCATACTGATCACTGGCAGATCTGATGTATGATTTTGTAAGAACTGTCTCTTCTGGACTTAACTGATGAACAAATCTTGTTTCCTGGGAGAAGTGGGCACAAATGCCCTGTTTGCCCTCTTCATGGTGGCAGAGGCAGTTATGACTCTTTTCATCTCTCTCTCATGGGGCCTCCTATTTCTGCACAGGGTACTCCTGCAGTCTTTTGTTTTGCAAAGGTCTTGTTGATATATGACTATGAGCCTTGAAGGTCTTTCTGAAGAAGTACATGGTGAGATTTGTAATTAAGCAGTTGGCTTACATGTATAAAGCTATACAAGAAGAAGATTGAAGAATGGTGTTGCATATCTGCTCTGGAAACACTTTTCTTTCTCACTGGTGCAATGACCTAAAAAGATTTGTGGGAATGTAATTTCTCCTTCTGACACCTTTGTGGGCTTCCTTCTGTGTGAGCAGGGGAGAAAGCTGCTTGCCCTTGAGAAGATAAATGATGACTAAAAGCAGGTATCTAGTGTGGACATGGTGTCTCACCTATTTTGAACTGCTACTTTTAGTCAGACAAATTGTATCCATAATGAAAAACAAATAAAATCTGTGAGTCTTATGAGTTTTCCTTGTCACTACTCTGCACACTAAACAAAACAAAGCTAAAGCAGATGGTGGGTATTTTAATGCCTCCACGTGTCTGTGTATCTGGGGAAAAGAACTTCTCAACACTGATAGTTTCTGAGTAAATTTAATAATTTCTATTAAAGTTTTCACAGCACATACAGAATCCAGGTTTTGTTAGTTTTTCTTTCCCTTAGGTTTTTTTTTTTTAATTATTTTTTTAATGCAACATGTTTAGGTGAAAAAAGATCTTCCTTGTCAAGAAAAGTTGCAGCTTTTATATTTTTCACTGAAAGGACCTATTTTAGTTAAATTGTCAAAATATGCCAATCTCTTGACAGCCAGAAATTATGTGGGTGTCCAATATAAGGAAACTATTATGTTTTTAATTGTGGCAGCATCTGGGGGAGTGTCCAATCTTATATGTAGCTCATGCCTATCTAATTCCAAGAGCTGCCAGTTGGTTCAAGTTATTCACATGGGCTTACATTTATTTACTGCTGGAAACTGAAGAATTCCAGTGGAGCAAGTAATGTCTGAACAGTGCTTCATGTTACTTGCTGGGGTATGGTGACAGCTTCATGGTGTTATAATGCAATGCACTTAACTGAAAGCTCTGATTAATAATGCTAGGCTGATTTTTTTTGAAAGTGTTTGATCAGGCAACCATTGTCTATGGATTCAGATCAATTTTTCAGACAATCAAGAGAAGAATTAGAAGAATTATAAGTATTGTTGCTTTACTGCATGTATAATTCATCCCAACAACTTTTATTATAAATGTTGAATATTTTTAAATTATGTTATCTATATGTCACATTTATTATCTATCTATTTTGTCTAATGTATAAAAAATTAAGTAGGTTAATATTTTCTGTAGACTTTCTGGCCATGGCAAGACAAAACTACAATTACTGGAAAATCAGCTAAACTCTTAAGAAAGCACCTACCAGCCAAAGTCTACTACAGAAATCTTTCAATCTAAGTGATATATTTTATGTTTGTAAATCATAACACATAAAATTAGTGAAAGAGAAATACATCATTGGCACATTTTTTACTTCTGTTGTTCAAAAATATTGCTCTTTTATATGTCTGTTTTCATTTAGATATTTTACATTTTGCAATATAAAGTTAAATTATTTGTAAAATATTTCATTGAAAAATAAATATTTTGAATTTGTCCATTTCTGCTTTTAGCCCACCCTGACCGTATCAGAAAAGTGTTTTCAGGCAGGAAGACTTTGGTGGACCTAAGCAATCTTACAAATGCAAACAGAATGATTTAGAACTTTAGGACTAGGAATATTTGAAAAACATTTTCTCTTTTTGAAACTTGAAAATCTGAATGTAAATCATTTGAATCTGCCAGTAATTTTGGAGGTTCACATAGGGAAAAGCCTCCTTAGCTTATCCTTTCGAACATATTTTCCACAAAATATTTTCTCATTCTTTACTAGTTTTTTACTAATTAGTCTAGTTTTGGAAGACTCCAGAGACAGCAACTGTAAATACCTCTGGGGAATTACCCCACAGTAAACCTCTCAGTTGGGAGGCAAAATGAATCCAGGCGTCTCCATGGGAAATCTACAGTCTGATTCCTTCCATGACTGGACTGGCAGACCCTTGCCCTCTCTTGCTCAGCACCTCTGCTTCTGAATTTGCATTAACCAGGGAGCTCAGTATGTTGAGCAATGGAACTAAAAACTTATTTGAGGGATAAGTTGCAATGTGAGTTAAAATCTCTGGCTTCAGGCATTGTGCTGGGTATCACGGTTTGGGCAGAAATATGTTCGGTTTTAGTGGTTGGATTAAAACCCAGTAAAATATTTTAAAAGGCCTCCAGTGACCTAGTGCATAGATGATGATTTTATAAATCCTGGATATACTGGGAACTATAAAAAAAAAATCCCAAACCAAAACTTGTGGTAGTGCCCCTTAAATGCTATGTGCACTCAAGCCTCAAATCTATACATACTAAAACAATCCTTATTCAAAGACATTGTAAAATCACCATATTGTATCCTGACTTCTGGCTTTCCCTAAAATAAAACATTCAAAATATATTATTGTACATACATTTCTGTAAGTGATAATACATGCAATTTATTTTTTGTGCCCACAAAAATTAAGTATGGTACTGTAAATACTGTAAAAGGTATGTCAAGGCATACAAATTGTCCCTCCACATTGCAATAACGAGTGTATGAGCAGTTTCTCTTGTTGTACTTGAGTGATCAGAATATCATAGTCTAAGAAACATAACTTATGCACACATTTATTTTTTTAATAAAAACCTCAATCCATTATACATGTTTTAACAACCAGTACTGTGTAACCTACTCCTTTATATTTCTTTGCTTGCAAATTGTGCTTGAAAGGATTAGACTTACATTTTAGCTGGAGCTTCATTAAATATATTCTGGATGAAGCACCAGTAACAAATATGAAAAAGAAGGATGTGCCACCCTCTCCCTCACCTTCTTGCCTTGCATACATCATCATGATATTAAAACATTTAGCATGCGATAGAGAAAATAAGTGATGCACAAAGATAGTTGCATTAAGAAACAGGAAACCCAACTACAGTGACATAGCGGACAACATGCAAGGTAGCTGATCTTGGACAAACCTTGGCAAATGAAGAAACAGCAAATATTCTGATAGTACTGGATGGTGACTCTGCAAGTGAACCTTTGTGGAAAGTTTTTTACAATGATCTATCACAAATGGGGATTACTTTTCAGACTTGATTTTCTACCAAAGTTTGGAGTGCATAGACAATGTCTGGATAATGTATTTTACTGTCTTTCTGTGAAGTCCACTGCTGCACTTCCCTCTTTTTATGTCACAGAGGATGTTTGGCAGGTCATGCCTCTAATGTGCATTTGTCTGGTATGGCTGGTTCTTCCTTGCCTGCTTGTAAAGGGAAGTATCAATGTTGGACTATAATATAAACTCTTTTTCTTTATTCCAACTTGCTGCCCATAGCTTTAATAAAAGAGTGAGATTTTCACTGATTAATACAAGACTGCATAACTTCTAGCTGCGATTTTTTTTTTATCAGTCTTATATTTACCAACAGATTAGCTAGTTTATGTCAAATCAAGAGGGTTAGACTTGTTTTTCAATCTGTTCAAACTGAAAGGTTAAGAAGTATACAGCATGAGTTTGCATTTAGTTGGTTAGCTTTTTAAAAATATTAATGAGAAATTAAGTTCCTTTAAGAAAATCTGAAAATTCTTAACAACATCAAATTAACAGAAAGGGAAATATAAGTTTTATCTTTTACTTAAAATTAATACAATATGATAGATGGTGATATTATAAGTTCCTTCTATCTATCCCATAATCCTTATTTATTTTGGAGAGACTGATTAATGATCAAAGTTGAGTTCAGTTTTTACAGTATTGCGTGCTGCCTATGACAGTATATTCAGGAGACAGACCACAGAGACATCAAAGGAACTGTGCTGTTGGTGTATTTTATTATAAAACATAACTTTCTGCTGGAAAATACACTGGTACAATCTATTCATATTACATCGACAACAGATCAGCCATCAAACAGAAATGTTGTTTTTCCAACATACAACAAAACTCCTGCAACACTCATATAGAAAAGATTTTGTCAGATTTCTTTTTTATAGGCATAAGAATTTTCCCTGGCTATCCTTCATCTGCTTCTAAATTTTCAATTCTCCAGATGACACAAAAAAACCATGAAAGGATTTTACTCCAGAGGAGAAGAATAAAAAAAATATTAAAAATCAAGTTACAAAACGAAAGAAGTGACAGGAGGACTATATTACCTACAAGATGTATAAGGCCTAAATAGCATTTAAATGATCACAGGCTTGACCAGCCTCCCGTTTTGTGTTTGCCAAATTTTCGTTCTTTTTGAAGGTGCTCATTTATGGAAATGTCATGGGTTTGCCAGTCAGCCTCCCCCGGGGGCTGAGGATGGTTCTGCCAGGTGGATTTCCGGAACAAAAACCC
>JAWWLV010000179.1:19879389-19934222 GCA_035041135.1 Platyrinchus mystaceus
AAAAATCCATTGCGCAGGCTTGAAAGGTGGGAACACCTTTCCCAGATCTTCGTTCGCGAAGACTGGCCATTTACCTAAACACTGCCACTGTTCCAGATTGATCCCACAGGTTTAACAATACTATCATAGATAGGGTAGTGGTTATTATAACACAATGATTGTTGTGCATCATTTTACATATGGCAAAGTGAGTTAGAAAGTTTTTGAGGTTTTGCTAAAGTCATTGTTTCTCCCAAATCTGTTATATCCCTTCTTTTTTACTATATTTGTTCAGGGGCTGCCAGATGAGTGTAGTGATCAGACCGCTGGACCGAGGTTTCCAGCTACAGCTAAACTTCCTTTGTATTGTGAGCTGCTGAAAATAATTTTGAGGGCAACTAAGAGAAGTTGTATCTATACAGTGGATTTAGTGCAAGAATTCAAAGTCTTAGTAACATGACTTTCTGTTCAGCTGACCACAGTTATTTTTCACTCCTGGGAAATAATGTAGGTAGCAATTCAGTTTCCTGTCTCCAAGTATAAATTATGTCAAAGTAGCAGCCAAATTAATCTTCACAAAAAGAATATGGAAGGTGTGTGGGAAAGATTGCAAGGCAGTCTCACTGTAAATGAAATAGGGATATTTGAATAGAGAAATATTTCTATGCTTCTTGTTCACATTTTCTCAGTGTCCATTCTTAGTAAAAAGAAGTAGAATGAGAACTTACCCTTAACTGTTATATCTGAATCAGTGTAAATATAAAAATATTCTGTTCCAAGCAAACATACATGAAACAAAGAAAAAAAAAAGAGTTTTTATCTGAAAATTTGAAGTAATGGGTGGAAGGAAGTTCTTAGTCTCTTATGAGTTCATGGAAACTTGTGGGGAAATGGAAATAAATATGAAACATTAATTTAACCAGTATCTTAACAGATGCCATATCTGTCCAAGAAAGGCTCTTTATACTACCATATGGTAAAACAGTATGCTATGTGAGCTGATAGTGCATTGAAAATAACAAAAAAGGCCTTCTGATGTCTGGGTCCTCCCTATGCTCTTAAAAACTACATGTAACCTTAAATCCACAGTGAAAACAAGAATGCAATCTGCTTAAAACATATAAAGTAAACAAAATGTGAATGTTACAATATGAGGCAAGCTGATATTTTGCTAGGCTTTTCTTTTTATTATCCAGAAGATATAAATAAAAACAGTACCTAAGATAAAGGGTACCAAAAAGGGAAAAAGAAAATGAAAACATGACTGGAGGAAGCCAAAAGCAGGCATAGCCTAAGGTCATTCTCAAGCAAAAATCCTACAAAAATGTATGGATTTGATTACTTATTTACCATAAATGCTTAAGTAATCATTTATTTTACTGAAAAACACTAACCACATGCAATATGGGTTTTCATTGCTACCAGCTCAGCAGAACATCATATGAATTCTATGATTCTTTCCGTATAAGCAGAATGCAAAGTGATTGTACAGTCAGTGTATTTGGATCAAAATGCTCATCCATATACACCTTTTCCAAAATGATGAACAAAGAAATTCTGTGGTGTACAAAATAAAAGAAACAAACCTATAAATATTAGAATAATTTAATTTTAAAATATTAAATACTTTAGTTATTTCTCTGTGCTCCCTCAGAGAGAAATGTTTAAATGAGAAAATCCTTTGTGGCTTTCAAAATTAACTGACTCTACTGTTGGCAGTCAAAGCTCAGAAGCCAGCTATTTTTTTCCATTAAAATAATCCCTCCATGTCCTAGAAGGGGGAATGGCTGTGTTTATGGGGACGAGCATGAAAAACCAATGGTGACTTCATTCCCTTTGCTAATTGATTTTAGTTAATCTTCTGAGAACTGTTCTACTTTCTTGGTTTCATAACAATTAGATTCTGAATTACCTACTAGTATACACTAGTGACAGCAAAAGAAAATAAAGGTTTTATGAACCTTGCATTAAAATTGAAAATCAATCTGGGATGCCTTTCTACAAGGATATGGTGCTGACAAACAAAAATTAACTGGTGTCAATACAGCACTAACAGAGTCTTCTGACACATTTATCAAAGAAACACTTTCAAAACTAAACAGGAAGTATAATAGAGGACTACATGTTTAAGGAAAGAAACAGTGGGAAAACTACCTAGTATTAATGAAACCAAGGAAGCAATAGCAGCATACACAAAAGTATGCAAAAATCATAGGCAATGTCTGTGGAAACACCATACACTACTCACAGGATGCAATCACACTGTTGACAGTTATCCCAAATAATTCCAAAAGCAACTGTGAGAAGGCTCTACTTTGTGAAGGTTTTACATTATATTCACCTGAGGATAAACTAAAAATTATTAATTTATACTTTCTATACAGCACACTTAGTATTTTCAATTTTCTGTAGTCCATCTGTTTGCAGCTGTAACTTTGTACTGAGAAGGTGGATAACAAAAACTAATAGGGCTGGCAACATGAAGGCTTTGCAGGAACAGACCTTCCCAACCTGGCTCCTAAATCTCATCATATTTATGCCTTTCTGAAGAACATAGCAAACAATTTCGCTCTTACAGGTCATGGAACGTAACACACATAATTTTTCAGAGGTAGAATTTTGTTAATGGTAATGTGAAGGGGAGAAAACATCAAAGATGATCTGAGATAGTATTGTCTTTTATTTCTCAGATTGTATATGAATATTTGTTTTTCTTATTAAAGGTTCAGCAGAAGTTGTCAGAGTTCTTTTAAACTATGAAAAAATGTGTTTATACATTGAAGAGAACCTTTGGTTTACATGAAAAATAAAGGAACACTCATTCTTTCTTTTCCATAAATTCTTTTTATGTCATATATTTCCATATTATTCTTCATATCTTGCCATCTCTAATCCATTCACTTCAGGATAGCTTTTATTTTTGCTCATCTTAACCAATGCAGACAATATTTCTTTAAGTTCAGCATCATAAAAAGAGTTGGTTATACTGCAAAATCACAAATAAAATAATGGATATAAAATATGTTAAATACTATGTTGAGAAGACTGCTGCCTTTTTTTTTTTTCGTAGTGTCATTATTCTCAGACATATTATATTTTACAGTTTTCTTCTTAAATCTTAAATCTCTTGTTTCTCAGTCTCTTTGGAGTTAAAGAGCCTGGTTTAGCTGCATGCTTGATTTACACAACTTCATTTACTTTGAATTTTGCATGACAGGTAGGAGGTGTGAGGCAATCTTCCTCACAGCTTTTGCTTGGTGCATGATTAGACTGCTGAACCATCCATTGTTCCATCTGTGCAAAGGCAGCAGGAAAACCAAAAAAGGGAAACCATTAAGAAAGTGTACATACTAAAGTCATGGTTATTCAAGCTGGTTTTATATGTTTCTACACAGAAGTAATTGTGTAGTAAATCTGGGCATTTGAAATCTACGCATCCAAGCATACCCTGAGTTTCATGGATAAGAAACAGTGGTAGATTCTGTGCATGATTGACTTAAGCTAGCTCTGAAGCAACAATATTATCCCTTATTATGAGCAGAGCATCACTGTGATTGGACTGTTAACCTCAAACAGGAGCTTTTGGTTCACTCTAAAGGTCTGTGTGACATTTTCTGGGCTTTAGATATAGTTTTCATAAAAGAAACACTGGTGAAAAATAAGATAGGGTCACTTACTCTGCTGAATATGGTTTTACTGGTAAATTGAGGCATTTTCTTTTGCACTGTCTTTAGCCAGAGAGCAATCACAACCAATAGAAGGCCCTGTATTTTCCTGCCAACCCAAACAGGCTTCACAGTTTGGAAAGCTGGAATTGGTGCTGGGGCAGCAGCCTTGCCCTCTGCCAGTTCTGGAGATTTCAAATTATCCTGAGCAGAGACTGGAGTGAGAAGAAACATCAGGCATGCTGCAAAACAATGGACTACAATCACAGAACAACAAAAATATAAACCGTAAAAAGTTCAGCTTAGGAGGAACATAAAGATGCTGGATGCTCTACACAGCACAGATTGGCACCATCTCTGCTTTCCTGTATTTCACCATTGATTCCAACAGTGTTACCCAGCTTCCAACAATCTTTTGAGCAATAGTAGTATTATGGCTATGAACACTTTTGGCTCTGAAATAGAATGCAAATGTTGATAACTTGCTGGCAATGGACATAACACACCCTCTTCCATGTCAGCAGTGAAAGCCTCAGACATTTTGTGCTCTCAACACTTCCAGATGGCAAATCTTCAGATGCTCCTGGTTTCTAAGATACACTGAATCAACATATTTATATGGGAAATGGGACTGGAGGACTATGAAACTGTAGAGTGTAATTAGCTTATCATCCAGTAGTCAGGCTATGATATAAACATGTTTTAGCTTACCAGTTCATCAGCACAATGACCAGCAGCACTTACAAAATGTACACTTTGAGCTGGCTTTCTGCCAGCATGTCTGAGTGGAACTACCTATTATTACTGATGAGAGAGCAAGGTCCTTCAAGTCTGTGCTGCTTGTGCAAATATGCCCTTATATGCAGTGACAAGGACTGACCTCTCGAGATTGTTGGTGTCTCAGGCAGCTGGGTGAAGGGTGCTCTGTCTGCTGTCACCTCTGCTCCTTGAGGGACAGTCCTGCAGGCAAATATATCTACCTCCTCTGTCAGTTTTCGAGAGGGTCCTGCTCTGTGGGAAAGTAATAGCTGGTCAAACAGGGAAAGCCTTATTTCACATTTATTGTATCATCATTGTTAATTTCTTATGCTCAGTTTTAACTTTGTCTTCTCTTCTACTAGCTAGAGCTATATTGATGCATTTAAGCCTTACCTAGAAAAACACAGCCCTGCAACAATCCCCTTTTGTTGCAGGTGTTTCATAAAGTATCAATCACCCATTTATTTGTAGGTGGGGAAAGGAAGAAAGGAAACAGGTATACATATTAATTAAATTTTGGCATTAGGATGGGTTTAAAGTTTTTAAATACCCTTATCATTCCCAATATTTCCCACACATTATCTTGAAAGCTTAGTGTTGTTTAAACCAAACAAAAAAAGAGCACCAGTGAAAACTCTTTGAAGGGAAGGAGAGAATGTAGAGACAAATCCGTTGATACAGGTCCCTCTTCTATCAGTTTTGAATCACAGTGACATCCTATTATAAGGGCTGTAAAAATACTGAAGAAAACTGCTTACTTGATTTGAAGTCTAAGCAGATGTTTTAATCAAGTATGGTGACACTTTTAATGTTATCATTCATTATTAGGATGTCAGTTTTACGTCTCAAATCAAAATGACTGCTGCCTCAGTGCAGAATATTGCTATTCAGGTGTCAGAGCTGTGCTCTGGTATAGTCTTCAGCTCTGCTCTCTTTCTGTGCCTGGTGATTTCCAAAGCTCAGAAGGCAATTCATGAGGAAACAAAGCGGCATGGTTTTAATGAAAGGGGATTAAAGATTCTGGGTCAGGCAATCAGAGCCAAAAGGGGTCCCTCCTGATTTTGATGAAGTTTCAGGGAGTTAAATGGTGCAATAAAGAATGACTTTTGCAATTGCCTTTCTTTCTTATCATTAGATTAATACTGAAAAAACTGACACTTTAAAAGCTTTAATGCTGAGCTTAGAGCTGTAGCGCTGCTGCTAAGTGGTTGCTTTTCTTGTTGAAAGAGCAATGCAAGAAGGAAACTCATGTTGCTTCCTTTTTAAATTGCAGGTTTATATTCATTTATAGTTCTAATTCTAGGACATTATTGGGAATAGAGAATTGTTGTGCCTCACCCCCCCTTTCATTTGCCATGATTTCAATGACATTAAAAGTTCTGGGTCAAGAATCAAGTCTTACAATTCATGTGAAGAAATTCCTTCACATACCATCTGCATATCACTGTCTTGCTGTAGGTTTCAATCTTGTTTGCGCACATTTTAATAGGATGATATGCTTCATGTTTTCTCTTTATAAACACTCCCTCACTAATTATTTGTCTAAAAAATTCAATTCTTTTTTTGAAAAACAAGATGTTTAATAAACATTTTTAAAGACCCTTTGTTCTTCAGAAGTATACCTTTCACACCACATATCTACGGATATTTTTATTCAAGCAACTTTTCATTGAAAGGTTGACAAGAATAATTTTGGCTAAAAGCAGCTCTGTCTTATGACTACAATTATCTTTAATATTGTGTATTTTGTCTGGCTGCGATGGAGTTAATTTTCATCATTTCAGCCCTCGCATTGTTGTGCAGTGTGTTTGTAGCTAGAAAGATGTAAATAGCACACCGGTGTTTTAGCTACTGCTGAGCAGTCCTTGCACAGCGTCAGGGCTGTCTCTCCACTATTCCTCTTATGCCCAACAATAGGCTTGGGGTTGGGCAAAATCTTGGCAGGGGATGGAGGAACATAACCAGGACAGGTGACCCAAACTGACCGAAGGAATGTTCCATACCATATAATGATTTCTTAGACATAAAAGCTAAGAGAAAAAAAAGTGTGAGGGAAGGGGTTTGTGTGTGTGAGTCATTATTATGACAGGTGTCTTCTAGAGCAGCCACTACATGTGAGTTATAGAGCACCTTAGTGGGCACTTTGTATCCAGCCAAGGTCAACCCACCACATGCTTTCAGTAAAATTTTGCTGCTCATGTTTTAAAACAATATGAAATATGAGCAACAGGTGTTAAGAAAAAATACTACTTATATGGTCCACTGCAATAATGATTGTAAATGAAACACAGGAATGCAAAATTTTAAATGGTGCAATATCATAATAGCAAAATCTAAAACCAAAAAGGAAGATACTTGTCAGGCAGTATAATGCAGTGGCAGAATACAGACATTCTACAGATTTCAAACCCACTTTGATTTCTATTCCATATGTTAAATGTACTTCCATTTCTTAATGATATCTCTATTTGTATAAAGTAATTTTATACTGTCTTTGTCCCCAGCTCAATAAAGTCCGTTTTCAAGGAACTAAGTTCCATTTTAAGCTTAGAAAACAATATGTTTTCATAAGAGGAAATGTGTTGGTTTGGGCTGAGATAGGTTTAGTTGGTTGCTGATTGGGGTTAAACCATGACAGGAAGCATAAAACTTGCCTAATAATATTCTGTATCTGGACTAAAAACAGAAAAGGAGATGTCTTCCAGTGTTATGTTCAGGCAAATAGGAATAGTCCTATACCTTTAATGACAACGCCTTCTTCGCAGCTTCACTGATGTATTCGGTTTATGTGGCAACATTTTGGTCGTGTAGTGGCTTCAGGGGTGGCTTCCGTGAGAAGATGCCAGAAGCTTCCTTTATGTCTGACAGCACCAACACCAGCCAACTCCTAGAAGGACCCACTGCTGGCCAAGACAATCAGTGACAGTGATAGCACCTCTGCGATAATGTATTTAAGAAGGAGGAAAAAACCCCTGCACAATGGCAACTGCAGATGAAGGGTAAGAATAAGTAAGACAAAAAACTATAAAGACACCAAGGTCAGTGAAGAAGGAGTAGGAGAGATGCTCCAGTCACTGGAGCAGAGACTCCTCTGCAGCCTGTGGTGAAGACCGTGGTGTGGGTAGGTCAGACCCCCCAGCCAATGAGGACCAATGTGACCACATATGACCACAGATCTGATGTGACTGCAGGAGGAATCGAGCCCTGCCAGGGGGGTCAGTTCTGTTGTTCCTCCTTGGGACAGCAGGGCTGCAGTTGGAGGCTGTTACCTTGAGTCTGGATGATGCCCAAGGAAACTCCTCAAGGTTGAGAGACCTCACCTGATTGAGTGGTTGCACATTCTGAGTTACCATTTCTAAGATCTTGAGAATTATTACCTCCCTCAGGTAGTATCAATTCCATTTGACAACATGAATCTGTATTCAAATGTTGATGGAGCTTTAATTGGTTTAACTAGTTAAAATTGGTTAAATTAGTTAAACCACAGTATCAGATTCTAATCTGATCTACCTATGTATGCTTCTTCTATGTAGTAAGTAATAGAGTGAACCTTAGCGTCAAACTCTGTTAAAGCTGCACTTTCACAAACTCGTATTAAAACCTACTTTTTGCTAATACCTTTGACGGCTTTTCCTTTAGAGGCCAAAACCACTGATTCACAGCAGGAAGGGAGTGATAGAGCAGCTTCACTAGGCAGTTGGCATCCAGCCAGGATTGACCCACCACGAATTACTAAACAAGTTGCTTAGAGAAGAGACAGAAAAATCACTGATAATATTTCCAGATTTATCAGAAGAAGGACAAAATACTTTTTGTTGTATTTTGCTCTTCCTATGTTGTAGAGGACAAAGAGAGCCTCTTTGCCTTTTGGAATCTGATTAATAGTCTTTCCTCTGACTTCTTTATCTTAGTCCCAATTGCTTTCTCATGGGCATATGGCAGTTTACGCACATATACTTTAGAACAAGCATGACACTAGTGATTAAGATATGCAGACCTTACATGGACATCTGAACAACCTCTGTCTCAGACGTTGAAGAAATCTATTATTTGATTTGTAATGGCATAGACACAGTTCAAGAGGTTTGATGAGTTTCAGGGAACATTGAAATACTCATAGAGAAAAAAGATCTCACACATCTTAAATAACAAGAAACTCTTTTATGGTTCCAATTTACTCATTTAATTGAATCAGCTGCAGATCATCAATAGAAGTTCTTGTATTTCTTTTCCAAAGTGATGCTTGGAGATACCACAGAAATCTTTGAAGTCAGTGCAAAGTTCTTTCTTAATTAAGCCCAAGTAAAAGCTCGAATTGATTTTTTTCCTTAGTTAATCCTTTTGGATCTCATTCAAATCTAGCATAGGTGTAAGAATAGTATTAATCAGATGTAGCAAACACATACAATGCACAATTTTATTTTGTTTCTGTGTTTGTTGGGATTTTTTTTAAGAAGTCACAAAATCCAACAAAAAAATTGCTAGAATAAGGATATTAAACGCCAAATTGCAATGGAAGCTTTCTTTCAAGTTTTACTCAAATTAGCAATTCTCAGTTTGTCTCACTTGTGGGTTCCCTCCCCACACCTGAAAAGTAGGAGGGATATGCTCCCAGCAGCAACATTGCAATCTATTGACTCTAGCAACTGAATATAGCTCTGCTTACAGGAAACTAGTTTCCTCCATTTTTAAAATGAAGGAAATGAAACAGGACAGACAACAGGGTCTTAAAACACTGTTGCCCCCTGCTGCTCAAAGAGACGGGGACTAGCTTGTCTGAAATTAGAGTTCTCCATTAGTGATGGTGTAAGTGGATTTCATGCTCTGTGCTCACCTTAACCTGATGAGACTCAGTCTTTATCTGTAAGCCTCTCTGCCAATTTCTCTCACAGCTCAAAGCTTAATGGGCCTTTCAGGAGCTAGACTGCTCTTCACTGGCCCCACAAATAATAATTTCTATAAGCCTGGGACTCTTATCTGCAAGTATTCCCCTCTCTACAGCCTGATAATTCACCTCTAATTACTGCTGCATGAACACCACTGTTCTCTCAGGCTCAATTCCGTCTCCTTTCTCTTTTGTGCTACTTGGTACATCAGGAAATCAATAGATGGATAAGGAAGGCTCTCCCACCGCTCTGCCTTCCCCAGATTTAGCATTCCTTAACAATTCTAACGCTTGCTTCTACGTCTTTTTCCCAGCCTGTGAGAGTTGCCATTTTTATTCCCTGTGCCTTATCTGATTTCAGACTGTTTCAGACCTGATCGCAGGTCTGAAGGCATTTTGTGAATACCCTTGAATGAACCTCTTCTGTGGCAATGTGAGACTTCAAAATCTTGTCACAGATTTTCAAGTCCTAATAGTTGCACAAATGGTGTTGTTATTCCACAATGAACCTTCAGTTACAGCATCAGTTTTCACAAATGATAATGACATTCTAGTGTAATTCTATGTATAGTTTGATTAGATGATTTTAATACAATTATAGAAATACATGGTAAAAAATTATCAGCAAAATTATGATTGTGGAACGTTTAGCCATGGATAAAAAAGACATTTTGGACAATGAGATATTTCTTATTTATCCTTATTTGAAGTGGATAAATTAAAATAAACCCAGATATATTAATTCTTTCTTGTAATAGGGATCACTTACTTCGCAAGCTCAAATGTTTCTTTATGCATTCTCATTTTAGTAGCCATAGTTTAGGTCCAACAGTTCTAAATTTGAAGCCCTAAAAATAAGCCAGTTAAGATGATAATTTTGAAAAATTTAAATTTCTAAAACATTTCCTCTAAGTAAACCAAGCTCATAATTTTGTAACACACATTAATGTGGTAATACTTACATCTCAAGTCCTGTCAAGGGTCTTCTGATATTTTTGGGTTTTTGGGTAATTTTTCCCACAATGGATATGTATGTTTTCAGCTAGAAACTATTAAAAGACCAGGTGATGCTGAAACAATTCTGATGCATTTACATATGGATGTAAGAAAGCTTTAGTGTTCTTCTGGTACATCTTGGATAAGGCTTTGTCTATAACACCAGTACAAGGAGTAATTACCTGCCTGAGAGAATTTCTGAAATGAGGTTTCCAGCAAACTGTGTCCTATTATTTCCTACAGGACTCTGCCAACACATGTTTTGTGTCAATGCATCCTGCTCAAACAAGCGAGACCACACTGAAGCAGAGTATCTTGCCTAAAAGGTTAAGATGTCAATGCTGTGAGAAAATGAATGACCCCAGGAGATTGAACTGCCTCCACCCTCCATCAGCTCCACAGAGGGAGCAGCCCAACTCCTTGCAGACTGACTCATTTCATCGGGATGCTGAAGAGCCACCTCTTGGTCCCAGCTGTGAACAACAGCCTAAAAAATGCCTCTCTCTTCCCCAGTGTGTTAGCAGCAGGTGAAAGTAATGAGTTGATCTCTAGTTAGTTGACTAGGGAAAAAATACATTTCTATTCTTTTCTGGGCAGTTAGTCATAGAAATCTAGAATGGTGTGGGTTGTAAGGGACCTTAAACATCATCCAGTTCCAAGCCCTCACAACATAGGCAAGATCACCTTCCTCTAGGCCAGGTAGTTCAAAGCCCCATCCAGCCTGGCCTTGAACACTTCCAGGAATGCTGCATCCACAACTTCTTTGAGCAACCTGTTTTAGTGCTTCACTACCCTCACAGTAAAGAATTTCTACCTAATATCTAATCTTAATCTTTCCTCTTTTAGTTTAAAGCCATTCTCCCTTGTCCTTGTCTCCATTCTCCCTTGTCCTTGTCTCCTAACATGCCCTTGCAAAAAGTCCCTCTCCAACTTTCTAGTAAGCCCCTTTAGGTACTGGAAGGTGCTCTAAGGTCTTCCCAGAGCCTTCTCTTCTCCAGGCTGATCAAATCTCTCTCCCAGCCTGTCTTCATAGGAGAGGTGCTCCAGCCATTTCTGTGGCACTCCTCTGCACTCATTTCAACAGGAAGAAATTGTGTAAGTTACAATTTGTAGATCTGGGGTCTTTTGTGAAACCAGAATCTATAAAGCAAAATAGAAGAAAAAACACGCATCAAAAAATCTTGCATAATAGAGAACAGTAGAGCAAGTGTGAGGAGGAAAACCTCAGTTTACAGTGAAGCAATAAATGTGACTAAATCATACAAAACTGTAAGAGCAAAATTTCAGCACATATACCGTGAAATACTGAGAATGAAACAACATTTGGAACTGATCTGTTTTTCATTCTCTTCAAAAAGATTTCATTGCTTTACTGAAGTAGATAGCTTTTTTTTTTTTTTTTCCTTTTCCCTGAGATTACTAAGATATTAATGAAAATGGTTAGTAGTTTCCTGGCTGAGGGACTACAAACTCATTGTAAGTAGAGCCTCATTTCTGGACGTCAAGCTGTAGACTCTTCTTTTGAACTGAGTTTTAACAAAATTACTGAGAAAAAGTATTTTGAAAATAAAGCCCTTTCAATAGTTTCCATTTGTGTAAACAAAAATTAAAGCAGCTGAAAATACCAAAGAACTGTTTTGAAGCATGTCCCAAGATTTAAGGGGCATTTGCTTGCTCTTCAGCAGTATTCAACTCTTCTGAGAAACAAAGAAGCCTTTCCTTCAATTGAAAGTCAAAGCAAACTAGGAAGACGAGTGCCAGTTGTTTATTTATCTGTTCTTACAAAACCATGGATGTTTTTCTTTTCCTTGCACCTGACTTAGTATTCCTTAACTGAAGTGATAAGTATGACTCAGGTGACATATACACAAGGTTCTTCTCCACCCACACTGGATTTGATATTTAGTTAAGTGAAACATTGTACAAGGCTTGATAAGCCTTCCCAGTAAAATAGCAATATTTTAGTGGAATAAATAAGAAAATACAAGAAACTACAAATATTTTAAATAACTGAAATTGAGGACTCTGTAATGCCCTCCAGGACTATATAGACAGATTGGCAGAAGGTGGAATATTCTGGTGAAAGAAAGGTTAAAATTACAAAAATCATTGTAAAGGCTATGTTGAAATTATTGAAGTTGTTATTCACTCTATATAGCCAGTTGTTCCAACTATAAAGAATTTATTTTTCATTCCACTTGAGTGAATAACAATTTTCATTCTCCTTTTTAAAATGAACAGACAGCAAGTGAATAGACCTTCTCCCTGGTTATATGTGAGATGCATATGTTTTAAAAAATATATGAAAAAGATTTAGAATTATTTTCAGGAAACACATAAAAGCAGAGAAATCTTTCTTGTATAGCAGTAGGACAAAAGTGCTACAGTCTCTATTATTTGGTCCCATCAGGAAACTATGGAGCTAAGGGAACTGGTTAGAAAATGGATGGATTTCACGAAGTTTTGCATCAAAAACTTTTAGACTTCCTGAAGGTTACCTTGCAAGCCTGTGGATTGTGTTGTAACCTTAAACATGCCATAAATTTTGCCAAATATTTTAGTTGCACTAGAGAACCTTAATGTCTTTTACAATTGCTGTACTGCAAACTCAGTTTTATCTTACTAGATTTTTCCATTTATATGTGAATTTTAAGGTTGGTGTTTTTTTTCAGAAATATCATGTTTTTACACCACAACAGATTTAAAGAAGATTTTTAAATTAGCTCCTATTCTATAAAATTAGTCTGCTAATTATACATTCTAGCATAATCATACATGGGTCACAAAAATGGATAAACTTTGGTATATTAAGTTTTAGCGTTATTAATGCTGCTGTGTCAAAACAGTCTTTAATGAGAGAGGAAGTTAGTCTCTGCCTGTTTTTGCATTATCCTCCAGGAATTTTGCCTGGCAAAAAAATATGAGTGTCAATTTTGCTCACTTCTCCCCAGCTTTCCATCTATCTCAAATCCTGCTGATTGTTTCAGCAGAAGGAAAATGGGGACCATTCTTCAGTTCACCCTTCCAAAATCAAAGCAAAAAGCATTTCTGAATACATTATGTGTCACAAAATTATCTTGCAAATTACTCAGAAGAGACCTAACTGGCAGTGGATAATCTTTATAATCTGAAAAGAAAATTCTGTTGCCATTTTTATTTGTAGCACTTTTAAGTGCACCTTTAAGCACTGGTATACAGTAATACTGTATAATACAGAAATACAGAAACACCGCATACTGTATTTCTTTAGAATTACAGACCTTAAAAGACTGAATTTTCATTTTAATGCCCTTTCTTCATAAGAGAGATGAAAATAAATGCTATTCAGAACAAATCTGCCCCACAAAGAGAGGCTATAGTGTTGATTAAACTCATCAGATGAATGTTCAATACAAGGTGGAATGGCTGCTTTCACAAAAACCCTAAAGCAGCATCTAATCATGTTACTGTCTCCTTTCAGTTTCAGTCAAATATTGCTTGTAGTTCCTGCCACAGTAGTGTTTCATGCAGAGAGAAGCTTCAGTTTTAGGGAGTGACAAGAGTTCCAAAGCTGTCAGGTCTCTGTGCCAGGACCATGTGGTCTACTCAGGCTCAGGCAAGCTGCAGACCCGTGGGCATGTCCACGGCACCCCAGGCTAGTCACATCCAATCCACAAATATCCCATATAAATGGCTTTGTGGAAAGTTCTGTTAGCCGAGCCATGCATGCAAAACAGGGATGGAGACAGGTATCACTTCTGGGCTACATTCACCTCTGGTCTGTTTCAAAAGAAAAGTGAAGGTCACTCTTTCCATTAGATTCTTTCAGGCATGAATGCATTGGTATGTGCATATTTTGAGACAATGTCTGAGGGAAGTGTGCAGGCTGTCAGGAGAGAAAATGATCATAAACCAGTGGAAAATACACGATTGATATGATTTTAAATTTCCCCCTTGTTTTCAGAATAATCACCAAAACATAATTCTGAAAATCTGATTTAAAGAAATGTGTGTACACAATTTGTTTAGGATAGAAATTATATTGTATGTTACTTTGCACATGCAGTACAATCATGTGCAGAATTGCAAGTTTAAGATATGATTTTATCCAAAGATGGACATTTAAGGATAAAAGGAAAATTTTCACACTGTTGGTATTGTTCTACAGTTTCAGTGACAAAGAGCTTCTCTGAAATGTTTCACATAGATCTTTGTCCCAACAATGGAATCTATACTGTTGAAAAATGCACATTTTAAATTTAAGTATATAATAGTATATAGAGCATATAATACAACATAATATTATAATACTATTACAGTTTTACTTCACTGGATATTGTCATTAAATTGCTGATGTAATTATGTTAAATATAAAAGTTCTGGGAAGTTATGTTCTGTGACAGAGATAGTGATTTCCTGTTCTTCAGTTAAAAAGGACAATTCAAACATGCCAGAAGGAAGATTCACAAAAAAAATTACTCGTCCAGTTCTCAGTATAAAATAATTAAATAAACATGAAAGAAGAATAAATCCTTTTATAAAATACTCATAAGAGACTTCATATCCTGAAGTTGCTCAATTTATGTAGGGGGTGACTTTCGTTTTAACATCTGCCAGCCTTCATTGTCATGTTGCAGAAACACATCTTTATGTATAAGCAGAGAAAAAGACTGACAAGGTCTTTGCCAATATGGAAATATCTTCTTTGATCTTTTTGCCCACAAAGGGTGACGAAAAAAACAACACTAATTCGCCTTTTGTACTTTATGGTTGATGAAACATTACCAGTTGTCAGAGGTTTTTTAAGTATTCATGAATACTAGTGCTCTACAACATGGGTAATACAAGTGCACTTGATTATTTATAACCCAAGACATCAAACTGGAGGCTCTGAGCCAGACAAGTGTTTAGTTTACATTCTGGCTCTTTATTCTGTTTTGCTTTTTGCTTATTTGTTTCTCCAGAAGAGATTGCCTTCTGTTCCTGAAATGAATTCATTGCTGAGAAGCATTTGTAAATCAAAGACTGGTCTAGTTCCCTTGCTGTCTTTCTCTATGTATATTGTTTTAGGGTGACTCTGCTCTCCTCACATGCATTTGCAGTTCCTCTTCAGCTGTACCAAGTGAAGGAGATGCCATTTTCTACATTGAATAGTGTCTCTGTGCTCGTGAAATCTGGCAGTTGGAAAAACAAGTGTCCTAATATAAAACTTATTTTTTAATTTTTGTGAATTAATAATGGTCAAAAGTATTTATAAAAGCCTTAACACTGTTTTTCTGGAGTTTAATGTAATTAAAATGTCATTCATAGACTCTATAATGATGTTATGGAAGACACCTGTTAGAGCACAATATGCAGAACATGTTTATTTGTTCAATATTTACGTCTAAGATTTATCTGCCCAGGGTGTGGTGGTGATAATGCCCTAACATTTCTCCCTGTCTTGGGAATGTCTCTCACCTTTAGAACTTTTGTAGTTTTCAAATTTCAATCTTGAGTCATCTTTCAAGCAGCTTGTTGTTTTGTGCTGCCCACAGCTTCATTATTAATCACCAAAATTAACTTCTGATGCAATCACTGTAACAATGCCAGAATCTTTCTTTATTATTTCTTTGGGTTTATATCTTCAGCTTTTTTCATTTTTTTCCCCTCATGGTTGATTGTTGAGAATCTTGGTATCATCTCACCTTATTTACACTGAGGCAACAGTACCCTTCATCTCTTTCTACTCTTTTTGACAGTCTTGTCTCAGTGTGGAATTTGCTACTCAATCCTGATTTTATTCAAGTGTGCCTTACAGTTGCTTGGTAGATGCTGATGAAACTTCTCCCATAATTAGAGCATTTACATGTTCTCTTCCTTTGTCCTCTTTGTATTCTCCAGTACCTAATACTGTACAAATTTTCACTGCAGCATTTTTTGTATCAGAAGCTTTCACATAAGGAAATGAAAATATCAAATTTGTACCTATAGATCTACATCAAGAAACACATATGACTAACTTATATCTGGGGAACATCATTACTATATCAAATTTGTTCAACATTAGCTAACGGGTGTAAAATTATTGAAACGGGCACAGGGAAGTGAGGAATGACAAACAAGAATGAAATTGATAACAAGATATAAGCCTGCACCATGACCATGTATTTCTAATTTAAAAAAAGAATAGGATTGTTTTTCTGGTTATTCTATAACATTAATAAAATTTATGCATTTTTTTTGCTAAGTTTTAATATTTCATTTGTATTTACCACCTTGCCATGTTCTATTTTGCTTCTTTTGTACACTGTTTTGTTTCAGATCTCTTTATAAATTATTTTCATCTTGCAGTGCCTGAAGACAATCTGTTCTACAGTCATTCTAGAAAACAACTGCTTAATTAGTTGGCTGTACCTCTTCATCCTCTTTCCTTTCCTGGCTTTCTCTCTGTTGTGTTTTAACCCCAACCAGCCACTGAGTACCATGCACTGCTTGCACACTCCCTCATATAAATTTGTTGCAGCATGGTAGAAACACAGAGTACCTGACTGGTGAATACTCCTTTCAATTATATATGTAGCTGAGCCTTTTAACTTACAGGTTAGAGATACCTCAAAGATGAACATTAAAAAGATCTGTAAGTCTGCCTGAGTGTGCTATGTGTTATGCTTTGCAGGGCAGTTCTCTCAGCACCGGTGTGTGAGCTGAAAAACTGCCTGGATTAGAAACTGATATGAACAATAGTCCAATAACATTCATAGCCATGGGAAAAACAGTGTAGAAAGGATTAGTCTGGCAGAAGCTGGTGGTGTAGCCAAGGGCTGTAGTAAAGCTTATGTAGTAGAGCGGCATTGTTTGCATATTGATGCTTTAGTTTGCATATACCTCCCTGCATCCTGGGGCTACAGAAGTCAAAATTCCTTACAGAGATGTGTAGGACAAAGAGATTTATTGACCGTATCTGTACCATCTGAATAAACATACTTTTCTCAAAATCTTAGATTCCTCCCTGGCATGCACAATGCCTAGTCTGACAGATTAATGTATTTCCACACATTTTCTAGTTCTTTCTTCTGAGTCTCTTTTTCTCTTGTCTGGACTCAAGCCATTGGACCTGCACAGCCCTAGACCTGCTGACTCCATGGTGCTCTGTGCACAGTATTGTATGTGAGGGTATTCCTGTTCTGCCTTCTGCACCCTCTCTCTCTCTCTTACTCACTCTCTCTAGGGGGAGAGACACCTGCAGTTGTCTCTCCACATCGAGGAGTGAATTATCTCCAACAGAGATCTCAGCTAAGTCTGAAATCTGCATAGGGAAACAATATGTAACTGGCTGTGCTTTAAATTTAATAGATGAGGAGAAGTTTACTGTAAATGGGTTTGGAGAAGTATTTTATTGACTTGGGTCACCAAATAAATTGGGAAGAAAAGAAGTCTGTGTCAGAAGCCTTTTACCTTTCCTTTTAACTAGGTGTGCTAATTTTTCAAAGGGGTTTAGTCAATCCTAATGAAAAGGTGAAAAATCCAAGGAAATGTGCATAGTATCAGAAGGAAATGTAGTCCGGTGTATTTACTGTAATACAATATATCCACTTAATAAAGCCATATATTTCTGTACAAGCAAAAAAGCATTCAGAGCAAAGACGTGTTTAGTTTTATTAGACTGCAAATATACAGTGCTAGCAGATTACATTTACAAGTACAAGTTTTTATTTCCTGCTTTAAGTGACAATTTAAACCGTCATTTTTAATTCTTTTTTTCTTGCCAGAGACAATGGCAAACTTTAAAGGGCTTGCACATTATGATGTGGCATCTTTAAAATGTACAGAGAATTTTGAAAGATACTAAGCATAGCTATGGTCCTTGAAAGATACTAGGCCAATTTCTGTCTCAGTATAAATCAGTTCAGCTCCAAAGAATAAGATATTGCAGCCAAAAAGGGCTAAAACGATTTTAAACATACAGAATTATTCTCTCCCCTGAGTGAATATTTCCACAGGAAATCAAGCTGTAACTCAGCACGGTGGGAAACAAGAAGACATTGTTTAGTAAATGTGTTAAACAATGAAATGCAAGCAAATAAATAAATAATACAATAAAAATAAGAAAAAAAAGTAAAGAGAGAAAGAGACAACTGAAAGCTCTCAGGAATCCTCAGAGCCAGAAATGTTCTCTGAATCCCTTGTCTGCCTTGTGGGTCCCTGCTTTTGACAAGGAATGAAGGATGGCTTTGAATGCTGGCCAGTGTGTGTTTCAGGTGGTCAATGTTGTCCAGTTTAGCTTCTTCAATAATAGAAGCTGGGGATATAAAACCATGCAGCTTAGCTTCCCAAAAAAAAGCAAACTGTGATTAGTGCAGGAAAGGGATAGAGAGGACGAAGAGGTTTTTTTCATAATTATTCAAGATGTCATTTATGAGATTGGCTACTGATAAAAAAGTGCAATACATAACACAAATATGTGGAAAACAACACAAAGAGACTCAAAAGAAGACATGAACAATGTTTTGAAAGGAAGAATAAGTTGTCTGTCAGTGGTACTACCAATGTGTCAGTGCCATTCCCTGACTCTTCGGTTTGCACAAGAATTGAGCAAGAGAAAACTGGCTACATTGAAAAACACAAGGTTCCCAGCTGAAAACTTCTATTTTTCACTTCAACTAGGACATCTATGTAAACTTAATCACCTTTTCTAGTCTTCATCCCCACATAGGAATACAGACAAAAGTTGCAAAATATCTTCCACTGATGAGACTGTCCTGTTATCTCTCAGGTGAAAAGGTCACTACATTTCCCTATGAATAGGCATCTGAATTTGTTTTTCTCAAAAATAAAAGAGAAAGTATGAGTAGATTTTTAAAGTGGAGTTTTCAGCAATTTAATATTTATTCAGAACAAATATACGTACCATTTTCTAAGTGTCTGCTTTACTGTTGCTGAACGGATCATGTCAGAGAATACAGAGTACTTTGAGTCAAAGCTTTATGAAAACATAAAACAGGATGAGGAAACACAAGAAGAGAGAATGTTGTCTCAAAGCTGCTGAGCCACTTGGAAGCCTTTCGTGTGACAGTCTGCAGTTGCTGAAGCCATGGCAGATGGAACCCCTGCAGAACCATATGTTACCTGTAGCAGAATACCTTTCACAACTGGATCTTTGTGGCCTGTACAGATAATGCTGTGTCAGGGCTACGTGCACTGATGACACTGCTGGAAATGTGGTGACTGCAGGGGACAAGACGAAATAGGGTTTTGGCTGTGAAAAGTTAAAAAACATATTTTTATGTGAGCAGCAATGAAAAAGTATTTGGTTGTATAGTTTCCTTTAACCAGGGTTGCAGTGTGCAATCCAATGCTCTGAATTACAAGTGGACATTGCTTTTTGAAGCCAACTGACACACAATTTTGAAATATGAATCCTGAAACTATTCCAGTAGCATTGAGAGGATTAAGGAAATGAAACACGAAGTGGCAACAGAGATTTATATGATTCTACTGATTATACAATTTAGTTGAATTGCAAATAAGTAATGCAACCTCTAAAATTTTTAGAAGTGTCTCAAATGGAGAAACCATTCCTAGAGTATGTTTGTATAAACAATGTGAAATAGGGTATTGCAAAGGAAGAGGGGACTACTGTGACATATAGTTTTGTGGGATCAACCAAAATCACTAAAAATGTTTCCTCTTATTTCTTTACACACTGAATTTATGTAGGGCACACATAAAAGTTGTCTGCTGAGTTATTGAACCTAGGTTTTTTCTTAAATTCCTGATATATAGCAGTAGTAAAGAGATTGAAGAGGCTAGAAAATTACTATGGATGCCAGGGAAACATTTTTACAAAACCATTCTTTTAGGGAACCACAGACATTCAAATTATGGCAAAACCCCCAGAAATGTAATTACAGATATATCACCAAAATTGGAAGAAATAGATCTAACATTAGTTGTGTATCTTCCAATATAAAATTTTGGAATTCTATATTTATTATTTACAATAATTCTTTGATCAACTGGTACCCTGTTTACAATTCAAATGATGATTTTTCCCACTGTTGATTCCACAAATACACAATTGTTCCAAAAATCGATGCTATGTTGCCTTCTGTTACATACAGAAAGGTTCTATAACTGCCCATATCTTCTATGTGAAGAAAGAGAATAGATAATGGTAGCTTTCAGAAATGTGTTTAATCTTAAATGGGTATTTATTTGAAGTTTTGTGACACCAAAACTTCTAACTACCACTTATTGAACAGAAAATTCTCCACTGTGTACCAATTTTTTCTCATTACTTTTTTCCTCTGATTGCTGAAACAATGTTCATGGTTCAAATCAGATTAGCTGTTGTGACTTTAAAAAAATTAATTCAGGCTTGTTTCTCTGCTCAAAATTGAAGAATATACCACAAAGGAAAAATATTCTATGTAAAGAAAAAAACATTCATGCAAAAATGATGGAAAGCAACACCTGTAGCTATTATATGAAAATAAACAAATATTCCTGTAAATCTATAATATTTGCTTAGTAAGAAAGGAGAAGTCTTATGAAATTAAGTTTGAGCTTAAAAGGAGGTTCTATTGCGGTGGGTTTTTTTTGTTTGTGATTTTTTAAACTTTGTTTTATTTCTTTGATTCTTTGGGTTATTTGTGGCTAATGAAATTTTAATAGCCTCTTGAGTAGTCTTTTAGACGAAACAATATGGTGGGTGATGAAAATGAGAGATGTGAAATAAAAATGCATTTAATAAATAATCCTGGTTCACAGTTGTAAACTTGTTTCAGGTGGATGTGAAGAAAATTTCTACTTGATAAATATATTTCATGTAGTTAAAAAATCTTATATAGCTTCTTTTACATAGTAGAAAAATTTCATTAGCATCAGCAACACATATTTGGCTAGTCAGGAAGAATTACAGAAAATCTGACCTTTTTTACTTCTCCATGATTGTAACTTTCCTTCTGGAACAATTTGGCTACCTGATACAAAATGTTTATCAGCTTTATAAAAGTCATTAGACTGCTATTCCTACACTGATCTTCAGGTCAGAGAAGTTTTACTTATCTTCATAGCATAAGTGAGATCAAAGAAATTATTTGTGAACTATTTCAGGTGGCTAGAACCTTTCATGAAAATTCCTGCTATTTGCAGCTACCAAAACACATAATTACAAGCAAAATGTTATTCAATTGCTAGCCAATAAATGTATCTATGGCACATATACCATGTTTTTAATTTCTCCTTGCTTTCCTAGAAAGCAAGGAAAGAAAAAAATTCCTTTTCTTCAAAGGTATCATGCAGCCTGCATTTAGATTACTTTTTAATAACAAAATCAATAATAAAGTATCACTGTTTGAAGATATTTCTTTGATCAGTAGCTCTTTAAATGTATTAGGAGTTTTATAAGAAGACACTGAACTGAATGTAAAGCAACAGCTTATCACCTAACCCAATTTTGTAGATTATATGATGGTGTAACAATAATTTCAACACACTGAGCACTACAAACATATCAATTTTGATTGCATTTTTCTAGACTGTAAATAGCTGGAGAGTGGGCTTGGTGGTGATAGTATTCCCAGCTCTTCATCATACAGATCTCCAAATGAGTGTACTGACTGTGTGCACTGATTGTGTAAATGTTACTGTGGTAGCTATTACCTACCTAAACTGTTGGAATGGAGGAAAGCAAAAATAGACAAGGGAATCATAGAAAAAAAAAGAGAAAATTTTAAGAAAACAAACAAATTCTGAATAATGAGCCTGATCTGTCATTCATCAGTTTTATGGTGATGATGAATGAAATTAAAAGAGTTAGTCTCAGTAAAAGATTTCCAAAACTAAGGATTAAAGGTTTGAAAGTTTCTTCTTGGATCAAAGGTTATACTGGAGGATTTAAGGCTGGTTTTGTCATTGAGTAAACATACTTATTTTCTGTTTCAAAATTAATATTAAAAAATTTCCTTTCATGCGAGCAGCTCTGCAAAAAGATTATAGGCAGGATGAGGTAGCAAACTCCTTCTGCCAGTATCCAAAAAGTCTTCATTTTTCATTTGGGAAGCAGATTAACTGTTGCTAAGAACAAGCATTCAATCCTGTATGCTTGAGCTGATGCTGATAGCCAATTATAGCCTGTTGTGGTGACGATTTTTGTAAATGTGGTGTTTTACATTTACATACATGCCTAACATTAAAAGCATAAATCTTTACTTTAGCTTCCTAATAAGGCAGCAGAGGATTTTCAGAGAAGCTTAGTTCCCTGATATTAATGGAGACTATAACTTCGATTCTGAGAAAAAGACCCCTTTCATATGCAAATACTGAAGAATTATGCATGTAACATTAGGCATCACTGTTTGAAAAATCCGAGTCTTACTGTTAGATTTTACACCCCCTCCCCCTCATCACTGCCAAGGGTTTAATGTTGAAAATATTAGGGAGCCTGAAGTTGAGCTGTACATGAAAGTAACTAGATGGGTTCAAATAGCTGAAGATGTTTTCAGGGAATCTGTTCAGCTTGGGTGCATCACTTGTTTTTATTATGTATATGTTGAAGAAGTATATACTCAAATCAAAATTACAAATAGCATTTTATAGCCTTCACATTTTGGTAACTTTGGATTCTTGAAGACACAAGATTTGAATAAATGACATATATAAAATGGATAACGTCTTTAAAATGTTAAACGACCTTAAATCACCTTCTAAGAGTTTGGAACAAGATTTTGGTTTTCAGTCTGAAGAAGCAAGAAACAAACCAGAATCCAAACACGAGGTAATTTGCATACAGCAAAAAATTATGTGAATATATTACATTTTTAATGTGACACAAATAATAACTCATTTGGTTTTCCATCAGTTTTGCCATTCCTGTGTTTCCCACAAGGAAGCAGGATTCTGTTATGATTCTGCTGGCTGTTGATTCATCTTTATTTGGAACCTGATAAGTCATTGGACAGTGTGATAGTATAACCCCTTCCAGACACCAAGCCCCATGCAGCTGCTCACTCACTCCCCCACCAGAAGGCTCAGGGAGAGAATCTGAAGGGTAAAAACCAGAAAACCCATAAAGACAGTTTAACAAGGAAAGCAAAAGCTGCCCACACAAGCAGAGCAAACCAAGGAATTAATTCCCTGCAGATGTTCAGCCATCTCCACAACATCAAAGCTCCATCACATGTAACAGTTACTTGGGAAGATAAATGCAGTCACTCCAAATCTCCCCTTCCTTCTTCTTCCCCCCAGCTTTATATACTGACCGTGCTGTCATACAGTCTGGAATATCCCTTTGGTCAGTTTGTGTCACCTGTCCCGGCTGTGACTCCTCCCAACCTCCCATACACCCCCAATTTAGCACAAATCCAAAAAGTATCCTCATACTAGACACTGTGAAGAAAATAACTCTACCCCAGCTGAAACCAGCACAGACAGGTATGTCTTTCAGCTTCTTTTGACTTTCTGATCAGAGAATACCCTATCCAAATAAGTAACCTACCACAGATGTTACAGAACCCAATGCTTGCAGGCAGGTTTGGGATTATTTTTCCTTCAGAAAATGTTCCTCTGATGCAATTTGTGTTGCATCTAAAGGAAAACAATTTATTTAAAAACCTTTGTGGTTCAGAGACAAAAAAGGAAACCTTCTTGTTTCAACAGGATTGTACAAGTGGAATATTTGAAAATGTTCAGATGGGGGACATGGAAAGCAAGCAGGCAAATATATACTCTGAAATGCACAGCTTTTGAATTCTAAGTTACCCCAATAGAATCCAAATATCTTCAGTCTTTTGAAGGATGCATAACTTATGAATATCAGCATGTGCAGATGTAAGTCTTAACCCTAAACATTCAGAGCTTATTGGGACAAAAGTAATGGTAAAATTACAGTGTATATTGACTATGAAAAAGCAATATTACCTCTTGTGTATGTTGCATTAGATGCAATATAATATATATCAGAACTAAACTGTAACATTTCTGCTGCCTCAGCAAATGCCTATTTATATGTACAGCTTTGTCAAAAGGCAATAAAGCAAAAAGCTTGTTCATTTCACTGTGGGGATGTAAATTCTATTCACTTAAAACAAAATCCTAAGACACACTGCTTCTGGTTTTCTATGAACAGTTTATCATTGTCAGAAGTAGCAAATCTTCAGATTTGGTAAAACTGCCTCCAGATGAAATATGTGATGTTTACTTAGTGATAAACAATGCCCAGAGGAGAAGGAATGTAATTCCTGAGATGAATCATATGAATTTTGAAAATTAAAAAGTACTAGCAGCATGTACATATTGGGGATGTCTTTAATAAGTACTCTAAGTTTGTGGGAAGATAATGTTTCCAGGAATGTAACAAGCAAGTTTCCCAGAAAATGGCACTTCAATTAAAAAGGCCAAAACATTTTATATTGATCATCAGCAACCTTGAATCTTCATGCAAAGCTCAAGAAGATTCTTATTCATTCCATTTTAAAGATATTTAAACAGAGTGCTTGGTACTAGACTAGAATGATATAGTGGGAAATGCAAGGATGAGGGTACATTCACTGTATGAATGTACTACATGAGTCAGATTGGTGACAGGGGATTTGCTATGGTGTTAGACTGAAAGGGTTGGGTCAAGCAGCAAGGCTGAAATTTTTAAAATGTTTTTAAAATGTATTTAAAAATATATTTAAAGCAAGAGATTTGAGGAATATGAACTTGAACCTAGAGGAGGCAATAAATTCTGTGTCCAGAAACAAGCTAAAATATAAACAAGGAAATTGTTTCTTCAGCCAGAGACAAGTTAGATAGATTGACAAAGCTAGCAAAAAATATTGAAAACTTAAGATCTATATATATATATAATATATATTATATTATATATATTATATATATTATATATATTATATATAATATCAATATACTATACAGCAGTGCTACATTATAGAGCACAAGAGGTGTCCCTACTCTCTGATTTGGCGATGTCCTAGTTTTATCTAGAGCAGAGTTAATTTCTTTTTAGTAGCTGTTACAGACCTGTGTTTTGGATCTGGAATAAGAATGGTGTTTCCAAAATCCTGGAAATAGCACTGTGAAAAAAACATTTCAAGACCATCGTAATTCTCACATGGGGTCTGTGCAAGCAGGTTTAAGCACATTTCAGTTAACAATATTCACTCACCTGACTCAAAATCCCATCTTTCTTTTGCAAAAGAGGTCAGACTCCATTAACCTGAGACTAATTAATGTGTGTCCTTTTCACAATACAATAGATGTTTTCTTCAATTAAAAGATTTGTTTCTTTTTTGTTTTGTTACTGTCATAGCCGTGACAGTTACAGGTGGACAAGCATTAATACTAGTTAAGATCCCAGATCATTATTAAGGATATTAGGAATATTCTATTATTGACAGATTAAATAAAATTATGTAACAAATAAATATATGTTATGTAAGAGATAAATAGAATTTTATTGTTGGCCTTTCTGGCTAATGTCTGGGTTACAAGCGAAGAAAATTTCCTATAAAATGTAGAGAGGTTCTTCAGTCTGCAGGTCTCTCCTCTGCTGTTCTTTGCTTCGCTATTTATTGATTTTTTATTTCAAACTAAAATATTATTAGCATCCAACTGATTATATTTGAACAATTTCTTCACAGGTGCTCTCTCATCTGTGTGTCATAGTATAACTTTTACCTTTATTTTACAAGGTATCACACCTGTGTGTTTATTGTATGCTATAGACAATACTGGAGGGTTTAAGTGTATATGAATCTTTGCACTGCTTCAGGGTGCAGTCTTGGCTTTGATTCCATCTTGTTTCTAGACCTCAAACCCAGTTCTTAATTCTGCCTCTTCAGTTGCAGATCAGCTCACTCAGCCTTGGTCCACCCTGCCTGTTTGTTGCCTCAGATTCTGTTGTTGTATAACTCCATTCATGACTTCAGCCTGGTCCAAATGACACTCTTATCTCTTTATCCTTGGCATACATAGTCTGCTTTTCGATCTTCCCCTCAAATTCCAGGAAAATTCTTGCTATTCCCTTGAGCAGAGCATCTGCCAGCTTTTCTGGCTGCTAGGGCAAGTAGTCATTTACTATGGCGTCTAATATATTTTTGAGTAATAATTACACATAGAGTCAGGACTAACCACAGCTAAGGATTTCTGATATTCTCTGTATTGCAGTGTGCTGCTGCTATTTAGTCCCTAGTCATACCTGTCACAGCGTATGTCTGGCTTGAACCAGAAAGCTTAATGTATCTCTACATTTATTTAGACTTAATACGAAGTAAGAATATGAGTCAACATCTCACTAATAAAATTTTTTACTCTTTTTTACTCTTCTGTTGTGCAGTTTGTGCTGCCTGTGTGGTAGAGGTGGCTCTGCAACAACAGACTTCTTGTGTAAGTGTTCACAAGGCACATAGACTCTCTCTTACTTCATTGAAGTGCAGATATTTTTTTCCTTAGCTAGTAGGGCAGTTGTAAGGATAAAACACACAAATTGTTGTAAGGCACTCAGATACAAACATGAGATAGAAAGTCTGTGTTTCATTAAGGGGTAAGAAGTAAAGCACATGAAAGAATGTGAAAGCTTTTGGAAGTTAATGGATGTATAGGCGAAGCCACACAAGTTCCTAAATTAATCTGTAGAATTAACACACTGTGACAAGCACACAAACATATTCTCATTGTATTTCCTGCTCTGCATTTTAAAAGGGCACATCCTATATATGATTTAAGGTAGTAGGGAAAGATAAAATAAAGTATGTTTATAATTCAATAATTGTAATAGACATAATTGTATCTCTTCAAAATAGTTCTTGTTTCTACAGCTCAAACAATTCAAAAGCATTTTCACTGATTTACCACAATGAGAATATTTTTTTCTACAATTGAGACACACTTGCTAATTGTTATCACTGGAGGACAAACTGTGGCTAATATCACATGCATCCTAGGTCTGTCCTTTGCACAAATGTGTATCTGTGCACAATCAAGATGTTAGTCACTAAAGGTAAAGAAGTGCTTTTTTGACACCTCTTCTAAATTTTTATTATTTGAATTTTGTCTTTGCTCCATCAATACGATATCTATGGTAACAAAGAACTTTTACATAGAAACAATTGTAGAAAATATTTATTAATTTCATTCTTAACCAATATTCTCCTTATATACATATCTGTATAACTGCACATATTACACATATAAATGTGTTCTCCACTGACCTTGGACTGTGGAGAGTTGTTTTTCTCACATATTCTCACTCTTCATTCTGGCTGCAGCTGCTGAGGTTTTTTCCCCCTGTCTTAAAACATGGAGGTGCTACCATGGTCACTGATGGCTTCAGCCTTGGCCAGCAGTGGGTCCATCTTGGAGCTGCCTGGTGTTGACTCAGTTGGACATAGGGGAAGCTTCTGGCAGCTTCTCACACAAGCCACCCCTATAACCTCCTCCCCTGCCAAACCCAATCCAGCTATCAACTTTTCTGTGTGTACTAAAATGCATTCATCTCAGTGCTTGACTCCATGGAGCTATACAAGTGCTGGCTTTCAAATAGGTTTCCAGTTTGAAACAGTTAAGGCAGTTTCCTAAATGCTTACAGATGCCAGAAAGGAATGAGCAAGCATCTGGGATATCCAGGCCTCAGATACGCCACAGCATACAATGAATCAAGGGCACAGCCACATTAGCTGTGGGTGGCACCTTATCTTTGTGGACAGTGAAAGGGGAATTTTTGTTGCATTGGCAGGAGATTTATGTCACTGAAAATTGAACTACAGTTTTGTTTCTGCTATGAATCAACAGTCAAGAGGGTTAGTAAAATAAAAGGGAAAAAACTTAACAAAATTAAAAGTATCATTTCCTCTGCAGTTTTATTAATATTTGAAAAATCAGCCAGCGTGGTACTTTCAGTGCTGGTAAAGAAGTTTATTAAAAAAAGCAAAAAAAACCCTGCAGGCCCAAACAGACTCCACTAATTACTTCTTTCAGTGGTGGCTGATATTCTGCAACCATGGTCATCTAATATTTGGCATGCTATGCATGTAATATTTGAAATTCCAGCAGTTGGCTTCCCTCTGTAGTTGCAAAGGGAAGCCACAGTACTTGATGTAAAACTCCAGCCAAACTTGACCTTTGCAAGACTACGACAATGTGCTATGTAAATTACTCAACGGCAGCAAATCACTAGCAAAATATATAAAAAAATAAATAACCATCGGCCAGAGTGTAGCATAAACATATTCTGAGTGCAGGGAAGGAAAAGTGTAGGCCAGAAGGAGTAAAAGGAAAGAACAGAAGAAAGGAACTAACTTGCAGTTGGTGCTTATGTGAATGGATTATACAGCTACAGTATATCTAGTCTATGTATATTTAAAAAGTTCAGAGTTGCAATCGTGGGCTAGAGCAGAGAAAAAATTGCTGTGTTGTAGATGATGGCATCTGCTGGCTGCCTCAAGCAGGGCCATTTGTTTGGTTGAACAAATCTATGGTTACAGGGAGTTTTTCCCAGCAAATTTACTGATGCTGCCACTTGTGTTACAGGAGAAAAACTGAGGATCAACTTTTCGCATGATACAGATGGCTGCTGAAGGAATATGCCATAATATTTTCTTTGATATGAATTACCTGAAATATTGATGTAGATGCCAATGTGACAACAAATCTGGAAGAGATAATTGAATTGAATTTTGTAAGGAATACGCAACCACATTATGTATAATGTAGCAGCTTTCCCAAAATGTTTCAAAAGAAACTCAAGGCTCTGCCTAATTACTTGTACTTCCTCCTAGGCCATCCAAAAATGTAGTATTTAATCATTTTTTAACTGCACATGTTAGCACGATCTTCTTTTAGAAACCCAGATATGGAAATTAATGTGTGCCAGCAAATTACATCAATTTATTTGCTGTGGTTTAATTTCATTAACTCACAATAAAAGAGATTGAGCTTAACATCTCTCCTTTTATGTACAAATAACCCCTTGGGTGACATATAATATGAAACCAAATTACTGGCACATAATAAAATGACACCACAAATAAAAATGTATTTCCTGATTCAGTCATACTCAGAGATGAACAGTTAGTAAACATACATTTGGCACTGAGTCAGTAATCAGCACCACTTCCTTGGTTATGGAATAATCTAAAGCATATGATCCCTGGTAGCAGCAGAAGGAGATGAGGAGTCCATGATGGTTCCCATCCCATTTGCTCGTTGTTGTTTCTGGCCCACTGGTCGCAGCAGGCAAAGTGAGGGCTGCTACAGAGCAACTCCTTGGGGCACTCCTGTGACAGATCTGGGCTCCACACCAGTTCTCTATAGGACAAATTTCCAGCCTTCCTCTGAAATTGCAGCCAGCTGATTTGTGAACCCATCTGTTTGGGACGTGTAGATGCAGGTTTGGCATCCGTTAAATAAATGTCTTTACATTTATTAGGAGCACTTGTCATTTCTATTGTAATGCAAGAGGGGTTAATGATTTTTTGTCAGCGAACTCTAGAAACTGAATTAAACAGAACCATTTCCTATTCCAAAGAACTTACAACTCATGTATTTTATAGCTGGTTTTACAGGACCATTGAAAGGACTGACATTGGTATGAAATGGACATTTTTGCTGTGGAACAACAGAAATAGAGAGGTGTGCCAAAGTGTGACTGCCTGCCTCTCAAGTAGCAGAGGCAGTCAGAAAGTGTGGCTGCAGGATATATAGCAGCCCTAGCACAAGGCTGTGTGGGGAGTTAGACTGATTAGATTCCATTTTCCAGCTTTGAAGCAGTGTTCTCCACCGCCCTGTACTTCAGCCTCTTCTTATTGTGTCTTATCAATTTAGTTATTTTGGGTGTGAGCTAGAACTGAGAACTGCAGTCAAATGAAAAGTGTTTCAAAGACTATTGCAAAGCACTGATTTTTACACTCCCTGAAACTCACCTTGTGATTCCTTGAATAAACATCACTAAGATAGTGGTCCTGGCTTAATCAAGCTTAAGAAAAAATGTGCAGCATAAAAGTGAGCAAGACAGATTATATTTCTCCACTGTGCTTTCAATTCTCTCTCCTCACACTATCTATATGCAACATTTGTCTTCTGCATCTGCTTCCAGAAAAATGACACCATTTCAGACTGATTAAAAATACAGGTTAAATACAAATATTTTTTTTTTGGCTTACAGGGCAGTAAATTTTATGTTGGAAGCTGTTGAACTGCATCTTGTTATTATTAGTAATACACATTTTCAGTCCACAAGGAGTTAATGACAAGAGGACAGATAACAGCAATCAACCCCTAAGGGTTAACTAATGTAATTGCCTTTGCTTGTTGCTCCAGTCACTGCCATGTCATGATTTCATAAATTTATATATAGGATCTAAATAAATACATTGCCTTCTATATGAAAGCAGGACCATTTATCAACCCTGAGGATATTGTCAGGAGAAAATACAGAAAGTCAAGTGCAGTAATGCTTTTGATATACTGGTTGATGACACCACAAGTTGTAAAACACAGTTTGGAAAAAACAGATACAACAAAGGGGTCACTTTTCCTCAAGACTAGCCCTCTCAGGGATGTATACAATAGCCTTTGAGAACTCTGGAAAGGAGAGAGCAAAATTGCATACAGATATAAATGAGACAAAGTTCCTTTATTCTTTTCTTCAAAATCATTTTGAGTACCAAAAGTTTGATCTTCAAGAAATGTGAAGCACATATTGTGTGAGTAAAGCAATTATTTCTTGTAGAATTGGAACCAACACTGAAAGATTCTGAGTTTGGACCTGATTCACAGAGAATTTGAAAGTTTGGGAATTTAACTGCAGCTTTTGGGCAAAATAAACTGTCCATGTGCTTATCTTGTGTACCTCTTACTTGTCTTTGCAATTGGACAATGAAGCAGACTAAAGAATTTGTTAAGACCATGGCTGAATCTTAGATCCAGAATACAAGTTGGGTCAGTTATGTACTATGATATTTCATATCTTGACTTCATAGTACCCTACAGAATCCCCAAAGAAAGGTATGAAGATATGGATATGATGGGTGGACTGTTCAATGGATAAGGGATTGGCTGGATGGTCAAATCCCAAAGGTAGTTGTCAATGACTCAATGTCCCGATGGACATCAGTAAAAAGTGGTGTCTCTTAGGTGTCTGTGCTGGGACCATTACTGTTTAATATCTTCATTAATGACATAGAAGAAGGGATTGAGGGCACACTCAGCAAGTTTTCAGACAACACCAAGCTGAGGGGTGCAGTTGATAAGCCTGAGGGACAGGATGCAGCTCAGAGGGACCTGGACAAGCTCAAGCAACAGGCCCATGTGAACCCCATGGAGTTCAACAAAGCCAAGTGCAAGGTGCACTGGGGTATGAAGATGGACTTCTGGGTACTGCTAGATGAGAGGCTGGACATGAGCCAACAGTGCCTTTTTGAATCCCAGAAAGCCAAAAACATTCCGGGCTGCATCAAAAGAAGCATGGCCAGCAGGTCGAAGGAGGCAATTCTCTGTGCTCTACTCCACTCTCATGAAACCCCATCTGGAGTACTGCATTCAGTTTTGGGTCCCCCAACACAGGAAGGACATGAACCTATTGAAGCAAGTCCGGAGAAGGGCCACAAATATGACCAGAGGGCTAGAGGACCTCTCCTATGAAGAGAGGCTGAGACAGTTGTAATTGTTCAGCCTGGAGAAGTGAAGACTCAAGGGAGACCTTACAGCAGCCTTTTAGTACCTAAAGGGGGCCTTGAAATATGTATTTAACAGTAGTAAAAAGATAATTTCAGATAGTGGAGAGATATTTTAATAAACAAGATGCAGAGATTTTTTTCCCCAAAAGTTTTCTCAATTGGCTACACATAAATAATTACAAAGAACTGAAAAATAGCCTAAGAGGTTGGAATCCTTCTTCATCTATGATCAACACAAAGCATTATTTTGAAAGTTTAGGTGGTATTTCAGTAGTACACAAGCCTTGAAAAAACTTTTGAAATAAGATGAATTTCAACTTAGAAGAATTACAGCAGTAATAATATGACATTGACAAATTAGGCAATTTTACAAAGAATTGCAAATATGGAATGAGACCTTGATAACAGGCATGGTAGACAAATCTGACAAATACTGTGAGGAGGTCTAAAAAAGTGTTTTATTAATACACGAGTATAAATCATTTGAATAGCTGTACCAAGTAACGCAGCAGCGTTACTTGTCCTCTGAAGTTACAAGTGTGTAATAGGAGCACAGAGAAAAGCCTAAAAAAAAAGTGCTAGAGTAAACAGCTTTATCTTCAGAGATGTGAACAAAATTTATACCTGCTTTCAAGATTTACTCTAATGCAATTGGGTTTTTTGTAAAAGGTTAAGGATATAACTGTAATGAAAAAAAAACCAACAAACCAACAAACAAACACAAACTTGAAGAGAATCTAAAAATTTTTAAGGTACATTCATTTTTTCAATCCATGAAGTTTGTGTTTGGAAATCCGTTATATTATCAGAGTGTTTCTGTTTGACCCATGTGCTCTTCTAATTAACTAAAAAAATTGGTTTTGGCTAATAATTGTTGCCTGTAAAATAAAACTGACTTTGCAATGCTTCTTCATTTTATTTGTATTCTTCATTCAATAGGTCTTTGTTGAAAAGGTAAACAAATCTCACTGTTTGCTTTTCTCCTCACTACCCTAGAATCGTTTGGTTGGTTGTCAGTGGAGTTTTTAGAGTTACTAGGCAGCAAGCTGAATGAGACAAGTAGCTATTAAGAAATATTTTAAATCAACATGAAAATGTTCTCTGTTAAATAGAGGTCAGGATGAAGTTTATGAAGGGCAGTCCAGGTTTTAGTTGAGATATTTTGTTCGAACTCTGCTAAATATTTGGAGCTATTCTGTTGAATCGATGATGTTGAAATTCAGTTATCTGCTTACCTAAAAGGGTATCTTAAAAAAATTTTGTCATTTATTCCTCTTATATCTAATAATTATTCTATCTTTCCTTTAAATGGTTTTTTTTCTAGCATACCTACATTCTGGAGCTCCATGATGTGCAGCCTAATGACAAATATATATTGATCCATACACTCTTGAAAGATCAAAAAGATTGTGCAAAAACAAGCTAGCTTTTTTTTGTTTTTTTTCAGTTGGGCTGTTGAGAAATTTCCCTGTGCCACACTTCAATAAAACTAACAAATAGCATAAACAAGTTGTATATAATGAACATAGAACTTTGGCTTAAAATAGGAGCTTCCGTATGTGCCAGATGTTCTTTCTGAGAAAAAAAAATAGTAATAATAATAAAAATTTGCTCCTTGGTGAGGATCCATAGAAGACAGAAAGTTCCATGTGCTGGATCTTGAATGGATCACTTTCTTTCCAGCATCAGTTATGGTATTAAAGAGATGATAGTTAGCACTTTGGAGACAGTTCCTGGGAGTAAATCCTGTTTGTGTGAGCAGCCCCTTGCTTGGTCTGTTGGAATCATGAAAATTAGGACACCAATTTATAAGCTGCCTCCAGTTACACAGAAGTGAGCAAACAGGAAATATTTGATCACTAATCATACAGTTTAATTAGGACTGGGAGGGAAACAAGTTTTATCTTATGTTTCTGATGTGCCCTGTAAATTTGTTGTATTATGCAAATGTTTTAAAACAAATTAAACAGGGAAAATGCAATGAAAGTAGTTATCTGTATATTTTGTTGACAGGTCCTCTAAGTGTAAACAAGATTTGCTTTGAGGAATTTGAAATGCTTCTGAATATCTCCTGGGTTATCGCTAATCTTTTGGATGAAATGGGAATAGACTATGTGGGGGAGTTTTCTTTTTTCCTTTTTTTTTTTTTCTTGCTGTTCTTTACAGTGAATTTTATCTTTTTGATATGTGTGTTACACATCCTCATTTTTTAAGCCTTCCAACAAAGCTGCATTTCTTCAGATAATGCAGAACAGATCAGAGACCTATTGTATCAAGCCAACACATTTATTTACTCTGTCATGGTGATACACATTAACTTAATCTACAAGTTGATTAAGGATCATGGAAAGTTCTTTCAGCTAATGAAAGTCAACCCAATCACTCAGCATTCAACTTAAAAGGTAATCTTCAGTAGCCAGCAGTTTTTAAATGTATCTTAATGCTAACATATCCTGAATATTTACAGGATACATAGAAGGTTAAATTGGTGATTATGATTTTTATTTTGTACTGTAATAATATCCAAAGTTGCACTCAAATATACACCTAATTTGAGCTTCTGATAATAAAAACAACTCATATGAATGAGTGAAACACGATCAATGAACTATAAGTAAGCACACTATAATCTTTAAGTTCTTGAAATATTTCTGATTTTTCCCATTTTTATTGAACAACTTTTTTTTTGCGAGAAAATAAAGGGTTTTCTCCAAATTTATCAGAAACACTGAAATATTCTTAAACTCTTATTATCTCCTCCACCTGTTTCAAGCATTTCAAATAAAAACAAAAATTAAAAAAAAATATGTCTTTCCAGATAAAAAGTCTTTCAAAACTTATTGTCCAAAATATAAAAACTTCAAGAACAAATTTTTAGACTAACTAGCTTCCAGATTTAGAACAAATATTTTTAAGGACTTAGATATTTTAGTAGAAACCATCAATTTTTTCACACTTGTGATTTTTTAAAATATTTTTTACATATGAGAGACTAGAAATTATTATAAAATGTTTATAATGTGATAACAATTTATGATTGCTTTTATCCTTTGCTTTATGGTCCAGGGAAATTTAATCAGATGCCTTTAAATGAATATTGGTTGCAGAAGTATAACTCATTTTACACCACTGGTTAACTATACGCTCATTTCAGGAACTCATTGGGAGCAACAGCCTACTCAAGCTTTTCACATGGAAATTTTGATGATTGCAGGAATACAGGAATTACACTTTCAAAAGAAAAGGTTTATTTGATGAACTTGTCAAGTCAATGGTTTCATGACATCAGTAGGAAACCTGTGCTGTTGCCATAGAGGGACATAAATCTTGACCAGTCCTTACCGGCATGTTTACTCTGTCATTTGCTCAGAGGTGAATGCACTGCATTTTAGTAGCTTAAAAGTCTTTTCCCAAGATGTTTTCCACTGACTTTTGTGCAGAAATTAGGTTAAGGCAGACTGCAAATGAAGTTTTGTCTGATCACCATAGGGGCAAATGAGAGAGCAGAGCTTAGGTCCCTCAGTTCTTGGCTGTCCCAAGGGACCTCCTGTTGGTGACATGCCTCTGTTCTTCCCCAAAAGAACCAGCCCAAAATGTCCCCCTTTCTTTTCACTAACAGCCTTCAAGAGGCTTCTTCTTACACATCTGGAACTGAAAACTTAGAGTTTTTACAGTGATGGTTTAAAATATCTGTTCTTCCCTTGGTGGTTAAAAAGCAGACAAGAGAAACTTGGTGTTTTTACTCCTTCTCAGATGAAAGGTGTAAGAACTTAAAAAATTATGTACTTAAGTCTCTGTGGTTACTAGAAGACATATGTGAGTCTGTGTTAAAAGATGTATATGCTGGTCAAAAGAATTAGCCTAATTCTAAAATTTAATTATTTAATTTTTCTAATGTACAACAATATCTCTTGGTTCACACTGATATTTTTTCCAGAATGAAATTGTGTATTCTTCTGTGCTTCTTATATTCTTTTCTTGCTTATATAAAATGAAAGCTTATATTATCTCAGTGTTTCTTGTTGACACCTGTGGCTATATAAGAATCAATTGCAAACTAATTTTAAACACAGTGTGGATTCCTGTACAGAGATATAGAGGACAGACAAGGAAGATAAGCAGCACAATATTTTTTTTCCCAAGAAAAGCTTCTGGACGGAAGCATAGCCTGTGAATGTTATTTAATTTCAAAGCAAGCCTAATGTTTTTGTTTGCATGAGAGCAGGTCTGTGTGAGGGAACGCTCTTCCTACGGAAATAGTTCTCATTCTGAAGAGCTTCATGTGCCAAGAAAGTTATGAGCAGTGGAAGTTCTTTTGCTTGGCTTTCATATTGTCTTTGAATTACTTGGCTTTTGATTTTAGACAATATATGGCAGTTAAGCATAAACTAACCTGCAAAGGTATTCTTGATGGACAGCAAATCAGAGAAGGAAACTGTTAACAAATTATGTCACGTTACAGCTGAATGGGACAGTAAACTACCCCTAGAATGGCACATTTTCATTCTTTTGAAGCAAAACGGTGTCAAAGACACCTTTTTTTCATTCCATCTTGGGGCTTACAGGATATGAGATTTTCTGATTGCTAGTCTGGATGGGACTGACATTTTACTCCAATTTTAGTGCTAAACATGGGAAAAGTATTTTGGGTACCTGAGTAGACAGGTGAACAACAGGAGGCTTCACAATAATGCTTATTAGTGCCAAGCATAATATAAAGTTATAAAAAAAGCACATGCCTGGTTATCTTTTACTGAGAATATTTTTATTGTTTTATTTTTTCTTAATTTTTTGTTACGTTATTGTAATGTAACAGAAATTGTGTAAAAACTATTACTTTCTATAGAAATTCCACTTTTATTTAAAAGTAAGAAATTCTGATATTAATGTTTTAGGGTTTTTTTAACAGAATATCTGGAATAAAGCCCACCTGAAGACTCAAATAGCAGGAGGGTAGTATATTTAACAATGCCATCCCTAAATTTGTATACCATCTAGAAAGTAATGATAAGATAAACTCCTTGCTGCTCTGAGAAAATAAAGAAGAAAAAAAAACCAACCACCAAACCCACCACTCTCTACCTTGTGAATTCATTACTTCATTATTAAATTATTATTCACTTCAGATCCATATCTCTTTGAAGGTCACAGTGCTTAGCTATAAAATCTTAAATAGGTTAAGCTCTCTTGATGACTAACCTCTGCATTTCAGTTAGGCATTTGTATTTAATGGGGATTCATCAGCCTCTTTTTACGTGGGTGGGGAGCAGTTTCAGAGTGGTGACTGTGTTTGCAGGCTTGTTGTCCTGAAGAGCTATACTGCACCCAAATACGAGAGTTTGAGGGTGAACTTATAGACTTTAATTTCTCCTGAACTCATTCAGCTGAGATATGGGGACAGCTCTTACTATTGTGATATTTAAATGTTGGTTTATTAACCTTATTCTCATATTACTTGTGCTGCAATTGCATTGCTTTATGAGAGTGAGAAGACGACTTAGGAAATAAAAAAACTTTTCTTGAAAGCTAAAAGTATTTCCTTTCGATAGGACAAAATTTGCAATTGCATAGTTTGGGGGAAATGATGATTAACATAGTGTGTACATTTCAGAGTAAAAAAAAAGCAAAACAGAACAACAAAACACGTGGTTATCTCTTCTGTCATGGCATTGATCACTACCATTGCATCTGATATGTACAAAATTTTTGTATCATTGCATTTTTTTTGTCCAATTACTTGGTTAATAGAAGCTCAAAGATGTTTAGAAACTTGTTCATGTGTCTTCAGAATAATCAAAATATATATGAATTTTCTTTGAAGCCTAAACATGTTACTTCCTTTAAAGCAAGAAGATTCTTGAGTACAAAGACTGGGTTTGATTCTCAATTAAATGAATATGAACTTAGATTTGGACTCCCTGTGCTTTTCCTAGAATGCAATTTCTTATTCAGATAACAGTGAATGTGGTATTTGGTCTTCAGTGAAGTCTTCCTAAATAGCTGCAAGCACAGTCTTCTGAGGAAGAGAGGGAGGAACATCCTTTAATGCACTCAGAAGAGTCCCGTGGTTAGACTTTGAACAAGTATACTTTATTCCTGTGTGTGTCGTAAGGAATACTGAGTTGCTTAATATTGAGGAGACTGAGGAGACTAAATCGGATGGTTATAGCTTCTGGAAAAATCAGAGACCTAAAACCAGGAAACTATAAGAAAAAAGCCGAACAAAATGGGAAATCCTAGTTATTCAGGAGATAATATCAAAAAAGCAAAGCTGCATATTGACTTGTCAAATCATGGGAATAGGTAAAAATGAGTTCTGTGAGAAAAAATTAGAGCAGAAACTTTTGCAGAGGACTTGAAACCTGTGCATTAGGAAATCTATTACTTCCCAGCTAAAGGAGAAGCATTCTAAGACAGCCAAGAGAGCAAAACTCTCAGATGACACAGATCACTGACAAAACAATAACAGAGAGCAAACATTATATGTACTCTCCTAATTTTTCAACTGTATGTATTTTATCACTTCTTCCATCTCTGAGTGCCCTGTGGTTAAATCATCTTTTCTTTGGTAAATTTTTTGAAAAGTCAAACAATGAAATGTTTGGTTAGGACAACAGGGGTGGTGGGTGGGTGGGGGGTGTGGGAAATATGTGCCTGGATTCCTTTCCTGAAACCTGAGACAGGTGCTTGTGTCCTACTTTCATTCCTTAGTTCTTTCATACATTGACACGTCTATTTCAGATGGCTTTTTACAGTGGGTTTTCAGTGCTTTGAAAGAAATTACAAAATGATGTGGTAAGAGAGAAAACTCTGTAATGTGAGAATAACTGATCTAAAGATAGGAGCTAGAAAGCAGGCATACTTAATAAACTGTTTGAATGAAGGGACATCACCAGTGGAATTTGGTGTGTTGTTGACTCCATGTTTGTGCTGCTCAACACGTTCATAAAGGTTGTGGAAAAATGGGTGAGTGGAAGAGAACAAAGCACGTATCTGATGCAACATTATTCCAGATAGAAAGGATAAGGACAGATAGTGAAGAACTGCAAAACTTCTATGGGAGACTGCTTGAGTAACGAAAATAGCATATGAAGTTTAATGTAGAGAATTGTAAAGTAATGCACATGGGAAAAAAAATCCTAGTTTCACATGTTGGATTCTGGATGGATCATTTTCATTGAGGACCACAGCCCTTTTATTATAGTTTCATGAAAAACCCACTTACTCCTTATGCTTCTCATTGGACAATGGTAGAACCTTCGTAGCCTTTTATTTCCATTCTTTGTTTTACTCAAAAATAATGCTGTCAGAGGTACTCCAGTTAAAGAGTACTAGACAACTAGTTTTTTAAAACAGTTTTTATTTTACCAGTCTAGGAAGTTTGCAATGTTTGCCTTTTGTCATATTAATCTAAGGCCATTTGTTCTCTGATAATCAGTAAGGGACACTCATGGTGGCCCCTTAGTGTTGTGGAATATATTTTAATGTTTGTGACCTCATGTTGGGTGCTTGCAGCACTTCATTATCAAACTTCCAACTTGATACGAATGTCAGATTTTACAGTGGAAGCTGACAATTACACTTTAGAAAAGCCATAAATGTGAAATCTGTGTCCATTCTGTAACAAATGGTCAGTGACCGAGGATAAAGGTTAGCAAGGTGGAAGCAATAAAGCTGATTTAAGTGAAGGGCTCTCATATCTATCTCAATACCACATCTTAATTAAACAGTCTTTTCCACATCACATAAGACTATTTTGCTTCCTTTTCAATAATTAGATAGATATTTGAAAGAATAATAAAGAAAACAGAGTGGTATAAGAGAGTGCTGAATTGCTGTCTGTTTATTATTTTTCTGCTTTTTCAAGGCATTTTAAGACATTTTACTTTAAAGATTGAGTTTAAGATTGAGCTTGAGTGGAAATTGCACTGATTTAAAGAGGGGACTTCAGTGACTTACATTTCTGGACAGTTCTAGCCAATGTTCAGTGCCTTTAAAAGAAACCTAATCCCTCTTAGACACAGAAGAATTTCAGACTCATACGTAGCTACAGCCTGTACTGGAACAAAGGATTTTCAGTATTTTTCACCTGCAGTCAGTCAGAGGAAAAACGCCTTGGAAGGAATCTCATTTCAGTCAACAAGTTGTCTTTAGTGTAAATGATTCCACTAACACTGCTTACTGACTGTCAGTAGAAACCCAAGAAATTATGTGAGGATTTGAATAAGTCAAACTAAACCAGAAAAAAACCCCAACTGCTTTATTTTGTCTATAGTGGACTAGGAGTTAATTTAATGTGATGTACAGAATGAACTAATTCACTTTATTATAAATTGTGAAAAACATGCTTTTGTATTCACAAACACGCAGATACGTGAACATTTTAGCATAAACTTTAGGCACCTGTGATGGCCTGTTTTCATATCAAATATCTGTAGTCTGAACAGTCCCATGCTTTTTAAAAACCACTTTGAATGCAACAATATTACATAATAATTAAATTTAACAATGAACATCAAGCATGAAAAACTTTCAACAGAAAATATGCATAAAAAAGACAAGAAATAGAAGCAAAAAATAACAAAAGACTTGAGAAAAAAGAATGAAAGCCTAAATAAATATCTGTCAACATAAATGAAGAAAGAAGGTGCATAATTGCCTTGAAGGCCACCTGTCATTCTCACAAGAGAGAAATTAGCAGACATCTTGTCAATGCATCCACTGAGAATTCGCTGAATCTAGCACAGTCCAGACAAAACTCACTGCCACAGAGGGTAGAAATCATATGACTACTTGTTTTAAATCACAGCTAATTGCCCTTAAAACAAACAACCTGACAATGAACAAACAAACAAGCAAACAAACTCACCAAGAAAAACAAACCAGCAGAAAAATAACTCACTTTCTTTGCACTGAATTATTGCAAACTATGACCCAGCTAGGCTTTTCTGTCTAATACCTAAGGAAGGATTTTCATTGCATATATATACAGAGTCAGAGCATTGTAAGACATAACATACTTTTAGATCTATGCACTATAACCACATTTTTTAAATCTTTCTATTCAAGAGTGGCATTGACCTCTAGTACTTATGGTTGATGCATCTTTGCTATGCCATATTCTTGTCTATATCTCAAGATGCAAGACCTATTTTGAAAGAAATATGTTAAGACAGAGGCAGGAAAATCATCAATGCAAAGTAGGGACATTTAAGGTTACAAAGCAAAGAATAAAATATAAAATAAATAAAAAAAATATTAGGAAAGCTGTCCAAAGACTCATTCAAAGTATCCTCTCCTTTAAAGTCAAATCAGCACTTGTGATATTTTGGCAGGTTGCCTTGACATTAAAAATATTGTAGAGACAGGCAGCTCATTTTCCAGTTAAGATTCAAAGAATGACTGCAGCTAAAGATTTGTAAAACTAAAATCTCCCAGGGACTGGTTTCTTTTCCATTGTGTGCATGTGTTCTGACTTTGACGGGGTTACACATTTGTCATCAACTCTACTTCAAAGACTCCAGCATTTCTCCTTTGCATAATATTCACTTATCTGTATGAATTTTCAAATCTGAGACATTAAAAACTAAAGGAAATTAAAGGGTTTTGTGTGAAAATTTCACTAGGATGTAGTTTTGGCTTTTTGATAAACAAACTCCTTTGTTTGCAGAGCAGGAGTCAGGATGTTATTGGACTGTCTAGATTGTAATCTTTCTCTCTCTCTCTCATCCTTACCAATCTCTCGGCCCAGCCATTTTTGCTATAGCTTTCTGGTGGCTGTTAAGGCTATCAAAAGCATTTTGAAGGAATAGTACCAACAAGTAGTGTCAGAGCCTCAATGAAAATATAAAAGAGAGTCTATCAACTGCTAGTCCTCCAAGTTTTCAGGAATTCAAGAAGAATGACTATTGTTTTGTGGAAAAAAACAGAGCAGCCAAAGCTTTTAAACTTGTCCCCAAAGCATGAAAATACAGCAAAAGGATAACCAAAGACAATTCCAATTTGTAGGATTAGACTGTTTTGTTTTGTTTTGTTTTGTTTGTGTTGGTTTTGGTTTAGTTTGTTTGTTTGTTGGTTTTGTGTTTTGGGGGTTTTTGTTTGTTTGGTTTTGGGTTTTTGTTTTTTAATTTATTTATTTAAAGAGGTATTATCTTTGCAAGCTAGAAACCATGATCCAAAGCCTCTGTGAGGGATAGGACAGTGGATAGGAAATTTTTCCAAACGTTATGGTATCAGTAATGAATGCAACTATGAGCAACTTGCAAATACTCTCTATTTGGTGAAAGTTCAGTGGTAAAAGACTTTTTATCTTTTCTGCTGCTGAAGGCTTGAGTGATTGAACGTTTTCTATCACAATGCTCAAAGGATGTGCAAAGGAGGGGATGCATTTTGCAGGACGAGATAGCACCTGGAACAGCAGAAGAGGGCACTGTTCACACGGACAGAACTCATCGTCCGTGACCGCCCCCCCCCCGCTCACCTTACACCCCTCACCTCCTCCGCCTGTCTGCCCTGGATTTCAATGAGTTACGGCCAAATTTGACTACAAATTGGACTACAATCGTTGTTTCTGACTGTGAGCAGCATGTGATAACAGATGTGAAATATGTTTCCCGCAGTTTGGACATTTTTGAGATGGGACCCCCAAATCCAGTCACCACACAGTAAGATCACACAGTGCCTTGTATGGATGTACTAAGTTTTCAGATTGATCCTCTTCAATATGGCAAACCTAAGAGATTCAAAGCTTTGATGTCAAGCTTTTTTCTGGATTATGGCTCATTTTTAAGTTCTGTGAGCACCGGACTCATGTTAAAATTTCCCAAATAACATAGGTGATCACAGAGGTAGTTATTTTGCAGTGGATGAGCAACCAGACACCAGACAGAGTACTGCCTGATCACACACAACTAAGCAGGCCATTTGGCTTTAAATGTATGGCATATAACTCCACTTGGAGAAATGCTATCTGACTGATGTTGCACAAGGACAGCTCAATTCAGATGGAGGAACAGAATCATGGGCCTTCCCCCATAAATATACCTCACAAATATTTAATTACACACTGTTTATCTTGTACTATTCCCCCAACTTGCCAAGATCATGTTAAATTCAAATCCTCTCTATACTTGCAGTACCCTTTAGATTTGTGCAGCATGCATGTGTGTTTAATTAGCTGCTCTCTGTTCACCATGAAAAGGAGAGCAAGGATGAGCTGAACAGCCATGAGGACTGTCCTCCTCTCACCTCCCACCTTGGCACTAAGAATGCACTGCCAGCCTTCATGTAGTTTTCCAAACAAAATTTCACCTCAGCCATTTCCTTTGCTTACTTCTAGGATGTTAGATAAGATAGTATCAACAGCCTTGCTGAGGACACATAGCAATTGGCTCTTTTTCCCCGTTGACAATGTCTGAGCCTCTGTCACCACAGGGAGTTCAATTGCCTTAGCGTGATTTCTTCTTGGTAGATCCATGGTAGCTGTCACTAATCTCCTTGTTATCTTCTGGGAGTTTGCAGACTGTTTACTGTGATTATTTCCGGGAAATGTGTACCTTTTTGCTCTGTAAGTATTTCTTTCTCCCCTCAGCAAGACTGGTATCATTTGGATAAACGCAAATTGCAACTAAATTGCCATCAAAAGCTCATGAATTGACAACAGCTTACATATATTACAGCCTCTTAATTATTCTTTTTGTTTGCAAAAGAAGTTGTTTTGTACACTACTGATACTCTTTATGAATGATTGGAACTTTTTGTAATTAACATTTCTGGAACTATTAATGTCATAATCTGTATTTGTTTACAAACACTAATTTTCTGTGTTACAGAATGGAATAAACAAATATGTATTTAACTCTTGCAAAGGAAATATTGCAATGAAAGGCGATTATGTGAACTAGTGGTTAGAGCAAATTTTACTGCGAACAAATAAATAGCCAGTTGGTAAAATTTTACTGAAATTGGAAAAAATATATTTCCTTTTTTTGACAGATAAGAAGTAAGGTTGGGAGGTCTAAATTTCTGTTTGATATGCCATATAACGTTTAACAGTCTTTTGTCTCCTTTTAGCATGCACAAGTACCTGTAAGGTTAATTTCCATAAAGTAGACAAAAAGTTAAGAGTTGGTAGGATGTCATAGAAGGAGAATTTAGGGAATAGCTATGCTTTAGTCTTAACCAGGTCAACTTATTAAGTTCTGAAGTGTCTTATAAATAATGCCAAGTTATTTAATAAGAAATCATCTAATGATGAAAGAACATAGCCTGGTGTATTTTTACTCCTCTTATGTTGGGGTTTTTAATTCAAACACATCATTTGTTCCCCAAAGGCCATCTTGCCATATCAAATACCATAAGACATCATTAGCTGTGATAATATGTAAGATCTCAAGTATTTTCATTGTTAAGTCCTTGTTAAACTGCCTGTTTTGATTACATATCCTTTCTGTCTGAGAAAAATATTCCATCATCCTGACTGTGCAGATGGTCATTGTCTTTTTTGTCACAGAACTAGAGTTTCTTTCCAGTAACAGATTAGGCAAACATGGAAAACCCCCCACCCACTATAGTCAAAAGCTTTTGGAATCTGGCTGGAGAGATCAAAAACTCCCAAATCTAAGAGCCAAATTGTATTTTCCCTCTTCACAAGCCACATTAGGTTTGCACATTCTTCCCATGAGATGTGTATGACAGCAACTGGACAGCTGGTGTAGATTTTCTTTCTTTTCACTCGTTACCTTCTACAGGCCAGAACGATGTGTTGTTTAGGTTCCAAAAATGTAAGATGGCTGGTATGCTGCTACTGCTTCCTCAGAGATCTGGGCTACCAGTTTCCATCTGGGTCATGACAACAATTTCATTTCTGATCTTTGTATAGGCCTTTCTCCAAATAATTATGTTCTCTTGAGAAAAGCTCTCTGTTATTTTTTTGGGTCAGGTTTCTGTTAGCCAGCTTGCTGCCACTCTGCAGGTTCCCTATGTTGTACTTTCTGTAATAAATCCTGATTCTGAGCCATAAAGAAAATCAGTGAATTTCCCTAGGAAACATGGAGGTGAATTTGTGGGTTAAAACTATTTTTTTACTACTATATATGTAATTAATGTTATAGTTATATATAAAGATACATAAAATATAATTAAAAATAAAAAGTAAAAATAAAAATAAAAATCCTAAAAGTTTATGGATTTATTTGGCATGAACTTCTATAGGCTATTAAACAATTTCAAAGTTTCTTGGTTTTGTGTGCAAGATTTTATTCACTGTCAAATCAATTTCTATCTTTCTCTTGATTACTTGCTGTAGGAGGAAATTGATGTAATAATCTTAGGTCCTGCTGACAGTATGATGTATCTCATAATGGGTCTGTCTGTTCATAAAAATTCTCTTAAAATTCCAGATAGATTTTTTCTTTAAACATTACTTTCTTCTACCATTGTCTGTGTTCAATGCAGAGAAGGGTCATAATACCTATCTTACTTATATGGAACATATTAAAAGGAGTAATTATCATCTAAGAATTTTCATAGAAACAAATATTAGCAACAATCAGTCTTTACTGCCAGCTGAATAAATGTTTATATGTAGTCTGGCCCCAAATGTTGGACTTTAAGGAGAGAACATATATGTACTTAGGGATCTTTATACTGATTTGAACAAAATTATTTTTTTATGGCTTTTACCCTTAAGTTGCAAATGTAAATGTTTTCTCTATATTTCACCATGAGAGGCTACTACAGCCTCTGAAAAGTATTTTTGCTTAGGATGTCTCACAAAGCTCAAAAATTCAATGTGGAATTTTACCAAAGTCCCTTTATATTACCTGAAGAATATATCTGATTACATTTGAAGTTGAAAAAAGAGATACATAATTAGATTTTAACTGAAACAAAGAAATTATATTCACCAGTGTAACAAAATGTTCTTGTAATAAGTTGGCCTTCAAATTTTCTAGATTAATGTATTTTTGCTACGTCTAGTTCTGCAAGTTTTCCTTTTCCTTCCATGGGACTCTTTTACTGTCTGGTAGAACAGTATTTCTTGTGGGTTTTCTTGCATTTAGTTTCTGCATATAGTCAGTCCACTGTGAGCCCATGAACAGTACAGAAATGAGATTTATGCTGATGCAATACTCTAGCTTGCTGTCCTTTCCCAGGAAGAGATGAGGAATTGAAGTGAGAGCAGCAAGTGGTACCCAGGCAATTCACTTTGATATCTGAGTTTTAAGATGTAACAGAACTAGTACTGCTTGCCATAGAAATGTACCATAGAAAATTACTGCGTAACCAAAGCCTTGATTTAAAGAAGCCAGCCAAGCAAAGTAAAGAAACAATAAAGAAATGAACTGAAGCAGCTGAGCAGGCAATGTCAGGATGATGTATAACCAGGAGTACTGTCCTTAAGAAGTTCATAAGGCAGTCACGCAAGAATTTTGGGGGCTCCAAACAGAAATAACTACCAGAGACCCTTGGTGAAGCCCCTCAGAAACCTTATATATGCATATATGCTAACTAGTGCTAGGAAATTTCATGAATATGTAACAGGAATGCAGGCAACAAAAATGAGTAATCATGTAATGCCAACTTATAAGCTGTAGCTAAGATACCTCGGTGTGCACTTTTGCAAATGATTACCAGTGCCTGCAGCATGCTGAATAAAGAATGCTTGTCTGCTAAAACTCACAAAGTGAGTCAAAAGTTTTTTCTAAGTGCCAGTTTTAGGCAATAACCTGGCTGCTGTTCCTGCCTCCAGGAGGCAGAAGAAAAGAGGAAGCAACATCAAATCAAGGCTTAGAAGATCTCCTCTGTCGGATAACACCCTCTTGGCTTGTCTCTCTTGGAAAGGTGGAAACTGATGTTGGATTTGGGTCAGTTCTTTAGCACTCAATATTACCACTCAACTGTAAGCTCAGTTATTTTGTTTCAGTAAGTTTTTCTTCCGCACACTTTAAGCTTCTTCTGCTTTCTATCTCAACATATTGAATTTCTTTATTACTATAATAATGTTTCACGTCACTGCTGATACTAATGTAATGTAGTTTTCCTGATGGTATTACCAACACCGATCTTTCACATAGTCCTTTTTTCCTCTAGATTGACTTTGATGCTTAAAATTTATTTGAATTCTTGTTACTAATTTTTCTTCTTGCTCCAATTTACTGAAAATATTAATTACACACATGTATTCATATATATATATATAGAGAGAGAGAGTCTACAATAAAAGAATGTCCATATTCAAGAGACAGTTCATCATGATTCGCTACGTTTTCTTTTGGTTTCACAGTTTTGAAAAATTGCAGCAAGACTGGAAAATTCCCTTGTTTTCCTCCATTCTTTAAGAGTCAAGAGTTTCAATTACAGCAAATTAACTGTACTGTTTTAGTATTTATCTGTCTGAGAGTCACAGTCATTCCACATGTAAAATGAAAATAAAGGGAGACTTTTCATGAACTGCATTGATTTTGTCATAGTGGGATCTCTGGTGGGTGTATCTGACACAGGGAGCTTCTAAATAGCCATAAAGTAATTAATACTTCTTCTAAGTGGTTTAAAGGCATATCTCTGTCTTTAGTTCTAAGTTCCCCAGAGCCTTCATGACTTATCTGACTCCTGCCTCTTAAAAAGAGAAAAACAAAGTAATAAGTTTACAGTTGTACAAATATATTTCTGAAGTATGAAGTCTACTGATATGACATATCAGTAGATATGTTCAAATTTTGGCATCAGACACACAGGGTTAGCAATAAAATTTGTAACAAGAGTTTCATTATGACTGTGTATCTTGGTTTTTGAGAGAGAAATTGATAAAAATTAGTGATGCCACTGATAAGATTGGGATATATTGTGAAAATTGTCTGGTTCTGCTTTAAAAATTTACATTCAATTTGCATATGTGAAAAAAAGATCAAATAACTTAATTTCCCACACTCCCAAACTAGAATATGGTCTATTCAATAGAAAAGTCTTCAGATAGCCTGCATTTTCAAAGCTGAATAGGAAATGTCAGTGATGTAACTATAGAAATACAGTGATGAAAAATAGATTCCATTTCTGTCATGCACATTTATTACTTGATAAAAGAATAATAGAAAGAAAAAGAGGAAATTGAAGCTCAAAGGAAAAAAATTATACAAAGGTTGGGGGTTTTTTTCCATTTACATTGTCTCCAGATTTGTCAGTCTTGAAAAATTATGTGTTCTTTTGAACATCTGTGTCTCACGTTTTGGAAGAGAAAAACTTTGGCATTTCTTGTGCTCAGAACTCTTCTTTGATAAGTTTTTTTATCTGCCAACCAAATAACTTCTATATTTACTACTACAAAAAGAAATAAAACTTCATTGCATAATGTTATTGCTCAAATACATCATAGTAAGATAACATTTTTATGAAAACTGATCTAAGAGATTTAAATCTATATTTTTTAAAAATTATCAAATTTTTCCTTTTGCTGCTGCATTGGAGCAGTGTTTTGGCTTTGCAAGGTATATTCTCCACTGTATTATATATAACTGTGCAGAAATTGTCAAAACTAACTATATGCAGTCTTGTGAAAAGCTAGGCTTTAGTGACTTTGAATTCTCGGTCTTATTCCTGAATATGGTAACTGCTTGTCTGATCTCACACCAATACATCGTGTATAGACTTTGCATTCAGATCCCTGTATATTTACTGCTGAGACTGACATAGAATTGTCCTGAGAGAAGATAACCACATTGATATAAAACCTGAACTAAACAATAACGAATAAATGTTGTATCTGAAGGTTTTTGAACACTGATGCTTTTGACATCAACAGAAAGGGGAGACTCAGAACTTTCTGTATATTGTTTTTAATTCTTTAGGGTTTTCCTCCTTTATAGCAATTGTTGGATTCTCTAGTTTCCAGTTAAAAAAAATATAGGTTGAGTGTTTTAGAATTTTATTTCAGGTGCAAAGTAATACATGCATTTAGGAGATTGCTTTTTTAACAAATGTGGTGCTATTTTTTATTGTGTTAGAAATTTACATGCAGAAAAAAGCTGCATGACTGTAGCATGAAACTATGTAACCAGGAGACTCAGTTTTGTCTCAAAAGCTTTGCCAAACATCTATTATTAAAAATAAGTAAATGGATGTGATTGAGATTTAAGAGAATGAGCAGAAACCATCTTCTATCTCCTGTCCTACATTTTAAGATTGTGATCCCCATGTCTTAAGACATCTGAGGAATGGTTTATTTTAATCCTTCAACATTACCACTGCAGATGCCAGCTTTCATCCTTCAGTTTCAACAAATACCCATGCGTGATGCAATTGAGAGTCCCTGAAATTACTATTTGTTCATAGATGACCTGATATGTCAATAAAAAAAGATCAATTTGGAAAAGGACACCTGCAAAAATCCACTACAAGAATACAGTCAATTGGAGAGTTTGACTTAGGATACTAAAAACAGTTGGCTTATTTAATCCCTTTATTAGAAGGGTGTTTTTTGTTCTCTGTCATTTGATCAAGTGAATAAATACTAAGGAAAGCAAAGAGCTATTAAAGTTTAAGGATGATTTTGACAAAAGAATAAATGAGTATAAACAGACTTTGAATAAATTTAAGGTAGATTTTAGAGGAAGGTTTTTAGGCATTGCGAAATAGATGATCTGGAAAAAAAGCCTTTACATAAGAATAACTGTGGAAAAAAATGTTATTAGTTATAAGAAAGAACTACTGTTATTTATAATCAGCAGTTCCACCGTTGCCTTCAGTTTACAAGGACTGTAAAGACAACTCAGAATTTCTTGTGTCTCTCTACCCACTTTCTTCTTAGTGTGACATAGAAAGTATGCAGTTCATATGTTCTGTGAATCACATTGACACGAAGGTCTCAGACCTTTGCTTAAAGCTCTAGGAAAGATTTGTAGATACAGGGAAACTTGAAGATATCATACATTTTAATGTAGTAGGATCATTGTTTCTCAGTCTTTGTACAGACATTCTTATACTGTTGCAGTAATGTACATCTATATCTTACAGATCAATCCTATAGCTGATAAACTAGCATATTCAAGTCACAAACACTTTCAATATTAATCTTTTAAATCTTGCAAGGGAAAATTACTTAAAATTTTTCTTGTTCTGCTGGTATAATATAAAGCTTAGCCTATAAACTAGTGTTAATTACTTCATCAAAAAGCCCTGACCTTATCTGTAGCAAGTTTCTTTTTCTCATATAGAAATACATAGGGCAAATCAGTCAGTAACCTTAAAGCTTCCAGCTTTGCAAAGATATAGAGGTGGAAATTACACATTACATTTTCCTATAGGGAAGCTTCACAGACACACTGCTGCAGAGAAAGAACTAAGCAATGTGTGAATTCAGGTTTGCAGAGAAAACCATACTGCCAAAGCCAAAGGCCCTGGAAGCCTCACAGCTTCCTCTAAATGTCTTATAGCTGAAATATTGCAATAGTGGCACACTGAAATGTCTTATATAAAAGGTATTAAAGGTAAGATTGAAATTAATGTCCAAGGGTATATTTAATATTCATGAAGACAGAATTATCAGAAAGTACCAGATGACTAAGTAAACGTCTCCTAGAACTGAACATTGAAGAAAGATAAAAATCTTTCTGCTGCAATTTAACAAATGTTAACCAACATTATCTTTACTGATATCTATTGTGATCATTCATATTAACAGCATAAGAAATGTATAACACAACAGAGAGTGATTAATTAACTTCATAAAAACCGTGACTGCTAGGTAGATATTAACCAAATAAAAATCCAGGATGTTTTGAATTAGTTACAAAGGTAAAACAAGCATTAAACTGGAAGCCAAAATGGTAAAGAGGTGATGGAAAACTAAAAGCTCTTCTACTCTTTACCACTATAGCAGTAAAGCTTTAACAAAGTGACCTGGGAATCACCTGGGAAAGTGAATAGGAATTACCCAGGGTCAGATTTTTTTGGATGTCATATGTCAGAAAACCGAGGAACAAAATTGTAAAAGTTGGCACAGAGGCACAAGAAGACCTTTAGGATAGTGGTGATTGGCGGTTCTTTTTCAATAACACACAAGGTTACAAACCAGGCAGGAAGAATAATTAAATTCTTGGAAAAAAACAGAACAGAACATGAGTTAAAAAAAAAAAAAATCATATGGGATGTCAAGTCCTTTGTAACAGTGCATATAAAGATGAAGCTTTAGAAATCTGTTCTTGTTTTCCCTTACTTAGATGGATGTTTTTCAACTGATTCTGGAGAAAAATCATATTCATGTGTCAAGAACAGTAAAATACAGTTTCAGGCATCGTGCATGTAGATTTTTTCTTTTTCAGTGACCTAATACAAGCCCATGTTAGAGTATTAGGCAGAAGCTAGCAGATGATGAGCTTTGACTGCTCAAGTAACTTGAGAGAATAACTTATTTTGCCCAGTGCCAGTCACATACTTTAGGTCATTTGGCATAGATATTCCCTCCAGGCTTTTCATCCCTCTGTCTTACCCTCTTCAACAGCAGGAGCAACTCAGTTACATTCAAACACTTAAGTAAAATTAAGTATATGAAGTACCAGTGTGACAAAGACATAGACAAAGTTAAATCTCCGCATACCATATGCAGGACTTGCTCTCCAGTGGAGATCTCAGCTCACAGAAGCAGTGTGTGATCTGGGTCTTACTGCAAGCCTTTGTTTCCTACTCATAACAACATTGAACTCCCTTCCCAGCTCACCAGGGGACTGAGCCCTTTGCTTTCAGGTGAGTTCTGTTTCTGAGTTTGTCACGCTTTTAAGTGTGATTTGAAGCTTAACACAGTCCCTCTGGAAGTAGACTGAAAGTGAAGCTGCCATTAGTGTCTAGGAATACCCATGTCATGTAATGAAACCAGTAAGAAAAGCAGCACAGAGCTTGGCAAACATCATATGATGCTTTAACTAGAATTGTGCATTTATACCTTCCAAATGAACAATGTAATAATTAAATTGGAACAACTGTCAGAACTTCTTTAAATTCAAGTGGGAAAAGCATTGACTAATGCAAAAATTGTACACCTGCTATTCCCTCTAGGAAGGCAATAAAAATGTCTGAAATAGTGTTCAGTGTTTAAATCTCTCTGCAGTGTCCTTTTGCTGCTTCTCTACTTCTGGAATATGTGTGGAAAAGCTAGATTGGTCCTCAAGTATTAGCCCAGGCAAGGGGAAGGATCACTTTACTATGCTTGCTCCTGGGGCTGATTTGATGATGAGTTAGTTCCTCTAACTGCTCAATACTGTTTTTCAAGTCAACTTACTATTTGATGATCTGTTCTCTTCTTCATTTTAAAAATATTTAAAAAAAAAAGTCAAAATGCATAATCTTAATAAAGGTCTGAATATTGATACAATTGCTAAATTGCTAAATTTTTTTCTAAGAGTGGATATGCCATATTAGAATGAAAATTTGTATCGAATGATCCTATATCTTCTATTATAGAGCAAAGGTAAAAAAAAAATCATACAGAAATTAAATCCCTGGGAGAAATTACAATAAATGCTTTTTTATAATATAGGTGTCTTGAAAACTTGGAGAAGTTTAAAAAGAAAAGATGCAGAAATTAGAAAATCAAAAGTCAAAACCAAAATAAACAAATATGACCGGAAATTGCTTTAACAGTAACAACTACTTTGCTGTGTTAAAAAGCTCCCTGAAGATTGACTGAAATTAATATTTGACCTAGTTTGGAAGAAAAAACGTTCACCAAGTTATTTTCAGGCAAACAATATTTTGTTCACTGTAGAATTTGATTCTGCAGACAAAATGTTGCAAAGAGGACTTGAAGTAAAACACACAAGGGGTCCTGCAGATTTTTCTGACTACTGCAGCATGTCTATTATGCAAGAAAAGAAGACAGAGAAAAAGCTGGAAAAGAATATAACAGAGAAAGTAAAATGGAATTTACTGAAGATTTTTCTATACATGTACTCTACCACTAGATACTTACCAAGTCTATAGTAAGTATGGTAACTCTGAAACCCTTTTGCTTCTAACAAAGTCTTAAATTCACCTAAAAAGATCTCAATTTGCTCATGTTGAAAGGCCTAATAAAACTTCGGTCTTAAACTGAAGTTCTAAATGCTTGCTAAATTTCATATAGCTTCATGCTTTTTACTAGAACTTCATTCAAAATCTCTACAAATGATGTAACAAAGATATCAAGCTCAAACTTATTAATGCAGTAAACTGATACCCTGGAATCAGAGTAAGAGAGTAGTAGAAACATAGAAATGGCAGAAAGGGACTGCAGACTTCAGGGAGAATAATCATAACTTTGCTTTCCTGTTTAAATCAGGTGTTAGCTTATTGGAAATTTCAAATTTTCCAATAAGTTAATTGAACTACTGGAAATTTCACCATCACTCAAATTACATGCACCTCCAGATATCATATATTAGAAACCACGAATACAGAACTTGCAGTAACCTACAAGCAAGAGTTGAGTCAGATGAAACCTGGAATCTCTTCATATTACTTCTGTCCAAAACACATTTCTCAGTTGTGGGCTCAGATGTTTCAAGAGTTGCTAATGACTTCATGGAATTTTGCTGAGAGACAAGGACAGAAAAATACACTGAGGAAAGGTTTGCCTGAGAGTCTCTGCAGAATGAAGAGAACAGAGCAAGTGTTATCTCCTAGGGGTGAATAACAGGTAACATCCTCTCTCTTATACCACCCACAGTACAATTTTCTTTTTCCTAAAGCTCTTCAATTATTGTCTCCTATGCAGGAACACTTATTTATGAACACCTACATTTTCTTTCTGTTCACTTACATCACTACTGGGAGACTAAGACCTTTGCTTAGCTTTCATGTACAGAGAGCAGGAAAAAACTGCATTATCCCTGGTGTAGATCTCTCTCTGTAATGCATGCTATATTCTTCACACTGCTCCTTTCCTGCTGCCTGTGAACCAAGGACCAGAGGCTCAGGTCTCACACTGGACAGGTCCATAACCTTGACTCAAACTACTAAGGAAGAGCTTTAAGCAAGTTCATAGAGTGATAAGAAATCAAAGAAATTACACTGTCAAGATGAAATGACTAGCAAATCAGGGAGTTAAAAAAGAGATTCCTCCAAGGGAAGGTATAAATATCTCCAGGAAAAAAAACTGGGACGTTAGTTGGGGTTGGATTAGTGGGTCATTACATAAAGTTATCAACATCACCTGTGCTGATGAACTGGCTGAAAATTACATCTCAGCAACAGGGAGGAGCTAATTCACAGCAGCTGCAGGGGCCAGCCCTTTTCCACCTGTCTGGCTTCTCTGGGCAGCAAAGACTCTTCAGGTGCTGTGTCGGAGGAGGTGAGTAAGCTAAGAGTTAGCCTAACAGATTGCTAAATCCTAGCCATCTTTTATATATTAGTCAGTAAATACCTGCTTGGTACTTTTAAGTTCTGTATATTCTACTCTCAGAGATTCTTTGCACCCAACTAAACAAACCTGAACAAACTGATCCAGAAGAGAAAGTTTTCTTGTGTACTTGTGAAAAAAAAAACCAAACCCATAACTATATCTCTACCCGTGAAACACTAAAGTATATTTGGAACTGAACGGAAGATGGCAGATGTTTAATACCTCTTATAACTTGTACCAGGGAGCACATTTGGAGAGGAAGTGAAGATTATTACACCCAGTTGGAGCTTCAAGGAGAACTAGTATAAAGCATAAAGTCTCCCCATCAGAATTTGCTCAAGAAGATACAGTAGTTAATAACACTTCTACTCTTAATACACTTAATACTCTTAATACACTTCTCCATAAATGTCATTCAACCAATTCTGAGAATTTTTCAGCGACACTTTGACAAATCAGGAAAATTCTTTCAGCAACATCCTCTCTTTCCCCAGCAGATCTAATATGTAGTTGATTTTGTCTTCTCCATGCATTGAATTTCT
>JAWWLV010000179.1:19937179-19961058 GCA_035041135.1 Platyrinchus mystaceus
TCTTTCAGCAACATCCTCTCTTTCCCCAGCAGATCTAATATGTAGTTGATTTTGTCTTCTCCATGCATTGAATTTCTTGCTCACAGTTTATAGACTGTCTACTACAGTTCAGGTATAATTTAGACACACTTCGACTAAAGTGGAATCACAAGTATATGAATTAAGCATGTGCACAGGGGCCTTTGATTGCTTCTGTAGTCTGTTCAAATAGTCTTCAGATGGGCACAGGCTCAACCTGGCTGCTATCTTTAGACTAACTTCACAGAGCTACCTGCTTCTGTTCCAGTGTGCACAGCTGCAAGAGGAGTAACATCTTACCCTTAAGGAAGAAGAACCTACTACAATCACATCACCTTTCTTTCTAGTTTCCCATATAAGTGCCAAAATGGTGATTTTTTTTCTTTATGAGACTTTATAACTCTAGATCATTGTTGTAGGACTTTAATGTTAAAACATATCTTCAAGCCTGCATAGCCTAGAACTGCAGTTTCCAGCACCAGCATTAATTTTTTTGACAAATGCTCTAAGGTGAAGTGGCATTATTTTTAGAAATCAGTATTACAGCTTGGTCAGGGAGACTGGGGCGTTCACTCAGGGAGGTTCGAGACAGGATTGCAGGTTGAACCAGAATGAACACTTTATTAAAATGGTTTCCCCTTTATATAGGGGAAGTGAGGGAATCTTTTGGAAAATGGACAACAAATATGGAAAGGGAAGGAGGGGCTTTGCCCAAATTAGGCAACTAGGGGAGGAGTTACAACCACTGTAGGGATGAAGAGGGAAGGGTTACAACCATATAGGGAATTAACCAATGAACAGTCAGGGATGAAAAAGGGGCAAACAGCTTAAGGGGATTTTTATAAAAAACAGGGGGTATAATAAGCAAACTCTGTTTTAACAGAAATCTAGAACTCTATTAGTAAAGTCCATTGTATCTAGTCTTCAGTTGGCTGTTTCAAGGCTTCAATCCATCTTCTGTATTGTTCTTCATCTCCCTGCCCATCTTCCACAAATAAGGTCAGTGGATAATTATGGAGGAGCAAAATCCAGTTTCATCCATGTTAGTCTATGTGCTGGGTTTTTTTGGGGTAGAATTAACTTTCTTCACAGTAGCTAGTATGAGCTATGTTTTGGATTTGTGATGAAAACAGGGTTGATAATACAAAGATGTTTTTGTTATCACTGAGCAGTGCTTATACAGAGTCAAGGCCTTTTCTGCTTGTATTGCCACACTGGTGAGGGTATTGGGATGCATGCTGATCCCAACTGACCCCAGGGATGTTTCGTATCATATGATATCATGTTCAGGATATAAAGCTGGAAGAAAGGGGAATATTTGTAGTGATGATATTTGCCTTCCCAAGTCATCATTACATGTGATGGAGCCCTGTTTTCCTGGATCCTGCTAATGGGAAATGGTGAACACCTGCTTGCTAATGGGAAGTGGTGAATTAATTCCTTGTTTTGCTTTGCTTGTATGATCGACTTTTGCTTTACCTTACAGAACTGTCTTTATCTCAACCCATGAGTTTTCTCCCCTTTCCACCAGGGAATGGTGAGCAAATGGCTGGGTGGTGCTACTTGATGGCTGGAGTTAAACCATGACAGTCCTTTTCCATGCCCAATGTGGGGCTTGAAGGGTTCAAGGTTATGACAGATTTGACTGGAATGTTCTAGATCGAATTTATAGCTGTGTGCTGTTTAGCAATTAATCATTAGGCTCCTCTGCTTCCCATGGAACTTGCATGCTTGACTGTAATATAATTGTCATTAGTGGCCACTTCTTCTTCCACTGCTTGCATTATTGCACATTAAATATGTGCTGGGGAAGACGTTCTGGATTATTCCTGCCCCAGGCAAAGGCAAACTCACTCCCAGGACTGCTTTTGCTCAAGGAGCTGAGTGTACTTGGTGGGCAATGTGGGAGGATGTGGGAATCTAGTGTGTGCCTCAAGAGGATTTAAGTTTGGGGGAGAGTAGCCAATTAATTAAACAGAATTATATTAATTGTAATATAACACTGTGTATTATCACTTCTATGGAGGTTATGTGCCCAGTACCACACCAGGTGCCTCACGGCATCCATCTTTGCTGCTCTGGATGCAGGGATCTGAAACCAATTCCCCTTCAATCAGAACGTTAATGAAGAATGAACTTTGATGAAACTGAACAAGCACAGATGCGATGGGAACAGAATTAGCTTCAACATGCAATAAACCAACACAACACACCATTCACCCTGCCTGAAAGACTGTTTTGACAGATAGAACCCAAGGTCTGGGACAAAATTAACTCAACTGCCCTTTATAGAATTGGTCCATAGACTGAGGGAATGATATCTGTGAGTATATCTATCAAAGGACGGGAAAGGTGATGCAAGACACGAATGATATGGAATAAGGAGTGAAAACTGTCCTGGTTTTGACTGTGTAAAGTAAGATAAGCAGGTATTCCCAGGAATGTCAAGGCAGTGGAAAGAATTCAAAAGTTTATTTAGAGGCCAGAACATGAGAAAGTTACAAACACTTGACAGTGCACCTGACACAGGGAGAAAAAGGCAAATTCCCACCCTCTCAGGACATCTTTATCATCTCTGTTTCTCCCCTGCCTTCCCAAGGCCTCTGTACACGTCTGTTAGGGCTATTTCTCTCCAGCACAGGAGAGAGAGAGATAAGACAGCTCTCTCTACAACCCCCTCTGGACTGCAGATGGGAGAAAAACCAACATCTAACCCTCTTGAGAAGGCACTTTGCAAACTTCCTAAGGGAAAAAAAGAATTTCTAGCTCTCATTACAAATTCTTGTGAAAGCAAACTTTTATTCTTAGTAACTGGCACGGTGCTGTGGTTTGGATTTGCTACGAGAATCATGCTGTTAACACACTGAAGTTTAGGCTCCTGCTAAGTAATGCTTACACTAAGTCAAGGGACTTTGAGTGTCTCCTGCTCTGGCAGTGGGGAGCTGCAGAAAAAGCTGGGAGAGAGCACAGGCAGGACAGTTGACCTGAACTAACCAAAGGGATATTCCATACTGTAGAATGTCATGCTCAGCATATAAACTGGAGAGGTTACCCAAAAAGAAGCTGATTCATTCTTGGGAATGGGCTGGTTACCAGTCAGTGGGTAATGAGCAATTTTATAGTTCTTCACTTGTTTCTCGGGTTCTGTTGCTCTCTCTCTCTCTCCTTATCATTACTATTATTACTGTTTTTATTAGTAATATAATTTGATTATTAATAAGTATTTCATATCAATTATGAAACTGTTATCTCAACCCATGAGGTTTACCTTTTCTTTCTGATTCTCCTTCACTGAGAGGAGTGTCTGTGTTGCAGGGAAGATGGGGAGTGAATGAGTGTGTATGTGGTACTTTGGCACCAGCTGGAGTGAAAAAAAAACCATTTTACTTCAGATGTTTTCATAGAGAAGATTGCAAAATCTTTAAAATGCTAATAGAAATTAACACTTTGATAAAGAATTAAAATGAAAAACTGAAAAATCAAAAGGAGAGTGAACTCTTTTGCTTCAAGGGATTTTATATTTTAGTGTTTTGATTTGTGACAGGTAATTCTCTGATCTCTAATACCAGCATCCATTTCTTACACATCTATATATTTTAATTCTATTAGAAAACTAAAATAATGAGCAGCATTTAAGAGAAGTCTTACAGACCTGATTAAATGGGAAGAAAAAGAAAGAATGGATGAAAAGGATTTTCTGAATTAAAGAAAATTATCTTTACACATCTTCTCTGAGTACAGAATCTGATGATCTATCTTGAAAACGTAAATATATAGCCCAGCATTGAGGAAAAAGAAAAAAATAGTTTCTTGGGATAAGATTGTTATTTGAAGGGTTGTAATAAGTATTTTCCCATTTAAGGTCCAAGAGCAATCTATGTCTCTATTTCTTGATTGATCAGCTATAATAATCTTATGTACATGAGGAATTGTTATATGTTTCAGTAGTCTTTGAATATACCATCAGCAGAACTCTTGTGTCTGATGCAAAAGTTGTATTTTATATACATATATATTTTGAAGCAAACACACACATATCTGTGTATGTATATATATATATATATGTCTGTGTTTATTTCCAGATGAATTACTACAGGTGGCACACATTCCACAAGCTGTCATGCATTGGAACCTTGCCCTTGCTCAATGGTGCACCGATTTATGGTGATACTGCTGTATGGAGCATGCCTCACATTCAGGCTCTGTGCTTGGGTAATGCAGATCAGCTCCTGAAGTATAAGTCTTTGGAGATATCCCCACTGATGGATCTCTGTGTCACTGAATAACACAATGCCAATTGAATCTTTCAAGTCTCACCACCTGATAAAATATTATTTTTTTTAACATTTATATATGATTCAAAGACAAGACATTAGGTCAGGTCCTTGTGAATTTAAAACAGTTTTACATTACTCTGGTAAAAACAAACAAACAAACAAAACCCAAAAAACTAACATGAAAGAAGTCCAGATTGCCTTTATTCTTTATACAAAGCAATGTATACTTGTGACATTAATGACATTCCAAGTCTTCAAATTTTATTTCTTTTTTTGGTGTGATGGTGTGAAAATTAGAAATGCCCTATGTAAGCCCCAAAAAGCCTTCTAGGAAGTTGGTTGAGTTCACTGGCATATTAACAAGGGTAAACGAGCAGCCCTGTTCCATTCATCTGTTTCATCTTTCCTCCCTCTGGCTAACTGTGCAAGGTTATTCACCTCACTAACCTGATTCCAGCATGTTGAACCAAATGGAAATTTAAGGAGAAGACTCAAAGTGAAGGCTATCATTAACTCTTATGCTATGTTCTCTTATCACTAAGTGACTTGCTGTTAAGCTATGGCAGAACAGGAAACCATGTAGAAATAGAAAACTGGATATGGACCAGCTGCTAACGGGCTTTTTGTCTGAGGAAGGAGTATAATAATGGTCCAAACTCAATTCCCATTCTTTCCTCTTGTGCCTGACTACTTGATAGAACAGATATCATCTTAGTTATCTCTTGTGAACACCAGGGTTTAAGAGTAAAAGCTCAAAGAAACTATTACAGAGAACCAAGCCTGAGAAATATATGTATTACTTCAGTCTTTTTCTGCTATATCAAACGGTGACCTGAAAGTTGTTTGGATATCAAATTACCTTTTGGGACAGATAGAATATTTTTATCCAGGAGATTAAAAAAAGTCACAATCAAGTAACTGATTTTCTGGTAGTGGGAAGATGTATTGTTTCAGAATTGATTAAGCTTCCAAAGTTATATCATGTGTGAGGAAGTATAAATCCTGCCCAGAGATTCATTGGAGAAACTCTTCTCCAGTTGTTTCCAAATTATGAAAAAAAATTTGGAGAGGATACTGGGTGATACTGCAATTATCATGGAGGAAACAGTTTGTCTGAGACAGGCCAAAGAAAATAACATAATTTTCAGTATGAAAATTTGTTGTTTGTCAGCCTGTTGCCAGATTTTAGGAACACTCTTAACATGGATGGAGTTAGGTTTAGAAAGGAGATGTTTATTCTGTTCAGGGTGCAAGGTGGAAGTTTTTCACAAATCAAGCATGACAGGAAATAAAAAGCCAAAGAATTTTTACACTCAAATTGACATAAACCTGTCTACCTAATGCATACTTACGAGCTATCTGATACACAGTCATTTAGCTTACACAACCTGATACTTGTTACTATGCCTGTGTAGTCTCTGGTTGTCACTGATGGTTGTTTGGGGAGTTGTCCCTACTCAGTTTAAAGAAAAGTTGTGCTCAGGATGTGCAGAACACGAGACTGTGTGCCAAATAAGATACGATCTGCAGTTCTGACGCCAAGCAGGACATAAAATACAAAAGCTTTCCATAAGCATTATGCACCACCTGTTTTAAACACCTGATAACATTCATTTGCATTCAAAAGAGGGGTTAAAGATGAGAATGATACCATCAGCTGCCATCTGTAACAGCGATCAAAGGAAGGGATAGAGAATTCTGTTTAAAAAATATCAAACCCACAGATACCTTTGCAGTAGGTCCATATTATCTTTTTTGCTTCTGTTGACTTCTGTGCAAAGCTGGGATATTCAGCCAGTTAGACTAGAATTCCAGTCCAGTTTTAAAATGTTCTCCAAAATCCTTGGGCAGAGGTGATATGAAAGGTATAATATTACAATGTATCAAAATACTTAAACCTAGAAAAGTCACTGCCTGCTTTAAACTGTGTTCTCTCGCTGGTATGTTTAGAGATCGATGTAATTAAATCAACACAACCTGTTAATTCTGAAGATAGGATCCTATAGGAAAAAAAAAGAAAAAGGAATATGGTTACCAATCTGTCTCACCCTCTTTTCCCATTTACTCTACTATACAGATTACTTCAAAGCAAGCAGAATATATTTGGTGACCCTGTTGAGTGAAAGGGTTATTTGTGTACGAGTGGAGAAAGCAGATGGTTTATTTCATTTGTGAAAACCCCTTTTCGCTCCCAGCTGGAAATGTTGAAAAGTGGGAAAAAATGTCAGTTCTGCTTTTGGTACAAAAAAATCTCATTGCTCTCGGCAGTGACCTCAGCTTCGAAGAGGAGGTGTTAGCCTTGCATCATTTCACAGAACTAGCTGATCAGGAGTGGCATTAACCTAACTTTAATAGAAGCTCGTTTTAGCTCTCTCAGCCAGAACAGAGTCAAAGTGACATGACACATATGAATGGTGCAACAATAGAGAGATTACATTAAAGAAAAAAAAAAAGGAAAATGCTAGACCTTCATGAGGGCTCGGGCCAGAATATATATAGACGGAATATTAACTGCAGCACTGGAAATTGTTTGCCAGCAGTTCTTATTGAAACTGATGTAGCTTGAGACCTCAGCGTTGTAGTTTAGAGACACCACTGTAGATCCATAAGTAATTAAAAATCATAGCTTACTTTAGCACAATACAATAATAATACAACAATAAACAACATCATAACATGGCTAGGAAATGTTTTAACAGAATATTTCAAGCATTTCTGTCTAGGCAAAAGAAAAAAGAGGTACTACTGATATGGTAGTTATTTTTCTAAAATGTGAAGTAAAGCTTTTTTCTCTGTAAATGGTATATGCTTTGATTTTTTTTGTAGTTTGATTTTGGGTTTTTTTTCAAGCACATTCAATTTTATATATATTTTTCTGATACAACGTCTTTCTGATATTTTAATTCAATAATTGTATGTGTAATTAAATATCCTGAACAAATATTACACCATTTATATAGTTTCTAGGTTATAACTAATGTTACTAAAAATATACTCAAGACAGTTTAAAATACTGTAGTTTGAAAGATATAATTCTTTTACATTTAAATACATTTTTAATGTGAAATTTTAAATTAAATATTAAAAGAGGACACAGTGGCTGATTCTTCTCTTTTTTAAAATTTTATGATTTGAGGAAAAATATACACCACTAGGAGTCTTTCCACTAGGAGTCTGAATTGAATTCCCTTTGATGTTCAGTGATGCAATAGGTAGTGTCACTACAAACAACACAAAGCAGTGAACAGGTCTACCCCATATGAAGTTCAGTGGTGAAATTAAATCTCTGCATAGACATACATTGTTACTGCAAATATGTATGTGCTCTGCATAGTGACCCATTTCCTAGTGTCATCAGAATTATTGCACTGGTATACCAGGCATTATGTGTGGGTGTAGAATTATTCTATCTGTGTTGTTCTAAGTCTGTAGGTACCATGGCTCACTGAATCAACAAAGCAAGAGAAATGGTGAGAAACTTTCTGAGAAGAAAACTAGGCAGTTGCATCATGAGGTGTTGAAAAATAATTTAAGCCCTCACTGAATATCTGATTCCACAAGCTCTTGTAACTTACTACACCAACCGTAGTGTTTCACTAAAGAAAAATATAGAATATACCTGGTTTATACTCTTTATTTTCCCATTTTGCTTTATGTTTTAACACAGCCAATATTTCACTTTGCATTTAAAAATGTTCTCTTTATTTAATTCCTTCTTTAATACATCATGCTGAAATAGCTGGATTACTGCAGTACACAGAATACACTAGATATAGAGAGGCTCTTGTTTGATATTTAATAAGATAAAATTTCTATTTCATTACATTAAAGATTGGTGGAAGCATGGATGATGTATTGACTCTGTTAATGCTCTTAACTCATAAATAACAGCTGTTTCAGCTTTTACTAATTCCTCTTTTAATCCCTTTTCTTCCTTACACGACTTTGAAAAAACATTGCATGCAGTCTTACCATTTATATTAGTATTGTCTTTACATGAGATTTCTTTCCCATGTAAGAACTCTCTCTCCTTTATTTCTACAAATAATTACAGGCTCATTACTACTGTTGCCCTCTCCTCTGCTTTCATTGCTTTCCCTGAAACCAGCCATTTGTTGAATTTCATTAGCATTAATATATACAGGACAAAGCTTAAGAGTTCCTGTTACCCTGATTAGGACTAGCGTGTTACACTCTGTAGGTCAGAGGGGGTGAGTTTCTTCAGCAGAATTTTCCATTAATAAAATGAATATGATAATTCACCAGGAAAAGCTGCTGCTCAAAGCTTATTCTGTATATGTTGCATAGGCAACAATCACCAGGTAGTGTGCACGTGTAGCATTTTTGCTTTTCCTGAACAAAGCACTGATTTCAGAAGTGCCAAATGTGTGCTCTTACTGTTGGATTTCAGTAGGAGCTGTCAGCAGCACCGTTGAAGAACTTAAGCCAGATCTCGTGGGCTGTTAATGTTAAGAATGACCTCTGAATGGGTTTTTGCAAGTAGTACTAGACAAATATTAGTGGACAGGAAATTCTGAGAAAGTGTTTTTTAAGTTGTTCTGCAGTTATTCTTGGAATTTACCTGAATTTAGTTCTCCCTGTAAGAAACCTCTTGAAATATGAAGACTCACAACAGCTGACTCAAACACTTGAATTTTATTTTTTTAAAAAGTTCCTACATTTCCTTCAAGCTTGAACAATATTTAAAAAACAAACAAACAAAACCAACCTTAACTCTGAGATTACAATAAGTTTTTATTATCTCTTATTCTCACAGAGAAAGTCATAGATGAAAAAAATCTTCACTGATGCTGGAAACACACAGTCCCACTAGGTCAATATATTCTCTCAGGTCAAAGAAACAATCCCAGTGACCTTTTGAGTAACGAGTACAAAATAGTACACTTTGTCCAAAACTATCTTCAAAGAACTATCATTATATAACATATTTCAGAGGTAGGATGTGTGTTCAAATATCCTTATGCAGTGGAAAGAATGGCCAACTTCAAATAATTTTGGTTGTTTCATTACTGAACTTCCAGACCACAAAGAGCATAGTTAGCAGATTTTTAGTTTAGTGATTTCAGCAAACAGCAACTCTGCATTTTGCATATCTGAAACAGTAGGACAGTGTTCATTGCAGACTCTGTCATTATAAATAAAGAGCTAATTGCAAAATTCAGGTTTTGAAGCAGACTGTGTAATCCTAGCAAAAATGAAAAATCACATAAAATATTTTAATTTGGTCTCCTGTCTGACTCTGAACTAGCATTAATTAGATTCAGTGGTTTCTAAGACACATAAAATAGAATGAAGGCTGGCATGAAACTCATGGACATTCAGGGTCTTGTGTGTGCAACCCTGTGTAAAGCCAACTCTTTAAAAGCTAAGGGAATGTTTGTGTTTGTGCAAATTTGGACAGTGGTCCATTAGGAGGGCTGACATGGCTTTGTTGGAGACCAATTTCCATATATTTACTTTCCTGTCACCGAGTTCAAAAGGGTTTGTCCTGGCATGGAAAGCTGGCAGAGCAGAAGCAAACTAAAACCACTGTTTGGCAGTTTGACTACTGCCTGCTTCTACTTGGGAATAAATTCCCATAATAGCCATGTGACAGTGACTATAGTCTATAGAATCTTGTAAGAAGAAATTGAGACCATCTAGGGTTAACTCAATTGTGTTCATAAGGGTGTATAGCATGTCAGAGTTTTCTTTTTCTTTTCACAATACCAGTCTTGCTATAAATGTTCTCAAACAAAACCTATTGCCATTCTATTAAAAAGGGGATCTAAACAACTTTCCCAGCTCTCTGATGGGGCTTGATGAATCTGGATAATTATTTCTGTCAGCATGTTCTATTTTCTGAAAAAATCCTCCATTTAATTTGCATCTCTCTTTCCACGCTGAAACTTTTTGTAAGCTAGTGATATGTTTCTGTGTGCATTGGGAGTAAAAGTTGAGTAGTGCTTGGCAAAATACTGCACCTTTTTCTTATCCTATACAACTTCATGGAGAATTACAGTTGCTTCTCATTTTACTCACTTTGCGATATGCCTACTTGAACATCAACACTTCTAAATGAGATTCCCTGTAGAGTATAATGGGCAAAATTCTTAGTCAATTTTAGATGTTACTCCTATCACTGTGGGGGTCTTCCCTTGGATGAGGGCAAGAAATCAAACTGCAGTTACCTACATTATGGTGCAAAGCATTAACCACAACAGGTGTATCAGAGAGTCTTTTCATTTTTGGTTTGGTGTTCTTGAGAATCATCTCTTTAGTGGTATTTGTAAACATATTGCAAAGTTTAATGATCCAGGCTGTTTTGAGAACTTGCTGCTGTGCTGTTTCTCTCACATAATAAAAGTAGATTAAATCTAATGGATTTATGATTTTATCTCATACAAAATAAAAAGCATCTTATGTTTGACATTGCTTATTCTCTCTCTGTCTGTACTTCGATATCCTTGTTAATCAACTGTGATTACTCCTACCTGGGACAACTCTGGAATTTGTAACTGCAAACTATGTTGTTTTTCCAGTTCACTAGTTCGAACACCACAATCAAATTCATATCACAGCTGACATGTATTTTGGCAATCAGGGAAGAAGTAGAAATTTGCTATTAATAGATTGTACTACTCAGCAGTATAAATTGACCTCCAGGAAACCTCAGAAAAGGTCAATAGCCACTACAACCACAGGCACCTAAGGGTCTGTGAGACAGAAGTTAATCTCAAAAGCAGAAGTCAGAAACATCCTGCCCCACAGAAGCTGTTCATGTGGGTGAATTGTAGCAATATAACCTTTATTAAGACTCTGTCCTGATTTGGATTGATCAGAAACACTATTAGCTCAGTTGGTTAGAGCCTGATGGAAATAATGCCAAGATTGTGGGTTCAATCACTGTATGGGCCATTCACTTAAAGAGTTGGACTTCAAGATCCTCATGGGTCCTTTTCAAGTCAGGATATTGTATGATTCTGTGAAACAAGATATTTTATATCTAGTGTAAATCAGGCAAAAAAATGTGCTGTCATCACTTCTTCCTAATGCAATGTTTAAATGCTGATGACTTGGTCTAGAGGCTTGTTTTGTTTTCCACTGCTAGCTGACTACTGCTAAAACTCGTACACTTCCACAGTTTCACTAACCTCACATTTGGAAGCTATGAAGTATTCCCAAAACCAGAGATCATGCATTATTCATTATACTCTTACAGGATATAATTGAATCATGTTTATAGAGTCATTATACGTACATGGAAAAAAAAGTTGAAAGACTATAAGGTGAATAGGAGAAGGTTTAACCCCACAGAGAAACAGCAAAAACCAAAATATAATTCCACTTGCTAAGAAGTGCACTAAAATACTAGAGGAAGAATTATAAGAAATCGGAGCTATTATTCAGCTGAACATCATTCATTGTTTCCCAAGAGTTGTGGAGTTCTCTTTAATTCATCATCTTAGCAAGGGTGCATGACACAACTTAAAAATTTAGAAGAAATGTACTTAGAGAGATGTCATTTTATTACTGCTATAAATAGAACATAATTTGAAAGTTTTTGCATTTATAAATATTTCATGGGGTTTTATGGTGTGTTAGAATGAAAAAAGAACAAAGGCTTAGGGTCACAGTCAACCCCAAATGTATCTCTGATTCATCTCTGTTCACCCCAGGGAGATACTCCTTTCAGAAAGCCAGACAGAAAGTTGCAATAAGCTTGGCTTTCTGAAGGGTAATGCTGACAGAGGAAATAGTAGAATTTCAATCTTCTGAGTGCTTTCAATTGCTGTTGCAGACTGTGTTTGCTATCCAGCCTCAGGTCAAGTCACTCATTTTTTCTGAGACAAAGTCCACTCTTTCTCCTTTCATGAGCACTTGGCAGAGGACAGAGCATAAGCATTCTCTATCCTTGCTGTCACACTATAGCCTGACACAACTTTTAAAAAACAAGGTCCATAAATGATGGTATTTGCAAAATACTGGCCACCCTCACCCTGGAATGAATATAGCCTGTATTTAATTCAAGGATGCTGAGTGAGAAGGCCTTCTAGGGTGAATTTTCTGAGCAAAGCTTGTGTATGAAAAGAACTGTGCAATCGTCTTTCAAAGCTTCCCTTTCTAAAAAACACTCTAACAAATTATTCATTCAAGAGAGATGCTTCTGTGCTCTCGAAAAGTTCATTTTCCCCATTTTTACTAAGTAGTTCATAAAATATTTTAAATTTACATGGTGCAAGATGTAGGTTTTTCCCTTTTTGCCCCCCAACCTTTCTGAAAAGCAGTGAACTTTCAGCCTCTTTCATTTCCTATCACATGGAAAAAGCCTAGTTCGTAAGCACTGTGCAGAAATGAATAACCTGTTGCAGAGATATTTTCCAGCCTTTTGTTACTTATTATTTTATAACAGCAATGAATAATTCTCAATGTGGCAAGATTCATATATGTAGGGGGAGAGAAATGCAATCTTTCACCACACTCAGACATAGAACCACCAGAGCACTACTTCATTAGTTGTCAACCATATCACCCTTAATTAGATTCAAGGGTCCAAGATATCACTTCATGAGAAATTTAAAGTATGGGAAAGAGAGAGAGAGACAAATGGTGTAAGTGATTTCCTGTGGTACAAAGCATTTAATTAATTACCTAACATTAGGACTTTTTTTTCAGGCATTACCCTAATATTTAATAAAAAAACCGGCTCAGATTCTATAATGCTATCATCGGGGAGAGGTTTCTTTCCATTTATACACAGATGATTGTAATAGGTTTAGCAGTCTTTAATAAAGTTATACTTTGTCTTTCAAAAAACTTGAATATTGTCATCAGAGCTTGAATCAGTTATAATTGTACAAACCAGCTTTATACCAATGTGTATGTGTGCATGCACATCAGCATTTGTGTAAGCACATCAGCATTTGTACTTGCACATATGCAGAAGTCACAATTTTTGTATCTGATGCCAAATAGCAAAAGGACAACTATTAATCATTCACAGAGATTACTTAATTTCCTCTCTGAAACAAATAATCTATAAATTGTTGTTGCAAATTTTTTGAAAACAAAATCTTTCACGTCTCAGTGTTCAAGTCACTGAGTAGTTCACTAACCAATTTACATTTCTAAAAATACTCTTTTATCATTGAATCTACCCACCATTACACAGTCTTTCAGCCACATAGTTTATACATGCTCCTATCAGCTAACCTTACACAACAAAATTCATATATTAGGGTTTTTTTTATCTAAGGAGCCATGATGAGTAAATACATGGTTTGGTCTGAATCCTGGCACTATTATTTATTCCAGTTTCTTTCTAACCCTAGTGACTCTCTGAACGCTCATTGAGAGTAACAAATAATGGAAATTAAGCTGAAAATATTTTTTCTATGTTCTTTTACTGATTCTAGTCAACTATTCTAATTAAAGCACTAAAGACAAAGAATATATTATGACCTTCAAGGTGTTTTTCAGATATGCTTGATTTTGCCATGAAAACAAACTGACATGTCTTCTGTCTCTTCATGATGCATTCAATTTTAATAAAGGACAGTCCAAAGTTGACAGAAGTTCAAGAAAACTTTCTGTGAGATGGTCTTGAAAATTATAGCAGTGGTAGGTCAAGAACAGTGATTCAAAATGACAGAAATACTGGTGTAAACCATCTGGAAGAAGAGCAGTCAAAAGGACCATAACTACTGTTCCTCGGATTAAGTAAACTTTTTTGTGCATTCAAAGTCACCTCAGTCAGTGAATTCACAGAGACATTTTGATGCAAGACAAAATACTTAACTTATTTTTACACCAGCATTCCAGTCTTCATGTCATCAGTAGATGTATCAAATGCTGGAATATAGCTGTCCAAACCTAATCATCTTTACCTATTCATTCTTTGTGTTTACCTTGATTCAGAGTATGTGACTATGGACAATTCCATGGATGTTTTTGGTCACTCATTTTTGCACAAGAAAGTCCACAAGGTCTACTGACCAACCTGAATTTAAAGCATGCAAACATTGGAAAATTACATGTTTGAAGTGATCTGTCGGGGATATGGCGTGGCTTAATTACTGGAAGTTAGCAAGTTGCAAGTACCACAGTTAAGGCAAGACATGGGGAAAAAAATAAAATTACAGATTTAGTTCCTAAAACTTTATGATAACTTCCACTAGTTATTATAAAAGGTTGTGATTTAAAGAAAATATACTCCAGTGATCACTATTAACTAGAAAGAGCATACAAAAATAGGTGGACTTCACTGCCTACATTTCATACCATATAACACACTGATACCATAATCTGGTAGCTTTTCTCCTTTTAGTACTCAAATCCAGGCCACCCAACATTTCAGCATGAAATTGCCTGATTGTGACACAATAATAACTGCTGGCAGCAGGAAAACAAGCCTCTCTTAAAGGATTTATAGATTTCACAGAGTGCTATCTGGACTGCCACCCCTGTCCACATCACTGATTCATGAGTTCATCTCTGGTAAGACAGCAACAGAATTACTTTGACATAGAGAAGTGATAACATCTTAGGGGAGAAGAGGGTCATACTGTCACTTGGTGAATATCATAAAACATAAAACTCAAATGCTGTAACACTGTAAAAACCCATCAGGTATCTCAGAAAAAGAGGGCCTTTCTGCTGGGATTCTGTCAGGCAGCAATTTTTACTTTGATTACCTAAAGTCACTTCATCTGTCTCTCAGCATTACATTGTCTGTAACTTCTCTCTCTTTCTCAAAAGGTTATTGAATGAAGTGTCAATCTTTCTCCAACTGTATGTATAACCTTAAAAAATCAGAACTCTGTCCCTTTTTCCAGTAAAACTTTCAACAAAATACCACTCATAATACATTCAGACATGTATATTAGTCTGATTCCAGAATAGTTATACTGACCTTTACATATACCAGTGATAAGTTCTTGTGTTGAGGAAAATATTTTCCTGTCATGAGACTATTTCACAGTAAAGGCAGACAACCTTACAAATTAAAAAATAAAAATAAAAAATAAAGTGGTTTCTTCCAGGAAAAGAGCAGGGTTAGAACTGGAAAAGATCTTTCAAGAGAAATGCGCGTGAAAGTGATCACATCTTTCCAAAAGTAGGTATATATTACATTTGGCAACTTCATTTCACAGTATAGCCATTGATCAGCATTTCTTTGTACAAGGAAAGAATATATTGTATTTTACATTATTGAACTTATTTGACTGTTTCTGTAAAATGGTTTCTATTGCTGTTTGTATGCATTGATTTAGCACTGATCTACTGATCGCAAATATTATGGTGTTTAATAAAAATGCTAAGTATTTTTGTGGGGTTTTTTCTTCCATGTTTAAATTCCTGTTCAGGCAGTAACTGGTTATGCAAAACAATAGTTGCAATGTTCTTATTCATATTTCAGAGACAGAGAAATAGATATGCAGAGAAAGTTGTATGTCCAAGGCCAGAGACTGAATAAATAGCAATACTGGTGTTAGTGTTTTTAATATATAAACCACTTCAAAAGATTTAAGAGTGAGAAGGCTTAAATGTGTGGCATTTAAGAAACAAAGCCATTTTTATCTCCTTAAATATGTTTGTGCATAAATTGCCTCAAGGATTAAAAGATGCTTAAGTACTAAAGCCCCTTTAAAACCTTAAGCTCCTAAAATGTTTTATGAACATAGACATGATGGGTCACCCTGAGAATATGGAAATGGACTTTGATTCGATAACAGAGTTAGGTTCTAGAAGGAAAGAACTTGCTCTAAAAATAGACAAAGTCTGATCCTAAAAGTAAATATAAATCAGGCCAGTGACTTTGTGATCCTTGATCTGGATATGCTGACTATAGGCTTGTGAAAGGACCTAGAAAGAGTTCTTTCCAGACTGGTGATGCCTATGGGCATGCCAGTGAGACTGATGGAGGGGTCATCATCAGTGGAAGCAAAGCAAAGAGGAAAAATGGTTCAGTTCTGAGATGGAAATTTTTAATGATGACACCAGCAATGAACAGCTGCTCCTTATAATGCTGCACTCATAGAGCTACCTCTTTAACTGTGCCTGCTTATTAACTCCCTTAGTCAGAACAGTCTCACCCATTTTTTAATAAGTGTCTGCAGATTAAACTCTCGGTAGAAGATCCTAACTATGATAACTAACTAAAGAGCTCATTTAATCTGCAAGTTTAAATAAATAGAGGGAACAGACTACCACCTGAAAACTTTAAAAAAAAAATTCTAAAAAAATCAATGTTTGTCATTTTAATGACAAATGAAACAAATCCAAGTTCTGAAAGATATGAACTGCATAATAGATACATTTGTTGCTAAGAACTTGAAGAATGTATTTTCCTCCAGTAAATAAAAAAATAGCCTGTATGTATATAAAGCACTGGTAAACAAGAGAAATATCCACACTTGAACAGCTTCTAGTAAGCTATTTAAATTGTTTTTGGTGCAAAATAACTACCCTTCAGGTTTTCTGAAGGTGCCCATTTTAGATAGCTAAAGTGAAAAAATTTTAGAAGGATTCAAATTAATTCTTTTTGTCATTACCTCTTTGCACAGTCTGTTTCAAGGAAAAAAAAAAAGAATCCTTTCAAGCTGCTGAAAGATTGCTTTCATTTTAAACTGTCATACATTGCTTCCAAAAGGTAGTGTCAAACTCTGCTACGTGTGAAGAATTAAGGAGGCTATGCCAGCTTCAAAATGTCATTGTCTGATAGAAAATTTTTTTCCTAAGTGAGTCCATAAACTCTCCAGAAATTGTGTATGTGTGTGTGTGGTGACAGGAAAACAATTAGTACTTATGAAACCTCCAGAAAGAAAACTGAGTTTTATTTTTGCAGATGGCCAAGAAGAATTTAGTCATCCCATGACAACAGAAAGTTGTTCCTGCTAGTGCTATTAGTAATACAAAATCATTTTGTAGGCTTGTCTGCAGGTAGAACAGACCTTACATATTTATTGGAATGAGCTTGTGGCATACAGATCCTCATCATCTCAGAAAGATGCGTAGCTGCTTCACTAATCATCACGAAGTCAACATGGTCCAATGGAGAGTGTAAAGGAGTAAATGACAGAAAACCTATTTACCAGCTTAGTTGCTGATTAATTTTCAGGGAATTTTGGCATCTTCGTACAGAAATAAGTTTCTATGAGGCAAAATAAGATATGAATTTAATATATGCTATCTACTCTGTGTTACTTACTTACGTGTGAAAGGTATAATGATGAATGGAGTCAGGTTGTCCTATTTCAGACCATGGTTTTGCATATATTACTATTCTAAATTTCCTCTCGAAAACAAATCTTTCAGTAATTTTTCTTGCCTGTGTTTCTGAGGTCTTTCTAGGTCTGCTCCATTTATAGTGTGTGTAGGTGTTTATGCAGTAAAACAGGCAGAGTTCTTCACTAGATTTCAAGATTCCAGTAAGAGCATATTACAAATACACAGAGATATGCTTTAATAGTTTCCAGCTTCTAAATTACTGAATCATAATATTCTTGGTTTTTCGTAAAATAAAAAACTATTGTTGCTCTTTCCATATTTAGGTCTTAAAATTGAGATTCTGGTGGATTGAATTAAGATGGTAATGGCCAAAATTTGGCAGGCCTGAAGACATGAGTTGAAGCATGAAAAGACTTAAGCATAGAGATGGAGGGATATATGATTTAGATAAATAATAATTAGATTAACAAGAGCAACAGATTAATGAATTTGACCTCAAGAGGTAAGCTTTTGAACAAGATTTTTGGACAAGCATTGTTTCTCTAATAAAATAACAGCACGATAGTCACACTAATGTTCTTCAAGAATATTTTGTGTTTTCTGAATGTCACTTAGGATCTTAACAACAGTACGAGTTCACTCTTATGATTGCTCAATAAATAGCCATAATTTTTTTGCTTTGTCCTTCAACTCTCATCTCCTTAGCAAGAATCTCAGTACTATAACACTAGGACTAGCCTCCTCTTTGCCAGGCCACTCAAGTTATTCCTCACATTGCTCACCTCTCAGAATGCATTGCTTTCACTTGTCCATGCAGTGATGCTGAAAAATCACTCTTCTTTCTTTAGACACAAACAAAGCAAGGTGGAGGTCATGTCTACTTCTTACAATACAGAGGAGAAGAGCTTTTGACTGAGGCCCAAGCAAAACATTTACTTTTCCAAAGAAACTCCTGTCAAATGTGCCTGTAGCTGTTTCCCACACCAGTGTCACCTCTCCCTGTGATGGGGACTGGACTGTCACTGAAATTCTGCTCTTTGGGAGTCACAGAAAACTCCTCCATCTTAATATATCCCTGGCCAAAAGATCTTATGTCAGACTGCCTGTTGAAACTTGTTATGTGTTACCTACTAACTAACTGGTTATCTACCAGTTAATTTGGACATGTTTTATAACATTCATTTTGAGGGAGGAACCACTTTTCAGTGAGAAAGAAATGAAACTGGGAAACTAAAAGAAATGGAGTATTAGAAAGGAAGACAAAGTTCGTACATGAAATGATAGATTCAAATTTCTATTTCCATTTAATAAGAAAATCACACTTAGGCTGTGGAAGAATTTTGGCACCCACATTATGTAACTCATATGGTTTGAGTGTGAAAACCGTGTCCTTAGACTCAATATTTACTTTTTTTTGTTGCTGTTGTTGTTGTTTTTTTGTTGTTTGTTTGTTTGTTTTTGTTTTTTGTGTTTTTTTGTGGGTTTTTTTGTGGTTTTTTGTTTGTTTGGTTGGTTTTTTTTCTGTTACACAGTCTTTATTTATTGTTTTGATTGGTCTTTATTGTTTGGGGATTGACATGTTTGCCTTCTTATTCTCCTCTGTAGCTCTTCTAGGCTCACTCTAACAAAAACAAATGGTAATAAACTGAAGGTGTATGTAGAAGATTGCCCAGGAATGACAAAATTATTGGAATTAGAGGATGACTTACTACTGCATTTTGCCTCACACCGTATTCCCTCAAATGTCTGACATGAGAATTGAGACTATGAATAGCATATGTATACCACAGAAGAGAATATGTTTAAAATGTAGCCCCTATATAAAGTGAGAGACAGGAAGGATAGTTGATTTTTCTCAGAAGTGTCTACTTCAATTAGGGCAGGCAAAACAGTGAGACATTCTGGGCAGAAAAGCATTTCTGAACCACTACAAATTTTGCAGTACATGCGCAGAACCAGACAAGAATGATTTTTTTTTTTCCTGAGGCAGAGGAAGTCAAGCAACCTAGTATTTTTACAGTACAAGATAATTTCTAGTGCTGCAACCAAAGCACTTATAGTTGGTATTATCTACTTGGCAGCTTCCTTTAGGTAAAGTTGAAGCTAAAGCAAACCCCCATTAAATATGTTTTGCAGTTCCATACTGTTTCAAATTAGTTACTACCAGGAAGTAAAATAGCAAAGAATAGAATTGCTACTATTTCATGCTGTTTGAGTAATCTTTCACTGAGGAATAGGAAATGGATTGCAATACAGCTGGATTCTGAGAGACAAGGGTGTATTTTTATTGGAGTTGAAAAATGGGATCAAAAAGCACTATTTAGGTGACAACAATATGGACAAAAAGCCTGTTCATTTGCTAGAGAAGCTAAATATGCTGGATTTATTCAGTAGTCAGTGTTAGGAATGATTCCTATGCTGTGCCAGTGGGGAGGTGCGCAAGAAGCTGTGAAGGAGCACAGCCTGAACAGCTGATCTGAACTGGCCAAAGGGATGTTCCATACCATAGAATTTCATTCTCAGTACACAAACTAGTTCTCCAGGACCAGCCTTTCCTTTCACGGGGAAAGACCAGGCATTGGGCAGTGGGTTGCAAGCAACTGTATTGTGTATCATTTGTCCTTCTTGGTTTTCATTCCTCTCATTATTAATATTGTTATTAGAATCATGGAATCATCAAGGTTGGAAGGGACTTTTAAGATCATCAAGATCATACTACCGTTGTTGCTGTTATATTTTACTTTATTGCAATTATTAAACTGTTTTTATTTCAACCTGTGTTTCCTTTTCTTTCCAATTCTTGTTTCTATTTGGCTGGCAGAAGGGGGAAGTGAATGAGCAGCTATGTGATATTTAGTTGCCAGCTGGGGTTAAACCACAACAAACTAACACGCTTTCCAGCTGTGACAGCCAGAATAAATTCAAGCTAATCAGGGAATATCAAAACTGTTCTATTTGCAGTTATTCTTTCTTTTATAAGCTTCCAAAAGATTAGTTTAGTTTATGTAGGAACATTTTATTAGTCATAAGGGGAGTTCTGTTAGGCACTATCTAGAGCCATAAGATTAGCAAACAAATTTGGTCATTAATTTCAATTCAGAGTCATCACTCCTTTAATGAAGTCAGTAAATGCCACTGACATTTTTAATGATGTAAATTTTAAGTGATCACTGCACATCACATGTCTGCAAATTTAACTGTTAACAAGTGTTAATAAAAGTGGATATTTTTCCTGTTCTTGATACCTTGTGTAAGATCACAGTTTTCAGTCAGCCTGTTCTATAGCAGGAAGGGTGCATTTGCACATAACTGAAAAATTTAGGATTTTGCTAAAAAAATTGTGTAGACACTTGTGTACATTTAGCACAGCAGTGCAGTTTTCATTCCTTGTCATTCAAAGATTTACTATTAAAACTTTAACTTAGATTGCTTTTCAATTTTCATTTTTGAATTTCTGAAGATAATTTATCAATGTACTTCCCTTTATATTCTCTTCTGTTAATCTTTTGTTCATTTTCACCCTAGTACATGGACATAGTCCTTCTGGTGCAACACAGAAGGATTTTTACCTAGAATTACACTTTTTTGTTTGTTTGGTTGGTTGTTGTTTTTGTTTGGGTTTTTTGTTTGTTTTTAAATTACTTAAATTTTCTTTTGCATCCTTGTACTGATCTAAAATTAGTGACTGGACTATTAATGTCTCTTTAAATTTCTCAGGCTGGGGACAACTAATGTATTCCTGGCAGGAACCTCTGCAGCTGCAGTCCAGTACAAATTCACAGTGACTTTTTTTCATTTCCACAATGGAATAAATCTTCCTTTGTTTTCCTGTGATGTAAAAATGCTTCAAAATTATTAACATGAGAGGGAATTATGCGAAGACACTAAGAATCTGAACTACACCATACTTATAAACAGTCTCATTACTAACCTGCTGAAGGAATCTGATCATATCACAGCCTCGTGTAAAAATATTTTATTGGTGTATCAAAAATTATTTGACTCAGAGGAATGTTCTTAAACTTAACTAGTGTGCTGTGAATTTCTGAGATAATGAGTACTATACAAAAGTTCAGAATTGTTTAAAAAAGGCTCAGAGCAAGCCAGTAATTTTTAAAACATTTTCTGAAATTTAATGCTGCAGAATTTAGAATAAATTATGATAATCTGTGAGTTTTCAAACTGAATTTTCTTAAAACACTTCCATCATGGACCGTATTTAAAAGTACTGTAGAAGTGACCATAAAGATTCATGGAAATAATCAAGAAGAGATGTAAAGATAAGAAAACAAACCACTTTAATTTATAGGTATCAAGAAAAGATTACACCTTTTGCCACTAGCCCATAGCAGTGTTTTCTAGTTACTCTTCTATTTCATTTCCTCTCTGATGTGATTCAAATGTAAGAACCAAATTCTCTTCAACTCAATGAACCTATAGAGATACCAATTACTTACAGAGCCATACAATAATAATATCATAAAATGTGAAATATCAAATATATGTAATAGCCAGAGTTAAGAAACTGATAGCATCACAGAGGAATTTTTGTATAAGAAGTGCAAGTATAAAGAACTGTTACATATTTGCCATGGTTTTTATTTCTCTGTTTTGGCTTTCCCTGCTTTTTGGTTTTGGTTGGGTTTGTTTGGTTTTGTTTTCTTTTCCTCTTTCATTACAACTGAAAAATAACACATTGTTTGACTGTAACTCTTAACATTTTTGTCTATTTTGCCACCATCACTTGCTACCTGATATGGAAAACCCAAAACACAGGACCTTTTGTTGTGACCAGAAGAATGGCTCCCTCCCTTTTCATATTAGGGTGTATTACACATCACCATGTAAAGAGGATGCATGGATTCACAATGTTGATTTCTTTTTAAGATTAAGTCAAGGTTTTCCTCGTAGCAGATCTTAAGTTCCCTTTTCTTCATACAGAGATGGTGTTGATAAATTAAGATGCTTCTGTCTCACCCTTGCGGAAAATCCTCTACTCACCACTTCACAGTATTGAACAGTTTAGATTATTTCCTCAGGGGCTAAATTGGGGTATGTTAAAATTCATTTTTTTCATCCTAAAAGGATAAGTGGTCTAGTTAGCATAAAATATACATTGGCATGAACTGTAAGGGAGATACACAGAAGATCAATTTCACCAACAAAAGGTCAGAACACTTCTGGTGATGTGTTTCCTTTTATTTCTCCTCTGTGGAAATGAGATATCTATGGACATGTCAGAGGCTCACAACTTTAATTTTTATTTCTTGTATTGAAAAACTATATCTATTTTCATAAGGGACACATTTCAGGAAGCTAATTGCAATAATCAGTTCAGAAATATCCTGTATCAGCTACTGCTCTAGTTGATTTTGAGCACTATAGGATTTACATAAGTGTAAACTAATTTTGCTGCCATTCAGGTAACTAGAAGAAAAAGATTAGTGAAAAAATGTGAGAATATGTCCTTAGACAAAGGAGTCTATAATAATTAATTGATGTTATAAACAAAGGAATAATTTGTCTGGGTAAAAGAGCACTTTAGAATTCATTCATATTTGCCTGCTGTTTCAGTGGTTAATTTTTAGCAGTTGATTTGAATTCTGAATTTAATAAACATATACAGATGAAACATTGTATGGCTTACACTCATAAATTTTTAGTAGTCAAAAAATGAGCTCAGTTATCACCTTGTCATTATCTTATAGTAAATAGTCAGTTATAACTGACTTTAAGTTTGTCTGTGATTTTGTTGGTGGTTTTTTCTGTCTTAATCTGTCAGAGGCAATTAAATCTACAGAACAGAAAAAAAAAAGAAAATTCCAAGTTCAGGATTCAGAATTTGGCTGAGGTTAATTTTTTGCCCAGTAGCTTTTGAAAAATAAGCTTGAAAATGTCATAAATACAGATTTTCACTACCTCATTTACTCCTCTGCCCTTTAACTGTAAGTTACAGTTACAGACATAAGGCAACAGGGAAATTCAATCACCTGGTGCTGAGAAGACATCATGGATGTGTTGGAGAAGACTGCTCTAATTAGGCTTTCATTTGTATTTAATCATTAATATATTATTGACTTTCCATTAGAAAAATGAGAAAAATAATCTCTGCTTTAATGGGTGACAAACACTTCTAAGACCAACACATGATAAAAGAATGCTTGCATCGGATCCGTTTGAACCAAGTCTTACCTGTACTTAGACTTACAAGGAGAGTGATTCACAATGGAGATTCTTGTCCTCTGGTTTTGAAGAAGCCCCATTTTTAAATGGATCAGAGAATTCCCTTTCAAACTTAAAACCAGAAATAAACCCATGTGCCCCAAAATGCTAACCCTGAGACCTTTTTACAGT
>JAWWLV010000179.1:19965869-19983606 GCA_035041135.1 Platyrinchus mystaceus
GAATTAACATTAAGCAAGATCTGTCCACAATGAGTAGACAGTCACGTACAAATTACATCCCCTTGAAATGCAAGAAACATCTTATCTGCAGAAGGGATTCCAGAAAAATATTATATTACATGTGAAAAGATAATTAGCTATTTAGAAAATTCTGAAATGGTCACATTTTGTAGACTTGCTTCGCAGAGGGATATATAAGTTCTTTTAAAGATCACAGTATCTCATATAACTGTACCTGTTGTTATACATGACTGAATCAGAAAATAAGTTTCTCAGAATTTGAATGTGGCTAAAGTTGTCTCTATAAAGACAGAATGATCATCCATATCACTTACCATTGTTTTTAATTGCATATTTATCTAATTCTGTTTAAACCAATGACTTACCCAGAAATCTTGTAGTAAAGATAATCTTACCTCTTTCTCTACAAAGCTAATTAGGTGGCAATCTCACTGCACCTTAAAAGTACCTTCGTTATCTCAAGTCAATTAGTGGTTGATTTATCAATTACTTTTGTCACTGATGATTCCAGAAACATTCTGCATTGCAATGTGGCTCAGTTTAATTACATCAGATTCTATTAGTACATGTTTTAAGGCACTCGGGGCCTCTGGTGTTAATAGCAATAAACTATATGCAGGTTAAAGTTGCGAAGCATAAATTAGGGCTTTTAAATATTAAAATGGCAAAACAGAAGAGTATAATGAAATACACATTCTGATGTTAATATACTTATGTTTCAACTCTCAGCTATTGCACTTTGATGTCTTTCATTCTTCTGATACTCTATAGTGGCGTGTATTGCTAGGCAAAAAATATTTAAGGAAGATGCATAACTTTTTTTTAAAAAAGCCCCAAAAATTGCAGTTTTGTAAAGCTTAACTATATCAAATGCTGAAGGGAAAAAATCCTTTTGTGGAATATAACATTTATTAGCCTTACACGTTCCTCTGATTAAAGAAAAATTGTGCTTAACTAAATTCCATGCAGCCTGACTATTTACATGGGAACATTACTTTTTGTTCCAATTTTGTTTGGGGCCTTTTTCTTTTTTGGTTTGGTTTTGTGTTTTGTTGTTTGTTTTGTTTCTGTATTTTTCTTTTTTTTTTTTCTTTTTCCTGAAACATGAGCTCTGCAAAATGCAAAACTGAATTAGTTCTCAGCTAATTTCAGGAGAATCCAGTAAAGTCCCATTAGATGCTTAAACCTGGCATTGTTCTATCTGTCCTTTCTGCAGTGATAATTTTGTTAGATTTCTCAAAGCAAGCTATAGTGTAAGATCAACCTTTTTGAGCCAAAGTCGGAGCATGTTGTTCTAGCCTTAGAGATTCCTGCTATCAAGCTTGATTTGAGTCTACTCAATGGCTTTATGCTTGGATTTTAAGTTGCAGAAGCATTTCAGAGGCTCAGCACAGCAGTGCTGTTTAGTGGATGTTTAGAACTTTCTCAAGGGTTGATCTTCCTTTCTCTGAATTAAGGATTGTACTCAGAGGTTTTTATTTAACATTTTCTTAAATATTTTATGCATGGGCTCCAAGAAAAAGGCACATTTGTAGTAATTCTTCATGAAGAAACATTGCATTAATTTCTCTTTATTTGAGTTTACATTGGAATATGCTAATATGTAGACTTCTGATATTTTGTACTTCACAGCTAAAGCCCAGCTGTAATACTAATTCCTCTCTTATTATTAACACGTCCTGATGTAGGCCTGGCTGTTGGGACCTTAGAGGCAAATTTGACACCAACTCAGTTCCATCCTACTTTGGGAAGCTGGATGATTTCTCATCACTTCATCCCCAGCCCAGCACTTCTGTATGGTTCTTTTATAAGCTAATCTGTTCTCTTTTGAAGTACTGGTCCTCTACATGGCTTTTAATCATAAAGAAAATTAAGTCAGGTAGAAGGAAAAAAAAATGGGGAAAGTGGAGGCAAGACATCCATCTTGCTCACCACAGCCTTCAGCCGTTAATATGTTTCCATAAACTGATTAATCATAAATTATTAATGTCAGCCTCACTGAGATAGAATGTATCTCCTTTATTGAAATCTGTCTCCCAGGCGTTCTGCCAGTGGTTTTGACTGATAAGGCAACAGTGCCTCTATTTGCATAATCATGCTGGTACCTGGCTGCATAGCTAACTTACTGTAGTGTTGACACAGTGTCATATGATATATTTGTCCCCAGCATAATCTTGATTGACCACAAACAGTAGTTCTGGATGAGAAAAATATAAATAAGTCAGAGTGTTAAGTTATAATTTTGCTATTGTTGCTATTGTAATGCTTAGCTTTCATGCTATGCCACCTAGAAGAAAAATTTATTTTGGTGTGCATGAAGCAGTTGCAGGATGTGTTATGCTTCAAAAATAGCCACAGAGAACAGTAAACACAGAAAACCAAACCTTTCTCATTTTATGACATCAGGATATTACTGCTTTTAACTTTTTTATTAACTGTTATCATAGATGCAAGCACTATAGGAACACTGTTTGAATTCTAACCAGCACTGAATCATTATTATTTGACTTCTTTCTGAAGTCTGTTACTTCATTTGACCAAGTTTTCAGACAAATAACATTCTTACAGTAGCCACTGAAGGTAGATACTTCCAACTGGTCATGAAGACAGTCTGTCTTAGATTAAAAAGAGATTCTTAAAAATCAGTACAGCCAGAAACAGTACAGCCAGTCAGAGCTGAGTAATATTTTTGGCCAAAAAGTGAGATTTTAATGAAAATCTTAAAATCTATAAGGTGGCAGAAATTGTGACAAAAATTCTTACAAAGGTTAAAATTACTCAGAATCAGTATATTTTTGGCATCAACTTTTTGAACTTTTTATCTTTAATACTTCTTTTCTTCCAGAAAGTTCATCACTAGCACTGATATATGAAGCACTCTGTGTCTATAGCCCTTGTCTCCAAGTCTATTGGAGAATTTTGAAGACCATATTAAATTAATTGTCAAAATATTCTATAGTAAAGCAGAGAAAAGTGGTACAATATTTAAAGTTCTGCTACTGGTTCAAAACACTTTCAAAAAGCAGCTCTCAGACATTCTAACACTAACTGGAAGCAAGAAACAGGTAAGTCTGCACCATTTTTATGTCTTTCCAGGCTACTGTTTTGTACTGAGACAGATATGATATTTGGGGATCATTTATAAATAAATAATCTATAAACGTGAAAAAGGCGGAATTATTAATGGGTACTAGTCCTTCTGTGGTAGATTAAAAGCAGCTTAACACAAACAGTAAGAATTGCAGATCTGTTATTTACTCTTGTAAATTAATTTAATTTAGTAACATGCAACACATCTTAAGAAATGTGTTGACCTACTATAAATTTCATCAACATTTTGTTGCTGTGACTGTTAAAGATTACATGCAGAGGTAATACTGTTCCCCTAGTAACTATTAAAATGCATATTAGTCCTTTTTCTCTTTTGTGTTGGCAATAATGAGAAAAGAATGCATCAATTGAATGGCTGAAGAGGAAAAGTAAAGTATTTTAAACAAGTGAGGATTGTTAGGTACCTCATCAATTGACTTTTTTTCAAGCTTTGTAGTTTACATATGTATGTATTAATCTATATATGTATTCCACTTTTGTATATGAGTTGCATATATATATACTATATATGCAATCCTTTATTTATAATGTTTTATTTAAATATAGACTATATTATTGATCTCAGATTGTCAGAAAGTACCAGTTGTTCCTGTGGATCATATATTATTATATTATAAAGCCACTCAGAGGTGATATCACTCTTTTCATTATGTAGCTAACAATTTACATTCTTTTTTGAGAGGGTTTTTTAATATACAGGAAGGATGACTGAAATTGGGAATGCAACATAATTTGGGCTGAAGATTTTTACAGATAAGTACAAATAGGTGGGGAACTAAATGTTTTTCTTATGCTTCATATCAAAGATATCTAGTAAGATTTTTTTGTGTATCAATTTGCCACTGTAAGGCTAAGAGACCAAAACTGTTTTCTGTGAGAACTTCTTTGGTTTTCTACAGAGACTTCTACCAAAATCTCAGTTACAGCCATGATGCAGATCTCTCTCTACTAGAAAGTGCTTTGACATTGACTCACTTTCTGCAAGGGTTTTGCAGGGTGAAAAAGCCATTATCAATTTGTGATATGTAGTGTTCATTGTGGAAGAGAGAAAGGGTAAAGTAGGAAATAATTTGAAATAGTTTAACAGTTTAAGAACAAATTCAGTGATAGGCTTAAACATCAGATTTGAATAAATTAAATTCGTCTCTTTTTTTTTTTTTTTTTTTTTTTTTGGTCTGAGAGGTTATGGCAATTTCCATTTTTTTGCAGCAATTTACAGGAAAAGGTAGACTTCTCCTCTGCATTCCAGAAGTGTTTCAAGTTCAATGGAGCTGGATAACCTTACACCTCACTCAGCCTACATCCAACTTAATGTAAATCCAATTTAACAAACCAGGATCTGCCCAATACCTAAGCCTGAAGAACCTATGCTAAAGATGTATGGTTTGAACACAGCCAATATATGCTGACACAGCTAATCCGCAGGAAGCATGCCAGCTTTACATGCAGCTCATAGAAGTATCTCCTTAACCAACTACAACACATGCTCAGGAAATGGGAAACCTTTGGATTGAGTGTCTTTTTCAGCCTAAAGAAATCTAATCCTTCAAAAGTATGTCTTAACCATTGCCCTGGAACTAAGAATGTAGTAAGAGTACTGTAAACCCTTCTGTTTCAAGCAGATTCTTGCACAGCTCTAATGGACTGATACACAAGACCAGGAACAATGCCAATTTTAATATACAGTCATCTGGTTTTAAAAGTCAGCAATTACGTCTGCATAGTTCCATGATGCTGTTATATGATCATATATATAATAGATAGAAAATAAAGCTTCAAACTCACTTTTTCTGTGACTGTGTGCTTTACTGCAAGTAAAATGTAAAGCCCTGTTAGTTTATATTATGTTGAACAGTGTCTTGTGAGAAAGGAAAGACATGAGTTCACATGAAGCTAACATTATTTTACTTTATATTTAAAAACATTTTTGTTACCAACACCTTCAATTTGTAAATGATGAAACTTTAGGAATTCATATAAACTGAGTTTCAAAATCTGTTAAACATGCATTCCTGATATTCACTCCTCAATTTACTGAAACACTGAGACAAAACCATATATTCTATGTGAAGATGTTTTGTGTCAGAGTTAACAGTGGAGGTTAGGGCCTTTAAGGAATGATTCTCAGAAAGAACCAGATCCCTCTAAAACATTTATTGTTAACATAGTTTATAAAATGTCAACAGAAATGGTATAGTGATTGAAATTTTTCCTTTAGGACATTTGGAAGTTTGATGGGAAATGAGATGTCATTTATTTGACATTTCAAATGCAGAGGTAAGATAGCAGAGTGATAGGGTCATCAGAGAATAGAACAGAAAATTACAAGTCTAGAGATTCCATGATACAGAGTTTTGGTTTGTTCTACTTGCCACTCTCATTACAGATGCATTTCAAAAATAGATTCACATGTTGCTATCTTCTTTACTTGTAGCAATTTCTCATCACCAGATTTAGCCAGCAAGTAGGTGGGAATAAGAAACACATTAAGAAGTGGAATAGGTCATTGTGCTTGACATTACTGCTGTTTAAATGAAATTCTCAGAAAAGTGCACTGTGGCGGTAATAGGTTATATTTTCTACCCTCTATTGCAATTGGCCAGTGATGGCTTAAGATAAAATCTAGAAATGAGAATGACTGTGCAATACTCAAAGCTCTGCTGTGGATCATGACTCTGAACAAATCATGATCTCTTCTGGCATGCACTTCAGCTTCACTAGCTGTTAAAAATAATGACCAGACCATTACAAAAACTAAAAATTGGAAAGGCTTGTTTGTTTATTAGTCCATACCCTTAAATTGTAGAAAAGAACTTGGGGAGTGGGTTTTAAAAACAGGATGAAACAAGCAGAAGAATTTAGAGTCAAAACTATTGATATTAAAATCCTTACTCGCAGCATATGAGCTATTTAAGCGAGAGGAAAATGTTAATTTTAAAAGAATTTTGACAAAAAAAAATCTCAAATTTTGGTTGAAAGCTGAAAGGGTAAGAGCTAGGCATGTATTCCTTAGGAAAAAAAAGGAGATCAAATCTAATTGAATATCATATTCAACTATGATCATCCTATTTACAAAAATAGATGCTGGAGAAGGTTCATGATATCTTGAAAAATAAAACTGTTAAGTGGGGTAATGAAGCAATATTTACATTTAAGGAATAAATCCAAATATTTATCTTTTTTCCTATAAGAAAACAGCATTTGTCAGTAATCCTTTTTAAATAGTAGGGGATATTAAATTAGAGAAAAATATGTTCTGTATACCTGTTCAGCAGAACTTTACTACTGATTGATGATAATGACTAAAATAGATATAGGTAAAGAACAAAAAATTAGTCTAAAAGGAATTGTCAAATATCTTCATTTCAAAAAAGTAAAGAATTTTGCCCATTGCTTTTTACCACTGAGTTCCTTGAACCTTCTTCTGCCAAATCAGGTACTATCTAATATACATAGAGTCATAGAATGGCTTGAATTGGAAGAGACCTTAAAGATCAGTTAGTTCTATGGGCAGGGATGTCACCCACTAGATCAGGTTTCCCAGGGCTCCCTTCAACCTGGCCTTGAACAATTCCAGGGACAGGGCATCCACTACATCTCTGGGCAACCTCTTCTAGTGCCTCATCATCTCCTGAGTAAAGAATTTCTGTCTAATGTCTGATCTAAATCTCTCCTCTTTCACTTTTGAACAGTTTCCCTATCACTATCTGCCCATATAAAAAGTCACTCTTTTTTGTAAGCCCCCTTTAAGTACTGAAAGACTTCAATGAGGTCTTTCTGAAGCCTTTTTGTCTCCATGCTGAACAACTCCAACTCTCACAGCCTGTCATCATAGGGAATATGTTCCATCCCCCTGGTCATTTGAATGACCCATAATTTTATAGGATCAGAAAAAATATAGGTTTAACATATTTGCCATTCCCTGGTAGATCTGGGCTTTGATAAAAATAGTGGAATTACTCAGAAGATAAGTAGTTAATAGTAGTCAAATAGTAGTAGTAGTAGTGGTAGTTAATAGTAGTTAAATAATACTAGTAGTAATTAAATAAGTAGTTAATAGTAGTTAGAGGTCATAGTAGTATGAGGGCTGATAGCACTGTATAAGGTTTCTCAATAGGATAGACAAAGATGTCTTGTACCCCATCAGAACTTCATGGGAGATTTTTAAACTAATAACTAGCACTTTGATGAAACATGAAATGTTCACTTTAATCACTAAAAATGTAATATTTGAGCAGTAATTTTGTCATAGTTTGAATTTATGATATTGCTTTAAAAGGATCCTGATGCATAAAATTAGTCTTCTTCCCAGCCTAGCTTTTAAAACATTTTTCAGAAAACAAAGCAAAACAAAAGATATCCAAATAAGCTGCACAAAAATTTAATATAAAAAAGCAGAAGCCTATTCATATCATAATTACTTTGAATTTCACTTTTAATGGGTACAATGAGCCACAGCACATAATCTACTGAATTGATTACAAAATGACCCTCAATGTAATTGTTTCTTTTTTGAAAACTATTTTCAAAGTCGGTTGCATTTACATATGATAAAATAAGGCATGGACAGGGTGCATGCTGGGTCCGGTATCACGTAATGCATAAGAATGAGATAGAATAATACAAACATTAAAATGTTCTTCCTGTTCTCCTTTGTGTGCTTTGACTATGGTCAACTAGATATTTAGGCATTAAAATCCCAGGAGATGAGAATTCAGAGTTTCAGCTATCACTTTCTTTAAAAAAAATCAATAAAGTATGACTAGGTTTGATGGCTCTGAGACAGTTTTTGGAGTTACAGACAAACTTAATTAGACATTCTGCCACTCCAGGAATGGCAATGTTAAGGTCACATGGCAATAAAATAAGTGTGTAGTAGCAGGTCATCTATCACAGCATCAAATACAAGAAGTTATATACTTGGCTACCATCTTAAAAAAAAAGAAGAGGGCTTTACAATGATGAATGAATGCCTTTAAATCACAGATGATCTGTTGTCCCTAGCACTTATATGAATAAAAGTTCATGGGATAAAATCCCTAATGAAATGCAATATAACAGAAGCCACTTTGGGTATACACTTTGTTCTTGTTGATGTCTCTTGTCTGTCTCTTATACCTAAGCAAGCTTTTCCAATATCTTTGGATTTTGCTTTTCCTGTGAGTTATAATACACTTCACAAACTGAGGGGGCACCTGCACTAAACTGAGAAGGAGCAATATATTTCGAATAAATATCTTATTTAAAACAGTGTTTGAGTTAAAAATTAAATCCACTGTTAATGTGGTCCTATTTGTAGCAGGATTATTTTCAAGACAGAAAAGTTGGTATTTAATTTTTGTTTTCCTTTAATATGGAGCGCACAGTTTTTTTATGGTACTGGTGCATCTTCCTAATGTGTCGCTTGTGAGGAAGTGCCTGCAAATAGATCTCAGTAAGATTAAAATTTATGTCTCTTGTGTCTCTCTTCAAAAACATTTAATGCTTTACATTAGCAATGCCTACCCTGTGTGGTATGGGGTGTTACCTTTGAAGCAGCAAGGGAGTGATTTATTCACACCTTTTCACTGTCAAAGAAATAAAAGGCTCAACTCAGCCATGCCTGGCAGAAGCTGCAAAAAACTGATTTGTTGCACATATACAGATTCTGTGTGCTGATGGGCTACGGTGATGCAACATAATGGAAAAAAAGTTAAGGAACTTCATAAAAAGAAGCCGATCACATTTTGATAATAAATTGCCCAGCCTGAAACCTACTTCCTAGGTGTTCTAAAATTACCTCAAAAGGAGGACTTTCAGGATCAGATTTATGCCAGATGAACATGGTACACTATAAACAATCCACAGGTTAAAACACCTGTGCTTTTCAAGAATCATTTGACTATAAACTGGTCATGGTGAAAGTTTCCAGTTGCAGGTTCAACTAAAAGTAAAGCATGCATTTTACATGTACTCCCTTATTCCTGCCTAGGCTGCAAAGCCAAACATATTATCCGTGTACATCTAATAATTGAGTAAAGACTTCTGCTGTGATTGTGTAAATCTCTTCCTAGTTTGGCAACCTTTCAGTAAACTTCTGGAAGCTGTATATACAATTATGCACACATGTAGGAGATTTCATTTGGTTTCTGTCTGTAAGTTATGCTAAGCACTTTTAGGCACATTGATACTCATGTAGCATATTGCAAATGTGTTGCTGCAAGACAGCACATAGGGAGAAACATATATCCACAGTGAAAAATATTTTCTCTCAGTGATGAATGTTAGTAAAGTTTTCCTTTCTTCTCAGGGTCAAAGTGTCATTTTAAATTACCTGATACGTTTGATTACACACTAATATTCTATATTCTACATTTATATTGAAAAATAATACAGTCAATTTTTTACCTAATGTTATTCAATATTGAAAACCTGATGTTATTCAATATTGAAAACCTGATTTGTATTTCAGTATTACTGTACTCAATTGATACTATTGTAATCAACTGTATTACTGATATTATTTTAAAGATTTTTGCCCAATGTCTTTGTGAAACAAAGAAGAATATAACAGTCTTCCAGTACTTGAAGGGAGCCTACAAAAAAGCTGGAGAGGGACTTTTTACAAGGGTATATCTAGAGACAGGACGTGTGGGAATGGCTGTAAACTGAAAAAAGGTAGACTAGATTAGCTATTAGAAGGAAATTCACTGTGAGAGTGGTGAGGCACTGGCACAGGTTGCTCAAAGAAGTTGCGGATACCTCATCCCTAGAAGTGTTCAAGGCCGGGTTGTGGTATTGAACTTTGAGAAAGCTGGTCTAGTGGGTGGCATCCCTTCCCATGGCAGAGGGGTTGGAACTAGATAATCTCTGAGTTCTCTTCCTACCCAAACCCTTCTATGATTCTATTTTTTGAGGATGTAAAATATGTTACTTTCCCCTCAGTTCTATGTGATTGTTTTTTGAAATGAAAAGGATTAATCTATTTTTTGAGATAGGGTATTTAACAGGAATAATATACTGAACAGCTTGGTGTAAAATGAATTATCAAGAACTTTCAGTATATGAATGAAACTACCACATAAAAGTAATATAGGAAGAAATGTTTAAAAAAAATGATGCAGAACATGGTATGAAGAGCAGAGATACTCAGATACTCTGATAAAAATTTTGTACCCAACACAGAGAAAGGTGTTGATATTAAATATAGTTTTTCACAATAATAGTGTAGTGATACGAAGAATCCTAGGACTGACAGTGTTCAATGCTATGCACTCTGTATGACGGTCACAGTGAAGGTAGATGGGGTTAGATACATTGTGCTGTTCTGTGTGCTGACATTTGAAGACACACTACAACTGGGTACCTTTTGGCTGCTCTACTGCATCAGTAACCCGGTATGAAGTTGGTGATGTGCCATTTTAGCAACTCAGGTTAATGTTTGCTTGAGATGTATTCAGTTTAACTCCTTTGCAATACAGGACACAGAGCTTTTAATGTTCTCTGTTACATTACAGTGTTAATAAAGCAATATTTGTACTATCCCTCTCACTATCCTTCTCTGTCTTCAGAACATGTACCATCCTCTATATTTTATTGAAGCTGATGTATTTTTGATGCTGTATATACCAATTTCTACAAAATTCTTTTGCCTCAGAAGAGTTCCAGTTTGATCTACTCACCAAAATCAGGCACAGCAACTTCCTTGGAGAAAACTACCTTTTTTAAAAAAAAGCAAAATTGTTTACCCCTCTAAGATGCTACGCTGCTTGTTAAAGGTGAAGTTTGCGTTTCTGTCTGTTGTTCTCAGAGCTGTTACAGAATACCTAGACTACTAAAAAACATCCTTAGGTGGTCTCACTTGGTGCAATTAAATGACATCAGAACAATATTTGGGAAAAAATTGCTCCTGTCTTGGATTCTTTTCCAACATTCCTACTGAGATTTATAAACTACTGAGAAAGGACTCTTTCATCTGCAGAGGCCCTACTTGTTCTTAGCTTACCTGAGAAGTAAAATTTTGATTTTAAGACATCATTTCCTCCTGACTTTTTCAGGGACAAGTTTCTTATTTTTAGTGGTTTGCATGTTTGACAAGAAATGAAAAGTGTCTTTATTAGTCTAATATAGCTCTTTAAATAGCTCTTGCATATGCCACTTTGAGGACAAAAAGTCATTGTACACACATCCTGTCTGAACTTCATCTGACATAGCAAAAAAGGAAAAAAAAATTAAACTCTTGAAAAGCATTGATATCCGGTAATAAGCTGGAGTGGAAACCTGATGTATTTCCAGTCTAGTTAAATCTACATAATAAAAATACAATTTACTTGGTTATATTTATATTTAGGACAAATGAAAAATAAGAATTATCAAACTGAAAATGAGCTTTCAGGGCATATAAATAATTTTCAGACTGATTTTTTTTTTTTTATTTAATCCAGAACAAGAAAGTATTACTGAATGACATTTAAAGATTTGGCAGAGAAGAAGAACTGGGAATTATTTTTCTTTTGATCTTAAAATTAAAATTGAAAAGTTATGTGAGGAGCAGCCTGTGACTTTATTTTCTTAAAACTTAATTACTGCCAAGGCACTTTTAAATATGAATAGGGAACAATTGAAGTAAAATTCAGATTACGGATTGATCAGGTGATAATCTGATTTTTAGATAATTTTTTATTCTGCATTTTTAAAACATTCTTGCATTCTAAAATCCAAGAATATGGTGTTGGAAAGAAAAGAGCAAGAAGGGTATGCAGAAGTTTACTCTTCAAAAAATTCTCTTCTCTTAGGTTCCATTTTTATTTCAACTCTTTCTTTGTTAAGATACTCTTTTTAGACATTTCTAAGTCCCTGCTCTATTTAACAGTGGGAGGTATGAAAGACAGAGTGAAGAGAGATCTGTTCTTATGACTTTAAAGCTATTTTAGAAACAGATCTTTCACACATTTCTGATTTGACACAGTTACTACATAAATATATTTAATACATAAAAGAATGGCTCCTCTGTAATATTTCTTTTGTGAAGGAGAACATCAATTCAAGTGTGTAAACCAAAAATGCTGAACTTCTGCTTTTTTCAGTTGTAGTGGAATGAATAAAAGACAGGCATTTTGGGATAAACCATACCAATCTTTTTAGATGTGAAGTATAGTGTGTGAATCCTCTAGGCAGAAAAACCTTGATATTGAACAAATCAGGTGCAAAATACTAACTCAACTTTCAGCTGGATTTTCAGAGAAACTGATCTGAGGCTGAATGCAGAAGCTGCTTGTGAGCTAGTTGTTTCTTTTTTCTTTTTTTTTTCCAATGTTGTTCTTAGTTTCTCTTTTTTAAAAAAAAAATCTTATACTGCCCATTTTGTCTGATCAATACTAAATTTCCATCTGAGATGCATACTGATTAGACAAGTAATTAGAATTAAGAGACATTGTAATGAATGGTCTGCTCCAGGGATTCTCAGCATTTTAAACAAAATATTTACTTTACCTTTCCAACTATGTAGTGTTGAAAGCTACATTGGATTTCATTTACAACAGAACAGTCTAGAAATTTAGCTGAAATTTTGCTTCCTTTTATTACTACTACTTCATTTTCTCCTTATTTGTACTTCTTCTTTCTTGCACACATAAAAAAAATTCCTTTTTTGCAGATCAGCAATCAGTGTCTCATGGACCACAGTCTGAGAAACACTTCTCTAGATATACTAAGCAGAGGGGGTACTAGCTGATAATTTTAAAAGAGAACCACAAGAGCAGTTCTGTAATCACCTTAAGAACAAGAAATTCAGTTAAATACTCCAGGAAGAACATGAAGGACTCTTCAAAGATATACCTTATTTGGACTAAAATAAACAAGCAAACAAACAAAAAGCTGGTACATAAATAAATTTGAAATTACAATCTTTTAAAAGATAAAAAAGGGAAGCATTTATGTCCAAATAAATTTCAGTTATTCCCCTTGGGCTTACTATTAAAGTCAGTAGAATCACTGGGACTTAAAGGCACATATAGACTAGTGGCAAAGGACATTATTTGCTCATATGTCTTTCAGAAAAAAAGGTCTCTCTTGTCTTTAGTTATATTCTCCTACCAATTGATAAGAATGGAAATTGTGTGCAATGAAAGTTATGTGAATGAAAGTTCTGTGCAAATAAACTAAGGCTCCATGGTTCTTCTGAACTTGGAGGTCTAACTGGTAATGGATTGACAATTAGAAACATTGGGAGTATTTGCAAAAAAAACTTAAAAGAGTTACCCCTAAATTTGACAGCAGTTCTAGCATTAATATTTTATTTCTCAAATAATATGACAGAACCAGTATTAGGAGGATTTGCTTTGAACAACATTCTGGCGCTTTGAACAACACTCTGGTGGATAAGGGAGAAAAGTATGACACACTAATCATATTTTACAAACACAGTTGTCCCTGCTCTCTGTGTTAGCCATGTAAAACTAGATATAACTTTATCAATGCATTGAGAAATTTATAGAAATTAAATATCTTTCTTTTTTAAAAGATATCTCCTTTTCAACTTGAGATAACTTTCAAAATATTCTAAACTGCTAAATTTCTTTTGAGGATAAGGGTGTATTCTACTAATTTTTAGATGCCTCTCTAAAGAAATTTCTTACATTCTAAATATTTTAGTGTCATATACCTAATAACTGGCTGAACCTTAAAAATTCAGCCTGTACATACTCTGTAAATGCCAGAATGAAGAGACAAGACAGCAAGAGCGGAACAATACCCCCTTAGCTGTTTAGTAACACCTCATTAAACAGAAATATATCAAGAAAAATCAACAATTCTGGACAATCTTCTGTAAATGGAAATGCAGATGAGAAGGGGAAAATAATCTTTCAGCTACAGTACATAAGCTTTGAGGGGAGTCAGTAGGGGTGTCATTACATTGGCAAATTTTGAAAATTATTTTATTTGCTATGGATTTCAGGATTGCAATGTATGGTTTACAAACTAGGTACAGACACCAAAAAGACATCCATGGAAGATATCAGAAAAACCTGGAAAAAAAAAAAAAGAGCCCCTTTGGTGAGGGAAAATTTTTACATGATGTAAGATTTTTGTCCTCTGTGTTCAATCAATATTTTATATGAATTATTATACAAACACCCCTTGATCAGAGAAGGAAATAGCTAGTAAATTTTCATAGCTAAAAGACATTTTTACATTTGCAGATGTCCATATTCCAGAAGTGGAAGAAGTTTGTTCACTGCCATTCTTTAAGAAAACATAGTGAATGAAAGCTGAGCAGAAGTTACAAGTCCTAACTTCTTAAATACACACACTTAAATTTTTCACAAAAGCAGCAGAAAAACCTGAAAATGTAGACTTGTTTAGTTCTAATAGTCCATCCAACCATAAGTTATCCTCATGCTACACATTCATTAAAATGCCAAAGTTAACTTTAATTTTTCTTTTTGTACCATTTCTGGTCTGATTTGTTAGCAATTACCCTATAGTTCTGTACCTTGGAATTTTGGGGGCACTGCAATACTGAAACTGTATTTAAAAACCTGCTGTGAAGGTAATTTGGAAAAAAACCAAACCAGACACTCTACATACCAGTAGTACTTAATGACTAGTATTTTGCATCTCTGTTTTCTAGACATCATATCTTCTTTCTTGTCTATATAACCTGAACAGTTCAGAGGGATCTTAGGGTGGAAGCACAGTTAGTAACAGCAGGGAGTTAAATAAGATTAAAAAATACAGTGAAGATTGAGATTTACATGAATGACAAAACATAAAGAGAAATTCTAAAAGAAACTCTAGGCAAATCGAATGCCCTCTCCCTTAGTCAAGTTCCTCTTCACCCCTCACCAGTTCACAAAGGAGAAGCTTTTGTTACTAATCACAGTACACAAGCTACACAGCTTATTGGAAACAAAAATCCACAGTGCACTGTATACACAATCTGTTGGCATCATACCACACTACTTTTCACACATATATTAACACATTAAACCTTTCAAATCATGGGGTAAGGGAAAAGCTTTTTGCATCATATTTATTCATTATCTAAATTTGGTAATAAATCTTGTCTTTTCGGAATTTGATTCTTAAAACAATGTTTTTTATATATATACGGTTTTTAGAGCAACAGGAGAATAAATTTGATTCAAGCTTGTAAAAACTCTTACAAAGATAATAAAAATTATCATTGAAATTTTCACATTCATGGTTACAACAGGAGAAGGGTCAGTACTTATTCTAAAGTCAAAATATTGGAGTAGAGAAAAATATTCTGAAAAAATTTTGAAACAGCTAAAACTGATGAGGAAAGAACATGCTGAAATTATAAACCAGACATCATTCTACCTGAAATATCTTTAACTGCAAGTTCCTACTAATTGCTTTTGAACACACTGAAGATCTTTAACAAAAAAGTTTAACTGTAGAAATGTAAGTTTTCCTAGTGTGAGTGACAGAAAGCTGGGGGAAATATTTATCCAGCTAGAGAGGAAAGGTTACCAGCACTATAAGAAAAACAAAGCCCCACAGGAAACAAATATCAAAACCAGAAGTTATGCTGATCTTTAAAGAGCCTTTATTTTGAATACACTGAGATCATTAAGCTATCCACAAAATATTTGAAAAAATGTCATGCAGAGATGCCTGTTTCAAGGAAAATATTCTTAGAGAAATAAGATGATCTGATCTCTCTCTCAACAATTTTATCCTTGTCTATGTTCAATACATTAAAGCTTTTACGAGCTTGTTAAAGATGCAGTGAACCATCCAGGGTTCCCATTAAGGTTGCATTTCAAAAAACTCCATATAAAACATTACATGTCTATCCTATTTTTTAAACCATTTAACTTAGATTGAGATGCTCTATCAGTAGATAAGCCTTTGAAAGCACAGAAAAAACACCATTTTAGATCAGAATTAAATAGAAATGTCTTATGGTTTTCTTGATTCCTTCTTCAGGGACAATATTTTACTGAAGCTGCCATTTCACTATAATCCAGATAAATGTATACAATAATTTTAGAATTGTCTTTTGTTTCCAATAGGTGGTATAGCACATAGAATTAATGCCTTCTAACATTTTACAATAGATTTTAGGATCCAAGAATCCCCACCTAGAAGTGCTTATTTTACTTCATTGACTTATGAAGCTAAATGAAGCTATTTTTTGGGGAGCAAATACTGCTAAAGAATTACAAGAGTCTTAAAGAATATTTTTCATATCTCTATATGTGAAAAAAAACACCAGACCAAAACAGAGCTTAACTGGTCAACAACTATCTTTTATGTAATGCTTGCTCTGACCTTTGATTTTATGGTGATAAACATTTAATATAATGTCTGAGTTTGTTCCATTGTTTTAATTTTCAAGTTGTAAAATGGGTGAAATTAAATAAGCTAATAATTAAAAAAATAATTAAAAAATTTAAACATTTTAAGACATACAGCATAGTCTGATTTTTTTTATCAGTTTTTGTACATTTGTGATTACCCTGCTCTCAACTGACACCAGAGTACCAAGCTTGTCACACAGTGATCTCCTACTAAAGTGAGAAGCTTAAATGTCCAAATGGTACAAATACTGAAACACCAAATGTTGTACAGCAGTGATATGCTCAACAGAGAAAAGTAAAAAGAAAGTTTTTCTATTCATACTTTTCAAGAAGGTTAGGGTCCCTTGACAAATCCTCTGCAATTCTGTGCTTCAAAGGATCAGTGTGAGGAGCATCACAGCAAGAGCAGGAGCTGAATTCTGATCTACCTTTGCTGAACACATGGGCATTTAAATGATAGTTAAAGAGACAATCTTATTTGTCTGTGCTTAGCATCAAGAGGTAACTGAGTAACCTTCAGTCTGTCCAGCAAAAGGCAGGAAACATATCTCACAAATCAAGACTGGTGACTATTCTTTAGCGTCTTCAGTTTTTGTGTCTTCCCACTTTCCCTAGTGGTCATACATTTCCTTTCTCTATCATTTTTAGCCATAAGGTTATCCAAAAATTCTTAATTCTGTTGTGTATAATCATGAGTCCTGTCTGTGAGCATGTGCTTTCTTTTTGACTAGGATATAAAATAAATAACATTAAAACTGTGTACTTTACCTCTTGAAAGTGCTGGGACCATTTTACTCCCACAGTACTTTCTGTAAGTGTCAGAATATTAGGTCCAGTGTTGGCTGAGTGCCAAGTGGCCATTTATATACCACATACCTAAGTTTCCTTGGAAGTTGCTATAACATGCGCTTATATCTCCAGTTTTTCCTCCCCTTAAATAATATTGTTTAAAGACTGGCAATTTACATGGTAAAGGAAGAGTTACATTTCAGAGATGGAAAAAGTCTTTTTCAGATAGTATTGACTGAGGCAACAGTTATTCCCAAACTGCTGTCCCGTGGGTCACTTCTCCATGGGATGCAGTCCTTCACGAATGAGCTGTACCGGCGTGGATCCCCCACAGGGGCCACAGGTCCTACCCAGGAAAAACCTGCTCCAGCATAGGCTTCCCTCTCCACAGGCTGCAGGTCCCCAGAAGCACCCTGCTCCATCCTGGGTCTCCACGGGGTAACAGCCTCCTTCATGCATCCACCTGCTCCAGCATGGGCTCCTCCTTGGGCTGCAGGTGGGTCTCT
>JAWWLV010000179.1:19992018-20020918 GCA_035041135.1 Platyrinchus mystaceus
CTAAAAAATCCATTGCGCAGGCTTGAAAGGTAAAAACACCTTTCCCAGATCTTCGTTCGCGAAGACTGGCCACGATTCAGATTCAAATTTCATTGTGTTGAAAATAATTACCTTTTCTTTGTTTGTATTATTCCATCTGTGTTAATCACTTAGTATTAAACTTTTTAATTCCACTTACAATTTTAGTCCTTAGCCATTCAGGTTTGTTTGGACCTTCTGAAGTTCTTTTAGAGACCTCTATTCTGAATATACCTTCTGCTAATACCTTCGTACAACATAGATGAAATTTTTCAAGCAGCAAATTCTATCCTACCAAATTTTCCATGTAATTGATCCTATTACATATTTATGATTCATGTTTTCCTATCTGCAACACTGCATAGTCCTGACATGAAAAATACAATATAAGTAAGCTGAATAAGGCTATGGTGTCCACTGGTGAGAACAAGTGCTATGACCAGGTAAGAGCAGTTCTGTTTCAAGTGGGGACATTTTTACAAAGTAGGAAAAGAGGAAGAAGTAGGGAAAACTGAAAAGGTAAGAGATCAGTTTTACTCTCCTATATATATATTTTCTTTCCACAAAAGGACTCTTTCAAATAATTATATTGGGGAAAAAATGTAGAATCTATATACCTAAGAGAGTTTCTTAATTTCCTATTTAAATACAGCTAACTTAGGAATAGAACAGAGTATACCAAAGAATATTAAATTACATCAGGGAAGGAAAACATTTCACAACTGAAATTGGAAATAACACTGGGCAGCAATGCGCTTTTCAAATACAAATGTGAAGGGAATGTGAAGATAACTGCTATTTTGCTGTTTATGCTTGCTGTCTTATCTACTTTTAAAAACACTCTCTTCTCAATATGCCTTCTCTGTGATGTCCTGTAAGGAATGTGTTTTAACACCTTCCTGAATAAGTAATTGAGACTCATGAATCTGCACTAGAGAAAAAAAGATCTGCCCCACACATATTGTTGTAGTGTAAATTATTACTGATGTGTTGGCTAAATGACAAAGTTTCAGCAGTGAATTGTGTTCATAATCAGGAAAGAAGTAAAATCAACACTGCTGTCAACTAGTTTATCATAGCCTTCAAAAAGCACCATTCTAGTGCAATCCCCAAATACCATCAATGTGTATTCTAATGACAAAGATTACTATGGCAAAAGAAAACACAGCAGGTGTGTTTTCTGCTTTAATTTGTGTTGGGTTACGTATTCTCCCACTTGTTCAGAAATGTTGAAGTTGCTAATGCAGTAACAAACTCTCAAGGCAAGGCTAATGCATTTACTGAACTCAGAGGTCTTTTTCTCTTTGAGACATACTGTTTAATGCTATTATACCACAGAAGAAAATTTAAATTAGTAAACCAGGTTTCCTATGGTATGAAAATGTCTGAAACATTCTATCTGAATGAAATGAAGCTATAAACTTATACTATATACTTATAAGCTATATACTTATAAAAATATTAGGAGACACTAGCTGATTTCTGAGTCAGCTCAAAGCAACTCCTGAAGAAACCTGTTTAAGATTCTATATTCATAGTACTTTCAAGGTAGATATTTGCAAGCAAAACCCATGTTCCATCCACTGTGTTTTAAAATTAGGCTTTAGATACTACATGTAACTAGACAAATGCAAAAGAAACGGATGTAGCAAACTGCAACTGTATTAATATTTTATGTCTTTGAATTAAGAGCCTATGAATTTATGGAGGTTATAATTTTTTATACACAAGGGTTGTTAAATGAGCTGCAACAGGCAATGTTATGCAGGGATGAGATGAGGTGTTGGTGTGCTTCCTCTGGCTCTATGCACAGTGAAATCCTCAACAGTTTATAAAACACGGACAAAGGCAAGAGACTTTCAGGGCAGCATACCTTGATGAGCACCTTTTCAGCAATATAAAGAAAATAATGTCTACTGTCCTCATACACACTCACAGAAATTAATATTAATTTCATGTTGGAGTTTTGAGGGTGGATCTTTGCTGCTGACAGCCCAGAACCAGGCGTGAAATAGGCACATGGACAAGAACATCTATTTACGACCTGAAAAGGCCGAGATAACTCTGTTCAGTGATCAACAGTGAAACACATTTGATGCCCTATATATTTGAATACAACTACAAAATGTAATGGAATAGAAGGTGAGGAGCAAAATGCATGAATATAAAAAGTGCCTACATGTTTTGGACATCTGGAGAATGAAGCACATATCCTTCAGCATGAGATAAAACTATCTGATGCAATTATAATTTCAGCATTATTGTACTGTGGCAAACTTGACAACTGAAAGTCAACGATAACAAGAAGCCTAATGAAGCATCTGCAAAATAGTCTTGGAATTACTGATATTATCATAGAAGTAGTGATAAAATGTGAAAGAATACTGGAAAAATACATGCTGCTTCCAAACTTAGGAAATGATAACTTAAAATGAGCTTGCATAGCCTTATGCTGATATGCGAATCAGTCCTCCAAGAAGTAAGGGAGAGGGCAGCTGGAAAGAGAAGGAAAAAACTAAAACAACCTTACATGGTGTTCCAGCATGGTTATGTTAACCATAACATGGTTAACATCTGAAAGGACAACAGAATACTACTCTGAAAGGATAACAGAAAAGACAAACCCGTATTCTGAAATATATGGGATGATCCATGACCAAGATATTGTATATGTTGTTGAACGTGTCTTGAATGGTTTATTCAGGAAAAAAAGCCATATAGGGAACATTTAATGATTTTTGGCAATGTTTATTCAAGCAGACAATCTGTCATTAAACCTTCATGTGCCACAGGAATGAAAAACAGCTGTGTTTGTTATATGACAGCAGAAACTAATTAATATGAGCTCTAATTTAAAGGAATGCTGTCAACTTATGTATGAAAATTACTGAAGCTTGCTTTTTTTTTCTAATATTTGCAACAATCAAACTTTTTGACATGATGATAGCTTAAGGATTAGAGATAAAGGCATTTTATTTCCTTTCATATATTTTTCGGCCATTGTCCTTGCCATTTTTTCTGCTTGGGTAGGTACTTCACATAAAAGCAGGAGAAAAAAGTGGATTTGAAAATAGGGACAAAAATCAAGATATACAAACACAAGGGATACTGAGAGACAGATATGCAATCTGAAGTGGAATTTAACATTATTTTGAAATCAAGATTTCCCCTCTCATAACCATATTGTCCATATGCTAGACTTAAGTCCTATACATAAAAATTACCTTAGAGGAGCATAAAACTGATGAGTAAATAAGCTCTGGAAAATTGTTTACAAATCAGTATTATGAAAAACAAAGAAAACACCATTTTTTTCCTACTTGCATCACTATTTTTTTTTCCCGCTACCCTATCATAACATAAATTTTGTCTTCCATAGGTATGCAGAAACTTGGCAAGATTTAAAGAGATAGACAGAGTGGAAGGAATAAAAACAAAAAAAGGTGATTTCTCAGAAGGTCATTTTCAAAATTCTTTCTTTGCAAAATCATAGTTGCTACACTGCTGAATTCAGTTTGCAAAAGATTAATTATAAATAATTACATAATTGTATGTGCAATATGCAAATGTTAAATAATCTTAACACCAAACTTACCTTGTCTATCAAGGAATTCATGTTACAGATTAGAATCAGAACTAATTATTCAATATCTTGTTCAAAAATGTTAGTTTAAAATCATAATGTGTATTGATTTCTGTCATGTGCATGAGTCATTGTGCATGTGTGCATATGCACCATTTGTTTGTATTGCAAGATAATGACAAACACATATGCTTAATTTATGCTTTAATTGCATATAGTACAATTTAATCAGCCAATTACTCCAGTTCCCATGTGTGGGAGCTTCTGAATACAAGCAGATTTTTCAGTTAAATTTAAAATCAAGTTGAAGTATGTTTGTTTTTTTCAAAACTAAATAAGTTAATTTTCCCTTTTTTGCATTTTTGCATTTATATTGTTGCATGTCCTTGCTGAGAGAAAGGGGACACTATATATATATTATCAATATAGAAGGAAGTTCTAAACTTGATACTACTTTAATAACTATCAATTGCAGCTTACAAACAGATCTCATTTCTGAGATAGATTTATACCACTATCAGCTTCCAAAGCTGTTAAGTCAATTTTTATTAAAATAAAACCAAATTGTTTTTTCACCCTCTTTATAACTATAATGTATACATTAATGCACTTTCTGGAAATATGTCCAACTACAGGCCTTGTATCATTCCCTTGAAATACCAAGATTGTGAGTAGATAACCTAAAATGTTAAGACTAGTCTTTATTTAAATCTGTATCACAAATTCCAAGGTGAAAAAAGCATTTCTGGGTAAAATATATAGAACATGAGAATGAAATCAGCTGTTATCCTTAAGAGTCTCCAGTATCTAAGGCCAATAAAAATCCTCATAATCATGGAAGGCATCAACTCGTAACAGCCAGAGACCAATCTGAGCTTGAACAACTGAACTGAACATTGAACAAAAGTGAGAGGAGAAGAAAATATTTCATGTGTGACAAATTTAAAACAAAGAATTCCTTGGGTAATAGGAGGAATTCAATTTTTCCATTTAAAATAAGCTAGGCATATAATTTTCTGGCATACAAACCAGAAAAAATGACATACAAAATTAGCAAAAGTAAAGTCTAAATAAGTGAAAATGAAAATCACTGAATCATTGAGATTTGAAGTTCAATAAAACTATCCTATGATAGCTTGAGTAATTAAGGATATTGTACAAAATATCAGAAGTACTTACAAGAGCATCAAAATTATTATGTGTAATGCTGTGTACTGTCAAGATGCATGATAACTGAAATAAGAATCTTGAGATTAAGGTTAGTGCAGAAAGTAGCAGAACAAATGGTAACACCTGTCTGGGTGAAAAGCACTTTTCATCAGCTGGGTCCTACTATCTCTTGGTTTCAAGAAGTAGAATATCCACACCTGCTCAGGTTCTCAACTGATACATTTAATTTAAAAGTTAATATGGCTCTATACCGTGAAAGAGCAAAGTGAAAGGCAAAAGTGGATCCTAATGCAAGAAGTAACTACTGGTTAAGCATTACATGTTTTAATACAAAAAGGACTCAGCTAGATAACATAGTGATTTATCTCTCTCTTTATCTGCTTCCTCTGCAAAACAAAAATTAGAAGTAATTGTTATCATCATATACTCAAACAGTATATTTATTAGCAGTATCTGTTTGTTTATAACTTTCTGATCCGCTTATCCAGACTTAAAATAAACAGAGGAGCTTCATGCAGTTTCCCCCAGTTGTCTGTCCTCAGAGATTAAGGGCACAAAGCAAAGAATTTAGCTTTTTTAAGAATAGAAGAGGCTTCTCCCTGCAGTAGCTATTTGGTTAGCCGTAAAGAAATGCAAATCTACCAGTATGTAGCAAAAACATCCGTTCATTTTTTTTCTTTATGGTGTTGTTTTTGTTTGGGTTTTTTGTTTGTTTGTTTTGATGGTGGGTTGTTTGTTTTTTGTTTCGGTTTACATAAAGGAGCTATCATTTCTTAGAAGATGCCACTTGCTATGAATTATCAAACATTGATAGCTTCACTTTCCTTTTCCTCCCTTACTCCCCTTTTTTTCCCTTTAGATGTATATGAGACTCTTTTAATGGGTCTCTAAGTAAGTAATTGATGCTATACAAAGATTTGCATGATCAAAAGAAAATCCTGAAATTACTTAGAAAAAAGTTAATGAGGCAATCTGTCCATAAAACATCTGGTGAAGAGGCAGCAGATAAATACATGGTATCATCAGAAAAAGCAAAATATAAAAAAAAACACCAAACCTCACAGCTGAGTTGGGAGGAACAGTACAGTGAAAGAATAATGCATTAGTTTTGTATTTTGCATTGTAATGACTAACACACAAAACACTATCTACCTGGAAGGCTAAAATGATACCACCTCTGTTACCTCAAGAACTTCTTAATTAAAAGTCAATGGAATCTGCATTTTTGCTGCTGTTGGAAAAAATAAATTAAAAAGTAGGAAAATGAAAAAACTCTATCTTGCTTTCTTTGAATATGGGAAAATCAAATGCAATTAGATACATAGGTATAGGGAAAAACAAGAAAGAAAACAAAGCTCTCAAGTCATCTCTCTACCACTAGAGGTAACTGATTGATGGCTGGACATTTTCTTTTAATTTCAAGCCTTGGATTGTTCTTAGAAATTTTTTAATCTGTTTCTACTTTCATTTCTAACATTGAACTTTGTGATAAAAACTTATATTCATCCTAAATCCTGCATGCTGCTTGTAAATAGGAGGACTGAAATGGCATGGGATTGCAAGTGTCTTGCTGAATAAAATACCACTCAGTAGAAAATACAGAAGTAGACTTCCTGATCATTCTGAGCCTTATTGTACACAGATTCTTACCATCCCTCTTTGCAAAACCCTATCCAGCTTTAAGTAAAGTTCACACCTAAAATCATAGAATATCCTGAGTTGGAAGGCACAAACAAGGATCATCAAAGTCCAACTCCTGGTCCAGCACAAAAAAAAAAAATCCCAAAACCACACCATGTGCCTGAGAGCATTGTCCAAACACTTCTTGAACTCTGTCAGGCTTGGTGCCATGATCACTTTCCTGGGGAGCCTACTCCAGTGCCTAACCACCCTCTGGGTGAAGAACTTTTCTCTGATATCCAACCTATTCTCTCTATCCTCCCCTGACACAGCTTCCTGCTATTCCCTCAGGTCCTGTCACAAGTCACCAGAGGGAGGAGATCAGTGCCTGCCCCTCTGTTGCCTCTTGTGAGGAAGCTGCAGGTCACAGTGAGGTCTCTCCTCAGTCTTCTCTTCTCAGGGCTGAGCAAAGCAACCCAAGTGTCCTCAGCTGCTCCTCATATGGCTTCTCCTCCAGACCCTTCACCATCTTTGTACTCCTCCTTTAGATGTTAATGGCTTTATATCCTTTTTATGTTGTGGTGCCCAAAACAGCACAGAGGACTCCAGGTGGCACTGAACCAGCACAGAGTAGAGTGGGACAAACACTGTCTACTAGTTGGAAATCTCTTTCTACAAATTTAGCTGTTAACTGATGTGAATTCTTTTGTGACAATGGGCTTCAGACTGTTCAAGGTCAATGTTGATCAAAAGATCTTATGGACAGGGAGATGATAAGAGTTTATAATACAGCACTAAACACCCTGTACTTTTTACTTTCTGTAAAGAAAAATGTATAAAGAACTATTTCCATATTTTTCCTCATTTGCAACATGTGACATCCAAAATCCCATTCAAAATAGCTGTTTCATGAAAAAAAAAAGTTGTGTTCTGCAATGAGTTATGATGCAGTTTATGCAAGAACTTTTATCTGTAAGGATATATCTAACATAGAAGAAAACAAAGACTACAGTCACTGAGCAATTTTGAAGCAATCATGATGTAATGAACTACAAAGTATAATATAATAAGTAGGTACATGTGTAAATACAATATACACTTTTTTCATGTTCATGAATGTTTTGTAAAAAATTGAATATGCCAAAAATTGAATAATTCACTTCAACAATCTATTTACTGCCATATATTGCTCATACATCATCTATTTATTTCTCACAATTATTCATCAGGTGAATGAGCTTTGAAGATTAATCAGTAATTTACATGAACAGGGTGCAATCTAAGTTCTGATGAGAGAAATGGGTGGTAATATTAAGCCCAGAGGTTTTCATTACACAATTATTGTAGGTTGACTGCACTCATGATATTACTCTACAAGGATAGAAGGTCAAGAGTTATAATATGTAAATCACCTTTCAAAGAATTCATGAAGTTTCAAAGTATAGATCTTTAAATTATATGTGTTTTGTTTAGTACTACACAGCAATAGACTTTCATTTATAAACAACTTTGAATATGTTTACACAATGAGGCAACATGACAGTTTGATGTCAAATTTGTAAGTAGGACGGATGAATTGTAAAATATATAATATTTAATATAATAGCATTTCATCATCTACTGAAATTATACAATCAAATTTTGAAATGTATGTATAACTTTCTGTAATACCTCTTGATAATTTGAAGAAATGATGTTCCATCATTCAAACCATCAATGAAGTTACTGAACAGGACTCCATTCACAGCTATCTACAAAACTTAACTGAAACATCCTTCTCTTTTGATAGCTTCTCTCCAGTCCTGCATTATGACAAGCTGTTCAAGAACTGCAATGAGAAAGAATTCTTAAATAATTGTATCACTGAGTCAACACTCTACCTAAGATTTATAGATGACATCTTTATTATCTGGATTGGAAATTTGGACTCCCTTATTGATTTTTACCACAAATTCAATAATCACCATTCTCTATCAAACTGTCACTGCAGCACTTTTACACTAGCACCATTTCCCTACAGCAACATCAGCAGTGGTAACTTTGCAAGTGTGATAAATGGAACACTAAAGGCCAGCACATACGCAGGCTCCTCAGAAGCCTTTATACACAGCAGAGTACTCATAGAGCTCACGTTAGCAATAAAGAAGATTTACACACATCAGGATTGCTCATGTAGAAGGGAGTTTTAGAAAGAGATGGGAAACAGTAAGTGAAGAAATGTTTGAATAGAACATGACACCTCCACCTGTCACCAAATGTACATCTGCTATTGTCACATCCCATCCTATCCCAGAAGCTGTACAAAGCATCATTAAATAACTACAAGTTATAATACAAGAAACTCCTTGTTTTTCAAACCGCCCTGCAGCCTCACTAAATTGATTTGGAAAGGAAACTCTTTGTGCTCTCAAACACACTAAATGAATATAGGTTTTGTACAACTAAAGAGTAAAAAGTATACCAACATCTACAATAAATCTGTACGAGCATCTACTGCAATAAATACTGCAGAAAAATTAGTACCCAACAAATCTCACAGTTGCATACTTCACCCAGTGCATCATAATCTTATGGTAAATATGGAGGTGAAATTAAGCAGTTTTTCCACAAAGTTAAGCAGCTTTTCCATAAAATTCACACAAAATATGAATAGGACCACACACTTCTAATAGAGGACTATATTCTATAAAATTCACATTCCATCATAGTTTTAGGCTTGAAACCAAAGGGGAACATGTTAAACTACTGAGAAGGAAGATCCTGCAAATTAAAATGACTAATTTTGGTGGGGTTTTTATATCTACAAAATTTGTAGTTTGGTAAATTATAGTCTTTCTATCTTCTATCCTTTTTATTTTGCGTGACATACACTGTTGTCTATTTTCCCTTACATAACTTAGTTAATAAGTCCTTACTTTTCTCCCCACTTTTTTTCTGCTCCCTATTCACCAACCATTTTTATTCCAGAGACTTATTCTGAAACAGGAATTAAAAATGAGCAATTTTTCTAAGTTTGTGTTCTGTTTAGAAATCTAATTTTTTTGTTTCAGACCTAAACAATGTATTTTTGCTGAAAAGGTTGTCTAATTATTCTAACTATCAATTGACCTAAAAAGAGATATCAACTTTATTTACAGGCACAGACTCACACACAGAATCAATTATGTTGGAAAAGACCTCTGAGATCATGAAGTCCAACCTGTGACTCAGCACCACCGTGTCAAATAGACCATGGCACGAGGTGCCACATCCAGTCTTTTCTAAAATACCTCCAGGAACGGTGACTCAACCACCTCCTTGGGCAGCTTTACTGAAACACTTTTTTCAGAAGAAAACTCATTTGAGCTAAGGACTGCAAAAAAAATGCTTGACACAGATGCAGTAAGTCTGGAAATAAAGACCAATTGAGCAGAGATGACAATGAGGATCAATGACTTCGTAAATATCTGGCTTTTACTCTGCTGAAGAGAGAGATGTCAGGCATCTCTTAGATTTTATCAGCTGGAGAGATGTCACCGTTTCTGGAAATAATCAATATGTATATTTCTCTCCCTGATATAATTCCTTGCATTAAGGAAATACTTTTTTTTTTTTTTGAAACCAAATATTTAATTCTCTTTTCCTCATTTTCAAAGGCAGATATTAGTGGCCAGTGCAAGGAACATTGCCTCAGATATGAGTTACAACCTACACTTCCCCAATTACACTTGAAAGTCCCCTTTCTGAAGCTTTAATTTAAGCTCTGCATCTTCTGGGACTCCTGTACTGCATTTAATCCTATCCAATTCTCAAATATTCACTAGCTGCAAGTATGCAGTACGTGGATGTCAGCGATACTGTGGGTAGTCCTCTAGATTTTGTGTGTCAGATTCAATTTGTTTCACACAAATAGACTCTTGCTTTCTTTGTATCCAGCTTTTATAAATTAGTCTCCTGGATTCCCTGTCCTGGGAATCTATCTGACGGAGCCCTCCGTATTATGTGTATTTGCTGTTGAAGCAACAAAAATTCTACTGCATCTTCAGATTGAGTTTTAACCTTTTTCCCATTATATTCTTCTCTAGTGTAACACTAGAATCTTAATGCAAAAATCTACACACATAAATTTCTATGTTTTCAGAAATTAAGCTTTTAAGATATACTGATGCCCACTTGAACTGTGTTTGTGTTCTAGCTGAACAGAATATAGAAAAGACACCTTAAGAAGAGATCCTGCATCTGAACTTCCACCTCTGCTGCCTTTCCGAACAATTCTGCCTTCTTTCTGTTATTATTTCAAGGGTTTCTTGACAAGTGAGTAGAGAAATGAAGAGATAAAACCTGACTGACTCAATTTGTCTCAGGCCCATTGCCTACAGTCACACAGCAGAGATTAATGCACTACAGTAAATCACCTCCTGGGTATCCAAATCCAACCTGGGGGCATCTTTTCAATTTTCATCTTCTTTTTTGAAAACAAACATGAAGAGAAAATGAAAATATACAGTTAATGACTTTTCTCCCTTTCTCTTCTCAAATTACATCTATACTTCGATTTTCAAGGTAATGAGTTGTAAAACAGGGAGCTTACTAAAGTAGTGTCTTCACAGTCATTCATTATGAAGCATATGCTCATCAAAGGTGAAGTGAAAGTATTTTAATTTTGCATACTTAAATTTTGTATTTTAGTATTGTATGTCTATTCCGAATAACATTGTGTCCAGTTTTTAAGAGTAATCTGCTCAGACTTTTGTATTATTTACACTGTGGAAGTCTGTGGCACAATAAATATATCAGATGAGACATATGTTAAACCTTTAGATTGTTTGCTGTTTGTTCTCTAAAAACAGTCATTATAATTTTGCATGACAATGATGCTGTTCAGGAGTCAAAACTGTTGGATGGAAAAATCGTCTTGTAGATATGTTCAACAGCATATTGATAATGAAAAGTGTCAAAGAATTTGTTTCAAAATGCAAACATAGGCTTACTTCCTTAGGCTATAAAATTTATGCATGTGAGTTTCCACTGAATTTTTCCCTACAAGATTCTGATTTCATGTTATACATATATATTTCAGGCGCCACTTTAAGTGTTGCCCCACGTAACTTAAGAAAGGCAATCTTCTAATCTGAAAAACCAGTGAAGCACTCAGATATTTCCTAGTGACTCAATAAGATATGGTAGTACGCTTCAAACCAAGGTTTTTAAATTAGAAAGCAGAGGTGCCATTAAAAGTGCTGCACCTTGATCATTTGTCTTGATTTTCTAAGGCATTTTTCCTGGAGGACAGACTGTGCTAACTTCCTGCTTTATACCCTTATGTTTGTTATCCTTTACAACCCCAAGAAGTTTCACGGCTAAGCTATCTGTATGCAGCAGATAGTGCCTTGCTGCATCAGAAACAAAAAAATATTCTGTTTCTCTGAAAGTCACAAGGTCTGTAATAGTTATATTCTACCACATTGTCCAAACACATGCATTAAAATCCAATTTAACTAACTTTCCCACCACTATATACATATACCAATGTATATTCTGACCAAGTCAAAGCATCAGTTAGAAAGAAGACAAGGGCCTGCTGCCCTAGGCTCAGGGACTGCCTCAAGGGAAACAAAGGCAGCTCTTGAAAGAGTCAAAACTACATAAAATAAGTTATGCCATCTACTTGTAGGCAAATTTAAATCAACTAACCCTTCAGGGACAGAATGGCTTCAAGGATGATATGAAACAGTTTTACAGTGGCAGAGGAAACTGAAGAAGAAATAATGAAGCAACAAGGACCTACAGAGAGAAAAGTAAAGGATAATACTTTCAAACAATTTGAAAGAAGAAATGGCTGCATACCAAAGGTTAGTAAGTTAGTGTCTCAAAAGTGGTTTTTAGCATCTTCATTTCAGCTTCACTATTGATTTTAGAAGAACTTTATCCTCACCCTTTCCTGTAAACCTCTAACATATATGTTCAGTTCTATTGGAGGGGCAGTGGCAGAGGGAAAAGCAGGGAAACAGGGTAGCCTGTAGCGATGGTAGCACATTTAGCAACATGCTGTGTCAGAGCACATGACTCTGCTGAGAAATAACAAACTCCCAAGGGGAACATGCAAAGGCACTGAGCTCCAGAACAGCCTGAAAAGCACACTGGGGAGCATCAAACTACAGGGACATAGCACGGTCAGTGCAACTCCTTCTCCAGTTCTCCAGTCCAGTCCTGATGCTGCAGGGAAGCCCTTGTCACTACTCTCAGCATAAACACTGGAAGCTTACTCTGTCCCAATTTCTATCAAGAAGTCATCTGCAGGGCAATGTAATGCTTCCTACCACTACTGCAGATTTCAATTGCTGATGCAGGCATTTCTAGAAGAAGGATATTGACACCACTGTGCCAGTCATACCTTACATGAGAGTGACTCATCCTTTCCAGCTTGTCTCAGGAGTCCAGATAGTGCTCAGACAGAGGAACTCTGACACAATCTAAGAAACTCAGCTACAGCACCCTGCATTTTTCATTATTAGTCCGTATGCTTTATCTCTCTCTTTATACCAACTCTTTTGTTTGTTGAAAGGGAGCTCAAGCTTCTGCCCTTCTCAGCAGCATCTTCAGAAATAAAAAAGTTAGAGAATTGTTTCTTACTATTTCTATACTTGTGGTCTGTTTTCATTATTAGACTGTAGGGCAATCAGCATCGCTTTGCCTTTGCTAGTGTGTTTAGGTAGCACACATGAAGAGTAATTATGACATGTCAAATGTGTAGGCTTGACAGGTTCTAGATAGACTTCATTGTACAGATGTGCCTCAGATATTTCCAAAAATTCTACAAGAGGAGCTAGATGATATGAGGTTTTATTTTATTACAAGATAATTCTGCAGTGTATTTACTGTGTATTTGTTACAGAATTGAAATAAATCTAAACACTTCATTGTACTCAGCGAAAAGCCTGGTTGATATTTACCTGAAAGTTTCTGGATTGTACTACTTATAGCCTAATGTAGTTTCACAACCAACCCCTTCTAAACTAAGGAAATAGAGATTTGTTCTTTTTAAGCTACAAATGCCACTTTTGGCTCAGTCTTAGATTTTTTGGACATGTTAAGCACTGTTCAACTGTTTTTCCAGCTGAGCAGTCAGATGGAATAAACAGGCTGACCTGAATTTCACCCAGCATGCAGGGCAAAACAATCAACTGGTACCAAACAGGAGATTTCAGAACATCTGATGCTCCTAACTGCCAGTAAGGGAATTTCAGGGTGAAGAAATAGAGGCATCAGGCTTATGACTTTCCCCTCCCTTTCCCATCCTGTTTTGAAGTCTGTTTAGGTTCTCAGGCTTTACAATATGACTACTGTATTCCAAGTCTTGTAATTTGCAATAGGGAAATAAAAAGCAGTTACTGTAAGCCAACACCAAACCACTAAGATGTGTGACAAATTAGCTAGCCATGATGTCTCTTTACTGTGGATTTTACAGATGCCTACAACACATTGAAACCTATAAAAAGTGTTCCTTTCAATTAAATAATTTTGCTTCCTAAATTAATGTACGTAAAAGATTAGTTTGAAAACACTAATCATGACTATTTATTACCAAGTTGGCGTATGGAATCCAGTGTAGCATGTTGCAGGATTTAACTTTATTAAAATAGGAAGGATAAGAGCTGGTGAGAAAATTTGTTAAAGTTATAGATTTCACAGAGTTTAGGAAAAGAATAAACTGACTCAATTAACTACTTACGATTTGTAGAGGATACAGTTTTATCCATTCACGTCCTGTTGGAGTTAAAAAAATTTTAGGAAAAATACAAAATCAGTCCTTGAACAACTATTGCTTTAGGACGCCCAGGGAGAAGATTGACATTTAAAAAAGCCTAACAATGAAAAGCCATGAATGGATTGCATGAGATACCTACTAGGATTTTCTGTGCATAAAGCACTTCTATGCAGAAATACAGAGGACAAATGCACTGACTTTTTTTTTCATTGGAAATGCCTTCCTTATCTCTGCTCTGGTCATCAGCATGTCTCTGCACAAGTTAGAAAAAATTACCATTAGATAACCAAGGAAGAGATTATTGTGTCTTCTTGTTAAGTAGAATTATTGCACCTAACAACCACTCAACACATCCCCAGGATATACTTGGACAGGTCTGTATTATAAACACAATTCTTGTGAATTGTCCTAGTGCTAACTGAAGCCCTGAAGCCAACGAAACATAACTTTAAGTGTATGAATATATTGAAATAATTACCTTCACTGTAGCTTTCTATATTTCCTTGGATCTTTCACCTTCTTTTATTGGTTACTTACTTTTAAACACTTTTTAGATCAATTTCCAGTTAATATTTGTTCGGAACTCTTTACTCTTCACATGAACCTTGAGATAATCATCACATGTTTGTTATATAAGTGTGCATTTATAACACTGTTTTTAGTTTTTTATTAAAAACATGATCCCTTCGGGTTGATCACAAAATCAGAATTCTCTAAATCACATAGCTGTTACTAGTAACATTTAAACAAATTTATCCCAAACATTTCTGATGAAAATGCAGAACAATCTGGATTCTGAAAAGTAGTTTTTAATACAAGGAGGGTAAACTCTTTGAGTTACCTTGAAGTTATCACTAATAAAACAATGCATCTTGTTGCAAAAAGCCATGACACTTTATAGGCTCATATAATAATTTAGGTTGTAAACAGTCTCTGGAAGGCATCTGGTCTAACTCTGTTCAAAGGAGAACTTTGTTAAAACAGGCTCCCACCTCTGCCACAACATGCAGAGAAGTGTTGTTTAGGGATTGATTCCTTGCAAAATGTTTTAAGATGAAACATTCTACCCCAAAAAAGAATAATTGCTACTGAAAGTCACTTTAAAGAAGACAAATGCATAATTGCTTGGAATTGGTTTATTGCTGGCCTGTTTTATTTTTACTTTGCTTTCTTCAGAGAAGGAATCAATTTTCAGTTTTGGTATTTAACCATTAAACCATATTCCAAAATATCTGTTAATTATGCTACACTGCCTGTTAAACATTGGTTATCATGATTCCCTCACCTCATGTTAGAGAATATTTTTTACTTGCAAAATATCTGGTAGATATCCACTGGTCTGATAAGAACTCAATTGACATTGTTTGAAATATCTTGATTGGGATGTAACGTTATTAATTAACAAAATTAAAAGAACAAACCTAGTGACTTTTATATCACCTCCAAAATTAACTGTTAAGTAAAAGAATATGGATGTAATTTTCTTTCTGACAGGAAAGAGACTGGAAGGTAACAAGATACAATCAGTGACTTCTGAAAGCTGGAAGTACTTTTCTATCAGTAGTTTCCCAAATTATTATATTGGCAAGCGTGGAATAATACTTGTAGTAAAAATAAAGAAAAAAAACAAGAGCAATAGGATACACCAGATTCACTGGAGTTTCACCATGTTAGGATTCAGAAGTTGTAGTGAAATCCCAAAGCACAGAACTTTAACAATTGCGCCTGCTCTTGAATTCTTTTTACTGACTGAGGTGTGCACATTTGATTTTAACATCACATAACTAGAATCAAAGTCTTTTTATAATAAAGTTTTTCATAATATATTGGAAATTGATCTGCATATTCAAGTGCATATAGCCTTGTTGCCTACATTTAGAAAAGGAATTACCATTATGTACTCTAAGTTAATAGTTAGATCTAACTTTACCATGTTCAGCTGTCTAGTTAGCTGTTAAATAAGGACAAAAATAATATCAGTGGAAGCATTGCTTGGAAATTTGCTGTCAAAAATATGTGTGAAAAATTTGTCTTTTACAAGGGAAAGAAAAAAAGTAGAAAACTGCTGATTTTGCAGATATTAAACAATTTTGTTGTCAGAAAATCTAAAGAACATCTTTAGTGCTTGGCTAAACTTTAACTGAACATACTCAGCAACCTGAATCACAATGTTTCACTATGGCAAATTGACATACAAATTCATACCTTCCAGTCTTGTGGTGAGTGAGTGCTATCAGTTCAAGCTCTTAATGTTCCTCAGCAATAACTGAACTACATTCAGGAAAAAAGCTCTATCAGTTCTGAAAGGGATTGTGTGATGTGGTTACCTGTGGCAAAATGAAACTGTAGCTGACCAATTAAAACATCCCTACCATTTCTGATGTATCTCGCTCATCTTATATATGCCATGATGAAAACCCAAGCAGAGAATTATCTTGCCCCAGACCCTTGAAGTACAGGACCATCCATTCCCTGCGTGCCAATCTAGAGAGGAACTTCAGTAATAACCTTAGGAATTAGAATATACCCACACTAAGAAATACGAACTGAAAAGGAAAGTAAGTTATTCAGCCTCTAAAATAAAACACTCAAAAAGTCTTGGCTTCCTGCTGCATTTCTTTATTAGAGGAAGAGGCAGTATAATTGCATGAGTTGAGGAATATATTTTGATTGTCAGTTGGAGCCAATTTAGTAACTACATATATAAATGTGTTCTAATGTTGTAAACTTTTATGGAAAAACTGGAAAAGTTGAGCAGCTTTTTCATGTGCGCACTTACACTGTAATTAATGGCAGTGTGATATAGTAAAAAATTTTCCTAAGCTAAACTGAAGGTATTTTGTTGGGACTGAAAAAAATATTTATCTAAAGTATGTAAGTAGCTAGGTGAAATCAAAGGCTTTATATCTGCTCATGCTACCTCACTGTACCAGAATTCCCTCTTTTTAAATCATGTATCTTTCAATAGACTACAGTAAAGCAAGGAAGACACTTGGGAACAATTTGACAACATGTGATTTCTATCTGCAGCTTGCACTATTAACCATGGTCTGCAGACTAATTTTCCAGCTCCATTTTCCCATTTGCTGTGCAGACCACTTCCTTCAGACATCATCAAACTGAAGAGAACAACACAAAAATAAGTAATATGTTTTTGGTAAAATATTAAAAATAACACAAAAGCGAGCATTTTGTTTTCTGTTATAGATAAGAAGTAATGACAAAAACAGTATTGGATGAGCTCTACAGATTGTACAAAAAAGCCCCATTTCAGCCAGAAGGGTTTTTTTTTTTCATTCTTACATTGCATGTAGGTGTTCTGAAAAGAATCAGTCAATTTTTAATGTATAAGCAAAGCACTATTTAAATCTCTTTACTGATCCAAGAGATAGTTGCCATTAAAAATGCTTGTAAACTGGAGAAAATGCAATTCAGAGTATTCACAAAGTCTTAGAGAAGTTTTAACGTATGAAGGGAAAAAAAAAAGAATCTCTGGAAAAGTCTTGAATACCTATGGTTGATTCTGTGCAATATCAAAACTTACTGGCTTATTCACTCTCATACTCAAGCCATGTTTTGGTAGAGGAACATAGTATCAAATGTAAAAGGAATACTGGAGAGCTTGCAGTTGATGAAAGAGACTGTATTAAATACCTCATAGCATCATGATGAACAGTTATGTCTCTGGAGGTTTATTATAAGTCTAAAAGTCAAGAATTCTATAACATATGGAAATATGGTTGTCTATGAAAGGAAAAGTACAAAGACTAAGGATTGCAATGTGGGTAAAGAACAACGACATAAGAAAGCAACAAAAAAAGAAAGTAGGAGAGAATTTTTTTCCATCCATGTTAGGATAGGGACATATAACAAACAATATGAAGCAAGTTGAACAATTTCCTTATTGTAGTCTTTAAGTAGTCATACTGCTTAGCAAAATTAATTTTAAATGAAAATAAAAGCTAAGATAGGAAAGGAATTTAAGAAAAAATTAGATAAGTTATACATACTTATATTGGTATAGGTTTCGAAAATACATGTTTAGTATTGTCAAAAATCTTTCTGAAGTAGTCTCTGAGCCATTGTCATCCTTTTGCAAAAACTCATGAGTAAGTTTCAAGAGACAGAATTGTGAGTATGATCACATAAAAAATTTGGAAAAGAAACATCTGAGACTATAAACCTATCAGCTAACCTTCATGACTAAAAAAAAATGCTAAAACAGATCATCAGGTACTTCACTTAAACACAGTCAGTAGCAAAAGTCACCATTGCTTCTCATCTGGAACTACACCCTACAAATTCTCTGGTGTCTAATAATATGTTGTCCACTCACTGAAATTTCTCCAAGGTCAGGGAATAAGTAATGCCTTTCCTGGACGGATGCACTGGTGTCTCTGGATGTGTTGAATTTTCAGTCTTTATGTTATAAAAGGCACTTTTCATTTACCTAGTTGCCTGCTTCCCTGCAGTGCATAGGGATTTAATTATATTTGAGACTTCTATCCCTCTGGTCAATGTCAAATTTTGTTGAAAAGAGGTTATTAATCAGGAAGAACAGACACACACAGTGTGATTGCAGAACCTAATTTCCTTAGGAAATTAAGCTAAGAAGTAAGTGAAAAAGACTTCTCAAGGACAAGTCCCATCTGATTTTTGACATTTAAAAGACATTTTTCCAAGTGAAGGGAAGAAACGTGCCTAGGTGAAATAAGGTATTTGCAACTCTCTGGAAATCCAGATTGAAGTCGCACTTGGTAACTAAGGAAAGCATTTCAAGTGGAATCCATTACAATTTTGTCTCTAATCAAGTTCTTATAGTTTATCAATGGTTTCGCACAAAAGAAAAGAAAGCTTCATATGTCATCATCTGACAAAACTTCAGTACTCCCGAGGAAAAAAATGGGAATTCAAAATGGACTTGATAAAATATTCTATAAAGAAAATACAATGTAATTAAGTGTGGATCTATTGAAAAACCACTCCAAAATAGAACTATAAAATAACTTTTTGATCATATGCTCTGTTGAAAACTCTCCATGTTTAAGTGAGTTGATGTTATTGTTTAACCCCAGCCAGCCATCAAGCCTGTCATGATTTAACCCCAGACAGAAATCAAGTCAAAGCTGCTCACTCACTCCTCCACCAACAGGACCAGGGAGAGAGTTGGAAGGGTAAAAGCTGGAAAACTCGTGTGTTGAGATAATGACAGTTCAATAGGGAAAACAAAAGCTGTGCCCACAAGCAAAGCAAAACAAGGAATTAATTCCCTGCTTCCCACGGGCAGACAGGTGTTCAGCAACCTCCAGGAGAGCAGGGGCCCATCACATGCAACAGTTACCTGGCAAGACAAAAGCCATCACTCCAAACGTCCCCCCTTCTTCCTTCTTAACCTGATTTTATATACTGAGCATGATGTTTTTTGGTCTGGAATATCCCTTTGGTCAGTTTGGGTCACCTGTTCTGACTGTGTCTCATCCCAGTCTCCCCTGTACCCCCAGCTTCCTGGCCAGTGTGGCAGTACAAGAAGCAAAAAGGCCTTGGCTCTATGTAAGCCCTGCTCAGCAATAACAAAACTATCCCTGTATTATCAGCCCTGTGTTCAGCACAAATCCAAAACACAGCCCTGTAAGAGCCATTGTAAAGAAAATTAACTGTACCCCATCCAAAACCAGCACATTGAAAAAACCAGCAAAATTGAAAAGCTATCATAAGTTATAAGTTATAAGTGGTTTTGTCCAGCAGAAAAGGTAAATTTTGTTCATGTATGTATCAAGTTTAAGATGCTTAAGAGTCTTATTAAGCTCGAAAGAAATATCAGTGGGTATACAATCTTCAAATTTTTCTATCACACTAAGATATAAATAAAACAGTTGGAAAAGCAATAAAAACACACATAAGAAGTTTTGCCATACATAGAAAGGTGGTAGTATGGCACCAATCATCTATACTACTCTACATAAAAAAAAAGCACTAAAACAAAACAAGTAAAACCAACATTCCTCCCCCCCCCAAAAAAAAAAAAAAAGAAAAGTCAAATAAATTTGAAGGAGACTTAGGTTACACATTAGGAAAAAGTTTGTTAAGTGAAATTAGTTAATAATTGGTCAACTAGGGATATTTGAAAAATGAACATTATTAGAATTTAGGAACCATTAAAAAAAAATAAAAATTCCAGCATAAGTAATATGGAGATTTATTCAGATGATCTTCATGTCTCTTCTCTTTAGGCATTTATGGGATTTTACAGATAAGAAAGATACTTTATCTGTCAATTAAAAGTTACAATTAATGAATTCTTTGGAAATGTTGCACATTAGGCTTTGCCAGATGTTCATTCATCAGGGAATGTTACAACTTGCATAGTAACTAACCTGGACAGCTCCTATTAAACGTAACACATTGAAAATTTTGATGTGTAAGCAAGTATGTGGTGCATTCTTCCGTCTAATTTGCTTCTGAGATGTGCATCAGGGATTTCTTTGTTGTGGTCAAAGATGCCAGAATTGGCTGTTCCATCAGCATTAGTTATACACCTATCCTGCACTTAAAATCATGATATTTAGTATCAAATGGCATTTTCTTCACATCCCTGTCATCTGAGAATGTGATACTTTCCAAGTACCATGTGATTACAACTCTCTTGTCAGTTTATATTATTGTATGATACCTATTTTCGCTGAAAAGTGTTGGCTACTGAAGAAACTAAAGATAAGAATGGAATAGCCAAAAGAGGTTCTTTTCCTGTTTGCCCTGTAACATCTTTCTTATATGCATGTCTTTTCCTACAGATTTCACAAAATGCAAACAAAACAAGAACATTAAGTTTCTGGACATTTAAAGAAAGAAACTAGGAAAACATTAACTCATCTGTAAGCTATGTGAACCAGCAATGTGTGTTCATAGCCCAGAAAGCCAATTGTATCCTGGGCTGCATCAAAAGAAGTGTGGCCAGCAGGTCAAGGGAGGTGATTGTCCCCCTCTACTCTGCTCTGGTGAGACTTTGAGTAGTGCATCCAGCTCTGGGGTCCCCTGCATAGGAAGGACATCGAACTGTTAGAGCAGGTCAAGGGCGGGTCAAGGGCGGGTCAAGGGCGGGTCACCAAGTTGATCAGAGGGATGGAGCACCTCTCCTATGAGGGAAAGCTGAGAGAAATGGTATTGTTCAGCCTGGAAAAGAGAAGGCTTTGGGGTGACCTGATTAAGACCTTCTAGTACCTGAAGGGAACCTACAGGAAAGTTGGAGAGAGACTATTTGTAAGGGCATGTAGTGACAGGACAAGATGGAATGGCTTCGAACTGAAAGAGAGTAGTTTTAGAGTAGATATCAGGAAGACATTCTTTACTGTGAAGGTGGTGAGACACTGGAACAGAATTCCCAGAGAAATGGTGGATGACCCATCCCTGCAAGTGTTCAAGGCCAGATTGGATGAAGCTCTGAGCAACATGGTCTAGGTGAAAAGTGTTCCTGCCCATGGCAGGGAGTTGGAACTTGATCGTCTTTAAGGTTCCTTCCAACCCGGGCCATTCTGACTTTTCTTATTGAACTGGACTTTAGTTTTCATGATTCATGTTGTAATGATTATGGTAAAAACATCTAAAGGATAAGTTAAATCATGTCTCATTAATCTATCGAGATTTATCTTCATGCTATTGTTTAGCCACTGCTACCACACTAAGATACTAAGTAATGACTGCTTAAAGTATTGCTTTTCTATCTATACATGCTGTTAATCAGATGTGATTGATTCTTTAACCATAGCTAAATTTTTGCATTTAAAAACTTTTTCTTATAGCAGTCAACATCAATGTCTTCCATACCATTCAACTCCTATCAAACACCTCATTTAAGAAAAAGTTAACTGGAATCCAGATAACATCCCATTCAAGCCAGTTTATGATATCTTTTAATATCACAAACCAACTTCAAATCACCTAATGTTCTTTGCCTTGATATCCAAAATAAAGGTGGAAAGAACTCTTCTTCATCTCAGTCTCCACGATAAGGTTACACGTTTGTAGTGTTAAGACAATCAGATTACTTTTTTCCACCCTAGATTATATACAAGGATTCTTTCAATTTGGCTTGTCAACTAGAGAATTCAATGTGTTTATGGCTTTGCTAGATGAACATTGTGAGACTGTTCAGAAAAAAATCAAGAAAAAATCCAGTGTCCATAATAAAACAAAAGCACTTGGTACTTTGAGCTGAAAACTAGGCTTTCTGACATTGGAGTAAAGAATAAACCAGAGGCCATGCAACTGAAATGTACTGACATTCATGATTTTGTATAACTTTGGATGTTAAGCTTTATGTTTGCTGATGTTCAGAATTATGCTTCAGAATGTAAAGTGACTACTCCAAGTTTCAAGAAAACCCATTTATTCTCAAGCCACAAGACTATTTGCCAAGAACAGTGTTTTGATTTTGAAATCTTGAGGTAAATTTACTACTAATGTCAGACAAAAAGTGAGTGTGATAGACCAGAGTTCTACAGTGACTCGTCAAATTATTTTTAAGAATGGTTTAGCATTTCTTTGTTCAGGAAGTGTAAGTTTGGACGTATGCTGATCACGGAAAACAAATGTAAGCCATAATTAGAGCAGTAGGAGATTAATTTGGCATATTTAGGAATATATTTATTAGATGAGCAAGCATTCTAGACCAGTAATATTTACAGGGAATATTACTACTTTTACAATATAGATCTTAAGTAATTATTTTAGGATCTCATTTTAATTAGTAACTATAAAAGCATTAGACAGCATCTGAAAGAAAAACCCTCAGGTTTACCTATTACCAAAATTAAATTAATCTCAAAGAGCATCTAGAGAAAAAGGCATTATAAATACTAGAAAGGATTTACATACCTGAGAATAAGGAGTACTACGAAATCTCCATTGTTTTCTCCAAACTTCATATACATTCTTCATTTGAATTAACAGATGCAGAAGAGACAACAATCATTATGGGAAAAGTAAAATAGATAAACATTGTCAAGGAGGAGAAAGTCATAATGATTACATAGATACATGGAAGATAACACTCATACTGTCCAGTGAGACACCAATTCAAGTGTCCCTGTACTCCAAATTTGCAACACTTTTATACCTGAGTAAGCAATTCAATTTTGACATTTAAAACAAAATACAATTAAATATATCTAGTAAAAAAATACTGTAAATGAGGAAGAGTAGCTAACCAAAACTAGGTTGTAGTGATATCCAGCACAGTGATTTTCCATTATCCAACCAATATTAACCTGAATGGACAGGTCAAGGTATGATTATTTTTCTGAGCCCACATGATCCACTTAGCAGTCTCCCTGATTAGTCAATCTTGATCTCATCTCCTCAGTGCCTTTTATTTAAAAGGAGTGAGACACTTGCAGAATATTTCCTATTGGAGTTATTTAACCAGGTTCAATCCTGGATTTGATGTTTATACTTAATTTTAGCAGGTTTTGCAGAAGTGGTGTCTATAGAGTAAGACATTAAAAATTGAATAATTATATTTACAATTTATTTACAAGTTATTTTATGTATTCTTTACAATAATCTCAGGTAGAAGGACTCCCTATGCACAGTTGTAGAACACTGGATCTGGAGGCAAAAGTGATGTGTTATTGCTACCAAATATTTGAATTTTCCTTCAAGTTTATATACATGTACCAATCAAGAAAAAGAGATGGTCTGATTTTACATGAAGACACTTGCAGCTCCTTTATTACTTGCACATTAGTTATACCACCATTTTATTGAAATGTATTGTGGCATTCATCTCCATCCTTCCAATGATACCATATGTAACACTGTACCACAAATAGTGGTAATAACATTCAACTTCAAAATACGAAAGGTTGCAGAGATGTGTTGTCAAGTCTCCTTCACCTTAACTTTTTCTGCTCAAATTCTAATCACTGAAAGAAATGAACAAGCCGACATAAGCATTGTTTATTGTGTTTCTCAGTGCTAATCAAAGTCATTCCTAATAAAAGGAGGGAAATCTATTTTCTTGCTCAAGACATACCAAAAGTGGTATGACAAAGCACTCCAATAATTAGCAATACCAGTATTTTCTTTCAGCTCAAATTATGTTGCTAATTTCACTGAAATTTTCAGACAATAAAGATATTTAGCACAGTTTATTAATTGGAAGTAGACCAAAAATCCTCCTACTACTGTCTTATTCAGAGTGTAGTAGAAAATTTCATTTTGTAATTTACAAATTGAAAGTAATGCTATATCTTCTAGAAAAGATTTGTGAAATGTTTTAAATAAGAATTTGTATCTTATTTTAGTGACAAATTCAGTCACTAATTTAGTGACTAATCCATCAGTGATGGCCAAGCAGATAAGTGGTGCTAGAATACTTTATTCTGTTTTTCCTTGTGTTATGTAAATACTTATAGTAAATATCTTTTTTTTTTCCTTTCTGCAAAGTGATCCTAATGGCTTCAAATACTGTTTTTTCATAAGTTAAAAAATCTTCTAAACACATGTAAATAGGAACTGTGGAGATCCTATTCTACCTAACTCATTGAAATGTCCATCACTTCTATAAGGCAATGCAGGAAATGTAGAGAAAAATGCAGGACAAAAAAGTTTTCAGGTTGAAAGTTTAAATAAACTTCATATGCACTGGTTTTTAGCAGAAGAAGTCTGAATAGATAAAAACTCATTGTAGAAATTTTCTCATCCATATCATGACAGCTTTATTAAGAGTTCAATTGTTTTAGAGTAAAAGTGCAACACTTTCAGAGAAAGACTACACCTCTATAATGTAACTACTTACATTAAAAGAATCTAACTAGATGATAAAATAATATGAACAGTGCATTTTTCTGTCTTAAAATTCATCATTATACACAGAGACTAGAAATTTTTTGTTTCCAGGGACAGTTATTAATGCCTTCCATTTCATAAGTTAGAGATGTAAAGGCTTTGATACTTAAAACAGCAGCCTTCAGAGATGCCCAGGTAATTTTTAATTCATCCATAGAGTTAATGTTTGGAGAGCTAAGCAAGTGACTGAAGTCCTTACCGTCATCCTTTGGGAAGCGTTGCACATTTATTGCTTATAGACAAAGCATAAGAGACCCGCTTTATCAGTGAGGTGAAGCACATCTGCCTGTTTCAGCTCATTTTCTGATGGGTGTTTCTCCTCAAAGAGAAAGCCATAGTCTTGGCAAAAACACTAAAACCAGGGAAGAAAGAAAAGCAAGGCAAAGAAGACTTATTTCTGATCAAGCAGTTGTAACAGAACTATAATTACTGCTAAACACTAAAACATTCAGGGTCTAGTTGCTATGCAACTGTGAGGAAGTTACAGTATACCTGCTGAAGACAAAATGAATGGGTGAAACACTTACTGATCGACAGAAGATATACCTTTACTTAATCAAAGGAATGACTTTTTCATCTTTCATTATATTCTATTACAGCTTATTTCTCTTTAGCGTTTTCAAAATCTTGCATCAATTCAACAGCCTATAATACTTGAAGAGTCCCACCAGTTTAATACAGCACATACTACTCTCAACTGTGAATCTGTGCTTGTGGTAACCAAACATCATCACATAGACCCCTTCCATGACAGATACACTCCATTTTGGAACCTGAAGCTTCTGTTTTTTCTGACTCCATATTCTCAAAATTCACCCTAGGTAATGTATACAATGAGTAGATTCACTAATTCTTTTTTACCTTTTCTGCCTTATTATTCTAGTGATGAAAATAAGAAAAAGCTCAGATTTACTAGTTCTCATTAAAATAGGTGTTCAGAACAGATTACCTACATGCTCAGTAACAGATTCAGGAGAAAATGACATAGTTCCCAAAGGCCTTACGAGCAAATAATCACCTGCTCTCACATAGCGTGGTTTCCTTGGCAAAGAACATATTTCTCTGTTCATTCTTACAAAACAAAACCACCCAGCAGTAGCTGTGCTGACAGTGATGTGAAACAGCTTCCCACAAAGCCAAATAACTCACCTCAAAAATAATTTGATCCATGCTCCCTCTGTGTTACTCCACTTCTCTCTTCATGCCCCTTTTATAACACCCCTTAATAAGGTCATTACTGTCAGCCTGGGCTACCTGCCCCACTTGGATGACTGCTGAAAAGGCTCAGCCATGTGCACAGAGCTCTGCATAGGCTGAGAAAAATACTCATAAATCCTAGGAAGGGTTTGGGGTTCTGATTGGGAGCCATGAGTCTTAAAAGGACATTGCTGATGACAGACACAATGTAAAGGTATCTCCAGCACAGAACCAGCTGTGAGCCTGTCTTCTGAGAATTCATCTATGAATTATCAAAAGATTCATGCTCTATTATAGTAGAATCTTACTGTATGCTAAATGACAGCAGCCTACTGCATAGTAAGTGACAAAAATATCTTTGTAATTTTCAAGACTCTCACACAAGTATCTATCTGATGTGATGTTAAAAATAAAGTAGAAGCACATCATGGTTGCCAAGTTTCTATCATTAAATGAGGTGAGAAAAGTAATTTCACAATAGAAAGGATCAGTATTGATGTGAAGCTGGATTTTTTTTAAACCTTGACTTTAATGACTATATTCCGCTACATTTGATAGAAATCTTCACCTAGATGAATAAAGAAAAAGGAAAAAAAATAGGGAAAAAAGAGGAAAAAAGAAGAAAAGAAAGAGAATAGAAGAGCTAAACAAACAATGTAATCATGATCTCAGATGTCTCTGATTAATTTCAATTTGTTGGACGTCTTTGGATTTTTTTTCCTCTGCAATAGAACACTAAATATGTATTTTATTAATGCAGACACTAAATCTGACATCAGCGGGGAATTTTTGCAACAATAATTGTCTTTGCTAGAAATACAAGACTGTCCTCTGGACAGAACATGTATTAGAACTTGAATTCTGAGTTCAGGGAATGCTAAATGCATAAAAATTACAGGACCTCAAGAGCTTCAGGATTACATATTTATCATGTCTTTTATATAAGTAATTCTTTGAAGAAAGAAAGTCTTTTTATCAGTTACTGAAGAATATCAACTATTACAATACATTTCATGATTCCAAAATATCTGTTGAACTTAGAAATAGTCAAATGTCATTTCTTTTCACTTTGAGTCACTTGGAGACTATTAACAATTTACTTGATCTCTTGAGCCTTGGGTACCAATATATGCAGGTAGGATAACAATCTTAGTACTTTAGGATTCATGACCTATGTGGGGAAGAAAACTGCATAAAGATTATGCATGAATAGCAACTAGATTGTCATATAGAGTGTTAATAGTGACAATATTCTTGTGTTAAATTAATTTAATTAATTAATTCCTATGCCACTTATATTTTCTACACGGCAACTTTGACTATCAGTCATATCAGAAATAATTAATATAAAATCCCCCTTCATCTGTATTGTTATCAGCCATGAGAATTTTAGCAGAATGGCCAAATCTTAAGAGGATATGAGGACAAAATTTCACAGATTTAGAAAATAAATACCCCTAGGGGTCAAGATTGAGTTACAGTGAAGGGGCATAAGATAATAATTTTATTATATGCTTTTAATACTCTTTTGTTAGGAAAGTGTAGTAAGGGACTTCATATTCAAATAGCTTTTGGAGGGAGAAGAATTCATCCTAAAAAAAGAGAATGTGTGTTAATTACAATATGCAATAGACCAGAATAGCACTAAAAGTGCACAGTACAGGAGAGTGTTTAGGATAGAAATCATGCATATTCCAAGAGGTAAGGTAAAATTACTCTCTCTATATAATTGTAATTGCTGAATTTCCAAGACAACAATATTACTCTTTGTTTAAAAATACACAAAGTACGTGGAATTTGATGAATTTTCTTCCTTTTCCTTTTTTTGTAGAATCTTTGTACCAATTCACTTCTCTGCAAATTAAAGAGTATTTCATGCTCACTATACATGATAATTCATAATTTGCATACCAATCAACCCTTTTCTTTCAAAATTGTTCATAAAGAGTGAAAAGGTGGGAAACCCCATGAAAATTAAGTCACATCATAATTGAATGGATAAAGCCATTTTTTCAGGATTGGTCAGTTTTGATGTGGAGAAAACTTGCAATTTTTTAGAAGTTATTTTTATACTTCCACGAGGGCTAAAAAAACCCACAAACAAAAAATCCACCATAAAACCAAAACCAAACCACACAAGGAAAAACACCAAACAACCAAAAGAAACCACAAACAAAACCCAAACCCCAGGCCTGTCAGCCTGACCTCAGTGCCTGGCAAGAATATGGAGCAGATCATCTTAAGTGCAATCACACAACACCTGTGGGTTGGGATCAGACCCAGCCAGCACGGGTTTAGGAAGGGCAGGTCCTGTCTGACCAACCTCATCTCCTTTTATAATCAGGTGACCCATCTGGTGGATGAGGGGAAGGCTGTGGATGTGTCTATCTGGACTTCAGCGAAGCCTTTGACACTGTCTCCCATAGAACACTCCTGGAAAAGCTGCAGCCCATGGCTTGGACAGGGGAACTCTGTGCTGGGTTAGGAACTGGCTGGAGGGCCAGGAGCAGAGAGTGGTGGTGAACGAGGCTGCATCCAGTTGGCAGCCGGTCACTAGTGGTGTTCCCCAGGGATCAGTGTTGGGTCCAGTTCTGTTTAATATCTTTACTGATGATCTGGATGAGGGGATTGAGTGTACCATTAGCAAATTTTTGGATGACACCAAGTTGGTGGGGAGTGTTGATCTGCTGGAAGGAAGCAGGGTTCTTCAGAGGGACCTG
>JAWWLV010000179.1:20021018-20036498 GCA_035041135.1 Platyrinchus mystaceus
AGTGTTGGGCCCAGTTCTGTTTAATATCTTTACTGATGATCTGGATGAGGGGATTGAGTGTACCATTAGCAAATTTGTAGATGACACCAAGTTGGTGGGGAGTGTTGATCTGCTGGAAGGAAGCAGGGTTCTTCAGAGGGACCTGGACAAGCTGGAGAGATGGTCTGATTCCAGCAGGAACAATGTGGTCCCCAATGGGTTCTTGTTTCATTTTTGCTTTGCTTACACAGAGCAAAGAGAAAAAGAGAAAGTTCTTTTTGGCTTCATGAAATTTGAGATATCAGGCCTTTGTCTACATAGGAATCTGTCTCTTCTTCATGTTTGTTTAATGCTAAGAATCATCCTATTTCTTCAAAACTCATGGCTATTTCAGTGCCATAGCAGCAGCCTGCAGTATGTATTCCCTCCTCCTAGCACCCACTGCACTACACTTACCAACCTTCTGTACAGCTCTGGTGAGCTTTAGTGAAATTATACAGATCGACATAAGATGACTATCTGAGAAGTCATTACATCACCAAAAAAAAAGCCTAATGTATACATTTTGGTTTCTTTAAAAGTATCAAGCAGTAAACAGGTTCTTTAAGAAAACATATAATAGAGAGCAAAGTATTTCTATTTAATAGAAGTAATTTCCTCCCACCTTACACAGTTCTTTCAGCAAACACATATTCCTCACAGTGTGCTGCTAAAGTCAAAGTGCATTTTTCTTGCAATTTATCTGCTGGATATTTACAAACCATAAATTATCATTTTGTTACTCTGGTGACTGACAGCCCATCTTGCACTGAGCTGCAATATCCAGGTTTTTTTAAACTGACTGTATATTACTGTCTAGCACCAGCAAGTCCCAATTGATTTGAGTTGTAAATTAAATGCCCTGATGGTTGTAACACAGTGATATATTACTAGAGTAAATGGAGGTTTTTCTTTGCAGTGGATATGTGCCCATGAACAAAAATACAAGTCACCAGAGTCCCACTCAGAGTGTGAATATTCCATAATTTTCAAGGAAACCACAGTGTGAAACCTGGTCAACAGGGGCTTTCAGGGAAATAAAGTTATGGAACCAAAGGACATCAGGTGTGAAAAGCAGACACTGAAAATGCTCCTGGTTGACAATTCTCCCGTTTTTAAATACCTAGACAAAAGTTCTCATGAATGAGCTGGTAACAAACATCATAAAATTGATCTGGAAAAGTAGCTGAAACAGAAAACATTGTAGAAACACGGAGGGTTTTTTCATATTTAAAGAGTCTGTTCAGTATTTAATGATCAGGGAAAAAATGATTAATTCCTTGTCCCTAAGAATCATCAAAAATCCCAATGTAGCACTTCATTTCTGGTTTTACCAATGAAGAGTAAATTAAGAAATTATTTTTCACTGTTTCTGTTAACCTTTTAATTTCTATGATAGGGTTCTACTTTTCAGAATTTAAAATCAATGCATTTTTTAACCTTGGACTTAGTAGAAGGTTGGCTTGTTTCTTTCTGTTTGCTTACAGAAAGTATTTGTTTTGGGACTCGGTGTACCTGGTATCATACTTTAGAGCACAAAAAAATTTAATTGGGTAATACACATAACAAGAGTGCATTTCTCACCTTTCTCTGCAAGCTTAAACAGTTCAGTTGAAGACACTTGCAGACTTCTCACGGCTCATATTTTCTTTGCCATCCTAAAGTTACAGTATTATCACTTTACCTTGTAAAGGATACAGAGTACAACACTCCACAGTATTTCTCAGGATAACTTCCTCATTTAGCTCTTCTATCATACTGAGTGCAATTGGAGCACATTTGCTTAATTAAGATCAAATACCCACTACTAGATGGGAGAAAAAATGAATTCTCTCATACTAGACTGTAATAAAGAGTGATATTTGACAAAGTTGACCCAGGAAAAGATCTTAACATGTTTGGGTGTCATTAAAGAATGTTAAATAATAAATATATATATATATATTTAAATTTGAATCTGATTAATTAACTAGGAAAAAATCTATAAACAGTTAGATATTAATTTAGAAAGTTATGATAGGCCAGGTAAATCACTTAGGAAAGTGAGGTCATGGTAACACTTGCTATAACTTTTCCTCAAGAACATAAATAAGAAAAAATTTTCGTAGCTGTATGTTAGTTTCTGCAAAGTTTATTTCAGTTTCTGTAAGTACTAAAAATATCCCTTCCAATGAATATCCATATTATTCATTCAAAATTAACTAGGGTGCTCATAACCTTGTGTATCTATTCACTCAGGAGTTCCCACACTGAGCCTACTAAAAGCGGTGACTTTTTATAAATAGACACAGTCTGCGTGATGTCATAACCATTGCTGCTGCCATTCATGATCAGCTATGAGCCCCAGCATCTTAAAAGGAACTGAAGAACAGTGCAGTAATAATAGAATTAATTTTTGCTACTTGACTCACGCCTGAGACTTAATTCAACTCTTTTGCACGACAAAATTCCACATATCCAGAAATGCAGAGTAAGTCTGAAAATATTCCTGTATGAATAGACATCCTTCTCAGGAAAAAACAAGCCTTAGCAGCAATGGAAATTGCTTACTTTCCTACCTACTAAGATGATTTATAGTGTGGCAGAGTAGTAGAGAGAAGACTCTTGGTCAGGCGTGAGAAGTATGATACTAATCATGTAGATGATTATGATTAGATTTATTTCTGGTACAGTTTCTAAATATTGCCAATGCAGTCTATAATATAAGCAGGTCTACAGGGTTATAATATAAGCAGGTTTGGGTAGAAAGGTACAGATTTATAGTTTTTTGGCCCTGCAGAATGCACGATTACAAAACAACAAAGCAACAAAGGCTTCCACTACAAAGTATCACCAACTAACATATTAAGAAGGAGAACATATCTCAGCAGCTATTTTTCTGATTATGGTTCTCAGTCTCTCAGTATCTTTCTGCACCCTAAACAACATGACCCTGCTGACTTCCTCAGCTGAGAATGAATGCAGTAACACAACATTTTGCTGAGTTCTGCCTTGCCATGTGCTTTCCTTTCCACCAAAAAGGCACTTTATGCATACAGAAAAATCTAAAAGAATATGTGAAATTTCAAATGCTATATACTGCTTATGTAATATGTATTCTTTGGGGGGATTTATACCATAATTCTGAAAGCTTAAATGCTGTCTATTATTATCTCAGCCTAAACAAACCCAATGTTTTTATGTGTGAAGCAATCTCATGGATTTTACTTTATCTGCACAAATCAAATTATTTTCTTCTCCCTTCATCCTACCTACACTTTGTGCAAGTGATCTGCTTTTACACTCTCTCCATCAAGGTTCAACTTACCCAGGTATTATTAATCAGAAAAAGTGCAAGGCAGTCAAACTAGGTCCAGCATGCTCCTGCTGTCAAAAAATCAACCAGCTGTGATTGATTAATGGAAGAATGCACTTGATTTTGTGGTGCAAGTTCTTCCCTCAAAAAATTTTAAGATGTTTAACATGTTTCTGTCAGCAAATCTTCTCAGCTGACAATCTTTACAGAACAGCCATCTGTTTTTAGGGATTATAAATACTTTATCAAAATATTTTTGACATGTTTCTCCTGAAAGATATCTTCTTTTCAATAAGTTAATGTCTTAGCAATAACTGCAATAGCTAAGTATACAGTCAGAAAATAAACTTTAGGATTTCTCTAATTCACTGGCAAATTACATAGCCTCAGTCCGTTTTTTATTGTTATAAATTACATGAAAATAACATCAATACTTTCAGGGTTGCTAAAAATCATACTAAATCAAAAATAAGTAGAATTTAAAATGGTTAATTGGAGGTTGCATCTTCCCTCTTATCCCGCCATCTAATTTACCACCTATTTGTCTATTTCTTGTCTTGACATTTTTCTGTCATTTCAAGAAGAATTACAATTTAGATATTTTTCTACAGTGACTAGAAGCATTATCTAGAAGAGGACCCATTTTGCTAGACACAAAATAAACAAAAATTCTTGACTGTAGATGTTTATGGACTCAGAGTGAAGACAGACCATGTAAATGGATAAGTAGCAACAGGGCCTAAGAAAAGTGGGTGAGGATTAAGAATCATTTTGCTCTAAACTATTGCATATACAGTTTGAATTTGTTAGCAGACTGGGAGAAGTAATATCAGGATACCATCCATCTACTGTCAGGTGGGTATTTTTTGTGTGGAAAAATTTTGAAGGTGAGATTAGTCATCAATTTTTTTTTTTAAAGCAAGTCTTAGGCTGACTTTCTTGAAAGGCTTTGCTTGTTTCCAGCTGCTTTGTAACAGAGGGACTTTGATTTTCTCCTTCTATACAATATATATCGCAAAACATGCATATAGTTAGCAAAAAAACTTTTTAGTTGTGACTAGAAGACATATAAAAATAGTGCTATCAAACACTGGAGAGGTACTTCATCTTTCAGAAATATCTTATAGTTTTCACTAAGTTATTTTTAACTGACCACTATTTCTTAATTTGATTTTGTTTTCATCTTTTCCTCTCGACCTTTTCAGTATGGAGTACTGAAGCCTTTCATGCTGCTTGCCTCTTACATGCATTTATTGTTTTGGATATAAGAATAAATATGTTTTGTATATAACAATAAAATTATATCTGAAACTGAGATGACCTAAATTTATTCCTAATTTTCCAGACCTAAAGAATTTTTTTTCTGCTATTGCCCACTCAGTAAATACCACCACTGTCTTTTACGAGATTGTATTATGAACACACATATTTACTGAAAGAACGAAACCTCCATTCCATAGCCTACCTGACTTCAGTAACTTCTGTCTTTTGTTGATATGACCCAATTGTGTGAATCCGATAACAATGTGCCTGGCACCACTAACATGAATAAGACTTTGTGCCTACAGAAATACTTGCAAAATTAAGATCTATAAGTCAAGATTTTTAAAAGAATGTGTTTGATGCACTTCAGAGGACTAACTTTATTGCTGTGTGTATGGCATTAATGGCCTACCAGGAATCTTGATGCCACTATGTGATATCAGTAGTTTCTGACCTACAGCTGATGGGCAGAAATGCAAACTGTCTATGGTTAACCCCAAAAAGCACCAAGCTTCCTTTTTATTAATCCTAATTCTAAGGTTAAGAGAGGTGATAGGGAAGGGGAGGAGAAATTTCTTGCATCTCTTTGCAGAGATCAATATTACTGTATATTGAAAACAACTGTACAACACGCAGCTCTGCTGACAAAAAAAAGTATGAAGAACAGAAGTATTTCCTCTTTAAACTGTAATAAAATTACAGGTGAGAATAAACTATTGAAAAAGAGTTTGGAAATGTATTACATTTCTGAAAGAAAGGCCTGTATTATAAAACTGAAAATATAAATTTGACTTCATGAATCTATTAGATTGAATGAGGCCATGATTTCCTCTCTTTTTTAGTACCCTAAATACCAATACATTCTTCCTAACAACAAATACTGTTTAACTCTGGTTATACAGCACCACTTCATTGAGTGATGGGAAATTGTCACCCAGCATACCCTGGGTCTAACCCTCTGGTTATTCTCTATAGTGTTCTCTGTAAGTCTACAGTGCTGTGAAAGCCTTATATCCACATGCATTTCTATAATGGGATAGAAGTACAACTGAATTTTTGAGTCCATTGAGTTAGGCATTGCTTAAGAGATTCATTTTCTGATTGAACACCGTTTTCTTTAACCCATAAGCAGTGTTCCAGAGAGATGGATATTTTCCAGTGCTTATACGTATCTAGGTTTGAATTCAACGTATCCCTGGGTTATCTCAGCTATTTCTGAAACTTAGACAGTGTCCCTATCACACATTGCTTATTAAAATTTCAGCTTAGATCCAAACAATGTTAACACATTGTTTAGTGCATTCCAAAATATCTGTGATTGAAATTTAGTAAAAGTTTTTTTGGAGAGACTTGCGCCTAGGAAATAGCAAAGAAGTGCATTTTTAAGTGTAATATATTTCATGAAGTCTTTGCACATGAACTGAATAAGTAGTTCAGCACCAGTAACAGGCAAAGTTTACAGCTTTTTTCATATGGGGAGAAGAGGACTAGAAGCAAATTTGTCCCTCTTTTGTTTCAATTCCAGTGATGACTCTCTCTTGTTACAGAAAAACAAGAGTAACTTCAGGGAGAAAAAGATATAACACGGGGAATTATTTGAAGGTTACAGCATAAATCCATCATATTTGAGCTCTCGCCACTGGATGCATTTAGTGGAGCTGTATTATATCACTCATAAGAAAATGGTTGCAAATTTTTGAAACAAATATTCTTGTACCAATACGTATAATTAATTTTGAACTGTGCCTGTACTCTGTGCCTATGCGTACTTTGAAAACCAGACAAATCCTATCAAGACTGCAAGTTGCCTGGTAACAGGCAATGGATGAAAGGCAATGGAGACCAGAAAGAACTAAAGGTATTTAATTTTCTTCCATGTAGTTGACATCACATAAATTTGAATTAGGTCCTCAGAGTTTAAGCTAACTCTTGCTATTTGTATTAACATTAAAACTTTAAAAAAAGAGTTCGGGAAGAGTTTGGAATTGGACATATATCCCTTTATATGACAAATGAGAAACCAAGTAATTGGTAAAGGGTTCAGTATTTCTGAATTCAACTTCAATTCCTATGTTTTGTTAGGCTGACTCTTGTATTGTGACGCTCAGGTATTATTCTAAATGTAGAACTTTTAACAAAATATTTCTTATCTTATCCTTGATAGCTGACAGGAATATGAGGAATAGAAATATTATCATGAGTGAAACATGACAGAATAAGAAACAAAATTTAGTGCCTGAGCCACAGAATGGAGATTTATATAACAGAACTAAAAAGGAATACCTTATGCAGCCCTGTCAAGGATACTATTTATTCTTTGCATTTTATTGTACTGGAATTTGCCAGAGCCAGACTTGATGGAGTAAGGGATTTCTGTGACCTAATTAAACCCTTTCTCTTCTGACATCATACAGTTGTCTCCAGTGGAGTCTCAAACAGCTCCTAAGTGCTCAAACATTTGGCAATGTTTTGAGGTCTAAAATAACAGAAGAGTTTGTGACCTTTCACCAAAAGAAGCACAAGGTAAAAAATAATCTTTTGCCAACACTACTAATGGAAGAAAAAAAGGGCAATCTCTAGAGGATTATAAAACCCTCATTTAATCCTAATAGCTAAAAAGGATTTCTGAGGATTAGATTAAATTCTATGTTTTTTCTTAATGTTAGGTTCAAGAAAATAAAGAACTATAAATGACAGTCTTTTATTTGAAAATGCAACTTTTAAGTGTCCAAGATATTTAATGCAAAACTTGAGTTAAACCAATCCTGGTAAAATTAAAATGCTAATTTAAATTAGAGCACTTGTAAAACAGGCTACCTCTGTTAAATCTAACTGTTCATACAGGGAAATGTCAACCCAGGTAAATAACCCTTGGAAACTGATATTTGAAAAGAAATGTTCAAAAGCCAAGTCCAGAATATAGGAGACATACCTGAAATGCATGTAGTTTATAAAATTTAATTTTCTAAAGCAAATTTGAAAATTGTTAAACAGTAAGAGCAATCAATTATTTTAGCTTAAGAATCATAAAAAATTTAGAACTATGTAAGGAACTATAAAAAATAGTATATAGCACTGATAATTTATCATAAAATATACTACAACCACACTATTCAAAATATTAAGAAAAACCATCTAAATTACTTTCTGTAACAGGTTGTGAGAGATTACATTACACATGTAGTTATTAATATCAATATTTTTATATTTTCTCAAAAACCAGTGCTTATATATTGCTGTTGATTGACTTGAGTCTTCAGATTTTTCCAGCACTATGAAAATAGAAAGTAAATGTAAAGATAGAGGGAAAAAAAGAAGTAAATAAACAATCTCTGAAGACATTAAAGCTTTAAGATTGAATAAGATTTATAAGGTTGTAGAATTAAATAATAGAATTAATGCATTATCTTTTCCAGCTTCCTTTTCCATTTTCTAAAGCATGCTTATTATTTTCTCCTTCTGTGATCTGTACCTTTTAGATTGGAAACAATCATCCTTCTTAATTCATATACTAATTTTTCAATTAAAATGTCATTATTTGTAATTAGCTGTACAGTAAAGAAAAGATAAAGAAATTAAACACTTGTTTTCTTAAACAATTAGTATGTTGCCTTTAGAGTCAGGGAGAAAAACAAACCCTCTTTCAACTATTATTTATCACAAAATCAGATGACATAAAGAAAAAAGAAACTGATGTTTGTCTGTGTAAAAAATGATTTGCTGTGATTACAGTAAAAAATAACCTGAAGAGATAGATATTGTCTGAATTTCCAGCTAGATTTCAAAGAACTGCAAGGCATAGGTTAACATATCACTGGTTTTATGTAAAAATTAAAATTTTATATACCAGTTGGCTGATCTGAGGTTTGAAACAAATCATTACAATACAGTTGTTAACAGCCAAAAAAACTCCTAAATAATACGTATTCAGGGGGTTGAATATCATCGAAAGAGCAAAGTGAAAATGAAGGAATACCAGGTGAGAGACTAAGGCTATTAGTGGAAAATTTTTGTTACTATCTTTTTGAATGCAAATTCATTCTTATTTAGAAAGGAAAGAAAAAAAGGAAGCAATTCACCAGTCAAATACAACAGTAGTTTTGGAAGTCTAAGTTTTATCATGAACAATGTCGGGGAAGAAGGCAATACATCTCTAGTGAGACATACAAAGCAGTAAAATGGGGTAGTAATCGTGCACAAGAGTGACATTTCCTCAGAGTGAGTAAGAACAGAGAATGAGTACTGAACAATTGGGTAAAGTGGCAGGAGAGAAAGGAAAAATTGCCATAAGTTTCCTGTTATGACTTTCTTCTTCAATTCATATCTACATTTTTTTCTCAAGTTTATAATCTCTGTCTCAGACAAGAAGATCAGAAGCTGTTAAATAAAATATATTTTTATCAAATAATAAATGAGATTATTAAAATAATTCAGTGTATGCAATCTGGAAGAAATGTCAGATGAACAGTCCACATTCCGTCCCAGAACAACCTACAGAGCATGAACAGTATAGAGATAGACAGATAGATAGATAGATAGATAGATAGATAGATAGATAGATGATAGATAGATAGATAGATAGATAGATAGATAGATAGATAGATAGATAGATAGAAAGAAACATACATACATACATATTTATATATACACATAGGTAGATAGACAAACACAGAGACAGTATAGATTGTCTTGGAGTCATCAGTCTCATTGTATGGGTTTGATTTCTTGTTAGAAATAGTGTTTTCAGTTTGCCATCTCAACATTTACATGCACAGTCTTCCATTTTTATAATGTGCATACTTTTGCTATCGAAGATCAAACCACCACTTTATATATTCCCACTCCAATGCTCCTGTGTTCCCCCTCTCTAGATATCACTTTTAGACAATTTAGAAAAATTCCATAATGTTTATTCATATGTAATCATTGCTCTCTGCTGAACAAAAATGGCTTTTCTAAGGCTCACAATGGTGCCTTCTCCTTTTACTCTCTCCCTTTTTCTCTTTTGAAACCAGATCATTTTATGGCAATAAAACTTCTGAGGCCATGGATATGTGTAGCTGTATTAAATATTGTACTTTCCTTATCTCCAAATATCTCAAAAGCCTTTCAAATAGAAGTAGCTGTTTCATTGCTTCTACAGCATAAAACTAAATGTTGGTTGTAACACAATTCTTACATACAGGGGCTTGTACGTAAGGGCATCTGTGTATGCATGTTTCAAGTAGAAAAACACAGACATGCACTTACACACATAAAAGTGTTCCAAAATGAGGTTTTACAGTTTAAACAGAAGAAATTGGACTTTAGAAAGAATATTTCTATTATAGAAATTTCATCCAAAATATTTTGGCCAAACCTGTTCAGAGAACTGTTTAAAAGAAGCTCAAAGGTGTTAAATATAAATTAGGGGCAAAGTGCAACTACAGAAGTCACGTTACTGCTTCTGTTCTGAAAACTTCTTCAACCACAGAGAGAATAATTCTCATTTCCAAGAATATTTCTCAAGGGAGCCAAGTTCACTAAAGTCCTGTACAGTGGTATGACTGCTTACAAAGGAATCAAGGAGTGGCTTGAGCTTCCAGGACAAAGTAACCTAAAGATAGCACATGTCACAGAACACTGTTGCCTGCAGATACAGCAAAGCTGCTGCTAATCAGAGTGCATAGCTGCTTTTCTTTGTCTCATATTCTTAAATGTATACTCAAAATTATACAGTGCCTTCTTTTCCACTGTAATTAGTGTGACATCTTGCAACAAACATGGCAAAAATTAATATTTCTAACTTATTCTAATTTTGGACGTCAAATATAAGCAAAACTAGAAAGTTAGAACAAGGTAAACTGAAAGTTTACAATGTTTGAAAAATGTAGCACTGATTGCACCTTGTCATTTTGATCTCTATCAAATCTTAATTTTTCCCATGTGCCTTACATTCTAGTTTGATAACTCAATAAAGTAAACCAAGCCATAAGAAAACAAGTAACTGAGGAGAAGGACATTACAGGTAGCTTTAGTGAAAAGAAGTAAAAAGAAGGTAACATTTCAGATAATTTTGGAGTTTTTTTGAGGAAAAAGAGTATTAATTGTTGGAAACTGGAGACTAGTGACTGTAGTAGTAGCAGCAAATTGACAAAGACGCTGCAGGTAAAGTAGGCTGTTTCTTACTGGTTCAATTAACCTTCTGTATAGCAGGAATATTGTCAGAGACTAGCAAAGAGTATGACTGAGAGAGGGAATGCATGGAGGCATGCATAAGAAAGCATGGAAATTTTTGCTTCTCAGCTGTTAAATTCCTCACAATTTCAAATGGATTACTGCTCCAGAAATGGATTAAGCATTAAAAAAAGAAGTATAGGCTAGGAAAAAAACAAAACCTCACTGATCCAAAAGTCATCCTCAAGATGTATTTCCACAGATATACAAAGAATTCTGAGCTAAATATTTAACTGCTGACCTGTGTTACACCAGCACAGGTTGAAGCTCATCAAGTTCAAGTAAAATTTTAGCTGTTGATATTTCAAGGTCTGTTTTGCAGTTTTTCAGAAGAGCCCTAGTGAGTCGTAGATAACTGTGAATTTAAAGTGATATAAGTAGTTCAATGCAATTAGTCTTTTCATGGCCAGTTGTTTCTCTCAAAAGTTAGAGTATTACAGTGCTTAAGCAAGTTGATAAGCTATCTTTCCGTTTCTCTTCCTGTTGTCTTTCAGTCTAGTGATATGAGCAGTGAGCAAACAGATGTCATGTTGAAATGAATGAATGTTTGTTTCATTCTTATTTAAAGTTCAAACTATTCCTTATATTTTGATTGACAATCAAAAGGGAGAACAAACCATAAAATTATATTTTGCACAATTGAGATAGAATCTCTAAATTTAATGATTTTCTACACTCTAAGAAGTTTGATGTTTAGAAATATATTTATATTACATGAAATCCATCTTTTTTTCACTGAGTTCATGAAAGATATTTACTAAAGGCTCTTTATGTTCTTCAGTATCATATTTGAAGTTTTTGTTACTTGTTTATAGACACTACTTAATTTTTTGTCAGTTTTCACAAATAAGAGATGTTCTTCTATTAAAAGACCTCCCTTCTGCAACTCAGACTACATTTCTTCCATTTCTTCTTATATTTTCCATCCTTTTACTGTTCCTTACATTTTCTAAAATATTAGACTGAAGAATTTCTTTGTAGTTTCACAGCGTAAATGCTCACATGACATTTATCACATTTTCTTCTATAGGTCTTGGCTTATAGTTGGCAAATATTAAACAAGCTGGGGTTTTTTTTTCAAGTTTTCTTTTTTTATTTGTTTAAGAGAATACTTCATTTTCAGTGATCTGTTCTTGATAAATAGTTTATAGCAAGATTATGGAAACAGTGAAAGAAGCATAAAAGGAGTGGTCATCGAGAGCATTTCTCCCTAACTTCAACCTTTACATGTGTACAACCTTTACATAAAACTTAAATTGTGGCAGCAGGCCAAATATTTTTACTCTGGACATTTATTTTCATGTAGAGTGTGAATAGGGGCAATTGATAATGAGATATTTCAAAAGATAAAGTGAACTTAGTGTTCAATACACGTGAATAATGATAGGAGAAATCATGTTCTCCTGTGCTTGGAATTCCTGGTTTTGCTGGAAGTTTCAGCAAGCAGCAAAGCACAGCAATACAAATCCTACTGGGAAAAAAGGCATGGGGGAAGAGAATAAAAGAAAGCATTTTTATGCTGCAGAGTTTTCCTTTTTTTTGCTGTTTATAATATGAATTGCAGAAGAAAAGCACTCAGCATTTTTGCCTCTTAAAACTACATGTTAAATGGGGAGTTTAGAATGTGACTTGGGCTCCCAAAAGATTAGATCTTAACTCTATATGCTAAAAAAAGAATGTAAAAAACACACAAGAAAATGTACACTAGAGAAGAACATGTTTCACTGTACTCTCTTTGAGATGACCTTATGGGTCATTGTGTCAAAAAGACTTTTTGAATGATTATACTCAGCACTAGCTCCTTTTGCTTGTACTGTGTTATTTATTCTCACGAGGAAGAAAAATGTATCTATTGTAAAGTGAAGGATGGCACACTCAACTCATGGTGCTTTTCATGCTTTTAAAAAACTATTGAGAAGTACTGAGAAAACAGACATATTTTGTGTTTTTAAAAAAACACACAAACCCCCCATGAATTTTAAAAAATGTTTGCACAGTACTTTTCCTTTCTTGTTTACTCTCTTAAAAAAGTTGTTACCATATCAAGGCTGTGGCTGTCAAATCTGCACACAGATTTTTGACTCCCATTCACAAAGATTGTGATCAAACCACCCTCCAGGTTATTTAATTTCTCTGTGCAAGATTCCTACCTAGAAGGACTGTGAGTTCCTAGATGCGATAAGTATGTCTGCATATACACATCTGATTTGTGTGAAGATTCTTATTTATTGTTTATCTCCAGTAGTCACTAAAAGACCCCAGAGAAGATCAAGACGCTATTTTCCTGTCCCCAATACGTGCAAGTAATGATAGTCAGTAATTTCTTTAAAAGTTTCCGATCTAATTTAAAACAAAAACAATAATGAGAAGTGCTAATAATGATGTAAGACACCTAGTAGGACAGGCTACTACAAATGGATCCAGGTTCCATGAAAATGGTCTCTGAATCTGTTGGTGGTAAATGAGCTACTAGTTACACAGAGAACTGTTTGATACAGATTATATTTACAGATGCTTTCCTCATTAACTTCATCACATATGGCAGATGCACAGTGGGGCTATGTCCTACTTGATTTTCAGCCGTATTCAATCTCTTAGGCATCTCTTTTTTGTCACATTTCTTTCAGTCAGTATTACAAATAATGATTGTCATGAGTGTGGAAGCACTTTCCTAGATACCGACAGGATTCATCAAATCCCTGTCAGCTAGAAACTTTAGCTATCCAGAAATTAACACCAATTAAGTCTTTCATTTGAGATTTTCCAAAAAATCCCCAAACAGTTAATTACATGTTTATGAAAACATAGGATGCTATTTGAGTCTTTTCCAGTAGAAAACAAAAGGGCAACTATAGCAATGAGTGAATTAAGTTAAAACACATTTAGGTCACAATTCAAAACACTGCCCAATATATGACCTGATCTATTTTTGCTGTCACATTTTTCACCTTACACATTTTGTGCTGCAAAAAGACTGCTGCTCTGATTCAAAAAGAACAGACCTCTCCCTAACTCTACCATCTACTGCTATGATCCACTTTCTAGTAGGTTTACGTTCTGAATTACTTCCTTTAAATCTTAAATTTATCTAGATTGGTAGAGGAAAAATCTAAATTATTTCCTCAGTAGTAACACAGTTCTTCCTACAATGAAATCAAAGAAATAATCTCATTAGTGTCAGGAGAAGGAAAAATGAATCTTTCATTTTGGAATGCTATGGGAGCTGGGGAGAGAGAATGGACATAGCAGAATGCCAGCCAGACACGTCTTCTCTGGCCTGTCTCAGCAGTCTGGGTGTGAGCAGAACACTGCAGTTCCAGCATTTTATTAAAAAAAAAAAAAAATCACAAATGAACAACATTTCATATACTAAAAGTTAAAAAGTTAAAACTTAAAAGTTACAGCTAGAACTTTACAGTATACATCTGGGACTTTTCCATAGCATCTTTTGTTATTGGCTAATGTCTCTGACAGTATCCACTCACTGCATTTTTTTGGTTTTTGCTTACCAGGTGATATTCGGTCTAAATCAGAAACTTAGAAAATAATTGGGAGAGTAATTTGTTTCATTTAGATGGAGACAAATAGCTCTACTGATCAAACAAGTAGCTGGTGAGTTGTTATGCTGTCAGTAAAAATAAGAGTTGAATGTTGGTCTTTGATCTTTGTGATTTCATTCAGAGGACCAGGAGAAATTTATTCTATGATGTTTATCTCCCTAACTGTGACTCAGTAAGGAAATTCAGCTAAGGATAGATCATATTCACTCTTATTTTGGTGATTGAAGATTAACTGAAACACAAATATGTAGTAGGAGGACACTAGCTGGTATTATTAGGACTTTTTTTTTTTCTCCACTGTTGTCTTGTGTGCTAGTTTTTTCATCTTTCTTTTCCAATATAAATTCCTTTTCAGGCTACTATTGCTGAATGCAGATCCTTAGGCTGTTAAGAATATTCACTGTATGCAGAGGTGATTCTGGTTTTATATTCACACCAGTGGTGAAGTATGCCTACAGCAGAAAACTTGAGAATTTAGAACGAGACTCTTCTGGCTTTGCTTTTGAAAGAATATTAGATCCTTGCACACACAACTAAGGTTACTCTTTCTTCTTCATCCTTTTCCAAAGTTCTTATTTTTCACACCAAGTTGATTCTTTGGACAAGAAAATTATCATTCCTTTACCTGGATATCATGAACTGTAGTTTTAGGCTATTAGACCTATTTAGGCTGATAATCTAGCTTATTTCCTGAATAAAGCAGGACAAATCTTTGTTTTCTGAGAAATCTGTCTGAGTTTTTATCTTTGGGAATAAGTTGGGGAGTATTCAAATATAATGGTGGGTTGAATCTTTTTTTAATCTTTTTTGACCATTCTCAAAGCAGAAAAGAAACTTGACGCATTATGGATTTCTTCCTTTTTCTCTGCAATTTCGTTTTTCTAAAGCAGCATATTTCCTGCACTTTACAGGCAGAGGTTTGATATGTGGTAGATCTATTGCTTCTTATGTTCTAGCAAGAAATATGGTGTTAATCCAAGTCATTTATACTGATGCAAACAGGATTTTTTAATGAAAAATTTGATGTAGTATTTAGGTTTATTTATACTATTGAGAAAAACATAAGAGGTTTCATCACAGTTAATGATAAACATTCTATATGTTAGAAATTAAAAGAGCAACAGTTCT
>JAWWLV010000179.1:20037680-20089341 GCA_035041135.1 Platyrinchus mystaceus
ACTATTTTAGGGTTGATTTTTTAATAGACTGACCATACTCCTTCTCTTTATACAGTTCTGACAAATTTTCTTGATAGCATAAAGCTATATCCAAATGCTACACAATATATTAATTTTAAGCACCTATTTAAATTACTATAAAAAATAACTAAAATTACATGCCTAGTAAAAAAATGCTGTTTCAAGTTGTGATGAAGAGAGATTTCTTCTCTCCAGCTCAAATAAAAAACAAGCATTTGAAAATCCTTAAAATTTTGCTTCATTTTATTTTGTTTTGATAAATAAGTCACATAAAAATGTTTTTTTCCATAAAAATTGTTTTCTAAAGCCTTTTACATCTCTTTCTCTAACAATCTATTTGCTCTAATTGACACTGCAGTAACAGGCGAAGTAAAATATTTTCATTACTTTATTCATACATTGCTTGATAAAAAGTATTGGTTCACTTAGTTAAGGGAAATTATCAAGTCTGTTAGAATGTTTTGGACATATTCCTGATATTTATATTTATAAAAAACAAGTCAGGGAAAAAAGTAAAATAAACCCAAAGAAACATTTTAAAAAAATTGTCTACAACCATTTATTGAGCCTAAGTGTTTTCATCTTTATTGTGACACTATTTTAAAAATAGGAACAAATCTCATGCACCTGAAAATAAATGTCTGTCAAGTGAATATCTTGCTTAAGTCTTTTATTTAAAGCTTTTCTGGCAAGCCTGTAAATTATATTTATTTAATTACATATGTATTACAGCAACTAGAGATGTTAATACATCTGGAGTTGTGCAGGAGAAATTGTCACAGCTGCAGTTTATGTAGAAAATCTGAAGCAGAGCTGAAGGTAAGAGTCGTGCTCCACTATAAGCCAGAAGCATTTGACTCTTCATTTGAGAAATCATGCCTTCAGAAAGGATAAAAATGTCACTTGATTCTGCTAGTGAGCTGCATAGTGCTACTTCTTCAAAGATTTCATAGAAATGACTGCATTTTAATAATCTGCAAAGTCTATGATTTACACACAAAGTGTCTGCCTGTTCCCTGCTTCTTGGCAAAGGTTTCATGACAGCATGCTGCAATGTTTTATTGTATGCTGTGCAGAATTTATAAGTCTTTGTTATTTTCATAAAATACATTATAAAATATTTACTACTATATTATGAAAGCATTATCATAAATAGTTAAAACTGAAGTTCAGTTGTCAAGATAATTGAATAAACCATATTTTGTTGTGCATCATCCTGCAGTGATGAATCACCATTTTAATTCTGTTCCATTAATTTATTCACTAACGTGGCAAAACTGAAAATTTCTTAAGAGTCCACGCTTTGAATTAGAAACCTTAATTTATATACTGAAAGAAAGAATGAATTAAGTCTCTGTTCTGCTAATGTAACTTACATTTAAACTTCCTGTAAGGCTTAATAAGATGAAAGTTTTAGTTCTTCAAAAGATGTATTTTTTACAGATAACTTTTTTTTAAATTAGCACAACCTCAGTTTGTTCCAGATGTTGAGAAGACACTTGGTTCTGGTTTTATTACTGATATATTTCTTTAAGCAAATTTGAGTCATGATTCTGGTTAACGATGAGTATACCAGGAGAAGGTTTGCTCTCTTACCACTTATTCTACCACAGGGTTAGTTTGTAACACACAATCTTGGAGAAACAAGGATATCAAGGTCACTTCATTAGTTAACACTTTAAATTACTAGGCTAAAATCTCAGCTTTCCTTCCCCCTAGGCTGTCAGAACGGCTGAGGGTGGGAGGGGGGGGAAGGGGGAATGGGGAGGGGACAGAAAAACTGACCCTGGACATCACTGAAGATGGAAGTTCATTTAAAGGAATCTGGAAGGAAGAAGACATTATTTATCAATCCACAGAGTATGATTGTTTGTTTGTTTGTTTGTTTGTTGATGTTTTCAATAAGAGTGGATAAAAGCCAGGCACTTAGGACCTAACAGGAAGTGTCCTCTGTGAACACTAACAACCATAAAAATAGGACAGAATTCAGCAGAGCTAATAACAACTTCCAATGTCTAGTGTGATGTAGCCTAGATCTGAGTCTGTCTGCCAACTGTAACCAGAGAGAATAGTATTTTGGAATTGATAATAGAGGCTACTAAATTAATCCTACTTCTTTATTAATTGTATGGTCAAAAAAGGACTGTATTCGTGTGTCATATTTACATCATAAATATGGTATCTTAACCCTGATTACTTCATATGTTTGCTATTATTTGAAATTATTTTCATAATTGACAAAATGCTGAAAAAAATTTAAAATTCCATGGTAGTAGGAGGACAAGACTACACAATCTAATAGTTTTGCTTTCTCTATGTACTGGTAATTCTGTATTCAGTGGTTGCATACTGCCATAGGCTTTGAAATAGGTGCTTTAAAGACATATGAAGAATGACTTTATTCTACTGCAAGCTGCAAGGTACAGCCTGATGGCCATTTCTGAGTGCCAGTGGTTTTGGCTTCTATTCTTATCCTATGACTGATTAGCAAGGTCATAAACTCTTTGAACTTTTGCAAGTCACTCCAATGTTTCTAGGCCACAGCTATTCTATCACTTTTGGTAAAAAAATGAATAAGAATACTGGACTTTTTAAATCACTTTAAGATCTCTTGGGGTTTGAGCAGAGAAGGAAGGGAGCAGATTATTAAATGTCCTGTCCCTAGTCCATCTTTTTTTTTGCATATTAAAACATAAGGTGCCATAAGAATAACACATTTTTGTAGTCATAGATGAATGAAATAAATAGCTGAAGTGGGTTTGATGTAATACGGCTTTGAGATTTTTAAAATTTTAAAATATGCATAATGTTGTTAAGGTCTGACTCTTCTTATAACAAGCCAAGAACTAGTTTTGCTTTGTTTAGGCAGGGATTGGGTGACCTACAGGAAACTTTTTAACAGATCCCACATGATGACAACATTTTGACATTGTATCATAGACAATGGTTTTGTTACAAACCAGTTTGGTTATACCTGATTGCCACTGTACCATGCTATGTTGAAATACTTCATATTTCACTGTATCTATGTGCTCATAGAGGGTAAATCAACCAGTACAGCATCCTTCAAGCTGTATTTGCAAAGGTTCTGTAAGACAGTAAAATATTTTCAATAAACCAAAAAGCTACATAATTTTGGTTAAGAAGTGAATATATATTCCAGGATTGCACATAGAGCACTAAGGATCATAAAGTCTAGATTTGTTTCATGAAATGGAGGCCTTGTTCACAGTTTGTAAAGAAAGGGACAGTTGCAAACTTAAATTAAACAAGAATCTTCACAATGTACTGGATGAATTTCTCTGATCCGGAGTTATAGTGAAATTGACCTTTCTACCATATGTGAGTTATTCCATAATCCACAGATAAAACTTGCTACAACTGTACAAGATTACCTGAGCTGAAAATTAAGCTTTCAGTCTACATGGCAAAGGTAAAGGCAAAGGTTAATATGGTCACACCACATATAGTTTGAAAGTAAGACAGTTGTGGCCTAATTTACTGTTGATCATACACTCCTGTTAATTCGGAAATCAAAATGACAATGAACAAATGAAATTAACTGGTCCAATTTAGGTGTTATTAGATTCAAAAATTATGTTTTCTTTCTCTATGTCAACTGTTTTTTATCAACATATTATTGATGCTTGAAAGACAATGGAGAATCAATTTTCTCTTTGTAACTCCCTTTTTATTTGTGAGGCTGAAGATTTCAATTTCTTATCAGCTTTTACCAATGCATTAAAAAGAAGGGGGAAAAATTCAATCTTATATTCATCTGGTCCCATATTGGTTCTGAGTTATGGGTCCAATAGGAATTTCTTTGCAATAGAATGTTTGTCCATGAGAAATTCAGCACAGCTAGAACTTTTCGTGTTTTATGTAAGTTTTAGCTATGATTCATTTTATTAAGGTCTAATTTTTGGACCTACAGAAGCTAATGCCAGAGCAGAAAAAAATCTTATTTGGAATATGATTGTGAATTATAATTAGAATTAATTAGAATGAGCAGCCTGTTCAGTAGAATCCAAGGATCTTCCAAACTCTGATCAGAATTCCCTGGTAAGATTTTTGCCCTAACTCATAAATATAAGCCAAAATCTTTCTTATTGAGGTGGTAGTAATTTATTAGAACTTCTCTGCCAATTGTATCTCAAAAATAGTTTTGGATCTCCCTTAAAGTCTATGCAGAGTCTTTGAAATAGGTGGTTGATATAGATATTAGAGAATGCATCACTCTATGTAATCTTTTGTAGTCTCCTTAACATCCTGAGAAATGTGATTTCTGGCTCTTATAACTATTTATTGGCTGGATCTGACTGTCATAATTATGTCCTTCTCAAAATTATAGTAAAAAAACCCGTTTTCTTTGGGCTGTGAATTGTCTTGGAATAGAAGCCAAACAGATGATATAGAAATCTGAATAAACTTAAAACAAGTGACATGGAATAAAAAGGATTTATAACTTCCAACATGAAACTAGATAATAGTATTTATAAACCCATAAATTTTAAAGCTCACAGACTATTTTAAAAGCATTTTTGTGATACTGCCAGATGAGAAGTGCATAAACAGAAGGTTCCTTTGATTATGAGAGTGTCTGCTTCTGAAAATTAGAGCCCAGCCATTTATCAGATGGTGTCTCAAGGCTATAATCAGTTAAAGATATTCCAGAACTGAAGTAATTTAGTATTCTGAATGTCAATCAAACCACAGGAAAACATGAATCAGTGTGCTAATGTAAATGTGAATATGCATATGCCAAGGTAGCAAGATGAAGGAAGAAGTGAATCACGTTCCTGATGTGTTATAATACTTTGAATAGTCATGAATGTGTGAATTCAAAGGATGTACCTGCAAGCTTTCCAAATGCAGCTCTATATGGACTAAATGGTAACTTAATGCAAACAACTCTTATTCTATGATGACAGAGATCAAATATCACCCTTTGAAAGGAGTTGAAAGGAGCATGTAGAAGGAGGACATGACACTTCCACAGTGTTTTTCTAGATTTCATATCAATTTCAGGAGAGACCTTGATGTAGGAGCTCTGTTCCAGGACAGTCTTCTAAGAAGGTACTTCAATGAAACAATAGTACAATTATACTGGTATAGAGACAAGGGAAAACCATGCTGACTTCTTAGTTCTCCATGAGAACAGACCTTGCCAAAATCAATCTTCTGTGTCCAAGAGCCCTGTCATTCCTCTCAAAGAAAAATGTGTTTCCTCATGAGCTAAAAGTTTCTATTTCCCTGTATATGATTTTCTGGATTTACTGATAATAGTCCAGGGACTACTGACTGATAATGGACTGTTCATTTAAGAGGTATTGAGAAATTAGTATTACTAGGTCATGTGCTGTACTTTAGGTCACAATTACAGGGACTGCCTTTTTGACTAGGCATATAACACAGCATATTTTCTGTCAATGAAAACTTTTTTTATACAAGTTAATAAACTTTTATAGGAGTTTTTGGCTTGGCTTACTTGTATTTTGCTTCACTCTCAGCAAAGAATAGTGTGGCTGCAGAAAATTTTGGTGGAGGCAAGGGACACTGAACAGAACTGAGCTGGGGGTTACTAAACACTTGAAAATCCCCCCAAGTGTGTCTTGAGATAAAAATACTTGAAAAATAGTCAGAAGAGTATTATTAGAAGTTATTATTAATATATGCTTTCCCCTTTTTTTTTGTCATAGTCTTGGCACCTGCTTACAGCTATGTATGACACTATTGGAGCAGACCAACTGACTCATTATAGCCATTATTATATTCTTATCTGAATCATGACAGAAAAGATTGGAGATATCTACTACCCACTATTTTTGCTATAATGAACCAAATTTAAGCAAGCCTTTATTATATGACACATCTGTCATATAAAAAATTGATGACAGATGATGAAGGAACCAAAAAGCAGGCAAACAGACTTTTAGAAAACTATGTTTATGGTTAGTACTCATTTACTTGATGATCATCTGGAAATGTATTCTATCTGTCTGTTAATATCTTCTATCATATTTAAATGGAAATGCCCCATCAGAAACTGTTAGGGAATCATTTATGATTAGCAGCTTTATCAGACTTCCATGGAAGTACAGTCAGGGACGGTGTGCTAAGATGAAAATTCTACCTAACCATAAGCATGACTGTTTCAAAATGCATGTTGAAAAGCAAGGTATAATTTTAATTTTTTCTTTCTTTTTTCTTTGTGTCCAAACATTTCATTTTTTGAAAGATACATATTTATGATTTGCTCATAGCAATACTGTGCAAAAGAATATGTAGGACAAAAGGGACATAAATTCAAAGTATAAATAAAGTACATAAATCTCAAGGTAAGAGACAAGAAGGAATAACTGTCTGTATGTGGCAAGCAGATTTGGCTTAGTAGGCAGTAAGAAATTGTTACTCTCTTTTGAATAAACAAGGGTTGGTCAATAATGGAAGTAAGTCATTGTACCTGATGAACTAACAATAACCTTTGTCTAATGAAAATAAAAGGGGTATTTTTAAAACCTTATGTATCTGTGTAAAGCAACACATAACTTAAACATATTTCATCTTTCAACAGGAATTTACTCTCTGGAACACTCAATTCCCTTAAAAGAAGAATACATGCTTACACATAACTCTCTAGCAAAACGAAACAACCGCTCCATAAAATAGTACTTATTCATCCCTCAAGAACATATCTAAAATAGGGGTTTTTTACACAGGTTTTCCATGTATTCCCCCCAGGCCTGGATGACAAAGAAATTGTAAGTCATAAATTTTTGCTAGGTGAAAGTATTGCATGGTTCAGGATGTCTTTATTCTCATCTCACCACAGGGATAAAAGAATTACTGGAAAGAAAGGGGATTGTGTTTGTCTTTTTTTAATTGCTGCAGGAACTTGTATACTTTCTTAATTCTCAGCTTATAATATTTGAACTGAAGTGACTGGAAACTGCACAGTTTTCAATTAATAAAAATCAACTATCCAGTGAAAATCTGAAAGTGTCCATTAATAAAGTAAATTACAATTTTATATAAGTATAAATACTTATAAATACAAATACAATACTGTATTTTATAACAAGCATTGGTTTGATCACTGCCCACAAGTTCTTCCACCAAGTCCTACACTGTATTGAACTAGATATGCTTCACATATCACAATGCCTTTGTCTCAGACAATTAGACTAGAAAGGCAAAGATTAGAAGAAAATATGCATTATTGTCTTTTATTCATAGATAAAAAATCAAAGACTGTTCACTAAATGGAAATAAATTTCAAGATATATAAAATTTATATAGCTGAGACATGAACTGAAGGTAAAGTTCCTAATTTAGGACAGTTAATTAAATGTAAGGCCTCTCAGGCTGATACTAAGGCAACTGAGATTTAACATGTCCTTTGGGTAATCTTTTTACAACTTTCTCCTCAGTCACTGAAGCTGCTACCCATCTCTTATAGCTGTACTCTGCAAACTGTGAAAATGGAAAATAGAGAAAATTTTTCTCAGTACTTTTATTCTGATCATCTATATTTGTCTACAATCAAAGGCCTTTGTGCATAAATAAATAGCCTTTGTTCTCTGTTGTCATTGGTTATGTTTTTATCAAATAATCCCATTTATTCATTTCTAGAGCAGAAGCTATATCATGTTCCATTAGTGACTTAATAGGAGAAATAACATGGGTCATGACACGACTAATGCAAAACCTCTTATTTATTTATTTATAATTACCAACTACGACGAATAAAAATAGCAATATTGTGTCCTATTTATTGTTAGATTCCAAAGAGACTAAAAGGCCATAACTTTCAAATTATTCATTGAAAATATATTAACTTGTTATCTGTTAGGTAATTCCTAACATAACAATGAAATGTTGTTTTAGATGTGATATGTCAGCAACAAATAACATATCTTCAGAATTTTCTCTGGTATATCTGTAGGAGATTACATTGTTATGGTATAATATAAAACACAGACATAAAATATACACTTGTTTATAGTACCTGAAAGAAAGGGATTCATATTGCTCCACAAATTGATTTCACCTTAAGTCCACACAGACAACTTTTGTTTTTTGGCTGAAGAGAAACAGGGACGTTAACCCCTAAAAAGACCATTACTTCCAAAAGAGATATGGAGGCAGTTGTTAGAAAATTTCACTGCTATTATTGTTCTTATACTGTCAGGAATGAATATATCATGATCAAGCATAACTTTCAGCATTGTTTTGCACTCTCACTGACTAAAAAGTGTTTGATCTGGGTGGTATCTGAACAGAAAATATTACAAGAATATGTAACTGCTCTTTGAGATAGTAACAGTAATCCAGTAGTATAGAACAGAGCCTACATTGATCATGAATTTATGACACACAGGAAATACATAGAAAAATAGGTTCAGAGGATAGATTTAAAACACATGCTTGTTCAAAATCTACTGGAATTGTGTTTAAATGTCATTGGAGTCTTGACTTCTACTTTTCTGTCAAAATGTAGTTTGAATGACGATGTTTGAGTTGCTGAACAAATTGCACCAGAATTTTCTAAAATTATGACAACATGAATTTATTCCTAACCATATATTTTATTCTACTTTGCACCTGAAAAATTTTATCCCACCTGTGATTTCTATGATGCTAGAAGTTACTGTCTGTGACAGTAGAACTTTGTCCTCTACCTGTTGAAATAGATGATTGAAGAATCAGGACAATAGTTCGCAAAACCTTTGGGATCTTAGGGCTTAAAAGTGCTCTTATAAACGAAAGTCATTATTATTTACCCATAGTGAGCTGGGATTTATGACCAGAGTTGAATGGAAGCTTCTGTAAGTATTACTTTTTCAAGATGTCTTAGTTGAAGTTCAGTAGGTTCAGGTAGTTATCACGGAGCCACAGACTAACAAAAGAGTTAGAACATATCTGAGAATGTCGTTAAACTTCACTTGCAGGAAGTGTCTTACAAAGTCTTTCTCAGAGATCAAAACAGGAAAAACACTTAGAAATACACAGTGTGAGCAAAGACTGATGGCCCCTAAGAAAGGAAAAGCAAGCTTCACCATCTGGTTAGGTTTCTTTGAAGACAAGACTACCATAGGAGACAAAAATGGAATTCAATGGACATCACATGTTCAGATTTCCAGAGAGCATTTGACATAAGTCCAGCTCATGTGTTGCTCTTTTTTCCTGCAAAGTGGCTCAAAAGCACATGGGCTAGCTGCCTGTTAGCGGTGTCTTACTGTTCAAAGTGCAGTGGAGAATGGAGGAGGGACGAGCTGAGCCCTGGGGGCATCTGGGCATACTGACTGCTGTGAAATGTCATGCATTGATGTTTCACAGAGTAACATCAGTTGTATTTAACCCCGTCTCTGCTGATTTCTAATTCAATGGCCAAATTTCCTTCTGGAGCACAGATTTTCTTCCAAAATTCTTATTTTGGTCAGCAGGCCTTTTTTGTCTTACATGGGTTACATGTTGTCAGCCATTGCCTTTAAGATCTACTATAAATGTTGGGGTTGCAATTACAGAATTTATGTACAGAAGATGCTGCTTCACAGCAATGTTGAAAAGTTTGTGTACTTTTATAATCAGAGTAAGAGGTTACCGTTGAACTGGGGACCCATCCAAAGTCAATGGAAAAGTTCCTATGGATTTTCATAGGTCATGAGAGTGACATGACCTTCAAGTTACTGTTCTGTTGTAGCAGGAATAAAGCTAAACATAGCCAGTTTTATGGATTAAAGACCATATCTTTTCAAACACATTACATCTTTGTGTACAGTTGTTCAATTAACTCCTAAGTTCTGTAGGTAACAGACCAGATGTGTTAATGACTATCCCTGGGAAGGAATGCTTGCACCGATGCTTCAACTTGCTTTTCCCCCCACATGGCTTCAAAGAGGAACAAGTAATACTCAATTGTCTCACAGAAAATAGTCCACACATACAAGTGATCCAGAGCCTGGTGCCTACATGTCTGCCAGTCTATTGAATATTAACTACTAGAGCAGGTTATGATGTATTCCATTACAGATTAAATAAAAGTGTTGCATTGTGTTGTGAGCAACCCTTCATGATACCTTTACAGTCCTGAATACAGGAGTCTGCATATGCAAAAGACTTTGGAGAAGGTAATCTTTGGAGATCCTTTTAATCACACCTTTCTATAAGCCATTAGAAGGTCTATGAACCTAAATATTTTAGCTTATTTAGCTTTTCCTAGAAAAATTCTATCAATGTATTCACTCATCTGTGTTAAATTGAAATTTTACAGACAATGATATATATAGCAAAGATTATATGGATTTGGGCCTTATTTCTGGACATAAAATGCTTTCTGATGAGGCAGTTCCTTGTCATCTTCTATAAATGTACTGTTTAACTACAGTCATTATTATGAGATAATGAAATTAATAACTTCGTAAAACCTTCTGTAAAAGATAATTAAAAAAATAATACTTATACCCAAGAAGGGTTAAAATCTTTTTTCAGGGCTTGAAAGATTTTCAGATCCTGGAAATCAATAATAATTTATATCAGTCAAATTATATCAGTGCTGTTTGACAGAATAAAAAGCCCTACGAACAATTTAGATGAAATATGCTTTTTCTTTCTTTATATGCCCCCCTTTTCAGCAGTTACAGTTATTTTATTGCATTATACATTCTTATTTAGGTGCTCCTCAGAAATATTCAAGTCATCACGAAAAATTTGTAGACTTCTTAGAATTCAGGTTCCAAGACACTGAAATAGTTCTAAGAATTTTGTGCCTTTTTCTTCACTGTTTGGAAAAAAAAAAAAAAAAAAAAAAAAAAAAAAAAAAAGTTATGTGAATAAATAATGAATACAGTTTACAGAATAAAATTGGCAATATCTTAAAGAGCTCAGTACCTTCAGAGATACCAGATTATCTCCATTGTGGTCCACAATTGCAGGTACAGAAGTACATCTTGATTCTAAGCATGAAACCAGTAGTTTTCTTAAAGTTAACATTTCTGCTTATGTGAATCAAATTTACACTTCTGTGATCTGTTTGCTCTGTAAGATCCATTATTTTTATCATAATTTGTGCAGTGGCCAATAGTGTGAGTAAGTAATGACTGTGATTGCAAACAATGGAGACTAAATAGCACTCTTTTTTTGGTTGTTTAATGTTTCCCTAATTCTCATAATCTTATGAAAAAAGTGTTGCATGGGAACACAGAATAGAAAAAAAAAAAACATCTTGATGACTTTGCACATGAGCGACACACCTTTGGGACATTCTGAGCAACCTCTAACACATCCTGGCTCAGAGCACCAATTTATGGAACTAGTTATATAAACTGATAGTTTGAACCTGAATTTTTTATTTGAAAATGATCAGTGAAATGAATGGCACTGGAATACCCGTTTTACTTACGTTTACTGTTTTTCTGAGTTATCAATTATATTTCTTTCCAAGATTTATTGTAAAGCACCTATATCCTCATGAAAATCTTTTAATTGAAACATATAAAATGTGCAGTGTACAACTGTGCATTGCTGTTTGTATCTGGAATTCTGAACAAATTACATTAACATAAAACAATTCAACACCAATTTTTCAAAGACACCTGGAAAAGCTAAACAGGCTTTAAAAAGTGCTTACAGGTTGCGTCTTCACCATGGTCACTACTACAAAATCCACACAACAAAGTGAGGAACTGTTTGAGTCAGTCACTGATTCTACTTTCTTTTTAGCACAGCTGAACTACTTTCAGTCCCCATAATAACTAGCTCAATTGAGACTTTATTGAATCATAAGAAAGTGTTTCCTTATGTAATTAAAAGTCCTTTTTCAAAATTGGGTTCAGATTTTAATTTTCCTAAATATTCACAGAAACGTAGTTCCTTAAATATGAAGTACAGTGGCATCAAAAAAATGAAAAAATAATGAAAAAAGGCAAGTCCTACCTAGTTTTAGAGATTTTCATAGAAAAGTACATTAAGGGTGTAAGGATTTGTTAAATTAATTGCTATAGCAATCAGAAGCAAAATTAAAGGGTGATACATCTCACCACAATTATTCTTAGTAACTTGATATCTGCCTTGGTCATATACATGATGATAATTGTTGTCCTTTTGTTTGACTGTCTACTGAAAGTTTATTTTTTTTCCCAAATGTTATTTAAAAGTGTAAACTCAGTGGATTTATCATATCTGAGCTAAATATAGATGAAGGTAATTTGTGACTGAACAAGATTTTGCAAAAATCTGCATACTGATGAATTAAATGAATGTTTTTTCCTTATGAATATACATATGCTATTATTGAGTCTCCTTAAAAAGCTACAGTTGGTCATATGAATCCAGCTTTCCTTCCTCAGACTCCACTGCAGGTACTGAATACTCTTGAAAAAGAAAATTAAAATCTTGCCATACATGTGTTTGGTTTCTTCCTTTTTTTTTTTTTTTTTTTTTTTTTAACATATATATATTTATTTACTTATTTATTTTTAATGCTGAAAATATTTATAGGAAAATTTCTTCAAATCAATTTCTAATGTTTATTTTTGTGAACTTATTTGGTGAGATAGATAGTCAAATTTCAGAAATCAATTTCAATCCACAAGGTAATTGTGTATTGGAAACACAATTCTTGGAAATGTTGGGAAAAAAAAAAAAAAGGATTCAATGGATATTTTAAAGTACCTGCCATTTGGAAGAACATTCTTTGCTAAATGTAAACTTCTGGTAATTACAGAATTTACACTAAAAAACTAGTACCTTTTAATCTAATTCTCTGCATATATTGTGACCATTAAATTCTTCCAGCTAGAAATATATTGTAGGTTTTAAATGAGTGAAATGGGAAAAAAAGGCTGATAAATAATAATATTGACAAGAGAGAAAAATATAGTAATGATTACGATTTTACACTCTTTTACCACTTTAGCTGTCCTGATTACAGATTGAAAATCGTAAATTCTGCTGTCTGCGGTTTGAACTATTTTATCTAATACACACACTGTCTCATTTACCAGTTACAAAGATAAGAAAACCAAAACCATGAATCTTCCTTCTTCTCTACTGATGGTATAACAACATACCCATACGTGTAAGGAAGCAACCACTTCATACTATAATGATATGCAGTGCTTTTCTTACTTAGCTTGATAGTGCTTTTCCCACTTGCCATTGCATGTTTCTCTCTTAGCAGCGTTTTCAATAAGTCTCTCACTACTCTGCTCCTCATTTTGTATCAAGCTGTGCCATATAGGAAATGTATTGCATTATATTAGAATAGCACCATATTTTTCACTCTTATTTTAACTCCAATATCATAACTGACAATAGCAGTCTATTTACATCTTCATAGCACTGTGAGACTTGGAGAGGTTTGTTACCTCTTTTTAGAGGTTCCTATTTAGCAGACAATTATCAGTATGTCACCCAAATAGAAACACTTCAGAATTCAACAGCAATTGCTCAAGTGCAAAGTAGTCCTGTACCTCCAATAACAGATTGTAAAGATTAGACACATTTTTGTTACTATTTAAGAGACTAACATTCAGGAGCATCAGCAGTGAACAGCAATCAGATAACTTTAAAGTAATGTTAGAACAGAGAATTACAAACAATGAAATTATGAGATCCAGATCCTCAAAGATATTTAGATGAATAATTGCCACTGAGATCTACCACAGACTAACTTTTAAATCTTTAGCACAGTTTATTCCCTCTGTTTATCAGTTACCTAACAACAAAATAAAAAGAGTGAATGAAATGTTTGTAAATCACAGGAAGATAAAATACCACCTAAACATAAGATATGAAATGGAGGAACGTCTTTTGTTTGTCCTAACAAAGTATACTAGAGAGCCTGAAGTGCTTCAGCTACATCATCTATGGCCTTTTATATTTTTCAACATGATTTTTCTAACTGTATAAGTAGTCTCCAAATACATGTATTGTCTTGTATTTGACATGCTAAATGATGAATTTTTGTCTGTGAACTTCTGCATACTGAGACAAATCTTTAACTCAAGTCAATGCCCATAAGCTGGTCAGTGTGCACTACAGCATATTGAGACCACCTTGACCCAGGGACAGGGACGACCCTCTAAGTTGCCTTCTTATCAGAAAAACCAAACCTAAGGAAAACAATACACAAAGGTAATATCTGTATCAGAAAAGCCTTATTATTTGAAGGTGATTTTTAGATTTCTGTTGAATGTGTTGGGAACTTGGATAAGAAACTGAGAGTGAAAAAATTCTCACAGTTCTTAACTGGAGAAAGTTAATTGAGATTGGTCCCACTGTAGAAATCAATTCCTTTATTCTGTTCTTTCAATTGTATTGTAGGGACTCTCCTATAAAATGCACCATCCCAAATATCTTTAAAAGCTCATGTAAATAAGATAAATAAAAGATGTTCTTTGAAAAATAATATCTGCATAATGAGTTTATTGACTTTAATTTTCATATACCCCCTTTAAAAAAGATGATAAATGCTCAAAGTTTCATTAATATAGTCAGTCTTAATTTAATGAGGTACATGACATTAGATTTTTCTTGATGTATGATTGGAGTTAAAACCCACCAAATCAACTGCTTCCTGAGGGAGGATTCGAAGATTTTATTCTGGTGTCAGTCCCTGTGTGCTGAGAGGCCTTCTGCAGTGCTTTGTGATGGAAAGACCACACTGCACTATTCCCTACCCACCCTTGATTCTCAGGACTGAACTAGTGTAATTTTGACTAGAAAAGTGATTAACAATGAAAATTTATCTTAAAGGCTGTTACAAAATTATTCAAAACTATTCAGTACAGTTTGATTTACTTAGAATAAGAATGAGCAAGACATTTATAACAAGCTGACTATGTACTTGTAGCCTCAGCTGCACTGTGTGTCAGCCTCTTTTTGTGCAACAGTCTGCGGTGAAGGGCATTTTCAATTCTCTAGGGAAGTTTTACACCAGGAAACCAAGAGGGTAATTCAACCCAGCATGCTAATTAGCATTTTCTCTCAGAACATGTTTACTGTCGTTGTCTCTGTTGCTTAAGGCCAATGTCAGTGAACCGACCACAGAGCTCTCCTGAACATTAAAGCCAAGACATCTTGCAGCTACTTGTCAGTGCCACTGAAATCCCTGATTTCTGGTATTGGCTCTTCCTTCAGCTCTCCCTGACATGGCAAGAGCAGACATCACCATATGTGCAGAGGAATATTAGGTGTTCAAACATTAGTAACCAATCAGTACAAGCTAAGATAAAAGATTGTTTGGATTACTTTCGAAATGCTACTGGAAAATCACATAACAGACTCATCTGGGAGAATCTCAAAAGATAAAGCAAGTCTAGAATACTCCAGCTTTCAGATTGGTTACAATATTTGCTGTATTTTCTCATTCTGATGTCATTGTCACCTGTCATCTCCTTTTTTTTTTTCTCTATTTCCTTTTCTTATTTAAAGAGCCTTTGAAATAATTACATTTATAAATTCTCTTTGACAGATGAGGAGAAGAAGGACAGGAAAAAGAGTTGACGTTATCTTTCTTACAGAAATCAAAATGAGATTTATTGCTTCAAATATTCATTTTATTTCCTTAGGCTGTGTTATAAATGCACCTGCATTAGCAGCTGCATGTCATCAGAGATCATGAGCAATTTGTTCTACAATAAAACTGGAAAAGTACAATCACTGTTAAATAACACCTGTGGAAATGAAGGTGACACTGGTAATTTTAGAAGAAGACCTTTTTGTTATCAATGCATTTTAGATAATGGAATGAAACTGGGAATACATGTATAAACAGCTCCTAAATCAGCCAAGAATTTTTTATATCATAAATGGAGAGAGCAAACTTGAATAGTACAGAACTAAAGGCATAGTGAATAATTGTCAGTAAACTATTCATGTTTTCCCTCCCACGGAAGAACAGGAAAAAGAATAACTACAGAGGAATCTGAATAATAATCAAATAAATTGGACCAAGTATTCAAAAATAATTTAAAATTATTAAAATAACCAAAATATTGACAAATAGCATTAAAGCATTCTTAGTCTGCAATTAGCAGATTAGATAGTGTTTTAAAATAACAAAATATTCAAAGCTGACAGATTCAGTTATGTTAACAACTGATGATCTAGATTTTTCACACTCTTTTATATAGGTAACTATATAAAACTGATAAGCCAATTTAGTTATGTCAAGCTAAATGAAGAAAAAAAAAATCATATATTTTCCAGGGGAAAAAAAGGGTGTTCAATTGCTCTGTTTAAGCACAAACTGCTGATAAAGAATAGGTAGGCTAGAGATGGCCACCTGACCTTGAAACATCCGCTGCTTCTATTACAGGAGAATGCTTTCTCTTCTTTAAAAACTGTAAGAGGAGAATAACAATATTCAGGTTCCAGATCTTTTGATCCTTGGAATGTATTCAATGCACTTTTGAGATAAACCTTAAGGGGTTCAACAAATCAGATTCTTGAGGACAGTCCATGTAAAATCAAAGAGAGTGTGTGTGTGTGTGTGTGTGTAGGCGTGTACATGTGTGTATCTGTGTGGCTGTGTCTTCGTTTTACAAAAAACCCTGGAAGCCTTTTTAAAACTCAAGAGTATTTTGAAGTAAGATGAAAAGAAAAAAACAAAGGTAATAGTTCTTATCTGCAGGGATTATGTCTGTAAAGTCATATAGACTTTCAGAATTCAAGGTTATAAACAATTTTCAGAAATAGAAATTACAGCTCTTATTAAGATATACTGATTTATACCACACAATATCTTACTGCACAGAGAACTGTATGCACATTAAGCTTGGGGAACATGTAGATTTTTGTGTAAATTAGTCTTCAGAGGATACAAAAAACTTGTTTTATGATGTAAACATTGTTAACTAAAACCATTTAAAAGAATGAATTTATACAAGATTTTTAGCAAGAATGTAAAGAACGTCTAATTCCTTCCAATCCAAGGGTGTGATCTGGGGGATGGGGCTGGGGAGAAAACAAAAACCACACCTGATTTCTCAATGAGATTTATGTAAAAGACCTTTAAAAATGCATTTGTAAAACATTATTGAAATAATAGCAGAAACCTTGAAACAGAGTTCAAGATATGAGCTAACATTAATTTAAAAGACTATTTTAATCTGTGTGTTGTCATGTCAGATAAATCAGTACTTCAAGTAGATGACAGCTATGTAAGCACATAGAAATGAGGGTCTGTATATGTTGGCCATATGAAATGCCTTACTCTTTCTCATGGTTCCAGAGGTAATGTTTTAATATAACTAACAGTTGTGAAACATCTACAAACACTTTGCACTGAAAGTCAGCATCATTCATTTTCAGGAATTTACAAGTGGCTCCTGATTTAGGAATTTAGGAATATCTTTCCATATCTATGCCCAGAGCCCTGCAGAACTCAGTCATGGCTCAGGCCAGAACATGCCATTGTTTTTTTCCTGCTGTCTTTGCGAGACTCACAGATGTTTGTTTCCATCTCCTTTATGCTACCTGAAATTTAATGGCTATGCAAAAGGTGGAATGGTCTGATTTTGTTTCAAAACAGCACCTTAGGTTTCTTAAGATACTTATATGGCTAGAAGTAAGCCATATATTTTATGTTCCCTAATGTGTAAATCATTCCAAAGGACAAATACTCTCTTTTGGTGATGTTTTTAATCTATTACTCTTTTAAATTAGAAGTGCACTGTAAAGTATTTTTTTCTAACCAAGAAGAGCTGGAAACATGTAAAGATAAGCATAAGCTTTCAGATACTTATTGATTTATTGCAACCAGATTCACTTTTAATAGGTTTAATAATCATTATTTAATGAAAAATACCCTAGTATTAGAAAGTATTTTTTTTTCAGAGCTGTGATGCATTTTTCAGTATATAGAATGATTGTCAGCATTCAGCCACTACTATGCCTTCAATCACTTCTTTTATAAATATTTTTCTTTACTATCACACACTATTTCAGGACCTGAGTTTCAGCACCAAACATATTTTTGTGGAACACATCCCAGAGTCCATCATCTCCCTCCCTTCTCATCTCTTAAATATTCACTCTTTAGCTTCTGCTGCAAATTGATTTCTCTCATGTCTATGAGATTCAAGGACCATGCCAAATTCTTCTGAGGCTTTAAGGCTGGATTTAAGGGCACAGAATTAAAGTCAAGTGCAGGCTAAGAAAAATGAATAAATAAATCAGAAATTTTAAATCACGAATGAGCTAGTGTTAAATACTTTTGTCTTTTCAGACATTATTTTTACATGAAAATATTTATCATGCATAAACATACTCTTACTTTCCTTTTCTGTAACATGATCTTTTACAAATATAAGAGGCTACAAACAGAAATAGATCCAAAGATTTGTTTTATCATAGTCAATCTTGATGTCAATGACAAATCCCAGAAGAGATTGGGAAATTACATTTTTCTTTTTATTCTTTTAAAAAAACCAAAACTTTTTGATTTGAAAGTCTTGGTATGTAAGCAGAAATGGACTAATGAAAAATATAAAATTATATACACTCTACCCATAAGCCATCTGGAATAAAAGACAGTGAGGTGTAATATGATTAAAGCACAAGATATTTATGTTCCCAAGATTCCTAACAAATTTCACTTTTCGTGCCTCAGTAAATATGAGTAAGAAAACACTTGCAATATTTTTTTTGTAGATTAAATAGAGAGACGTCTCTGAATGGAGTGAAAACTTCAAAGAGAAGCACTTGAGGTAGATTTCTATCACAAAAGAGGACTCAAAGGACCCTGTATCGCATTCAGCACACCAAACTGTTTCTGAAAACAGTCAAAGAATTCTGCCAAATATGTTATGACGTAGTAAGGTATTTGGTTATTTTGCTTTTAAATCTGCTGAGTGGAAATAATAAAAAGAGAAAATGGAGAAAAGTTGTGTCAAATATCAATAGAAAATAAATAAGAGAATACTTGCCTTTTAATATAGGCATTTATGTACCATTTTGTCATGTATTTCTAGTCTCTATATATGGATTGTCATAGAAGACCAGCAGAATTTTGGAAGATTTTTTAAAATCATACATGGAGATATTAAATTGAGCTCATGTGCTCTGTTGTTTGGGGTTTTTTTTTGACCCTGGTTCCTTCATCAAAAGACTATAAAAAGTGAAATTTCAAGTGAACTCAATACTCAGTACCTGAAGGAGTGGTCAGGATTTTTTCAAAATCAGGTTCAGTAAGTTTAGAGAAATGAGAGTGAAATAAATTGAAAACATTCTATTCCCAGTCTTCAGCTAGTATGAATTTATACAGCTCCAGAGAAGTCAGTGAACTTGGATTATCTTTTTTAAAAATATATGAAATATAGATAATGTCATTTTTATAGCTGTAATAATGTCAGCATTTAAAGAGCAAGAAGTTTTGACTTCCAGAGCTAAAAGCTAAGAATACAATCCAGCATGGAACACAGCATACAGTTTACCATAAATATAATAGTGTAGCTTTTGGAATTCCAAATTTATACTAATATATTACCCAAAAATATATTGCAATTGGAAACACTGTAAGAGAAAAATCTTTAGTAATTTGGAAAAACAGGGAAATGTCTGTTTCAGAGCAGTTTCAATTAAAGCACCTTGTAACGTCATCTGACCTATTTTCTATGTTTCATACGATGTATTTTACTGCATTAGATTACAAGTGGTGAAAATAATTCAAATCAGTCTCAAATGGAGGCTGCATTTGAAATTGGAATAAAGAATGTAGATCAACACTGGAGATGTGTTCCTACTTTCATAATGTGTTTAACTCGAGCTTTTAATCAAAATGTTACAGAATTGTGGGAAATTTTAAATACAATTATAAATCTCAAATATGAAATTTCACCCTTCCTTTAAATGACAGGTTCCTAACCCATCTCATCCCCTTTCACATCCTTTTTCACCTTCATATGTTTACTACTAATTAATACTGTCATCTTTCTACCACGTTCCACAACATTCAATGTCAGCAACTAACCTTATGCTCTGTTGCTGCTTATAGATTAATTTACTGAGCCATCTGTCTGTTTTCCTTACCCTAAGTATTTCCACACTATGTGATATTTTAATAAGCTAAAGGAATTCAATCTAAAATATTGTTTTAATCTATAAAAGATGATATGATTTGTCTGGAAATTGTATCTGTCTTCATGAAAACATGATCAATGGTATCATGATGATGATCTCTCACTCCAGATAAAAGAGACTAGTCAACTTTTTATTATCCTTTTTATATTTCTATCTTAATTTTCTTTATTATGTCTTTTTTCTTACTTTTTTTTTTAATTCAATCATGTCCTGTCTTTCTCTGTTTCCACAGAGCCTGATGTATTATAGGAGAATTCTATTCATACCACACTAAAGAATAATCAAGTTGTCTTGAAAAAAAAAAAAAAGAAACAAACAACAAAACTCCCATAATGTAATTTAGGAATGAACAGCTAGAAAAAAAAAACACTCAGTTTTTTTTGTCAGTCTCTGCTGGATGAGATTGTATAGCAGTCATTTGACAAAGCTTTGCAAAAGGAAGTATTCAGCTACATAATTTTAAAGAGCCTTAATTCCAGACAGATACTGTTCATAAGTTGATGATGTATGCAATGTGACTGAATAGTAATAGCTGCTCCCAGGAAGGCATGTATCTGGATTCTTTTTAAAACTTAACAGCTCAAAAAATACCCCAAACCGTCAAAAAACTGCCAAAATAGTGACGTAACTGGATCTCAGAGGTAAACAGTTGTATGAAATTGTCTGTGAAACCAGGAAACTAGGAAACTTATTCAACATTTTCTTAATCACACTTTTCAATTGCAATCCATTCTCCTTCCTGTTATGCTGTACATTTTGTGACACAAACAAGTTGCGTTGCAAATAAAGAAATAAAAAAAATATCTGGATTGAAACTAAGTACATAAAAGTAAGTCTGCCACTCTAAAAATAATCCCTTTGTGACTTTTTTTAACTGGGACAACCTGTCTGACACTGCATTGACATGGACACATCCATTTATTATGGACTATGGTAAATCAGATAATAACTTTTAGAAATACAGTAGAAGAAAACAAATGCCTACATTCACAGTAATTTCTGCTAAATGAGAAAAGCGATGAGAGCAGTGACTAGATATACAAAAGAACTTCAATCTCCAATGTGAAAGAATATAGGAACAGATGATATACACCTCTGTCAGGATGTCATAGGTAGAGCTTGTTCTGCCTTGATGCAGAATGAGTGGATGCGAACTAGGTAACATTACTTCAGGACTATATGATTGCATCAATGATGGGAATATTTAACTCTGAGACTCCACCTTTTATAATGGCACTAGAAACAAAATAAAACATGAAAATAAAAATTGGCAACTGCTTGAAGATCTTGTAGTAACATTTATGTGATTTCAATATTCTCTTTTCATGGTTATATTCCAGGTATTACCTAGGATGGCACTGAGGTACTGAATAAATCTGCAGTGTTTTTTTGAGTTATATTAGTTTTCAATTGTTACAGTCATGATCTTACAGCCACATGGAGTACAGATGCAAGACAGACAAAATCTGCCAGAAGAAAGGGGTTGTGTTTTGGTTTGTTTGTTTAGTCTCATCCATACAGTTGGAGCAAAAAAAAAAAAAAAAAATCTTCCAAGGTCACAGTACTTTACTCAGGTTTGACAAGAATGAGAAAGATCCAGACTGGACATAGAACAAGACACTACCATTCTTAGCTTAACCTGCCTGTGTCAGATAATGAGAGAGGAAGGATTGAAGAGCAACACCAGAAAAGAGCGTGTTATGGAGGAGATAAGTGTTACATTGTTAAAGCACTTGGAAAAGAGAGAAACAGAGATGAATCAGAGAGAGAATTGTATTTGAATATAAAAACTGATGTTAGTTCTATGGAATTCAAGATTTCTAGCTTCCAGATCTATAAAAACTTCATTTCCCAAGTTCATTTTTGGAGGTACTGTATAAAGATTCCCCTGAGAATCAGGACTGGAGAAGTCAGAGATGGAATATTTCTGTAGAAAATGTTCCCCCTGTGGTGGTTATACCTGATTGCCTGCATGGTTCACTTTGGTGCACGGAGTTATTTAACTTGTAACGTTGGAAAAGCAGTTGAGCCTATAAAATCAGTAAATTTTTTTAAGAAACATACTGTTTATAGGAATTGCTACTTTAAATTTCTTTCTTCTGCCATCTTACTGTTGCATTGACAGAATAATAAAATTGTGGAGGAAAGCACAGATCTTTTAAAATGTGACAAATTAAATAGAAGCTATATACTTTATGTTCTTTTATTTTTCTGTTATTTATTTAGAATTGAACCATGAAATTATAAGTTTAGGAGAATACTAGGTCATCTTTTCCCTGTATCTCCATTTCAAACACATAGAGCTACAAATTCTAAAGACTACAGGAAGGATAGGATTGACTCTTCTGATGTTGATCCATTCCCCAGCTTCAAACCAGGTCTGGAATGTCCTCTAAGTAATTCCTGCCCATTAACAGAATCTAATCTTTCATTCAGCAAAATCTGACAGTTCAGTGGGTTTCCTTTGTAGAGTTTCAAACACAGTATTACAGTGGGAACATTAGCATTGACTTAAATTCTGAATCTATTTTTCTGCTTGCTTGTATTTTTTCTTTCCATTCTCTTTTGCAAATGTAATGGATGCAAACCAAATTCAACACTGTGAGCAAAAAAAAAATGTATCTTTGCAGTAATCTTTTTGAAAGGAGTTGTGTTATGAATTTTGGCCTTTTTTATTCATTTCCAGGCAAATATGTGTGTCCTTTCTTAACATTTAAGATGTTCAGTCTGACCTTCCTTAAAATAGTTTCAGTGACAGAAATCATGCTTCAAATGGCTTGACCCCCTCCTAATTACATTTCATCTTGAAAGCATAATTATGGGAGCTTAATGAGAACAAAGCTTAAATTAATTGCATTTTTGTTATTCTTGGTGTCCTTTATTAGGGTCTTAGTTTGATTTTAATAAGATACAGTAGGTGATTCATTAGCAAGCTTTTCTGTTTGTTACCACCTTTTTTAAGTACTTCCTTCAGAACTTGTGCATCATGTCTTTTTTTAATGGGATAAAGTATTTGTAACATCAGCCATTGCCTAAGTTTTACTTATTTCACCTTCCTGTCTTCTACATCTGGAAAAAGTATTCATCAGTCCTGTCTCTGAGAACTCCTCTGATGAGACAACATAGCCAGTGATTCATCTGAATTCATTAAGCTTATATGCCTTAAGTTTTAAAGCAAATAGACAGTGTGGCCCTTTGTGATTCCACAAGGAGAATTGGTAAGGGAAGTGGCTTCTACAACCACATCAAATGCTTCTGAAACAAAAGCATATTTCAATTGCCCCAGTGTTTGATTTGAAAAAAATATAAAGAGATAAAATCCCAATCCATTTGGTTTTAACTTTCACTAGTGTAAATTACTATAAGCGAAAACCAAAATTTATTCATTTTTATGTTCCCTAGTGCCAGATGTTGATGCTCTTCAGAATTTTAATTTCTTATAAACATTTCTGTGTTAACAAAACCCGAGTTTCAACTGCATACACATACATTTCTGTTTTCTTTTTAAATCCTTAAGTTAACCAAAATATATAATTAATTCAGTCTGAAGATTAAAATCCTTCTCGACTGTAATATTTCAGTGCTTTCAATGATTTTTGCTATATTTATTCCTGTTTTAATATTTAAAAAAAAATTAATATTTCCATACCCTAGGAATGAGACAAAGAAATAAAATAGCAAATGGACCTAGAAATAAAACTACAATTATCAAGCTTTCAAATGGGTTAATAGTACTATAGACTATTTGAATTCTCTTGGATGTTTAAACTGAAAATTAACTGCAGTTAATCAAAAATCTTAAAAATAGCTGAAGACACATTTAGATTTATTTTCCATGAAAAAATACATAGCCAATTGAAAACTACGATGAAAAAATTATCTGTATACATAAAACATCCTTAAAACATCACTCTTTGTCATCTGGGTTTCTGTAGCCAGTTAGTAATTGGTGTTTGCTTTAAAAACTAGTGCTGCCTAGCTTCTATGAATTTCTGCAATTTAAGTCCTACTTGTATTTCTAATTGCCATTTTCAATGACATTTTAAGTTATTGGGGAAATTATAGAGAAGATAACTTCTATTTTTTAGATCCTTCTGTACTCAAACATTGCAGATATTTTGAAGTGCCCATCTTTCCTACCATTTATGTTTGTTTGGGTTTTTTTCAAACAAAAATGCATTAGAATAAAGGTAATAAACACCAGAGCATTGAACATAATTTGAATTCTCAGAGGAGAACCTACCTACTTTTTCAAATTCATGACACACCTAAAATTTAGTACTTTTCTAGGTGTTTTGCTGAAAGGAATCTATTCATAAACTTTCTTTGTTAAGCTGTTACATTTACTCAGATTAAAGAACTGTGAATTGCGTGTGTGTTTTTATTTTAAGTCTCTTCTTATAAAGACATTTAGTTGAGTCCAATGACTGGAAAAGGTCTATTATAAAAATAGAATTCTTTTGTATAGCTAGGGATTCTTTCATCAAGACTTATATTTAAGATACACATACCATAACAGACTCAGAGGTCTAACTCAGGTGAAATAGAAAGAATGACAAAATAGAGATCTGAAGCAGAAGAATGAAAGCCGTTTAAGCACTACTGATCTTGATGAAAACTAACAAAAATTAGGTTGAAATAATGTGTCAGGAAGAGACATAAGCCAAGCAGAATCTTTCTGCTAATTACGAAGTAAGGTGTCATAATCAATCATCTTGCAACACACTGATTGTAGACCCAGTTTTCAGGGTTTTTTTCTACCACTGCATAATTACCTTATTAATATATAAATGGATAACTTACTAGATATGTGATAAATTGTAATTGAAAACTGATAGATTTGTTGTCATTTGTAATATTAAGCAAATACAATATACTTCCTATAACTGGAATAAAATATACCTTTTTTATGACTGAAGGATATATGACCCTCATGATCATCAATTCTATAGTAGAAACTGATTTGATTTGATAAATTTTGATTTCTTTTTCATCATATTAAAATTAGTAAACGATTTTCAAGGACATCAGTATTTGGACATGAGTCAAGACAGCAGCAGAAAGAAATAGATCAAATAAATAATGGCTCTCTCTTTGTGTGCAAACAATAAAATGGTCGGCAGAAATTACTAGAATAATACATTTTATAGATGAGAGAAAGTACTTAGTGATATCTGCTAAGAGTAGAGCTGTGGTCTATAATTATTTCTTTTAGGGTTGTTCAGGTTAGGAAATTTGCTTGAAGCCTAAAAGTTGTCTTTCTTATACATGGTTCAATATAGCCTTTTTTATTTTTTAATAGAAGAGGTACATTTTCTATTTTGTGATGGGACCTGAATACCTAAGTACTCATGATTTCCTATTTTTATATAAACACTATAAATGAAAATATCCTCTGTTCTAACACTAAGAAAAAATCCATACTTTGATTTTTCCTCACTCAGTGTGTGTTAGCAGAAATATTATTTCACCACTTGGTACCTCAGTTTCCTGTGAGTAGAGAAAGACAATGATTACCTCAAATGGTTGTTTAGAGGCCTAATTATATGTTCTTTGTATCATTCAAAAATCCTCAGAGGAAAACAATTAGAGTGTGCATATGAAAAATAACACCCTCTAATTAATCTGTTATTGAAAACTGACATGATTATCTGACATATTACAAATATAATTGCACCCACTACTATTTTTAAGGCTTCCTTAAGGCTTTGTTTGGAAGTAGATGATCTTTAAGGTCCCTTCCAACACAAACGACTCTATGATTCTATGAATCCTGCAATTCATTTGCCGAAATAAACAAAAACTGAAAAGTGACAACACATCTCAGTCTCTTCTGATAGGTCATAGAAACCTATTCCTTTCCTTCCTGCAATTGACTTTCAACTTTCATTACATCTTTTTTTTAATTTCCACTCAGGGGTTCTGCCAGTATTAGGAGCTTGGGCAGAAAATTTTTTATATTTAACAAATATTTTTTCTAGGGAAGAAACTGTTACCTCCTGCAGCTAAAGTGGTATTTGTGATCTGCTCAATACTACAAGAATTTATATTTTACAAAGATCTTATGAAAATCATCCTAATATAAGACTTGGAGAGCATTTTGGATGACTGTATATCAGCTGTGTTACACATATTCAGGAAACAGCTCGTCTGAGCTGCACAGGTAGTTTAGAAGTTCCACTGCTCCTTATCCCCAACCAAGATTAAGGGTATAGATCAACAAAGTATTCTCAAAATAATGAAAAAACTGTTGTTGGGGTTTTTTTCGCATCATAGGTCGCTATATAAAGGAAATCAATGCTGTAATTATGCAGACACTTTGCCATTTCTGTCCCCTGATGGCATATAGCAGAATAACAGCATTAACACACTGTGAAAGGCAGGCCTGTGAGTTAAATAGCAGGAGAAAAAGTTGATGTCTGTATAATTTCCGTCATAGCCGGTGAACTGTTAAGAATATGTGCTGAGTTTTTTAAAAATATTAATAAGTCTCAGATTATTATATAACATTTGAGATTTAGTGAGGATATTTTATATGGTTTTAGTATACAAACTGCTGAGCGTGACAGTGGTACTACGACAAAGCAAAGTGGAGTGAGGTAGAATTTTACCTTTCCTACTTCTGTAGGAATCTTCTTGATGCATAAGGTTAGGTCTCAAATGCCAACTTCTACAGATGTTTAATTAATTCCATTTTGATTTGTGGTCTTGTGTAGAACCCCAACCCAACCTATATTCATTAATTTCAGGTAGGAATCAGATAAGGTTTTAGCAAGGACAACTTTTTCTTTACAGTAAAAAAAGTTGAAGAAATTCAGGTTTGTATCTATAGTTCTGGCTATTACTGAAACTTGGGTACCAGTTTTGACTGCTGTATTGATTGTGGGAATTATTTCAGGCTCACTGTAAAATTTGTGAGGTATGAAATCTAAAATGAAAGAAAGCCTGCTGGAAAAAATTATGACTAATTCAACATATTCATATTTTTATCAGGTTGCAGACAGGGCTAATGAGGATTGGTTGCCCTTGAAGGACATGAAGAATGCTCCTCCCTTTCTGATAAAACACATCATTTCTTTAGTACCTCAGGAAGTGGCTCTGGCCCACTGATTTCTTCATGTTGCCCAGATAGGATTATACAGTACTAGTCTCCTGGTATAAGAGTGAAGACAGAAGTATTCTACTTGAGCAACCAAATAAATATAATTCTCTTATTAAGAATCCTTCTACCTATGTAATTAATTTACATAATATCTGAGCACTGTAGGAATACCTTTGGAGGTATATGCCTTAAAAGAACCTGTGACAGGGCTAGATGGATCTAAAAAGGAGTTGTTAAATATCAGCTAGAGGCAGATCACTACTCTAGAGTATCCAAATACAAATATTTCAATGTAAATAAAAAATTAACGTTAGTGATTCACATATGCTTCATAACTTTTAGCTCATTATAGAATGTCACACTGATCTACTGCCTCTGAAATTATTTCAAGTTTAACTACTGCCTTTGCATTTAAGCTGTAACATTGCTTCAAATTACTTTGCTAACCACATTTGGTACTTCATAAATTCAGAAGGCAGGTAAAATGGAGAAGTTTTACAAAGCATAAGCTCAAGTGTCTTTGATAATGAAATTATTTCCTTCTAAGTTCTTGCTTATACAGCTGCCTGAGAAAAGTGTGGCAAAAAAAAAATTGAAACAACCAAGCAGCAACACAACAGTTCTAGCAGCTCCAATCATATAAATACTTTACTGAATCATACTTTTGTGTGCCACATGAACTAATTTAATATGTAGTGTCATCATTATGGCTTTTTTCCCCAGCAATTTTTATTAGAAAATGTAAATTGATTCAAGTATGTATGTATAAGGAAAGTGATTTACTAAGCTGTGGAAGTCTTGATATGAGGAGTGAAGTTTCTGGGCTTTGTCCTATTTTTTCCCATGTTAATCAACGACCACCTGAGCTGTATGTACTTGGGCCATGGCCTATGAGTTGGTTTTACCACCTCTTAGTGGTAACCTCTTAGTCACATTCATTAGCCCTGTTCTTCAGTGAATGTGACTAAGAGGAATTCTCTTCCATCACTGGTCACTACTTTGAAATATAGTTTGACACACACACCTTTTTTTAAAACACTGGCGCACACATTCTGCTTATAGTACTTGATATTTTGCACAAAATAATCTCATATCATAAATTAAGAACTGATATAATTGCTATGGTGTGCAATTGTCTGACTCTGTCATATGCTTTTTAATCCACATAAACACAATATCATTTCTCAAGCAGAATTGCTATAGTTAATTAATATCAGACATATAATATGAAAATCAGGTCACAAAAGTTCGAATTTTTTCTGCAGTGTTTAAAACATCTCTTCACAAGTGTGCAGAAAGCAAAAGAATAGGTTTTGTGCATGAGCATATGTCATATGCTATATAAACATGAAAACTCATTACTTTGCACTCTGAATTTTGAATTTTGACACTACCTTTGACTCTGAATTAATTTATCTTAGCTAGAGAATTGGCTGCATTTTGATAAAATAGAACTAACATAAAAAGAGTCAAACACAGCAAAAGGACTGATATTTGGAACAAAATACAGAAAGTGAAGCTGCTAACTGCAATCTGACTGACACGTATTTCATATTTCATTACTGAGAATTACCTTAATTGGAATTAATAATACTATGCTGCAGAAATCAGTAGTACAAAATTATTAAATAAAATAATTCAGTTTAAAATTGTAAAAATTATAGGTCCACAAAATAATGTTGCTGGGAGTTTCATTTCAGCAAAACCCCAAAAGTCCCAATGCAGTCATAACAGTAATATTCAAGCACTTGCACTTCAAGCAAGAATTAATCTCTGCCCTGAGGCATCTACAATGTAAAACATGATAGAAAAGACTAAATTATTTTTTATTTAAAAATACTAAAGGACTCTTAACAATATCATCTCATACAATACTTGAAGTTGATATTTATTTTTGATTTTGCACTGTAAATCCATAGAAGTATAATCCTTTAACTTGAAGTGGATCTGGTCCACAGAGCAAGGAGAGTTTAAACCTGAATTTTAAACAACTTTCAATGTTGCAATGAGCATTTTGAAGAATAAAACTCATCACATTTCATATAAAGCTACATAGGACAAAATAACTTTAAAGTACTTGTTGAAATACCTACAGCTTCAAACAATAAACTGAAGAGAGAAGTAGCTACTGATCTTACATCTTTTCAATGTAAACTGAATCTATAATAACAGCTTGTCAGCTCTGAAACCATGTGAAATGATACTACTGGTTTTAAACTCTAAAAATAACATGTAAATATTAATTTGTTTAAAACTTGGTTATAGAAAATTAATATGGAACTGGTATAGAAAATTAATATGGAACTATTACGTTTAAAGATATAACTGAATGTCACTGAATTTGATTGGCTTGTATCATAAATGTAATTAAACGTGAAGTGATGGTACATGAGTCTACAAGAGGGGAATTAAACTGGAATTTCTACAATACAATTCTATAAAATGGAGAGTTTCAATTATATGAGTAGCAAACAATGGTCAGTTTCAAAAAACATAAATTAAGCCATACTAATAAGAGCTCACATTATGAATGTGAATTCATGATATGTGAAATTATAATGTGAAATTTGAAATTAATGGACAAACATGAAATAAATGGACAAACACAGAAAGGGAATGTTGAAAGAAAGCAACCTGTAATCTCAAGCTATGCCATTTCCATTCAGAGCTGATGAAATTGGCACAGACCCAGGGCATATAGACAATCCTGCAGAGAGCAAGACTAGTGAATCCAAAGTTAAAAGAAATACCTTAAAATGTTATAGCTGAATATGTTATGGTGGGTACATACATGAATTATACTATTTCAGATAAAGAGAATGAGAAATTAACTAGTATTGATTGAGCTGTAATCAAAAACAATGTGAAACAATACCTCAGTGTTAAAATGAATCAAAGCAGCTATGCAATGAACTCTTAAAGTGAGGTAAGCAGCAAAATGTAGAGAAACTTTACAGAGGATGCATGTAAGGTGGTTTAACAGCCACCTCATGAGTGCTACTGAACATTACATACAATATTGAACTAATCATACAGTCTGGAGAATTAAAAGAACCAACTAAGACTTTTGAAACAAATTAAATGTTTGTTTTATAATCACAGAAAAGCAAATTAATAAAACAGCGTGGAGTAGCATTTAGCATTTTTGTCATTTAAACTAATGGTTACCTGAAGCTCCCAAAATTCAATTCTGCATAACCATTTAGAGCCAAACTAGGCTTTATTGAAGACAAAACTCAACTATGACCTAAGTTTACCGCTGCTCAAATTCATTGAATCTTATTCCTCCAAACTCATAGAAGAAACTCCTTGTCTGGAAAATTTTGATAAAAAATGGGATTTCTTCACACTTTATGGATAGTTTATGTCTTGGGATGTGTCTTGGGGGCTAGCTAGTTCTTATGGATATCATGTACATGCTATCTTGATATAATTTCTGAATGTACTTCACAGTGCACAGGTTTACATGCATTATGATTGTTCAAGGGTTTTTACACCTGTTACAGGTGGATGGGTGCTGGAACAGGCTCCCCAGGGAAAGGGTCACATCACCAAGGCTGAGTTCAAGAAGTGTTTGGATGATACTCTCAGGCACATGGTGTGACTGTTGGGAGTGGTCCTGTGCAGGGCCAGGAGCTGGACTCAAGGATCCTTGTGGGTCCCTTCCAACTTGGCATATTCTGTGATTCTGTCATTCTGTGAGACTGGTAGGTGCAAGAAAAGAACTAATGACATAGTTTTATTTTGAAGATTGAGTTAACATGAAAATATCTTAAGATTTGAAAGCTGAGCATTTCAGATGAAGCCTCAGCTCCATTAAAACCAGTGGAAAAGTTTGTAGCTCCAGTGGGACTAGGTAATCTGTTTAAACATTTCTTAATTTATTGCTATTGACCAATAAATAGCTGAGGTACCAGTTTTCATGCTTCTATACTTAAAAGCATGCCAAAAAAAAGGAACACACAGCTTTGCTCTTTCAACACCCCCTCCCCCAATATCCTTATCTCATAAATATCATCTTGTTTTCCAGAAGACTATGACTAAGAATGAAAGAAATCATGTATGGATGTTTTTATGATTAAGCTATCAGCTACTTAAAAACAGCTATATATTGCAAAATTGCTATATATTGCAGAATCGTTATATATTGCAAAATCTCTCTACATTCTATATGCATTTATTTATGAAGAACTGTGTTGGTCAGTAGTGTATAATAACCAAATCCTATTCAGCAGTCACAACGGTATGCCTGGATGTGTGTTTCATGAATTAGCTATTTCAGTTTTTATTTGGAGTTTTTTTAGACTATATTTTTCTTAAGAAACAGGACTAAATTTTCTGTGTAACTGAGGTTACTTCTATTTCCTGTGCATTGTAAATAGTGAAGATGTTGGCTGTCACTGTGAGACAAATGTTAAGTTTCCATCACTGTGTGAGATCTGGTTCTCATTCTTTGTTTTGACATTTTAAAATAAAGTACCTCAATAAAACAAGTTTTCAGTGTTACAGTACAGCAGATTACATGTCTATTGTTAGAGGAGATTTAAAAAAAAAAACACCAAAGTGATTTGTGGAGATGATACCTACCACAAAATTGGATGAAATAGTGAAAGGATAAAGAAAGGAGAACAAAAAAAGCTTTCTCAAAAGTTTTTGCTATCTATATACTGCAGACTTATAGAATGTTATAAACTAGGGCTCATAGTAGTCTTAGATACATTAATAAAATGCATAAATACATCACATCTCATGTAAAGGAATCTCCCAGAAGCACACTCATTTAATAAAAATTAATTCACTAGAATAAGACAGTTGCTTTAAAGTATCCAGGAGTCAAAAAGAAACTAAGAAACAACAAAAAAACCCAAAACAAAACAAAAAAAAGCGCCTAAACTCAAACCTAAAGCCCCAATTAATTCAAAACCTTCTAAAGAAATCTTTTGTGAGAGCTAAATCATAGAATCATAGAATGGCTTGAGTTGGAAGGGACCTTAAAGATCATCTCCTTCCAACCCCCAACATGGTTGCAAAATTTTAGAAAGGTTGCATCTACTTTCAGTAAAATTTAATTAAACCAGCTGTAGTTACTTCTGAAAATATCAGAAAGCCTTTACTAACATTCTGTCCTGATTAATATCAAGATTTAAAAAAACCCAGGGTATTAAATCTCAAATAAAAAGCAGTTCACTAACAATGGCAGACTTCTGTGGTTTGAAGTCTGAGGCGTTACAATGATATCTCTAGCCATATTTAAGCTTGTGAAAAATAGAGTTTAAGAGAGAAAAGGCAGCAGTAGCAATTTGCATCCACGTTAGCTAGATGCAGTTAAACTCAAAAGATCACGAAACTAAATTATTTTTCTTTTGATTTAAGTGACTGACTTAAAAAAATCGACTAGATTTGAGGTATAGAATGTAAATTAATTAATTTTTCCAGGGTCACAGAACAAAATTGCTCAAGAATTTAATACAGTAGCCAAGCCTTCCAGTTCTTAGCCCTCTGGTCTTAACCACAATCAATACTAAACTGTTTCCTAAGCCTGGAGTTTAATGAACTTTCCCATTCATGGTTATAAAATAAATTAGTTTTTCCTTTTGGATTCCCAGATCAGCCAAAGAACCACATTTTTAGCATAATTATAAGAGATTTATAATTCACAGGATATTCTGAGTTGGAAGGGACCCACAAGGATCATCAAGTCCAACTGTTGAGTGAATGGCCTATATAGGCATTAAACTCCTGACCTTGGCATTATTAGCACCATGCTCTAAATCAGCTGAGCTAATCTCAGGGTCACTGTACCATCTGTTTTCTCTCTAAATATTTTAAGCATGTAAGTTCCTCTTACTGAACAAAACAGACAAAATTTACATAAGTTTCAAAGAAGGAAATAAAGAAAAATAGTAAATAGTCTCTTGATTTAGTGGCTAAACAATATGTTTATTAGATATAGTTGAATTCTCTTCTATTCATACCAACGTACTTGTCCACTGAGGGTTTTGAGGGAAAGTCATACGAAGAGCAGATAAGGTCTGTTCAGGTTGGAGGAGACTGAGGGGAGACCTCATTGCAGTCTACAACTTCCTCATGAGGGGAAGTGGAGCAGCAGACACTGATCTCTTCTCTGTGGTGACCAGTGACAGGACCTGAGGGAATGACATGAAGCTGTCTCAGAGAGATTTAGGCTGGATATTAAGAAAAGGTTCTTCACCCAGATGTGGTTGGGGACTGGAACAGGCCCTCTAGGGAAGGGGTCAGAGCACAAAGCCTGACAGAGTTCAATCAGGCACATGGTGTGACTCTTGGGGCTGTCCTGTGCAGGGCCAGGAGCTGGACTGGATTATCCCTGTGAGTCCCTTACAGTTCAGGATAGTCTATGATGATGTAGGTATATTAGGTAACTAACCTTATCCCCTTGCATTATTTCATTAGCACAGCCGAGTCTTAAAACTTACTTTTTTTACTTTTCTGATTGCAAAATTAGAAGAGGGCAATGAATACAAGTGAACTTCCAAGAATAAAATTAAATTGGCTAAATGAAAATACCATTTATTTCCTTCTACTGCAACCTTTGTTTGCTTTGCCGTAAAGAAGAAATTACAGATGGAAGTCCATACCTTTCACTAGAAAGGATAAGGGCTGTTTGTTTGAAAACTTCATCTGTTTCTGCATTCTTTATGCTTCAGCCAAGAGCTGGAATAAATTTAAGTTCCAAATCTAAACAAAGAAAGAAATTAAGACTTAATAAAGCCAAACTTGTATTTCTCTCCCCCTTTCCATTCATCTTTCTTCATGTTTCACCCACTAGTAAGGCAAGGAAAATGAAAAAAAATGTTGTCACAAATCCAACTTTTTATTAAAAAAACCCAAACAAAAAACAAATCAGCAACAAAGTGCATAAAATAAAAAAAGTAGGCTTTAGATTGAAGGAAAAAATAAAAAAAGTGTTAGACATCTTGACTTTTACCAATTTTTCAAGTTTCACAGAGATATTCCTTTAAATATTACTTTTTTAGTTTCTTTGAATATAATAGCATTAGGGAATCTTGATTTATTGTTTTTCCTGCATTGCTGCTTGAAAGTTATTCAGAGTTGTGACTGTGGAAAGCTGCCCTCAGGCTAAATCAAATGTCTCTACACCAGCTGGACAAGTGTATATCCCAAAAGGTACTTATTTTCTCATGCATTTTCTTTGTAGCCAAAGCTTTAAAATGATAATACAAGCACATTAACTACATTTTACTGTATACTTAAGCAAAAGCAAAACATTGCTATGCCTCATAGTGACTAGATCATTTGCAGAGAGTGGTGACGTTTCCAGGGCAAAGCAGTAAGTTGAACTTCAGTGTCTTGTTTCCCTCATATGTTCTAACCATGCAGTTATTGGATATTCCAAAATAGATCTCTTCTTAAGGAAAAAAAAAAAAAAAGGAGAGGGGTTTGTGTGGGCTCACAAAGTTTCTCATAGGTTTTCTTGAAGTTTACCTTTTGATGACAGGTATTTTCTCACAAAAACTCATTTTAACTAAACAAAAAAACCAGTAATGACAAAAAAACCACGAAACAAGTCAGCAGGATAGTTAAATCGGAGGCATTGTCACTGCTGAAAATACCAAGAATTTTATTAAAAATATTATTAAAAATTAAAAATGTACTATTTTAATAAAAATAGTTTAAAAATATATTTATTCTATTCAGATATTCTTATGAGGTTTCATGGTTTAACCCTGGCTAGCAAATAAGTACCACATAGCCAACTGCTCACTCTGCCTCCATCCAATGTGATGACGAGAAGAACTGCAAAAAAGTATGGGTTGAGATAAGAACAATTCAATAATTGAAATAAAGTAAAATATAAATGACAATGATGATAATTGATTGATGATGATGATGATGGTGATAATGATGATAATAATAACATTAACAAAGGGAAATGACACAGAGAAATAAATCTAAAGAAATAGAATTCATGCACATTATTAATTAGTCATTAATTCAAGAAAAGATTTATATACATTTATGCATCTGCAATCCCATACTTAAGGTAATTTCAACCTCTAAGATCCTAAATGCTGTCTTGATCCGAGCCTTAATTTCATTTACAAATGTATTATTTTTCATGTGTACTTCAGATGCTATCAACCACCATAACCATAATGAGGAATCACATGAAGTTTAAGTGACCTGCAAATGTTGTCTGCAAAGCACGCTTGAGCAACATTCACTCAGAAGATGGTGTTCCACACATGTTAAGTACATAGTGCTAATTTTGAAAATGCATGTTCAACAGCTGTCAATACAAAAAGCTGCAATGCAGTCTGCAGGTTTTGTAGCTGCCATCTTAGTATCAGCAACAGCAATTAAGACAAAGAGGATAGAGACATGACTGAAACTCATCCAGTCATGCTCTGTGATTAGTAGACAAATGCATCTGTTTTGTCTCTCTCCTACCATATAACGAACAGAACAGGATTTTTTTGATTAAACTGAATTTTTGTCACAAAACACTTGTCTGCCAAATGGAAGAGTTTTCGAAAACAGTTTGGTTTTGATGAATTACTGCGTAAATGCAGAAAGGCTGGGAACAACAAACAGCCTGATTTTCTGTCTGCTCACCTATGGGGCTGCCAGAGTCCAAGGACATTTTGGAAAAGCAAACACTTCAGGCATATGTCTTTGAAAAAAAGTATGTGCTTTGTACTTGTGAAGACAGAGATTTAAAACAAAACAAACTACTCCCTCCCCCCAAAAAAATCACCCTAAACATAAATAGTAAGTGAAATATCACACAGGATGATTACCAGAGTTTTGTATGCAACTAGAACTACTTCCACTGATGAATTTAGACCAGTTAGGTAATCTGCTAGAAGTACCATCTCTGTGACAAGTCCTCTGAGATCTACAGTGGTTAACCAAGTTTCCTTTTATGTGACCAGACAGTATCAAGTATGCATGCAGCACTCATTTAAGAAACTTTCACATATAAAATATTCCACCTCTCCTTACAAGTGCCATTATTCCAAATATCCCTCCAGGGTTCTAGGTACACAAAGTTATATTCATAAGGACCTGAATGTTTCATCCAAGGAACATCTGCTCCGTATAGCATAAGCCAAGAAAAAATTTTCATAATGCAAAAATGTTCATTCTGCATTGATACTATTTTTCATAGGAAAATTTGAGGGAAAAGCTTGATACCACAATTTTAATTATTTATTTTGACTTTGCTTAATGTGTGAGCACTGAGAAGACTGTAGCAAATAGTGACAGCAGATAATTGCTACACAGATATTTGCTTCTAGTAAAATGCATGTCTCTAGGCAGTACTCAGAGTGTAATAGTCTTCCAATCCATCACACATTTTCTGGGAAATATACTTTAAACTTGTCATGCCTTCTGACCGTAAGTAGAAGGTTGCTTGCTGAGAAGACACCATGGGAGTGTTTGCATCTAACTAGTGACAGATGACTGCCCCAGCAATTGGATAATGGCTTGCCTTGTGTGCCTAATCCACGTACTCAGATCTTACATTATCTTGGACTCGATGATCCTTGTGGTCCCTTCCAACTTGGCATATTCTGTGATTTCGTGATTTCATCTACAGTGATCATTTTAAAAGCAGTTTAAAAGAAACAGACCCAACTGCTATATTGAAAAACTGTAGAAAAGCTTAGGTCTCATTTGATCATTCACAATCTAAAAATACAACTCCAAAGAGAGAGTATTTCTGTGACAGTGTTGCTTCCGCTGACACAGCTTAGAGATGGTCAAAGTTAAAATAAGATGAACAAAAATAGAGATAATTACAGTTTGTCCAAACTAGCCAGTTCAAGTGAGAAATAGAGCTAAAAGATGAAAAAGAAATAGAGAAATAGAGCTCAAGATGAAAAAGGCAATCTAGCTTATGCAAACCACTTCCTCTCAGTGCCAGACTGTTATTCCACATTTTTTTTAATTTACCAAATTATCTAAAATGTACCTAGCACTAAATTCACTAAAAGTTTCTTTATATAAACTGATCCTCCAGTTAGAATATTTCCTTTATATTTTAATTCTATTTTCCTACCTATTACCCCCTATTTTGCGTCAAAAATATCCTTATTCAAGTATGCATCCTAAAACATGGTGCATCTATCAACTCAGCATCCTCTACTCCTACTCCATCTATAATTTCACATTTAATTAAATGTCTTCATACGTCTGACCACTTTTATAGTTTACTCACGAAATAGCTTAACTTTGCCACGTTAATTCTAAACTCGTATTAATAAAGACACTTTAGAGAGAAACTTGCAATTCTATTTTTTCCATAGAAGTATTAAAGACAACTATCATATTCCATGCGTAAATTACTGCTTTTGACATTTCTGCAGAGAATTTCTCCCTGTGAGTGAATACTGATGTTTACAATCCCCAATTATTTTCTTTAACCTTTATTATATCAGACAGTAGGGGAAGGTAGAAGGGCGAAGCTGCTCTCTCACCTGTAGTGAACCTACGTATGCGCTGCACAACCCACACACTGTGTTGCTGTGCTAAGTTTGGCCAAAAGTAATCCAGGAGACAGAAAGACTGTGCTCTGTGTCAAAATCCTATGGAATTGTCATTGAAACACAGTCACTTTGTAGAGAAGCTTTCTGTGTTGCAGTGCCAGGCATTTCATATTTAGCTTTAACACTTTATTTCTGAAGCACAAAATGTGATTTCACTCAGCAGAAACAGTTTGATGTATTGTTAATTATTTTAGTGTTGTCCACCCCAAGTAGTCCATGGAATTCCTAAATATGTGTGATAGAAAGTGAGATTACATGTGGTCTTGTAATGAAAAAGAGATGTGTTATGCAGTTGTGATTAAAAATGTTATAGTTTACTTGGCAGTTTCCAAGTGTCAAATATCTGCCAGCTACTGTAGGAACTTAATAAGTGATTTTCACAAATAATTGGTGGAATTTCTTCGCATCTTAACACTAACTGACTTTGTCATACCCTGAGGCCATCAGCAGGGTAGATGAAAAAGTGTCTAAAACCCTGGTAAGTAACATAAGTATTCAGAAAGAACCAATTTTAATTTTTTCAAAACCCTGAGGTGCTTAAGAGTCTGTGCTACAGGTACACGTTTAATATTTAACAACTAATTTAACCATTCCTCTAAAAAGTATTTCTTTATGGGTCCCAGGAGCTACTTGCATAAGACCTAGCAGATCTTCAGGTAAAGAGTTTATAGAGTTAGAAATGGAACAGATACAGGGATGACTCTTGTGACTTAGCTATTCCCAGAGCTTCCTCACATTCTGAGATGTACTTTTATGGATGCCATTTCTGGAAAAATGAAGTGAATTGTTTTAATACCAAACTTTACTATTATTTAAGTTTTAAGTAATTTAAGCTGCTGCTCTTTTTTTTTTTTTTTTTTTTTTAAATGATACTACGAAGTTTTCTACTATCTGGTTACATACACACAGGTCTACATCCCAGGAGTCAATTTCTCTGGCAGATCAATGGCTGTTCAGAAGCAGAAGATGAAAAAATGTCATCTTGTTTTAAAAGCTTGGTATCTACCCAGGAATCAAAAGACATGTAACTTTCTAATTGTAAAATTGAACTGCAAGATGAACTGAAAGCCATCTTTCAAGTTTGCTCTTCTCCAAACAGAACAACTCTACAGCAATAAGATATTTAAATATTTAGTATTTTGTTATTATTAAATTAATAATTATTATATTATTTATTATTTCCATTTCCATTGTTACATCCAGTCACCCACTGATAAATCCATACTTACATCTTTCAAATTTCTGATTGTCCAAAACTACTAAAAGCCATTTTAAGGTATTCTTTAGGAAATAAGCAACTTATATGACATAAGCTGGCAATGCTTTGCCATTTTCTGGTTGTCAAAGGATCTATCATAAAATCCATCAGTATTAACCAGCATTCTTGTGGTAGCCTCAGCTGAGATACAAAGAGCTGAACAGACAAAAAGGCTGTTCTATTGTTCCTCACTCACCTGTCTCTCTCAATAAGGGTGAATATAAATTTTCTTTCAGTGCAGACTTACCTCTTTTGTTAACTAACACAGGTCCCATTCCCTAGATATGTCCATGTAGAATTTCTTTTGCAAGTTATAAAGAAGACAAACTATTAATTAGTTCCTGAGACTTGAGAGGATTGACCTCATCTCCTGTCCTCTTCAAAGACATGGGCAAGTACATTTCTCTCTAAGCCTATCTGTAAAATTGAAGTGACAGTACCTACTTTCCTCACCAGGAATTTGTGAGAATATGCAGTTTAAAAAGATTTGGCATAGAAATTACAATAATAATGAACATTTTAGCTCCATTTATATGATCAGACAATGGATAACATCCTATAAAATTGCAGTGCAGGATTTTAATATATTTGTCTTTCATGTTTGTATATATTATTAAATGAAAGCTGGGGGAGGAGGAGTTCACTGTACTTCTACAATAACAGTATTTATGGCTTTATCAATTTCATGTTGAATACTGGAGAATAATCGGTTTTTGTAACTCATGATTTTAATTTAACATTACATTTCTTTGTATAAAGAAAAAAATTAATCAGTTGTGTTAGTTTTGGCTATGGTAAAGAAGCTGAATAGTCTATACTATTCTACTACAACTATATAACAGTTTCAAATATAATAGTTTCAACTATATAATAATATTCAACTATAAAAGAGTATACATAACTATTATTATATATACTATATAACAATATAGTATTCAACTATATAGTCATGGGTGAGTGACTATTTTTCTACTGGATACCCCTGAGTGATCCTTCAACACTTTGGGTGAAGCAAACCAACCTTCAGGGTACCCATGAGGGAGAGGACTTCCTTGTGTGTGTTCATGCATGCACATTTTGTGTCATTGCACGTCAGTGTAGCAACAGTATCCCTGACTGATAAAGCAAACCTGTAACCTGTTAATTAGCTTTGGAGTGTCATCATGTTGTTTGCTAGTTTTGGACATTGGTTTTGGTTGCAAATTAGTTTCTCTGAATGTATGAGCTGCATAAAGTTGTTTCTGTTTACCTCCATGACAATAGGACAAGAAATGTCCTCAAGCTGTGCTGGGGAATTTTAGACTGGATATCAGGAAAAAATTTCTTCACTGAAAGGGTGGTCAAGGTTGCCCAGGGAAGTGGTTGAGTCACCACCCCTGGAGGTATTTAAAAGTTCTGTAGACATGATATCTATGGACATGGTTTAGTGGTGGACTTGGTAGTGTTAGTGTAATGATGAGGCTCTATGATTTAAAGGGTCTTTTTCAAGATTAGTGATTCTAAGACAATGTGATCTGTTTTTAACTTCACTAGCAATTGTGTAACATAAGGGCAAGCAAGCACATACATTACAAAATTTTCCTGAAACTTTCGAGATGAGATTATTCAGGTTTGTAAGAGCATAAAAGTAGTCCAAAGGACAAAACAGATACAACTTATAACTGTTTCAGTCAAAACACTTATACATTGGGGGTCAAAATCTTGAAACAGAGATATAATTCAAATAAAGGTAGTAAATTTTCTCTTTGTGAATTTCTGTTGAACATGTTCAACTAAAACCCCAGCTGATAGTAGACAAAATTCCCTGAACAGGGGATATCATTTGGGATTGGGAAACATAGCTGAAACTATATTTCCTTACTATCTGACTTGTGCAAGTCAACTGAGACTTGAAGGTTACACTAAAATGATGCTCAACATTTACTTCTTGCCAAAGAAAATGCCTCTTTTTTTTTTTAATTTGATTTTGTAAAAAACTTTGTAAAAGTTAAAAGAATTACAAGTTTTCTTCTGCCAACAAATTAATAAAATTAAAATAACTTCATATATGTGAACAGCTATAAGACTACTTTTATTGACACTTTGTGCTCTTGAAAGTAAGACTCCTATGAGAGAGTGGTAACAAATTAGCAGGGCATAATATTGCTGTTTGCCATTCCTGACAAAAATTGATAATTATAAAGCAGTTGTGGATCCCCTCATTATTTTCCTTTTCTGCTTTTTAGGTTTGTCTCTCAATATTTTGCAAATATATAGTCCCTCACAACAAGTTCTGTCATGGTAAATATTTCAGTTTCCTACTAAGTGGAATTGCTATGGCTGACAATGTTTGATTAGTGAAATGCACTAATTTAATAAATTTAGTTTTGAATTTGTGTCCTCTTCTATATCCTTTTTCAGACACTGATTTAGTAGTCTATTTCAGTCCACTGGATTGGAAATAATAGGAGCTACTGCTTATGTCTAACTTATTTTACTTCCTTATAGCCATATACTTGCTGGTAGTTCTTATAAAGTCAGGTATGCAACACCAAGAACAGAAATTGATGCATCATACAAAGGTCACCTCATTAGCAAATGTTCTCATAAGCATAGAAAAAAAAAATTACTATATTTTGACAAGATTGTTTCAGAAAATGACAATAGTAGACTAGAACTGTAGATTTGTTACAGTCAGCTTTGATTCCAGAGGAAACTTTGTGGGGTTTTTGTGTACATTGATAAAAAAGACATTTGTTCCAAGTATAAGGAATCTATAACTGTAGGTATATCTTTTCTTAATGTTTAGCTGCTATTCTAGACTACCTTTGAATATGAAACATCCAGAGTTAAAGCTAGAAACCTGGTGCTCCAGATAAAAATTGCAATAAATTCCTAGCCTTATGTATTAAGCAAAAGAGGGAAGGTATGATGAATTCTTAGCAGAAGATACATACACATGAAGGTTCTGTAATTATGAGGTAGATGAATGCAATTTTTCAGCCCATTGAAAAGGAATATCACAGTTAATATGCATGCAGCAGTGTATGCAATAATAATATTAAACACTGTTGAGTTCGTAGTTGATAATTGTGAAAAGACTTTTATTTACTATATTGAAGTTTAAATTAAATAGTTATAGAAATATACCTTCAGGTTCTACCATGTTGGTAATCAGATGGCAAATGGTCAGAGAAACAAAATCTGAGTGTTACAGCACTGTTTTACTTTGCATAATTTCTATTACTGATTTTATTTGCAGGATTCCAAATAATAGTTTCAGGGATTTATTTGGATGGGGGGGGGGATGTAGGGGTGCCTAAATGTTAAGAGTACATACAACTATTTTGTTGCAGAACTGAAGCGTAAGTGTCAAAATTATGGAGCTAAGAAGTGATTAAAAAAGCTAGATGACAATCTACAAATAAACACAGAAGGGATAACTTAGGAAGCTGCAAAAGGGTCAAATACCTATCCAATATCACCTTCAAACGTTTCAGAAAATTGTTTAGATTTAAAATTGCATACTTGTTGTCTAAGTTGACTGGAGATGAAATATTAGTGGATCAGTACCACTAGAAATTATTGAGAATGCTTAAAATTAAAAATAACAAAACATTTGAATTGTGTCAAAAAAAATAAAAGGATCACTCAAGGAGACTCCAAGTAAATCAAACACACACAAGAAGACTGTACATCTTTAAAAAATACAAGTCTCTTAAAAAGTAGTTTGAAAAGTTGTTTTCATTTCAAGTGTGAGTTTCTACATTAGCAAGCAGTGTGGTATAGAAGGATAAGCTCTGTAGAACAAAACAATTGATGCTAAAAAACCAACAGCTGTTTTAAGCATTTGCAATGGTTTTCCTGAGTACCTAGTATTGTCTATTATTGTGTGTTCTTTAGCTAAATTCCAGCTGAATATGCCAAGAAAGTTCTACAATATAAACCCAAGCACAGTATGTAGGGACTAAAGTCAGAAGTACATTCCAAATCTTGGAAATCAACAAATTTGACCATTTAAAAAACTTTGTTAGTGATGCACACTTAAATATGCTAACAGGAATGATTTCCTATGGGACAGCTGGAATCAACAAAACACAAATAAATAGCCATTTAAGAAGATCTAGTTTACATATGAAAAGTGACACCAAATGTACAAGGAATTAATGGATTGTGGTCTCCTCGATCCATAGTATTCAACAATGGTTCAAACAGTGTGCTCAATTCGATCATGTATTTTATACAATGAATGATAACAGGACAGAAAGAATGGGTGACAAGTAGCAATGGTTTCTAGTTCATATGAATTCTTCAGCTTCAAGCTAAATGTAGAACTCTGAGGAAAGCTAGCTGCTCAGTTTTACAGAGGCAGAACCTTTATTATCTCACATGCAATTCATGACTCACAAAATGAGTAATACTACTTCCAATTTTTCTGAATGTAAAGTTGACCTTGAAATAGGTCTTGGATTCAGTAATATTTTTTCTTGCAAGTGTAAAAGATAGTGGGAACTTATGTTCAGAGAAAATGGAATGCATCCAAAAAAATAACACTTCTGTAAAAAGCTGTCACAGAACTAGTGTTTTTACAAAGGAAAGCTGGAAATCATTAGATATATACAAAGGAATATGTTTCACAGAATCACAGAATACACTGAGCTGGAAGGGTGACAAAATCCTCACAACACCACCCCTAGGAGTCACATGATATACCCAAGAGTATTATCCAAACACTTCTTGAACTCTGTTAGACTTCATGCTGCTACTACTTTACCTGGTGAGCCTGTTGCAGTGCCCAATGATGCTCTGGGTGAAGAACCCTTTCCTTATGTCCAACCTAAACCTCCCCTGGCACAACTTCAGGCCATTCCCTCAGATCCTGTCACTGGTCACCACAGAGAAGAGATCAGTGCCTGCCCTTCTTCTCGCCCTCATGAGGAAGTTGTAACTGCAATGAGGTTTTCCCTCAGTCTCCTCTTCTCCAGGTTGAACAAACCAAGTGCCCTCAGCCGCTACTCACACGGCTTCACCTCAAGGCCCTTCACCATTTCTGTTGCCCTCCTTTGGACACTCTCAAATAGCTTAATGTGTTTCTTATATTATGGCGCCCAAAACTGCACACAGTTATTATGCCAGAAAGAAGACTTCCTATAATTTAAAATAAGGTGAGGCAAACCTTTAAGATCTATTTACTTAAAATTTCTAATAATTATGCAATTTTGAGCAACAGATGCAAGTTTTGGCTATTGGCATTGCTTCTGCTTTTGCCATTGACAATTTCTGGAAGACTGCTCAGTGTCTACACTGTTAGGAATTTTAGAAATGATGTTTAGTAAGCATATAAAGAAATAAAATCCTTTTGACCATTGCAAGTGTTAGACCTTTCTGTAATACACAAAAAATTCTGTAATCAAAATATCAGTATCTGTATCTCAGATAAACTACTATTAGCAGCAAAACATTAAAAACTGAAGGCTGTTTATGACTACAATGTTTTTCAAAATGTGACATTGTCATGAACAGGTAGAAAGTGCTTGCAAGTGTTATACCACAAAATAACATACAGTGATGTACTAGAACTCTACAATTTCTCGGGTGAGCAAATTTTTTCACAAATTCACATTTATATATTTTCATGAACAGCACAATAATGTTCATATAACTTCTGTGATGGATGTATGGATGGAAAATAAAATTTTAGATATACAGAACTTTTGAAAATATAGCAAATAAGCTCTGTAGAGTAAATGATGGCTATCAGCAGTTCATATGCCCTGTGGAGCCAACACAGTCTGTGAAAAGTTTATCTAGATTGACAGGTCTTCTGTGATGTCCCTTAAAAATAAAGGCATATCTCCTCTGTACTTCATAACATTCCATCCTCTCTTTTTGAGGATATGTACTATAAATGTTTCATATTTTCACACTGGCTTATGCTTTTATTGGGCACTTTACTTTGAGTCATTATTGCTGTGAGCTGATTTAAGTATATCTGTCACGTATTGATACTTGAAAAGTTTTTGTGGAGGAGTTTGCTCAGTCCTCAGAACAGCTCAACTCCTATAGAAGTCTCTATGTGTACAAGTGCATAAGAATAAGTACATTCAAAAACTTGAACCAAACCTCTGTAAGGCATCATTATTTCAAGCAATCGTTTGGATCCAAAACAATGTACCAAATGAAAAATGCATTAATTTATAAACACTCAGTGCTCCTATAGAAGATAAATTGTTACTCTCTCCAAAACTCTAATGAATTACATTTATTATGTATTTTCATTTTAAGAAATATTCTTTCTTTTTGTCACACTAGGTCTCTGATGACTATGACCTAGCCGTAGCAATGCACAAATTCGGTTTTTTAGGCTTGCTCATTATAACTATCCTGAAAGTGCTGATCCCAGAAAAATTCCATTGATTCATTGTACTGTGGGGAAAAAAAGCAAAAAGATATAAGATTAGAACAAAATCTATATATTTTCAAGTGAAAAAAACTATGTCTGAGTGTGATTAAGTAGTTTTATACAACATTCTACCACATTCAACAGTACTGGCAAGCACCAAATGAAATCTACAAAATACATCCGAAAGGGCTGTACCATAGCTGTCAAATTCCTCCACAGCTTTTAACAGTATGCTGTAAAACATCACAAACCTTGTACTGGGTAAACTGTGGAAGTGAGAAGAATAATGATGCAATTGTCAGTGTGATAAATCTGAGAATATATTTCAGATTTTTTAATTTTATATGAAATGTGTTAAACCAATTTGGAGCCCTCAGTCTTTTGCTGTGAAAAAGTGGAATTTTTATAAAGTAAGCATGAATACAAGTGTTTGCAGTATGTCTGACATGGTCTTAAATATTTCAAGTTGCAATATTAATAACCAGATCATAACACAGATGAAGAGAAAAATCATGGCTAGGCAACAGTAAATTACATAGGCAGATATCAGTCTGTTCAGAAGACACAATACTCACCTAAAGGTATGAGCACTAAGAAATATTATGGCTTTTCTGCCTAATGACCCTCCCAGTTTTTATGTTAACATATTTGGCCTCTAAAAAACTCCCTGCAGTTCAGTACATTAGTCCTCTTTACTTGATATACTGTTCTGTAATACCACACAGTTGGTCACAGAGATAACAGTCAGAGCATCAATGTTTAAATATTTACTTTCTGCCTATAATCAGTAGATACAAGGGTTGAATAAATGTACTGTACTTCAAATTAAAAATTTAACCCCTTAATGAAACTTGTTATTATTTAATGAGTTTGTCAGTCTACTTGGGATGTCCTCACAGTCTAACAAAAGCTAGAAGCAAACAGTCCCTTCTGGAAGTGCTAATAACACGTTCTCTCACACTTGCTGTAGCAAAACATAGCAGAAGCAAGGACTGTTGGACAAACTATGCCAGTTTCATACAAAGGCAATTCCACCCATCCACTCCATTCACTTTCCCACATCCTTTCTACTGGCAGAATACATCATCTTGGAATGAATTGGGGATCAATATGTAGTCTAGTCTTTAAAATATCTATGGTACAAAACATTTGTTATAAAATATACAAACCGCATTCAGCCCAAACATAACACTGGTTTGATGCAAATACCCATAAACTGCCATTCATTTTATGCCTTCCTATTAAAATTAAAACACAATAAGAACCTCGTAGATTTAACTATATGAAAGATTTACTAGAGTGTTTTTCTTTGAGATATAAGACTAAAACATATTAACATTTTTTTCCTTTGCACTCCTCATTCATTCTATATTACACTCTGGACATTTAAATCTGTAGAAAAAAGAAAAGCTAATTAACCTTTGAAGGGGGGAAAAAACCCCAAACAAACTAAAACCAAAGACTAAAAAGAACACAACAGCTACAGAACAGAGTCAAAAGCATTTTTTTAAATCTAAAGAAAGCAAGCAAACCCAGGAGACATACATCAGACAGAAAAGTACAGCATAATAGCCTAAAAAGCATTCAATATTGCTTCAATTGGCCTTAAGAAGAAGTGTTTTTCTCATTGTACTGAGGTTTAATACTGCAGCTCACTGTAATAAGCCCTTTTGATTGGTATTCTTGTCAGATGATGGTGCAAAGCACGTGTTAAAAACATATCCAGATGCACTCTCAAATCCAGGTTGATTTTCTGTTCTGAATAGAACACTGGTTTGGCTGAATCACAATCCGTAACAGGAGAGAGGAATGCATGACAGTTGGCTGCTCCCTTTGTCACTGGGAGATATCCAATATGCAGATATGACATCATGAATCAACAGCTGATCAATAGGACAGCAATGACAGAGCTGACTCTGCTACAGTTACAGATATATATATGCAAGGAATAAGTGTTTCTGACATGGATGGAAGATCTTGGTACAGAGAGACATTTTATCTGTGTGTTGGACCTTTTGGTTCTTGCTCAAGTGAGCATTTTTTAATCCAGTAATTGCTTTAATATAAGTGTGCAGGATCCTGTTGTTTGAAGCGATAATAACTTTCCCACTAAGCCCAGTAAGGCCAAAAGTTCACAATCATGTGCAGAATTGGAGCTTGGATTTTTTTGTTTTTTTGTCAGTTTGTTTGTTTTGGCGTGGAGTTCTTCCTATTGTAAACAAACCACAGTTCTGGAGGGAAATTTCAATCATAGTGTCTAAAATCATCAAATGTAACTGAGAACACTCTGACAATGCATTACTGGTGATATGTATTCTAGAATGCAGAGACTAAAATAGAATTAAATGGGCATTCAACAATTATCCATTTCTCATGGAGAACAAGAAAAATGTGTTCATCTGGAACACCAACATTTATTGAGAGAAAAACATTATACTAACCAAAGTATCAATCCAATTGAACATTATCAGTTTTACACCAGCTGTTAATTGGATGCAGATGTGAGAGAAGTGATGTTATATTACATCCTGAGACACAGTGGTGTCTAGGTAAGCATGACTAATTTTTCATTCCACTAGTTAAGTATTTTTTTTTTTTTTTTCTGGCATATGTGTATTGTATATAGAAAAAAAAAAACAACTTGGTTTTTTCTTATTGTTGTTCAGACATTCTTGTTGTTCAGAAATATTATCTAAATCCTTAAGACAAAGATGATTGACATATATTGATTCTTACATGACACATTTCACAAAAAAACCCACTTTCGCAGCATTCAAATTCTTCAATGTTTGAGAAAGCTGGAAAGAATAAACCTAGGTATATGGAAAAAATTCTTTACTCAGAAGGTGGAGAGACAGTGGAACACGTTGCCTAGAAAAGTTTTGGATGCCCCATCCCTGGCAGTATTGAGGTCAGGTAGAATAGGGCTCTGAGCTACTTGTTCTAGTGGAAGGTGGTCCCTGCCCATGGCAGGGGGTTGGAACTGGATTCTTTAAGGCCGCTTCCAACTCAAGGCATTCTGTAATTCTATGATTCTAATGACACAAAGGTCTCAAAGGAGCAGTCAAACACAAGGTCTTTATCAAGAAAGACCTAAAATGCAGTAATTACCAGAGCATCACAGAATGTCCCAATTCAAAACCTGACTTAGAAGGCTTTCATCATAAGCACTGAGCACAAGGGTGGGAGTGGTAAAAACAAAAAGACCCTTGCAAACAGATAGTTTTTGAGATTTTTAAAAAATTCTGATGCTCACAAGAGCTTCCAGTAAACACATTCTGGAAAAAACACAATAATTTTTGTTCTTCAGAATGCTGAAGGAGATTCTTCAAACCCATATTTTCCACCTCAAAATTCCAGTATGCAAAACTGCAGTTATGAGTTCAGGAATGTTGCCTTCAATTCCCCCCACTGTCAGAGAAAGTGTTGGGAAGTAAATAGTTAGCTGGAGAATTACATTTCCGAAAAGGCCCAAGTTCTCTGGAATCAAGGAACACACACATTAATCAGCATTTCAAAGCATTACAAAGTATTGCAATACTTCCCTTCCCTTCTTCCCTTTTCTCAAGCACTTCAGGGAGGCGCAAACTCTTTGGGAGGTGCTGAGCAATACAGAGACCATTCCAGTTCTCTAAGTTTTATCTGTAGATTTTAACAGAATTTCCGTTCTCACCATCACTAAGTTTTAGGTCACTAAGTTTTAGGATCACACTGCAGAGATACATGCAACATACCACCCACCTAGTCTGAAAAATACATTGACATCAGCATCTTTTATATCATTCAGTGGCTTAATTTACATAAAGATGGATATGTATGAAACTGTGAGGAATTGTGTGATGATTCGTGTTAATAAAAAAATAGGAAATGGAGTATTATTCAAACTGTCAAATATAAAATAGAAATGTACTGCTAAATATGTTTACATAGTTTGTCTTTGACGAATAAGACTTAAGAATATACTGCTTATATATGCACGCATAGAAAAAAATCATCAGCCAGAGAACAAGAAAGGGAGAACTCGAACTTCTCATCCATGACCCCCCCAGAAGACCCCAATAAGAGCCTGCTTGACATCATAACTGAGAAACGAAACTGGCTAAACTTATAACAGTCTTATAAAGTTAATACTTATAAAAATTGAAAAAGAGTAATCAAAATATAAAGCAATAATACAAAATTGTAACTTACTAACTAAGTTTTAATAGAATTAGAGTAGGGCCTTGGTTGCTTGTGCTAAAACTCACAGATGGGATATAGTTAATTTTATGAAGACTTTAGCAGGAGCAGAAAATCTTAGAGTTTAGATAAGAGGCTTTGAAAGAGACCTTGAAAGTTGATAAACTCTCAGAGATAATACTGGTTTTGAGTTAATTGGACCATGCCAACTCAGCAATTAATCACAAAGTTGAAAAGTTCAAACCTGAGGAAGACTTCTTACTTCATTCAAAGACCCCCCAAAAGACCCCCAAAACAAGGCCTCAAGGGCGTTCCAGGGCGGAACTATAGGGGTGGCATATGTTAATGATTCCCCTCCTACTTTCTAGAATTTTCTGACACAGCTAATGTATATGTAACACAACTAATGTATATGTAACACAATTAATGCACAGGTAATTTTATCCTGCATAAAAGAAGCTGAACAAAGGTGATAGGGGTGCAAATTGATGGGGCTTAGGCTTCTGTCCCACCCAGTACTTTTTGCTCATTCTTTATTAAATAACCTTGCTGCTAAAATATTCTTGATTATGGGTTTCATTTATAACAAAACCTTTGCAAGTACTGCCTCAGACATATTTCATCACATATACATATATATAGATTATCTGCAGTAAACAAACAAAATATAGACAGAGCCTTAGATATATCAATAAACATCAGAAGAATTAATCTAGTTTATCTTATTTTGCAGTTTTGTCTCAGCTATATTTTTCCAGATTTTTAGCCATTTTTCTTCCCACAATCAGCAGAGGGCATTGTTCACTTGGTGTGGAAGCAAGAAAGTTTATACTTGTAAAAGAAACTACTTCAAGTTTTTTCTGTCCCTTCTTAGGCACTGATTTTATTATTTTAGTATGTTCATGTCTAATCACAAGCACATACATAGTAGGTTTTTTAAAAAGTTAGAATTTTTTTTATATGTACATTTATATCATGACTCTGTTTTACAAAGAAGAGGCATTTATATTAGGCTAATTGTCAAAAATAACAATTAGTCAGTAATACAATCTTGTTATGAGTCCTTCCTTACACAAGTTTACAATATAAAGAATTGAGAGTTCCTCTATTAGACAGGCACTTACCATAAATGTGTCAGATTTGCTATATTAACAATGGGCTGAATAAGCATAAATAGCGGCAAAATGCAGTTTAAGGCAGAAGAGAAAAGCAGCTTTCCTTCACAGTCTGAATATATTTTTAGCTCCTCATAACATTCATTTTCACTGCACAGCATCAGCAAAACCTGCTGTCTGCACCATGGTAAGACACAACTGTTCCCATGGACTAACTCATTGAGTTCTTTCTGCCTTTGTTTAATGTTTCCATTGCATTAGGTGCCCTTAGTTACTCAACAAGCACCATCATCTGCTTTCCACCAGTAATCCGAAGCCTAAATCACATTTTTATGTGCAGTACCTAGTTTCACAGCTTCAATGAATGGTCACTTTCAAACAGGTAAATTGCTCTGTTGAAATTTTAAACTGTCTTGTGAAATGTCTGCCAATACTGAGGGCCCAGCTTGTTAGAAATTATATCTATGCAGAGCTTTCTCTGCTGAGATGCAAAGCAAAATCAAAATTGAAAAAAGCTCTTTCTTTGGTAAAGTTAATTACCAGAAAGAACAGAAAGTCAGTTATTCATTCATATTCCTTTAAAAGGTGTTTAGTAAACAACCTGTTGTTTCTCAGATATTCTGACCAATAAATATGTCAAGGGAATGAAAGGTGATGTTTTCAGGAAGTATCTTAACACATAACCGAAGGCTTCAAACAAAATATATGGATTTATATGAAGAAATATCAACAGAATACTATAATATTCAGTGAGATAGGTGTATGGAGTTTTTTCCTCACCTTAAGTTAGACACTTTTAAACACTTTATTATTTAAAATTATTGCTTCCCTTTTTTTGTATTAAATAACGGACAAAATATCCATTTTTTTTATTTTGTTTGTTTGTTTGTTTTCTGCAGAATACATAACAAGAATATAAAGTCTGTTTCTCTGAAACACATTCTATCAGAGAAAAGTCAACTGAAG
>JAWWLV010000179.1:20089441-20103887 GCA_035041135.1 Platyrinchus mystaceus
TTTTCTGCAGAATACATAACAAGAATATAAAGTCTGTTTCTCTGAAACACATTCTATCAGAGAAAAGTCAACTGAAGGCAATCCCACGAGTGCACAGAAGATCAGCAGGTGCTGTTTGGGTGACTGGGCCTCTAGCAGTTTTTACAGGAATGTAGTTTCATGATAGCTATCATTTCTGATTGAAGCTGCATGCAGAAGTTTCACAACAGGCAGCCCCACTTGACTCTCTGCACACTTCATTCTCACAGTCAGACCAGGTTTCCTTACCAGTTCGACCCCCGGTTTTCCGTAGCAGAGTCTCAGATTTCCCATTCCATCAAACTATTTATTCATGATAAAATAATACAGAAACTGCCCAAGCTGGTGCCTCTGAGGAGGCTCCTGAACAAAGGAGCCCTGGGCTTTTGTCCTCTCACAGTCTACCCTCACTCAAGTCTCACTCTTCCTCCCAAGTCCTTTGTTCCTGCTGTGTCTCCCACTGTCTTTCCCCCTGGCTAGTGACAATGATCTTCAGTCTTCTGCTGTGTCTCTCAGTGTCCATTCACCTGGTGGACACCCATCTTCGTGCCCTTTGTTATCCAAAGGCTTGGCAGTTCATGGCCTCATGTCTCAGGCTCCCAGAGCTCAGTCTGCATCTCAGTCATTAGCTTGCAACCTGAGATACCTACAGCAGATATATTCCTCAACACTGGACTACAACCTATTTTTTTCTTTTTTTAATCAATGGCTGTAAAGGTCCCATAAGCAGAAGTGATGACATATGTAACACAAGTTAATTTTACTGTCAGGTTTTCAGTATTTCTGCTCAGAAGCATTGCTGACTTTTGGACTAAGCTTTTTTTTTTGACCAATCTGATGTGTAAAACACTGACTTTGGTTGATGAAACATACGTCAGTAGCTATTAAATATGTTTATAAACAGATATAGTAAATCTCTTTCATAGTAAATAAATGCTAGAAAACAAGGAAGAGGGCTAAATTACATTCATTTCTATCTTTCTGTGAAATACCAGAGTGCTTGACTTCCCAGGACTTGTTTCCCCTCCATTTTACATTTGTCTTTCCAAGTAATACCTTTACAAGGAGATTCCAGGACACTAACCAACGCCAATAAACAAAACTGTTCTCTAGGTCTGGCTTTCAGGAGCACAACAGATCTGCTTTCCAGGCAACCCTATGCTGTCATCTTTTCTATATACAGACATGCTCCACTGTATCCAGAGTGGGATGGTGGATGACTTTATTGCCAAAAAAATGTGTTCCATCTAGTACTTCTTTTAGAGCCTTGGACTCTAAATCAGGCCATTTTCTCAAAAGCTGGTTAGTGCATATGTATTTGGGGATTGCCATATATGAAGAAAAATACAGACCAGCAAAGAAATATTGGAAACTACATAAAGAGCAATTGGTGGTAATGGGATGTGAAAGAACACTTAGAGAACACCAAGACAGTATGGGTCTGCGCAGAATATTTAACATTCTGAAATAGTTTATTCAGAAATAAAACCAGCAAACTACACATGCTAAAAGTTATGCAGTGTGTTCATACCACCAAATCTGTCATTTTCATTCCCTAGGAGTACTTACATACCACTTTTGTTTAGACAAATTCTTCGGAATATAAAATATTCTCTTATATTTTTTGGTATGTACAATGGATTCTTGTTTCAACAGCAACCACTAAATGCTCTAACAGGTAAAATAATATTTGAGGGTTTTTTAAAGTAAAAACTACCCACTTTTGTGTTTTCTTCCTACTTGTGATTAAATAGGTTATAAATTTAAATTGAACTATAGATTAGGCAAAATAAAACAGATGGTGATATGTTTTATTTGACATGCTTAAGTGTTTTTTTAATGTTGATCTACTTTAAACTGACTGTTAAGAAAAATGTGTTTCGAGGTTTAACATTAACTTTTTCAGTAATCACAAATCATGTATGCTCAGCTTCAGTGGAGGAATTTTTTTGCTGTTTCAGCCACCAGCTTAGCTCAAAGTGTAAAGCTGAGCTCTGTATTCTTGTCAAATTACAGTGATCGAAAATTGCCAATTTGGCTGGCCATTTTTCTGAAGAAATGAAGAAATCAAAGCAGAATCAAGATTGCTCTTTTACAGATGTGTTGGGCCTACAGAAATAAAGTTTCATCCCAGGCACCAAAGTCACCAGATACTTTCCAAAATCAAAGATGTGGAAATAAACTGAACCAGAAAGTTCTGGTTTTAAGGTGATTTGGTTTTTAATCTCAGCAATTTCTTGTCCCTGAGCACACTGTCTATACTGAGTCCTAGTGATACAAAGTACTGATAAATTACCAAACTGAAATCCACTGCTACTTTTTAAAACAGAAAATATGATTTATTACAGAGCAAAAATTGTCATCAGCTGCTGTCTGATAGAATGCATATCCAGCGTGAACAGGAATACCAGAATGATCCATAATTGAACTGGAACAGTTACATGTGAGTCTTATTGTTCCTGCTGCTTTAGATAAGTTAGCTAATTTACAAATTTGTTATAAATTTGCCTTTTGAAGCATGTACGTTTGTTTGAACTTGTATCAGATAATTAACTGGAAAATTCATGTATTTGCATACCATCACACCTACAATGGAAATATGGCCAAAGATACCATATCAACAGCTGTTACAAGAACATAAATTACCAGAAGGAAAGGAAAGGCTACTACTACTTGGTCTACCAAGTAGTTAAGTATTTACTTCTCTCATTCTCAGACTTCTCAGTTAGGGTAGCTCATGTAAGTTTGGTGAGATACACGAGAATATCAAATCTATTGTCTATCAGTCCGTTAAGAAAATTATTGTAAGATAATATGTTGTCTGGATCTTTTGTCTTATACCTTGTGTCGTTATTTTGGGTTTCTTTTTGTTTGTTATTGTTGTGTTTTGCCCTGCGTACAGTTACTAGATCAACACTGTTCCATACAAATTTTCCAGTAACACATCCACGTACATACTTGTGGATTGAGCATTTTACAGATATACTCATGTCTCCAACAACTGAAACTTAGAAAAGTAGCTCCAAGTAAATTCAATTTTCAGACAAGGCTTAAGAGTATCTTTTCCCCAGGTTTCTTCCAAGCCCCAGGTATGAAATAATTATGATCTCCAAAGCTGCTAATTGTGCTGTCCACAAACAAAGGATTATGATTTCTAGCAGAGAATAAGCAGCAGGAGCAGACAAACAACTTCCTTTTCATGCAATTACCACTAATAATGAATAACTATGAAGAAAGACTAGATGACTCAGTGGGTTTTAAATTAAAATTATGTTTCTAAGAGGACTGACTGTTTCTGTAGTGATCAAACTCATTAATACCTCAAAACTCAAGAAGAATGGGAAAATACTTTTTCTTCTATTTCTTCTTAGACAATGTCCATATTTAAAAAAATGAACCAAAACTCCCAGAAAAAAATATAATTTGCCCTTTTTAGCATCTTTGAAATGTTGACATGACCTATACATGATAAAAATAGTCCCTTTAGGTCAGGACACGTCTAAAGTATTTTGAAGAAATTCATCTTCCTCTACTTAAGCCATTCTTATTTTCAGAAAGAAAAGTATTTCAATATCAGCAAGATAAAAAAGAAACAAAATTTTTCAGTACCTAAAAAGAATTGTGTTTTATTTAAAAAAAAAAACACTAAAAGATTATGGTTAAAATTTGGCAATTTCTCTTGTAGAAGTAAATACTGCTTTATTTATAAATTATTTTTCAAAAAATTATCAACAATTTATATAGAAAAACCTTATTAGAGACAAACCCTCTTAGACATAAACACTAAGCATAATGTTTAAACATTTAAAGATCCATGAAAAAGAACAGCAGGCTTTCAACAATGTTGTGAAAGTATTTATGACTCATATAATTAAGTCCATTTCATATGTATTCTGAAAACAGAACATCTCATTTACTGAAAATGTGGATGACAACATCTGTGGAAACCAAATCAGTTATTCATCTGATTTCTTAATATGCATAAGACAGACAAGGAATGTCAATGGAAAAGAAAATTAATGAACAGTGGAGCTAAAATTTGATGAAATTTTACAGAAATAGAGATAGCTGTTAAAAATTCGAAACATTTTTCCAAATTTTCTTTGTAATTATTCTTTTCATTCTTCTCTTTTATATATTTATTTATTTATTTATTTATTTATTTTTATTTTAAGGATACTAACTCTGTAGTTCACACCTGATCACAGAAAATTGCCTTCTCACTTAAAATAGTAACTGAAGGCATTAGTACCCCTGCTTCAACATTAGACCCAAGTTCCTGAAAACCACAGCTTTTCTAATTTGTGAAAAAAGAGTCAAACCAGTCACAAATACCATGAAAAGAAACCCATAAGACAGTCTCACTAACAAAAGAAGCTCAGTTAGGAGATCCTATATCAAATTCTGTGTGGCCTCTGACTTGACTCAAGAATTAAATTTCTTTGCTGAAGTTTGTCTAAGAACACTGTGGAAATGGCATCTACCACAACAGAGATGTCATGAGACAGGCTATGCTTTAAGTCCTTGAGATTCTGTATGCAGATGTGCATTCATATGTACTGTTTATATATAACAATTAAACCAAATAGGTTTGTGGTGTTAATATTAAAAGAATATCATCAGGCAAGATATTTTATCAAGTAATTTTATAATCTAGTCAGTTGTACAGGTAATTTGCTATATTGATTCACACAAATACTTTGAATTACATAACAGTATTTATTATATCGTATAAGTCCTCAGAATGTATTTGACATCACAGGGTTGTTCAACAGACTGTACCTGCCCTGAAGGTTAGCAATTTGCACTCTGATTCACTCAACTTTGTTATTTTAACATACTAAATGTAGGGACTCTTATTGCAAAGACTTTTCAGAGTATAAGTTGAACTGCCCAATGAGCTTCTCATGGTCAGAACTCAGAGCCCCACAGATGTCAGGGGACTTTCCACTCAGGAATGCAGATGATGTGGGTCAAACTATATTGAGTTACGAATTAATACATCTTTCCTGGTCAGTGCAGTTTTGTTTCTCTAATTGCAGGGATTTTACAAGAATCTCTAAGGGAATATAGCTCCCAACTACCATTAGAAATCAATACCATCAGAAATACTATTACCAAGGAAGCTTTTAGAAAAAAAACAACACACAACTCAATTAAACTTCAAGGACTACAGTCTCTCATATATTAGTCTCATCACGATGCACTGCTGAAGTCAGAGAGCTACCAGAGAAAGTTGCATCTTCTTACATGTGGCCTGTGAGATTAACATTCAGCATCCACCCAAACTTGCCTTAATCACCCCTTAATTTAAATGGCTTTTCACTTGGTTATCCCTTCACTGCATCTGTACTGGGTAGAAATGAGGAGTGGAGAGTGGAGAATGCCTGACAAATCCATGCACATTCAGCAAGTCTATGAATATGCAATATGGTTTGCAATAATACCTAAGTAATTCTTCCATTATGAACTCAATCCAATTCTATTATTTGATTTCAGAAATGGATTTTGAACACAAGGCCTGTTTGACTAATCATATCCTCATTTTCTTGTTCTTTTCTATTTAAATGCTGAGTGACATAGTTCTGTTTGGGAAAGCAGTGATTTCATTACACCAACAGAGGGAACTGCCATTCCAGCAAAGTGACAAGAGCCAAATTGGCCTGAAAAGAGTATTTCTTCCTAGACTGAAGAGATCCACATGAGAAATTCAAGCAAAGTGTCACTCTCAAACAATGACAACAGGATTACAAAAATCTAATTAGCTGTTTCATTAGCTGAATCCTATCTGTGGAGACAGCAAACAATGGGTATTCGGAAGCTGTCCATCCATTTTTAATACAGGCGCTGTCATGGAGATACTGGGTCTAATATATTCTCTTCATTGCCTGTGTTTGTTGAGTGACTTCAGGGAGGTATTTCAACTGGTTTGCTAGAAATAATAAAGATTTAAAGGTGCAATGGATCTCTAGGATCACACATTACCTACATCCTAGTGAAACACTCTTCATTTCCTACTTCCCTACATCATTTAATTGATTACACGTCTTTTTCCGTCTGTTTGGACTGCACCAGAAGAGCTTCAGAGCAAAATACGCATACTCAAATCTCCTAATAAACAAGTCTAATTAAGATTAATTGAACTGTTGGAGGTAAATGAAGATAGCATCCATAAAAGACTATTAATTTTTGAAAGACTAGGGTAGAGTACGCACCAGTTCCTTCCCCTTATCAATTTTAATAATTTAACTTCCATCATAAACTCCATTAACCCAGTATCAAAGTATTAGTGATGGAAGCAAGGGCTGAATTTTCAGGCTGAAATAGCAGGGATATATCACATGAACATATTTATACACATATATAGGCCTCTCCCCACTTTGGACTGTGGCTATTTACCTACTTTATTCAAGGCCCCAAAGTACTCCAGAGCTAATGCAATTTGTGGTTGTAGTAGCTTTTCAAATTAATTATGTAGGCTCAAGTATTTCAGGCCAACATCTACTGCTCTATCAGTCCATTTTATTTTCTGTTCAAAGCACTTAGTGGTGCCAATACCAACAGTAAAAGATAGTTATGATATTCCAACTTAAGGCACTTGATCTGCTTACACCATAAGCAGATAACTTACAAAACTAAATTGTTTGAAAAGTAAGAAACCACAATCAATCATCTTAGATCTACAAGACAGAAGAAAACCTCTAAACATTGTTTGCCCATCAGTGGAGACCATCAACACCATCAACTTGCCTGTTCTCTTTGTACTTAACCCTAAGAGAAAATTACCAATGTTACCTTTTTTCTTTTTTTTTTCTTCTTTTTTTTTAAGCAACAAGAGCTCAAGTTGCAGCAGCACTGATGTTACTAAGGCATTTCAAATAAATCTCGGCAGAAAAATCAGCTACCGATCTAAGAGGAGTAACTGTGAACTAAAGTTAAATGCCTAAACTTGCAGTAATAACATTTCACCAAACAACAACAACACAGAGAAGGCTGAACAGGATTCATTTCAGTGAATTTCATTTTTATTGTTTCTTTCTTTCATGAAATCTTATGAGCTACTTGAAAATATTTAGGAGACATTATTGTGAACAGTCTTACAGTAACAGCAGGACTTCACAAGTGACGTGACAGTCTGCAATCTTGTTTCACTATTATTTTCTCAAAAGTACAGAGCAACTTTCTATTAAAAAAAATCATTTTTTCTTAAAGAACACACGTACAGTAAGCCAATAGTTAAACAAAGAAAATGTGTAGCATTACTTAGGGTGAAAACAAAAACTTGACATCATAAATAAAATCCATATTTTTCCTGTCAGTAATCCAAGGAATTGGAGGTGAACCAAAACTGATCCGGGGAAAAAGAAAGAGTGCATTTAGGCAATACCTTAGCAAAGGCTAAATGGATCCAATTATAAGGAAAAAGCAAAAGAAATACTACACAAATTTGAATTTGTTCTCTGTCACCAAATAAAATTAGTATCTCAGGAAAGGAGTTTAACTCTTAAAAATTCATATGTGGTTCTAGCTCAGTGTATTACATATACAGGAGGTAATTTAATCTGCCTTAAAAGGAAAGACATTATATATATAGTATATATATAAAGACATAAAGTATATATAAAAACATTATATACATAGTATATCTGCGGTAGATTTACTAAACTACAGAAAACTTCAGAAATCTACAGAAAAATTTCCTTCTCTCCCTTGATCCCTACCAAAGATACAAAAGTGCATTCTGTGAAGTTTGAAGACAACGACTGTCTCCTAAGAGAGAAGATTAAAATAAACTAACTAACAAAAAATCAGAATCACATTGAAATGAAGCTATCTCTGGCTTTGTCTTCATTTCCTAGTAGAACTCCTTCTACCAGTCCAAGAAAAACTGAGAACTTAAGGAAGCAGTTCCCATACAATTCCTTACAGGAGGTCCTACCATGCTTCAGTTTAAAGGAAGTTGCCTCATCAACTAGTACAAACTGTATGAACTAGTAATAACCAGTGAAAGAGAATAACTGAAGTAGGTGAGTAACACAGTATGCATGTTTTTGTGAAACGGCGAACGCTCTTTTCAGGAAGAACAGAGGAGTCTAAAGGAAAAGCCTATCCAATTAGGTGGGATGGGCTGTTCAGATTCATACTAACTTCTGGTTTGAAAAAAAGCAACACAGCTAGAGAAATTTTAGAGAAGGAAATAACATTTTAAGTACTACTGCCACTGCAGAAGTTAAAACTGGCAATGAAGTGGAAGATGTGTAGCCACAGGTTTGTAAAGATATTGACAGCAGCCAGGAAGGCTTGGAGAGAGCAAATTCAAAAGGAATTATGGTTTTGTAGTGTATTTCATGGATACAAAAATGTCCCACCTGGTTGTTTTGATGAATTGTCACTATAGTGTTTGAACATTTCTACCATCTTTCTTCTGTACAAATTTAGCAATTATTAATAAAAAAGTTCCCAACAGTCACACAAATTTTCAACCATTTTCTTTGTCGTTCCTGGTGCTTCTTTCACAAGGCAGTAATTCTTTTTTACTTTGTCCTTTGAATGTAATTTTAGATTGTGGAATCTATATTTCTACTTTAAAACATGTAATTTAGAGCAAACTGTTTTAGACAACAAATATACTGCCATTAGAGATCTTTTACTGTCTTTGCTTTGAAGTAGCTTGCTTTATTTTTTTTCCACGTAACTGGGAGCTGTAGGTTTGATGACAAGATTCAAATACGTTCTCAAGAATTCTCAGCATCTAGTCCTTGTAATTAACAAATTGTTTAACTGCATTTATCATAATTTCCTCAAAATGAGAATCTAGCAGTTAATTCTGTAGGTACTGAGGCATAACAGGGTCCAGCTCATTATCTACTCTGGCTCTACAATGCAAACAGAAGTGAAAACTCTCTTCTGGAAAGAAAAACAATCAGATAAACCTTTCAGACAGACCTGCTGTTGAAAATGCATGAAATCTAAGTCAGCTTCATCCTCAAAAAACTGTACTGTGAAACTGCCATGCCTAAATCTTAGGCAGAGCGCTTAACAGAAACCAATTTAATACATATATAAATATAGATTCAGTGGTGACTTATGTGTCCAGGAGTGAAATGCCATACTGTTTTTAGTTTTTTGGTTCTTGGAACCAAGTCTAAAGATAAAGGCTCTCTCTAAAGATTTGGGGAGAGTTGTAGCTTAGAATGATGACTAAATATAGAGAACACATTAAGCAATGGACTGCTGGGGGTCGGACATATTGCAAGATTCATGGAGCCAAGCAGACAACAAGCAAAGGGTGTGTGTATAGGGCATTTGGTTGTTGACTACTAAGTTGTTAATCTTTTTTGTGAAATAATGATTGCCACAAGTATGTGCTGAGAAAGGGAACCTGAACAAATTTGGACCCCTAAAAGCAGTTTAGTGGCACTTGTGGAGAACTTTCTCTGAACTGTGAGGAGTCATCTGTCTGTTAATTGTCAGGGCTTATTAACAAAGTGGAGTGCCACATAAATAGTATGAGAAAGCTGGAGCTGAGTAATACAGTCTTTTCACCAAGAATCTCCTCACAGCTTGATCCAGGACATATCCTTAGTACCTTTTCTTATGAGGGTCTCTTCTGCTTCAAGCATAGGTCTCAACAACCAATAAGAAACCACACCTAAAAATGTTATTTAACAGACTATAGGTTCTTTCTTCTTCGCTTGGTAACCTGAGAAAGCAGGAATTGGCTGCATTTGTGCAATGTCCTTCATATTAAAAAAAAGACAAGCCCATCATAGAGAGGACACAAATTCCAGGTCCCAACTAAAAGTCTTATGAAAAACATCACTACCTATCCTAATTTTCTTGAAATAAATATTCAAATCCTACTGTTTTCATTTGGGCCGATATACAGTCAACATGCTCTAAAGAGCTCCTCTTTTTTCTGACATCACCAGTTTTGTTGTTTGGATATTTTTTAACGACATTGTTGTGTTATCTTATGATTCAAAATAGCCAGCATATAAAGAGTTCCCAAAGACACACAGTGCCTGTCAGCTGTCCATTCCCCCCAAAAAAGTCCAGAAACTTTTCCATGTACCCACAGAAGCTCTGCAATAGAATACAGGAAAATATGTTTCCGTTTTACTCTAGGCAGAGTCTGCTGCATTGAAAGAATAAATGTTTACTTGCCATGTTGTGCCCTTTGTCTGTCCTCCATAAAACATCAGTACAGGAACCACATACATCAAGCAAATGTCATAATAAAGTATTCCAACTTCTTCAGGAGTATTTTGGTAATACAAGACTCTTAATAAACTAATGAAGCTGCAGAGGAGAACTGAGCAACATCTTTCAATTATAAGTACCTTTCAGTATTTTTATCTACTTCTAATTGAAATTTTTCAGTTAATTCCCTAGATATGAGTAGACAGGACAGAAAAATATTGTCTCTTAGTGTGCAATTCTTGAATATTTTCACCCTAGTATTTTACCCATTTGGCAGTCAGTTTAAAGAAAAGTAAGGGAAGAGGTTTAAAAATTAAATGGAAAGTAGAATATTGATCTACCATGGGAAGGAAAAAAAAAAAAATCACTCCTTCAAATTCTTTCATCAAATCAAGCTGGGAAGTTCCCAAGCATGTATAGAGACAATCACAATTAGTTTAATTGTAGATACTCAGACATACGTACAAATGATTCAGCTAATAATACTATTCCCTTTCTTCCAATAATAGTGCTTGCCTGGTCCTGTACCCATTTAAAACAAAGAAAGTCACCCAGTAGAAGGAAATGAAGCCACAGTTGTGATTTCAGCATTCTCATCGGCTGTCATGTTAGCTGCAGACTGGAGGTCACAAAGCATTCTTTGCTTCGTTAAAAGGAAAAGTAATAAAAAGTCCCAAAGGAATCTGGTACTTTCTGCAAAAGCTTATTAAGAGAAGTAGAGCCATCAGTCGGGGTATTTGAAATGAAGATTGCAATGGAATTAGTAGTCTCCACAAATGTTTCAATTCGTAATCAAATTAGGAGCTCAAGGTTTAGGGAGTGAATTAAAATAGATCATCTGTGCAGTCTTCATAGTTTTTCATTCCTTCCTTTTATTTAGGAGATAATAATTAAATATGATTTGAAATGGTATGTAAAACAGTACTGCTTAGAAGTATTTCATGATTCTTAACAAGAATAATTAGATTCGCTGATAGTATTTGAAACCACACTACTATAACCTCTATTAAACTTTGGGACAAAAAAAGGAAAAAGAAAGGAGAAGAGAAAGAAAAATTTGTCTATTTTATTGCAAATCAGAATGAAAGTCTCTTTAAAGAGATACACTCTATTTTTATTGCTTTAGTTGTCTGGAGAAATCTTGTTCCATGCTTCCTCTACTTTTCACTAAAATAAGATTTGCTAAAGAAACAGCTTCCAATGGCATTTGTTTGGTGACAAAATTGTAATGTGAATATTAAATCTCAGGGAACTGAAGGAAATTGACAGGGCCCTCAAGTAACATGGAATGGAAATGTAAGATAAGTTAGTAGGACATTTGAATCACTCCTAACACCACAGCACAACTGAACAACTAAAAGTACTCCAAAGCTCTCTTGAGAGCATTGCTATCACTGTTCTTCAGATGCTGGCGTTCATTGACGCAGAGGACGGAAGGAGGACGAACCTGCTGGCAGCAGAGCTGCATGGCTGCCAGCTGTAACTCTCTGAAATCAATGGTTGGCCATGGGCACCACAGCAGCAGATCTGTAGGCTGCCTGATATTTTAAGAAATTTAAAAAGGAAGAAAGTGGAAAGGAACACAGGAACCTATATTTATGTATATAAATATATGATTTAAAATCAACCTTAAACAGACAATTTCTCTAGGTTAATTAGATCTGAAACGAACAATAACCCATATCCTATGTTCAAATTCTGATTTCTTCATAGACAGATTTGTATGAAGAGATCTTTTTCTTTTAATTTGTATGACAACATTGTGCTCTTTGAAAACTTTACTGAAGCTCTCATATCTGTTTCTTTTTCTTTAAAAAAAGCTCTCCTTTATTGAATGATAAGAAGGATCACACTGAGAAAGGGACGTGTCTATTAAGATTTTTGGAATGAAAAGTAGCAGGCCTTGAAAGTGATCTTTTTAATTCATGCTGCTAAATTGAGGATTAGCCTTCATTCTTTTTCTGTTTCTAATTCTTTCTTTCAGCTGCCATATATTCTAAAGAATATAAAACCAAAGTTAGAGCTGGTCTTTTTAATAACAAAAGGAAATACTCCTTTACTAAGTTCTTCTGTCCTTAAATAAAGAGTGATTCCCAGTATCTCTCCCCATGAGAGAACAAGGCAGATTAACAGAAAGGTGTGTGATGCATTTTTTTGTTGTAAAAATAGGGAAGTCTTAAAATATAAATTCTTAACAACAACATGAGACTAACGTATCTACAGGATATGTTGCTTTGTATCAACCCAGGAAGGAACAAAACAAAGAACATTGATGTATACTACTCTTATACTTTTCCACCAGAAGCAGCCTGTGGATTTTGTTTCCTGTTACACAAGCATGGCAAAGTCCCATTTTAACTTTGCCAAACAAATTTTTTGCTATCATAATAAAATTCTGAGTCTGCTTCATTAATTATGTTTTCCTGTTCATAAATAGACTCAGAAAATTCATATTTACAATTTTTACCTTACATTTTTAAGCTCTGCTCCCAGTATTTACAATAGTAGTTAGCTCATTAAGCTGATAGTTATTAGAAGTTCTCCTTTTCTCTTTCTTAAAATTGATTAATGAAAATCCAGTGAAGTCCTTTAATCTGATAGATAAAATCATAATAAGATCCAGTGATTGAAAGGTAAAGTTAAAATATATAAATGAAACATAATCTATAAATTAAATATTCTAATTTACAATAGTATCTTCTTAACATTGTGAAGAATCAAAAAGTATTAGACCTAAATAAGTGAACGTTATTTCATCATGTTTTGAAATAATTTATTGGAAGCATGATACATTTCTAGAAGATAGCCTGTAGTTTGGCCTCCAGTTGTTGAACTCTGTCCTTTTCACAAATTAAGCTGCAAAGACTTAATGTCCTTTCTTCAAGAATTGTCAAATAAAATACTAAGGCTTTCATAATCATAATATTATCAAATATGCACCTTTCAATTAGCCAGGCTGTGGGTTAACAGTGTTAGAGATTCAGAAACACGTGAATTGACTGCATAGTAGAGTCAGATTGGATCTGACAAGGTTTAATATCTCAGCTGTATTTTATGGCAGAACAACTATGATTTTCTTAAGGTATGAAGAACAATGAGTTAGTGAATTCTGTTATACCTGTGCTGACTTCCTGCTTGACCAGCTTGGGTATCTATGTATCATGTTTCTAGGACTTCTGCAAAATTAAGACAGAGACATGTCACTGAACTTACAGTCTACTAATCATCAATGTGGATCCAAACTCTATTTGGGATATAGCACAACTTTAAGTTCTTGACTTACAGGAAAATTGCTGAATTGTAATAAAGAACTCTGAGAAAGAACATATTAGATCCATACAAGAAGGGTGATAGTTTTGGCTTGGGTAGAGTTAACATTCTTCACAGTGGCTGGTATGGGGCTATGTTTTGGATTTGTGCTGAAAACTGTTGATAATACAGAGATGTTTTTGTTATTGTTGAGCAGTGTTTACACAGAGCTAAGGCCTCTTCTGCTTTTCATACTGCCATGCTAGAAAGTGGGCTGGGGGGGCATGGGAAGGTGTGAGGAAACACAGCTGGGACAGCTGACCCCAACTGACCAAAGGGATATTCCATAGCATATGATATCATGCTCAGTATGTAGAGGGAAGAAGGAGGAAGGGGGGCAGATGTTTGGAGTTATGGCATTTGTCTCCCCAAGTAACCATTAAGCATGACAGAGTCCTGCTTTCCTGGAGATGGCTGAACACCTGCCCCTTAAGCAGTGAATTAATTCTTCATTTTGCTTGCTTGCACATCCAGCTTTTCCTTTACCTATTAAACTGTCCTTATCTCAACCCATGAGTTTTCTTAATTACTCTTCTGATTCTTTATCCAGTCTTGCTGGTGGTGAGCAAGTGGCTGCTACTTGGTTTCTGGATGGGGTTAAACCATGACAGGAAGATAAAACCAAAGACAGGTAAACTTGACAAAAAGAGGATTGTGAGCAGCTCAAGCAGGAAAAATGCTATTAGAAAAAGTTACCAAGGCATAAAAGGGAAAAACAGAGATTAGGCAGCAAGCAGCTCAGCAATGTCAAGGCTCAACTTGATCCAAGGAGCAAAGAAGGCTTGCTCTTCCCCACCTCATCAATGACCAGTTGGTGAAAGATTCAGTTGATGTGTGTGTGTGGCCAGTCTTCACGAACGAAGATCTGGGAAAGGTGTTTTTACCTTTCAAGCCTGCGCAATGGATTTTTTAGGTG
>JAWWLV010000179.1:20118737-20142961 GCA_035041135.1 Platyrinchus mystaceus
TTTGCTCCATTAATGGCCCTCATGTGGCTGTCACCACTCTTTTTAAAAAATAAGCTGACACAAGGTACCATGGTCTCCTCCAACTGACTGAAGTATTTGGTGGGCACTGTCTTCTCTCATCCCCTCAGGAGCAGCTGGAACTGTCCCAGGGTGGGTTGTGCCTCCCCTGTGCAGGGCAGCTGTCCCATTGCCCAAAGCCTATCACTTATGCCTGATGCAGAACACAAATGGGAAAACATCCTCAGAGGAACAAGAGCCAGGGCTGCTTCTAAGGTCCCACTCCCTGTGTCTCCACTGATTAACTCAGGACAAAATCCTAGCAGCCTATGCAAATCTGAGATCCTATTGCTACTCCTGCTGTGTGGCTTGACCTACACTCTGTCAGGGCTTTTCTGTACAGTGTGCAGCTTGTATGCAGCAGTGCAGAATATCCATTTATTTTTTAACATCAATTTAAATAATAAATAGCAACTTTTTATCTGTATTCCTAGCAGTCAGTCATTCCTAGATTTTTTGAAGTGCATTTGCTAGATGTTACATATTATTAAATTTTTTAGTTACTTTGCAATCAAAAGAGGATGGTGTGCTGAGCAGTGACTTTCCCAAAAACATATATGCACATCTCCTGCTGATAATCTAGGAGGAAAGATATCAGCTAAATATTTGATCTGAAGTTATTTTCTTCCCATTTAAATCCCCTCAACTGGCTGCCACTCAAGTTTATCTCAGTGCAGGGGAGAAAAGTGAGAAATAGAGAAACCTGTTTCTGCCTCTTTAGGAAGCTGAAAGAAAAATCTTTGGAGCGTTACACAAGGCTAGAGAAGAAAAGGGGAAAAATTAAACCACGATAGTTTTTGAAGAAGAATCCCAGTGAAGATGCAGTGTCTTTGGAAACAGAGTTCATAGCTTAGAGAGTTGAAAGGAATTTTGTTATCAGGAGAGTGCTGAGAGGCCAATGCACACAAGCATTCAATTAAAAAAGAATGGAGGTGAATGGCTGGAGATTTTGTGTATGTGTATGTCTGTTTTGCTTTTAAACCAAAGATGAGATTGCATTTCACAGATAAGGAAGGCAATACATCTATTGATCTTTTACACAATTCACAGGGGCAGCTTGGTGGCAACTAAGAAGGTGATTATGGAACATTTTACCTGCTTTTCTTCTATTACTATGAGATATCAAATATGCCATAATCTGACAGCTTCGTAGAAATGAAATCGCATTTTTCATTCGTACTTCACTTATGTGGTTTGAAAATGTCACACATATGAAACTGGTTTTTTTTCTAGAATGAGATTCTCATGTCTTATGAAATCATAAATCACATAGGCATGCAAAGTAAACTTTTTTCTTTTTTTTAACTTTAACTTTTTTTCCTTTAATTTAACTCTTCAAAAACTTTACCTAAGCATACAGAAAAGAGCTATCTGCAGTGTCATGCACTAAAGAACTAAGTATAATGGACTGACAAGAATTATGCGTTAGTTCTTGGGCATTCTACCCCTTGGCTTTTTTAAGGTGAAGAATAAAGAGGAGAGGTGTGGTATGGATTGGGAAGGGGATTATTTGCTTATGGCCAGAGTAGAATGTACATGTTTTTTTGGTTTGGTTTATTTTTAAAATTTATTTATAAACAAGCCAGTGATGTAAGGCAGTTCATCTAGGGGTTAGGTTTGAGTTAATGTGGCTTAAGGAATAGAACTGTCTTGTGCACTACATGTTTATGTGCATGAAGAAATGCCTCCCGATAAGCTAAAACTGAAAATTAACCAAGAGGAACCTCTTTGACAAATGAGTTGAAATTACTTATCTTTGATACAGTAGGAATGTAAAAACACTTCCCCTCTCCAGTTCTCAGAACTACATGTGACTTGGGGAAGAAGAGTCCAAAAATGGGCTGGCATTGTCTTTCTGACAGTTGCAACATCTTTGCAGTGTATAAAATAATGCCTAGCAGTTCTCTGATAAATTGCATTAGTAAATTTTCTGTCTAATTCAGCCATATTCTTGGCATTTTTTGTTTTTTCACCCAGATGTCCTGGACAGTGAAATTTATTCATGTTTCTTGGGAGTGTTGTCATCTTTCTATTACTATATACTTATGAATATTTAGGTAGGAGCATTCAGTTTACATTTCATAGCACTGAAAGATAAGGATAGATTTCCCAACTAAAGAAACTATTTCATTGTCACATTACCAATGGTCCTTTAATGTATGATTCTTTTTTTTGTTTCATTCAAAAATTGATGCAGTATAGAATTTTAGTTAACAAATTACTTCCACTTGTTTGCTTTTATCATCATCATATTATTATTATTAATTATTAATTATTAATTATTATTATCTCAACCCTTGGGTTTTACCTTTTTTTCTCATTCTCTGCCCCCATCTCATTGGGCAGGGTAGAGAGTGATAAAATGATTGTGGGATACTTAGCTGTCAGTTGGGTTTAAACCATGACACACGCACAGATTTGTTTTGGGAAAAACTATATGTAGAGAAAAGACAGAAGGGAGATGATCACCTCCATTCTTATGTATCTGTATACATAAACTATATTCTTTTGAGGGCTCTGCCAATGTTGCTGCAATTGCCAGGAGAATAACTGGAAACTTCCAGGTGAAATTGTCCTGATAGGGGTTTTTTTTGTATTTTTTGTGCTTTTTTTCTTGAGATATTTTTCTGACACCAAATTTTCCCTTAAAACTACATGAATCAATTTCTTCCTATACATTCCTATTCCTTTCAATACATTTAAAGCAAGCAAAACACAGCTAATAGCTCTGAAGCCAAATAGAGATTTTGAGCCAGTCTCAGTTCACTGAATGCTGAATGAAAAAATGTCCCTCCCAACAACAATTTTTTTCATTTGTTTGTTTATCTGAAACAAACATATCATATTAGTGTTCTGGCTGGAAAAGCCTAATGTGCCTTGAAATAAGTTTTATTATGATGAAATAATGAATTGAAGTTAGAATGTTTCTGCAGGCCAGAGAAGTTTTTAGAGTTTAGTACATCATAAAGGATAATAAGTAAAATAAAGGCATAAATCTCAGGGGATTATAGATATTGCTTCTGCTGAAACTGCAAGGATTTTGTAAGAATAAAAGGCCCCCCCAAATTAAAATAAGTCCTATCGTTGTGCTTCTAACAGCTGACAAGTATTCCCTCAGTTTCTATGGCAATATTTCCTGTTAAGGATATATCTAATCTGCTTTTGTCTCCCTATAAGAGATTCCAAACTTGATTTTGAACCATAAACTAATTTCCCACTGCTTATTATTTAAACAGATTGCCCTCTTTTCTAAGAATGGGGACACCAATCTTCCTATAACTCAACAGGGGGAAAAAAAAAAGGGTAGTTGTGATGCATGCTAGCATTCTAAAAATTGAATAATCCTCCCTGAGGCAATGTACCCGAATCCCTAGTCTCTGAGGCATACAAAAAATATTAAGAGAAGCCATTACCAAACTCACCATTAAATCATCTTTATTCTGTCATAAAGGGTTTAATACTTGCTTTCCCTGCAATAATCTATGCAGGGGTTCAAATAAATGATCTTGAGATCATCCTATAAAGCTATGGTCATGGACATAAAATCTTAGCAGAATCTTAAATAGTGATGGTCATGTTTGGCCTGTCCATTTTTTAACAGGTTTGCTTTTATATCTTCAAAAATGTAATACAATTCCAAAATTATCAGCAAGGTTTTTTTCAACAGCTAGCTACTTACAAATCAAAACAATCATAACTTTTATGTAGCCCTACAATAAAAAGCAAGTGGATACGTACCACAAAGAGAACAAAATATTATAAAGACCCCAAGAAATCATTAAAACATTGAGGCACAATAAATGATCAAGGCTTATGCTTCCCTCCCAACAGACATGTTAAACCATAGATCATAAGCGCACTTCTTCTTGTTTTTGTAGGTCTTAGAGGAATCATGACTCATGAAACACTTCTAATCTTCAGGATCTTCCCCCACTTCCAGGATCATTCCTCCAGGTAGGACCTTTGCTTTCTTCCCTCCAGGTTCTGTTTGTATTATGAAGACTACCTCATTTAGGTAATCTTATTTTCCACCACATGCTCTTCTTTTCAGAACCCCCAACCCTCCATTTTTCCTACCTGAATAATCTGTATGTATAACGCAATGTGAGAGCAGCCACCTGTGTTTCATGTCTCTGTTAACTGGAGGATTTGGGACATGCCACTTTTCTTTAGAGCCGGTGTTCTCAACATTTACAAGCGGTCCATAACAGTAGCAGTTAGCAAGGAGCAGGCTCTGCTTTAAGGTTCAATGGTTCAGTTAGAGACATTTACCCCTACACACAACTGTTAACATTTACAGTTTGAGGGGTTTTTTTTTTCCCCTGTGACAAGTATAAGCTAGGAAATAGTCATAGGAAAAACTCAAATGACTCTGAGGCCACGGTCAAGCAAGAATTTTATTCCAGAGGATCTCTATCCGGTCATTTTATACTAAATGCCAAACTATGTAAGCTGTGGTAATTGACTTTAAATGAAGACCTTGTTCCTCTGGAGCTTTTAAAACCAGAAATCTTGCTTAAATATATTTTCACATATAACTTATAGCACTTTCTGTTCCATAATTTAGTTATTTTATCAGATAGAGTGAAGGACTGCCAAAACTAATCCTGAGGACATATTTTAGATATATATATTTCACACTGCTTTCAGATATTTCTATACTTTAAAAATACTGTTTCTTGTAAGTAATTACCAGTAGAAGAATTAAGCACTAGTTTTTAATATGGAATAATTAAGAAAAGTCTCTCTGGTGCCATACTTTTGTTTTAAGCTTGCATTTTTTACATAATCATTTCATTCCAACAAGGTTGGTTAACCCTTGTTACAAATGTGTCAAAATCTTGTCTCTGAACAATGTTATACAATATAAACATATGACAGCTGAAATATTTCTATTACATGAAAATCACAAACATTGGGGAAAAAATGGTTGCAGAATTGAAATTCTTGTGAATACACTGGAAGATACGTCTCACAGAAAGGGTTATGGAGAGGCAGCTTTCTGCCTCTTGAGTTCTGGCCCCAGTAATGAGGTCCAAAATATTAGTCAAATGCACTAATTCAGTTCTTTTCTATTGACAGCTGTCTGCAGATCAGTTAATGCACCAAAGAGAATGAAAGTTTTTCTCTGATTTTGCCTGAACTAGATAGACTAAACAAATTGATAAATCCTGTTAACTGATGAAATGTTCAGTATACATCATAGCAGTTAATACAGTCTTTTCCTTGTGTCTGAACAGAAGAGTATGAAAGTATGAATCCTGCTCCAGTTCAATGAAGTGCCAATTAAGTCAGTGGAAAAGTAGCCATTTGCAGCAATTTCACCACAAGCATAGTATTTCAAGGCAGCTGCTGGTTCTTCAGAGCTATATTTTTGCTGCCTTGTACTCCACCTTCTAATGGCCTTGGTTTATCTGTCTTTCTTACTGTGGAAATAGGTTTCTTTGTGTTATATTGGTAATAAGCTTTTGTTTTTGCAGATGAGGGGTGAATGAAGTGTGAAAAGGGAGACAAACTATGTTGCAGGAGAACAGGGTGATATTCTTAAAGAAAAGTTATCAAAATCATATGAATAAGACCTGGTAGCCAGACATGATATGCAGCTCTACTAATTTAGCAGTGTGCTTAAAATGAAACATGCTTTAAACTGGAAAAGTGTCGATATCTAAAATAACTGCTTTTACCTTGTCTGGCCATCACAGAATGGCATCCCTCGAATTTTCTGTATGAATTGCCCACATTTTCTTCAGAGTGAGTTAAAGAGTATTAGATGTCCTAACACTGCAGTAGCAAAGTGTAATTGACTGCAGTATGGGGAGAGCAGAAGCAGTCATTACCTTGCACTCAGTGCTTGCAGCGATCTTAAACAAAGAGTGGGTATGATTATTGGGCCAGGCCTTTTTCTGCTCTAATTGGGCTGACTGATCTGCTTGGAAAACCAAGGCCCTTTCACCCAGAACTCAAACAAAACACATTTATAAACTGCTTTTGAGTTTTCCTAAGATGTATATATCTCCCTCAGGAAGGGAAGGTAAATTCTGATTCCCCTCTTAGAAGAGGAAGTAGCTGACAATAAAAGTTACTTCAGAAACTGCTCTGAATTACATTTATTAATTCTGTCCAAAGTATTGATGGGTGTCTGAAAGAGATAGCCTTAAATCCTACAGATTTATGTCACAGAAATATAAGGGGTCTGATTTTTACACTAATCTTATATAATACTTCTGGGCTGATTTTATTGGATTATTTTCTGGTTTGCTTCAGCATTAAGGAAAATCAGAATCAGGCACAAAAATTTCTACCTGTTTTCAGTAAGCTACAAAGCCGATAGCCCTGCCTGCAAGTCAAATGGCGAAGCATGAATGAATTAACATCAAAACATTTTTCTTTCTTCCCTTCTAACTGAAATTGCTTTCAGCTTGCTGAATTTCTAATGCATCCTCTGGTGATCACTTCCTCAGTTGTCTCCCATTCTCTCTCTGCTCTCTCATCTGCTCAGCTCTGATGATAATGCACCATGCAGAGGTATGAGCCATATTTTTAGATGCACAGATATTATAATTGATTTTTCCCCTTCAGTTCCTCTGAGGAGTAACTAGACACTTTGTCACTTTTAAGTCTAGAACTTACTATTCCTTTTACCTTCACCCCATTTCATCATACCTCAGTGAGGATTGTGCAAAAGGGATATATGAATCCCCCCTGCTGAGCCAAGAGGCTAGCTTTTAATTGGCTTTTATGAATCATTTTAAAGGTGTTTGAAATTGTAGAAAAAGTCTAAAATAATTTAAAGGGGATATTCATTTCTCTTTTTGTCTTGTTATTATTTTTGAAAAATCATTTTATAAATATGCCTAGTTGCATCTTAAAGAGATTTACTTTGTCAGATAAATTCTGTTTAGATCCTTGTATTAATGTTTCCAGTTAATGAACGCAGAGGCATTGTTGTCTATTAAAACATGGTACTGTAGACAGAGAAAACTCTTAATATTTTGTTACAGGCAATATGAAAATGAGATCTAATTGCTATTACATGGTAGCAAATTGATTTTATAGTGGTTTGAATTCACAGCCAAGACACAAGCCTATTGACAGTGCTACTGCATTTAGTAGAGGAAAGTTTTCATGCCATAAAATAGAACTTCCTTGGGAGTACATGCCACATATCCTATAATCTATATGATCCAGCAGATACTCAGACTTTTTTTTCTGCAAGAAGGTAAACCTGCTAATGGAAGGTCTGTGAAAAGAATAGCAAAAAGCAGTTCTCCATCAGTGCATTACAAAACAACTAGGCTATCTCATTCTTCCTTTTTTTGTTTTTAACATAATAAAAATATCTTTCTTACCACTTCATGCACTGTAAGACAAAATCTGTTTCAGTTCCTTTAATGCAACAGTGCACAAGCATGACTTTTTTTTTTAAATGTGGTTGAGTGTTTTTTGGTTTTGTTTTTGTTTTTTTTTTTTTAACTTGAACAGTTATCCATTGCCACCTAGCAAAACCATATACAGTACACATGAAAAAAAAAAAATTCCAGGAATTTCTTGATATTTTTTTCCAGGGATAGAGTTATATTCTTTTTACTGATTCATTTGAATTTTCCTGATCGCCCATGTGAAAAGCCCAAGTTCAAGTGACTGTGTCAGTTCAAACAAGTCTTCTGAAAATGATAGGATCACAACTCTTGTTCCTAAATGCAGCACAGACTTCAAAAAGAAATTTAGTCATGCAGCATGAAAGCTACAGCTTACAAACTCTGATTTCTCCTGGTGTGAGTTATTTGTTTTCCATAGGATCATTACATGTAAAACAACTAAGACTTGAGAACCTTAAATGTTTCTCTTTAATCCACAACTGATTCCAGTCTAAGAAATTGAATGAAATAATGGAATGAAATTGCATGTATATAATACAGTATATCTTTACAATAGAAGTGTAATTTCTGTTCATATAATAAGTTCAGTTTCTTGTCAAATGACATTTCATGTCTCTGTAGAACCAGGAGGTTTTCTACTTGCTTTCTCAGTCTTAGGGAGAATTTAACTCCTTCTATTTGGAAAAAGGAAATAATAAAAATTTCAAGTGTGATAGTAGGAAAATATGGAGAAACATGGAAATCACTGATGTGATCTTTGGGCTAAGTATTGAAGAATCTTAGATTAAGAAATTACATTCACCTAATATACATATAAAATAGACTACTATATTTTTTTCTTGTGATATCTGGTTAGCTGAACACCAGACTGGCAGACAGGTGTTTAAATGTGCATAAACTGAAGACAAACTTTCAACAATATTACTTTGTGATATGAGAACAAATGCCAACATTCAAATTATCAAAATTATCATCAGATACAAGGGTAACTCCCAGTCCAGAAACTAACCAATTTAAATGAAATTTCACACATACAGAAGAAATTTTAAGCAGAGACATGTAAGTATAGTACTGGTAAACATAAAGGAGAAACCTTTTCTTGACTGTCTGTAGGAAGTGGATGAAGCAGGGACACAAATGTAGGTGAAGCTAGTTCAACAGCAGCACAACCAAGAGAATGTGCATGCTAGGGAGATTGTCAGTGGGTGCAGACAAAAATTAACAAAGATAAAGGTTTAGCTAAACAATGTAAAATTTCATATGTTTCAGTATAATCTCAGAAATCGAGCCAACATAAAACCTTAAAACTGAATATATAGTCTCCAAATATGAACAAAATATCAGGAAAACCAACTTTATCCCACACTTCAATCTTTTTTTTTTTTTCTTCCTCTTCTTTAAGTATGAAGAAAGTCTCACTGTTACCATTTGAACTCAGTCTTACCCAGACAGTTTGTTTAGGAAACTACAACATTCTCTGAGCAAAAATTGAGTCAAGACTTTCAGGGCTGTTTGACAGTTACATTAAAATTGCAAGTCTTTCTACAGGCCACTAAATGATATCACACTATAACATATCATAGCATAATGATATCACAATATAACAAAAAAAAAAGGGGCATTTCCAAAATGTGCAGTTATTCATGGGTGCTGATGAGTACAGAATCCCTGGGCTGAACATCTTGACAGAAGAAATGAAAAGACAAAATTAATTGTGCATGGTGATGCCTTTAATTATAAATTGTCTTATTTTTTTAATTACTGTGTTCATAGCCTATTGGCCTATTCTTGGGCACAGAATAAGTTATAGAGTGTTCAATTATGAGAATTCTAACTATAGATCTTACCTTACATGTGTCTTTCTAGGGTATACACTCTGTAATAATATGTTCCTTTACCACAGCATAAAACTGAACCTTGTTAAAAATACCAGTTTCTACAGAGAAATAGTCTTATGATTTTAAATCTACCATCCAGCTGACAGCATCCTTAGTGATCAGTACTGCTATAAGATACCTAACTTGCACTCTGAAATATATTCTAATCCCTGTGAGACCTAATTTGTCTTCATGAGAAAGTTGGACTCTTTGACTTGTCTCAGCAGGAAGAGCAGCAAATCTGAAGGGGTTCCTTCATCTAGGCTCTTTTTTTTTTCTTTTTTTTTTTTTTTTAGTCAAAACTGATTCCTTCAACTGGAGGATAACAACAGAGTGTTACCAGGATGTCCATGTTTGGATCTTTTATCTAAAATTGTCATATCTCTCTCTTGTTCCTGATAAACAGAGGTGCTCTCTCTTGTTCCTGATAAACAGAGGTGCTCAGAAGTACTCACAGACATAAGGGGCTTATATGGGAAAAGAACACTTAGCTTGAAGCATGCAGCCCCTGACTTAACAAACACACGGAGTTTTTCTTCTCTGATTGGTTTCAATCAGATTATATTTTCAATTAGTGAATAAAGTCTTACGTAATTATTTTATGGATTTTGCTCCTGTCCAATGACAAACAAACAAGCTATTCCTCACAGTAACCAAATTCTCCCAGCCTGTACTCCTGTCTATACTCACTGGGTTAAGGCTCCAACCCATTCTGGTGCTTGGTAAGCCAATAAAACAAAGGCTCCATTTGCTGAATAATTTGTTCACATATTGGCCTATTCCAAAGCAACCCTTCACGCCATTTCCTCTACAGACAACATTTACAGTGCTTTTAGCCATGATGTCCATTCACATTTTGATACATTGTTCAATATATTATCTAATTTGATAGAGAATTCCTCAAGAGAATACAGTGGCTCATGGATGCTCCGAAGCAACCGTTGATTTTGCAGCAACAGCTGAAGGAAGAACTGTAGTGAATAAAAATACACTATTATTTATCTAGGTGTGCCAGGGTGCATCAAGGACACGTGGACAAAGGAGGTGATCGTCCCACTCGACTCTGCACTGGTGCAGCCTCACCTTGAGTTCTGTGTTCAGTTTTGGCTACCACAATATAAAAAAAAACATTAAGCTATAAGAGAGCATCCATAAGAGGGCCAAGAGGATGGTGAAGGGTCTGGAGGAGAAGCCTGAGGTCACTTGATCGGTTCAGCCTGGAGAACAGGAGACTGAGGGGAGACCTCATCACAGTTACAGCTTCCTCACTAGGGGAAATGAAGGGGCAAGTGCTGATCTCTTTACTATTGTGATCAGTGAGAGGTAATGGCATGAAGCTGAGTCAGAGGAGGCCTAGGATGGATATCAGGAGAAGTTTTTCACCCAGTGTGGCTGAACACTGGAACAGGCCCCCCAGGGAAGTGGTCACAGCACCAAGCCTGACAGAGTGCAAGAAGAGTTTGAAAAACACTCTCAGGCTCAAGGTGTTAATCTTGGGGGGTCCTGTGCATGGTCAGGAGTTGGATTCACAGATCCTGATGGATCCCTTCCAACTTCTGTGATTCTATATGGATTCTTTAACTTGCAAGAGAGATACAGTAAACCAGAGTAGCTTCTACCTACTGAAACAGTCTATGCCTTCTAAAAGGCAACGGACGTACATTGGCCAAACTGGGGATCATATGAAACAAAACAGGTATATGTATTGAGAACATACGATGTCAACTACTATCACTACCATTGGATAAAGAGTATTTTTCTCTCTTTTACTTTTTTTTTTTTACCACTATGTGAATATATTTAATATTTTTCTGCATTCCCTGGCTAAGAAAAGATAAAAACTTAACACCCTGCTCAAAGGTATATCAGAAGTAATATCAGTCAGGCAGCAAGCCAATTTCTCTAAACATTTTTAGCTACATTTTTCAAATTTGATAGGAATCAAAGAAGAGTCATAAAAATATCAAGCTCCTGGATAACTTTCAGAATACATAATTTTAATTTAGCTATTACTACATGGTAAGATTTGCTAAGGGTGCATATTAAGACAGGTATTTATATTCATGTATTCATTCTGCTTTGTTACTGCATGTCAGATGAAGTGTGTGGCAGAAACACGCACCTGTACAATAGATGTTTCAGAATCCTCAAAAAATCATTTCCTCCCCAATTTTTTTTTTTCTACTACTAGTATTTGCATTTCCTTGACATTGAAAAAGAAGTATTGAAAATTCTTCACACATTTAGAGCAAGGGAACTAATAAAGGGAAGTTGAGAGATTAATCACTCAATATTTTCAAATCTAGATCACAAAATGCTTTAGAATATGTCGTGGAAGAGTACAACACTCGCTGTAGCGGTAGAATTTAAGACTTTATCAGTTTTTGTTTCTTTCTTTTCCCCATGAATTTTTAGAAGTGAAAATTTGATGAAAAACTTTGGTCCCCTGATACTCTGAAGTTTATACAGCCTTTGAGAGGAAAATTTCTGTCATAGAGTTCAAAAGATTTTCTAAAGCCACCTGTAGGCATCTATAAATGCACCTGAAAAACTAATGTTATTTCATTCCTTATTGGTGGAATGAAACATTAAATTTGTCATTTTAAAAGACTTATTTCCATGTAATTTTTCATTTATTTGTTGGAAAAAAAAATCTGGAAAAATCTCTCATGCTGTTTTTCTGTTCACCACAGAAGCTAAATGTGGAAGTCAACATGTATTAAGTAGCATTATATGCTAACATTAAATGACTGCAAACTACTGATATGCTTTCACTTATTATCTCTCTGGGACATCTGTCAATATTAATACAGTAAGTGGCTAAGCAATCATCACCAGTAAATAAGTATCAGATCCAAATGAATTACCCTTCAAGCAATTAAATGGAAGCTTAAGGATAGAAGATTAACATACTATTATTTTGAATTACATTATTTATAAACATTTTTACTTTATGAAAATTATTAGGTGGTTAGAAAACAAACAGCAAGAAAGGGCTCAAATCCATTGGGACTTCTAAAAAATTATTTTATTTTTAATTTATTCATTTAATACTATAATTCCCTCTGAAACAAGAGAGGTCATTATGTCTATTCATTTTGCCTGGCAGATAGAGTGCTGTTGGACTCTGTTTTCCCATCGGCCACAGGTTTGATAAATGGCTTCCGGTGAACCAGTGAATCTAAGTCTCTAAATGTGTCTCATGTCTATACAAATGCAAAATAAAGATCAGTAGTGCAGGAAAAGGTACCACACAGATAATGGAGTTCCCTCATTTCTTCAGCAAAAGTGGTGAGAAGAGACAGTACAACCTCTCTGTAATTTTAAATATTCAAGTTCTGCTGCTACAACAGTTAGTAGTAATCCTTTAAGCTTTCACAGTGAATATGCAAGATTTCTTTCTATGGCTATAGTCCTAGTAAGCCTTGCTACTATTTGTTTCATTACAGTGAGAAGCTGGAAAAATATCTGTGAAGTTTAGGACAAGTTTGGTCAATGTAAACAGCTGTATAATAACTTAAAACACTATATTTGATGGATGTGGTTGTGTCAAGCAGTGTGTGACTAACTTGAAACTGTGAGAGTGACAGGGAAATAAGATATCAGGGTCAAAGTCAGGGGGGCTTTCAATCATGCTTGGAAATATGACATCCTTTCTCACATGTGATTTCTCATTAGGTGTCTTTTGATATTCCCCAATCATTAATATACCTGTTGAGAAAATGACACCATCCTGAAAACAAAAAAGAATGTCAGGGTCAAATAGCACATGATAGAAGACTACTTAGTGCCAGCAGAGACTGTTGAAAATTTTGGAAAAATAAGCACCTTCAGTAAATAAGTAGAATTGTAGAATGATCATAAAAGCTTACTTTGAAGGTTTATCTCATCAAAATGAGGAGTCCTTATGAAAAGCAACATTTTAGAGAATTGAAGATACAATAAATAAATTGAATCTTATCCTTCACATCACAAAAGCATGTTTGGTGGATTCTGCTTTGTGTCCCCATTTCTATAAGAGCTAGAGCAAAGAATTAAATGAATTACTATGAAAATCTTGAAAATCTCAACTGTTTTGTTTGTTTTGCTGTTATTTTGTTGTGGGGTTTTTTTGGGGGGGTTGACTTTTTTTTTAGGAAGAAATCAGAACTTTAATATATCTGGCAAGTTTTATTACTGTCAAGAATTTATTCACTCTTTTTTCAGAATAAGGAATGAGCTAGAAATATATGTAATATATAAGCAAGAAAGAAGTCAGTAATATATTTTACTGTATATATATTGAATTGGTATCTGAAAATATCTAAGGATACATAGTTGCATAGATCAGCGTAATAGTTTCACTTTAAATATGTTTGTTGATGTTAATTTGTCGCTAATCAAATAGTTCTAGTTACCTTGTCCTTGGAAAGTTTTAGAAAATTCAAACAGGGAAATAAACTACCATGATATGAAATGAAGGAAGGAATTGTTAATGTAATGACTGGAAAAAAACTCATGCAAAGCTCTTTGATCCATTAAGTGTCCTGGTATCAACAGAAAAAACCACAATGGGTTCATCATAAATCTAACAGGTTTCCAGGAGGAACACTAAGAAAGGAAATTATTACTGATGACAGTTTCTATTAGAAGAGTGCACAAAAAAACATGCATTGGTCTCTTCTAGAGATTATTGTAAGTCAATTGTAAAAGGTAAAATAATTTTAACAATGACTTGTCTACTTCGAATATTTGAGAAAAGTTTGTACAAATAATTTGTCATTTAGAATGGCAGTCCTTCTATAATTTTTAGGGATTTACTAATTTCATAAGAACATTTAGAATCCAGAATCACAGAATTGTTAGAGTTGGAAGGGACACTGGAGATCACCTACTCCAACCCCCCTGCCAAGTAAACGCGTAATAATACACATTTCTACAACACTTCATACTGGCAAGCAACAGTAGGCAAGCAATGTTTATTATATGAGCTTGTGGATCACTTGGTACTTTATTAATATTTTATATTCAAAAGCTCAGAATTTTGCCTAACCCTTATTGTTCTAGTTTTAATGCATAGTAAACATAATGATGTCAACCCAAAATGCAGTACATTGTTTTTGATAATTCAAGGTTCAAAAGTCTAGCCTCACCTAAGAAGATTCCCAGCTTCCCAACTTCCTGCTTCATTTTAACAGGTCATTTATTAAGAAAAGAGAGGGCTGTTAGTTCAAATGGCAACTTTATCAAAACCCAGGCAGAACAAAAGTTAAAATAACTTCTGCTTAAAGCCAAGCTGTCTCTTTCTAGAAAATATAAACTCAAGGCTAAATAGTCTGCTATCAAAACTTCTAACACTTATATTTGTTTCCAGATATCCACAGTTTTGAGGGGGCAATCAGAACAAAAGGATGAGGATGAGTGTATAGACGTGATTGTTCTGCAAACAGTGATTGCTATTGCCATACTGAAAAATGTCTTCTAAATAATGAAATGGTCACTTTAGAAAAATGTTTGTCTAGATGGCTCATCTCAGATTGCCATAAACTAAACTTCACTCTTCTTATGATGCAAATCTAACTTCCCTTCCCAGCAATATTTTTATATTTGCAATAAAATTCTTATTAGAGATGTTTCTACTACTAATATATGCATGTAATGGAATCTACCTATATAACAAAACTACAATGAAGTAAAGAAAGGCCTTCAATTTCTTTAATGCATGATGTTGGATCTACAGACCCCAAAGTTTTGATCATTCGGAGATGATACTTCTATAACTCATCCTAGGAATTCAGCTGTGTGTGATGCAAAGACAGTTTTTTAAAACACAAATTTCTGAGTTTGGCTCATTAAAAATTTTATTCCCCTTAGAAGAAATAAAATTTAATTCTGTGCAAGATAGGAAAGGCAAAAGCAGAGATATCAACAATTACTAACTTAATGATTTGAGAGAAAAACATCAGTACAGAATAAAATATAAAAATCTAGGAAAAAACATTTAGATGCAGCAGTGCAGCAACACTTTAGGCAGCAGTGAACACACCTTCACCTCCTGTATAATGATTGTCTTACTAGCAGAGACTTATGATGTCTCCATTATGAGCATTCAAGTGTTTAACCTGCAAGTGTTATTAGTAGCTATTCCCTATGAAAATTAATAAGTAAATAATTGCTGTATGCTCCTAAACTGTGTACTGTGCTAGCAGAGTTTCTTCATGCACAGTAGAGCCCCTGCAGAAAGATTACACCAGGGTTGAGGCTTACTTTTGTATTATAAGATTTTTAAACATTCTCATCAATTTAGCTGCCTATTTCTATTACAGCCTAATTAACCTTGGAAATCTGACATTCCTATGTTGTTTTTAAAAAAATTCAGGGTGTGTTCCTAATTTTCAGTGATATTTTTTTCTTTTAAATTATCATAAGGGTTATAAATGTTCATTCTACTTAAGTGACACATCCATTTTACAGATGAAGGAATTGCTCTCAGAAGGACAAGATTAAATAAATTTGAACTGGGTTTAGCATTTCTGAGAATAAGTCCTTAAGAGACAAGGTCAGTTGCTGAACTCAGAATATGAAACAGGAAATCTTTCACCAGATCCAATCATCTGCAGTCACAAACAACTCTTTCATAAACTATTATAAACTCTTTTTAAAAACTATGTGGTCTTTGCCTCTACTATTTCTAATGGAAATATGTTCAAGAAATCTATGCTTATGATGACTAAAAACCTATTTTCCATCCTAAGGTTTTATACATTGTAAGTTTGCTCCTATGCTGACATTAAAACTCTTCTTTAAATTCAGTAGCTCTTCTCTGTGTTTGTTCTCCTGATGAAATGATAGAGAACAATTAATTCCTGCTCAGCTTTCCTTTTTCTAGACTAAACAAGACAAGATCTGCCAGTTTTTACTGTATCAGTCAGCTTAGTTGCCTCTACTAATGCTTGTCCAAGTTACAGTCTCCCTTTAACATGCATAAGTAAAATTTTGCAGAGGTGTACAATAGCATGAAGCTTTACTCATGAGAAAATTAGTTTTTTTGTCTGAGTGTCAACCATTTTCTTTTATATTCCTCAAAAGGATTTTGCATTAACAGTTCTGGAGAATGTTCAGGCAGATGGAGACTCATTTCATGTAGTTTAAGTAGTTTGTACATTACAGCCCATTTTTGTTTAACCTATATTTCGGGAAGTTGATAAGGACGTGTATGTGTACTTCATATTCTTGAGGGTACTAAAAAAATACATTGTATGTAAGCCACCTTCATGTTTGGCTCATGTGGTTTTCTTGTGGTTCCTCTCTCAAAATGGGGTGTGAGTTCAGTTACAGGACTCTCCAGTTGTCAGTGTACACTCTGGTCCTGGGCAGGTTCTTGTCCAGAAAGTTCAGGAAGAAAAAAGATAAAATTGATAATTTCAACTATCTAAAAGAGATCCAGTTTGGGTTCAGATTAGAAAAAAAACTTTCTCCATTAGGACAATCAAACACTTGAACAGGTTGCCCAAGGATGTTGTAAATCCCCAGGGGTTTTGAAGACCAGACTAAACAAAGACTAGAGCAACTTGGTCTGATCTCAGAGCTGATCTTGCTTAGAGCTCTAGGTTTAACTAAAGAACCTGTGATGTTCCCTCCAACCTGAGGTAACCTATGATTCTAAGTATTTGGCTGGTCAGTGGATACTAGACTTGTATATAGACTTGTACATTTCACAAATAATGAATATGCATATATTACATTGAATCATTAACTGTGAAATTAAAAGTTAGACTGAGTTAACATGAATGTTTTAATTCTACGTCTTGATACCTTTTCCAGGAATTATTTCTTGATTGTGTTTCATTCTGTTTCTCTTCAATTGCATCCCTTTCTTCTAAGAATAAAAAAATAAGAATTTATTCTAATATCATAAAAATAATAATTTACTTGGTTTATAAACAAAAAAAAGCCAATTTAGTCATATTGATTATTATGAAAGTGGCATGACTTCCACAGAATGAAAGGCCCAACAAGCTAGTACTATGCGGTTTGGAAAAGGGAAAACTTAGGATGAGATAAACTAGGGATCTGTATAGTACAAAGGACATGGGAAGAATAGATTTGAATGAAATTAGAATTATCTCTTGCAGTGTAAGAACTAGAAGGTATCAGTTGAGGCTAGTGGGAGACAATTCTAAGATACACAACAACTTATCATTCAATTGAAGGTTAAATTTTAGAACTCTGTGCCAAAGCATGTTGAGATAGCTAAGCATGGATTCAGGGGAACAACGTACTATTAATTGGAATAAATGCAGGTGTTTACTGAATATACACATTATAAGTCCAGCTTCCATGTTTGTCTAGTTCCCACATTTTTCTTTAGGCATGCCTTTATTTTTGCCAGAGAGAGATGAGAGCCTGACAGATAGAATCCTTTTTGAGAGGTGGCCATGTGCTTTATTCAGTATTTCAAACCTTGATCTATTACAAGCTTTTGCAAATAAATGTTGAAGTCCACCAAAAAAATTAGAACATTTTTTGTGTTTACTATGATAGCATGAATTTAAAACTAGGCAATCCTAAAGATAAAACTGTCTGCCAATGAATCGAGTGGTGATTAGAACACTCAAATATACGTTGCGTAAACACCAAAAAGGTGAGTACAAACATTTTTTTTTTTTTAGAGGAAAATTGAACCATTTGTCTCTTTGCCTTTCAGATCTTAAGATGCCCCATAAGTTCAAGATCTGAAGCTACCTGTGTACTTTCAAGTCTTAGAAATACCAGTGTAACATTAATTTCAGTCACTGAGACAGATAAATAATACTCAGGTATCTGGAAATCAATTCAACTACTATAATTTGCAAAAAGTTTATTCCTAGCCCACTTGAAGGAGAAAATGTCTTTTCTATGTATTTCATGGGTGAAACAATTGTTGACATCTTCAAATAGTTGCTATATTGACATTAAAACAGATAGAGTGATATAAGAATTAATTAGAAATCTGTCCATGGTTTTCTAACTTTTTGTCACTAAACCAGGGAAAGTTTTACATGTAAAAGCAGACTGCATACACAGTGTGTTGGTTTTCGCTGGAACAAAATATTTATAATTCATATATGTATGAATCATAATGTTTAAATAGCACTTCTGGAGCAGATGCCACCAAAATCTTAATTAAATATAAAAGGCTACCATTAAAAGGCAAAGCCAAATGAATAAACTTTACAGAATGATTTAAAATTCTGCAAATGAGAACCCTAGAAAAAACGATGGAGCATGACATGAATATCACACAGGTAAGTTACATGAAAAATTCAGTCTACTAATAGGCAGACAAATGTATAATAAAAGCAATTATTAGTATGCAACATCTTGTATTTCAAAGCACTCTACAGCACTTTACAAGTTCTCTCTGAATAGGTAGGAACCATTTCGAATTCTATTGAAATGCATGTCATAATATATGTTTTTAATTTGCCAACTCCTTTAGTGGCAATTATTTATGATGATTCTCTGTAGCATACTAGTGAATGTAATCTACCATATTTTTGAAAAATGAGACATCAAGGCACCATCTGCTATTAAATGCCTACTGTAGAGTAGGGATATACATCCAATTATTCTCACATTTATAACGTGCAGTTTAGCATAAGGTAGAATATCAAGGTCTTCTAATTAATTTGTCTAAAAAAACCCAAAACATATCTGAGGAGCTAATGTGAGCTGATTTAGCCTAACAGCTTCAAATGAGCAGATTCTTAACCCCTAAAACCAACATGAATAAAGGGATTAAAGGACAACTATTCCTCTCTAACAATAGCTACCCCTACATTTGTCCCAAATAGCAATGAGATATTTTTTGAGCTTCAGTGTGGACCTGCGTATTTGTATTAGATGGCCACTGGGGATTAATGAACTCATTCAGACTGAATAGTACAATGTTCTCCCTTCAAATCCTTTCAACAAAAGCTTAGACAACTTTCACAAGCTCTCTGCAAGCTTCCTGATTTCCATTTATTTGCTATTTCTGTGAAGATTAACTTCCTTTTTCCAATGCTGGTGAGGAAGTAATTAGCAAAAATCTATTTGAAGAGCTCTTGATAGAAAGTTTCCATATTAATAATTATTATCTCAATTCTCACTGATCAAAAGGACTGTTTTTCTGAGGTTTACAGGTCACCAATGAAGATTCAAAAAGTCCGAAACAGCAGAGATGAATTATACACACTTGGGGTCCATATCTGTTCTATAAATTGATAGTGAGCTTGTTTCATGATGTAAAATTTGTGAATTGGAATCAGGGCAATTTTGACACATGAGGTACCAGGAAGAAACAAAAGTTGGTGTAGAAGTAAATATTGACAGTGTGCCTTTCATCTCCTCCTATTTCTAACCAGATGATTGTTGTAACATTTTTGGCTCAGGAAAAAGCTATGGTGTTTTGAATTACAGCTGCAGCAAGGCTGTTTCACAGAAATACAATGGAGGTGGATGAAAACAAAGATGTGTATTTCCTTGCTGAAAAAGATAGAGTATGTGTCAATTTTAAAAATGAATGGTTATTTTAGGACACTCTGCTGTGGTTTTATGTCACTATAAATACTATCTGTGTTTCAAGTGACATTTACTACTCTTCAGAGATCTGAAAACATAGCACAATTTTGTTTCCTGACTAGCAGTTGCACATGCTATATGTCATTCTCCCTGTTTTCTTGATAGTTGTTTTGAGACCAATTTGGATTTACTGAATGATCACAGCAATACTTAAAGGATTCCATTTTGTTGCAATAGAAAGGGAGACGAGGAGGTCGTGAGGCTACATGAGTGGGAACATGAATACTTCTGGCCCATAACTTCAATCTTGTGTAAGACAGTATAAAATATAACCCGACACATATGTAGCTGCTCTGCATCTGTATTATTTAGTCTAAGTGAAGCCCACAGCTGTGCAGAAGGTTAAGCCCATCCTCTGTGAAGCTTTAGTAGGAAAACACACCTGTGAAGTTAACCTGAACTACGCTCCATAAATGAGCAACTTGATGTTTGTAATAATTTTCACATACTTCCTGATATAAGTTTAGAATTCAGGCCCACACAGTATTTATTGCCATCTTCTCTAATTTTATTCAAATAGGATTACTGTTACCTGAATGTACTATCAGTAGAAATCAAGATGATATAATCACACCTAAATAGGGATGGATCTCACATGTATGAAAATCAATACTCTTACCCCTAGTAATATATTGTCTCACTGCAAAACAATAAGACCTAAAACAGGAAAAAAATTCAAAGTCTGTCTGATGCACTTGTCCCCTCCATAAGTCGTATCCTGAATGACGTTTTTAATGATTCTGTGGGTGGTCCAATGACAAAAATTACTTCTGCATTATCAGAGACACACAAAATGGAGACAGAATTAATTCTACAATACTTGTGGTTATGAACTGAGCAATATATTTTAAAGACATAGCTAATGGTAACTAAACATTTTAAACCAAATAATATACATTAATTAATATATTGATTAGTATAATTCCATGTTTACAGAAAAAATAAGGAATCTATGATTTGAGCCCTAGTGCTCAAAATGTAGCTCAAAACACTCCATAACATTACAGCTGATGTAATGGTTCATGGGTGACAAAGCAGAGTATGGGCACAAAATACTGTGCCAGTTCTATCAAAAGAATTTGTGAACTTTTATAAAACTCTTGTGAGGTGTCAAAAGAGAAAAAGTATGTTTTTTGAGTGTCCTAAAGGACTGTGGACTTCTGTACTCCTGTAGAGGTAGACTTAGAATGTCAAGAAAAAGAAATTATTTCTTTTAAGTAAGAAAAAAAGCGTGTAGAAGATTATCCTCTTCGGGCTAACAACCATATTGTTGTTTTATAGTTTTGTTATAGTACATAAGGCAAAGGAAACATTGTCTATACAAATTCTGTTCTGAAGAACTGTCTAAGCATTTTTGATTCATATGAAAATGTGATGATGTCCCAAAGATTGAGGTCAGTTCAGGCATTCTCTCAGCATCTGTGAAGCTGCACTTCAATAAGCAAAAAAAAAGCTTTCTGTTAAATCTCTACTACTCAATAGAAAATGCATATTCAGCTATTCAAGTAAAAAAGCTAATTCTCTCACCTATATTCTATATTCACTGTTAAACTTTTCACCTTCTTTCTCTGCTTCCCCCTTCCTCCTCGCTCTCTAACTTGCAGCAGGGAATCCAATCACATTACTAACTGTGTGTAAATATTTAATCATTTTACTGTATATGGAACAATCACCAACCTGTCCAGATAATGAAATTGTGATTAACCAATTATCTTCTGGTACTGATAGAAGAACATTATCAACTATCACCATGATATGGTATCAAACACCACTTGCATTACTATATTCTGTCCCAGGCAAGCAGTCTAAATCTACATCTATTTCAACAGCTTAGTACTGTTAAATACTGAACAAGTTTCATGCCAAAACCTCTATCAAAAACATATGTAGAATGCAAATATTTGCTCTGCTTCACATACAACTAAAACCACAGGCAATATACTTTAGTGTATTATACTCATTATTAGTGTTTTATACTCATTAAGCAGTATGGAAAACTATGTACTGATGGAAAGGGTATCTACAAGGCTTGCTGTGGTATTTGAGGAGTACAAGTGGACAGCATCATACTTATTTGATCATTGCCTTGAGTTCTTAGACAAACTGATGCCGCAAAGCCAGATGTCACCAGGTCCAACTAGCACAACCTAGTTTTGTCTGTCTGATCTTCAGGAATAACTGTAGGGTTATAACAACAAGGCCTTAATTAAATGAAATGCAGAAATCACTTTAAATGATGTTTCAACATCACCTACACTAAAGAATCAAGGATTGTCTGTGCTTCTAGGATTATTTAGCAGAACAAATAGAAAAAGAAGCAAACTGGGTATTTTTCTCTAGAGAAATTATGTGGCAATAATAGAAAAGCCTTTACCTACCAGCAGACATATTAGGACATAATACATGAACCTTTTATACATATATAAGGAGTAATAGGAAGACTTTGGAATTTGAATTGTTACTGATTTTCTGCGATTCTATTGCAGAAGGTCCTAAAACCAAGAGAAATTGTGATGAAACAAAATAACATTAAGAGTTTGACAGTTTTAGTAACTCCTTTTATTATGCAGTGCATCCAAAAGAGGTTGAAATTTTCCATAAGAAAAAAATAGCAACCTAGTTACAGGAATAAAATAAAATTAGTTCAGTAAGCAATCTCTCTCTCTCCCCGAAGAATATTCATGAAATAAAATAATTTATCTGTATATCCTTTTCTGAGCAGGTGGAGATCAGACAAAGATGCAAACATATTATCATATAATCATAGAGTATTTCACTTACCACAGCCTATGATAAGCAAATTGTTAGCTAATTAGACATGCTCTGATCAGACCTGTTGCAGAGAAAAGAGCTTTCTGGATACACAGCTTGCTAAAGCAGTCTCTTGCTGCAAAAGATATGGCTTACCCACTGGCAATGCATTGCTGCCACCAGTATTATACCTTTCCCTTTTGGCAATCTTTGTTTTAGGTTGGACAATGACTAGGTAACATTTGTTATACTCTCCTAGTGCAAAGCCATTATGTATGTTCTTTAAAAATGTGAGAAGTTTTAGCCTGAGTAGCATGACTGTGAAACAGATTTTTTGAGGTACCCTTAATTTGAATATATAGCTCTATAATGCCAGTCTAGGTTTTTTTGTGAATATATAGCTCACTTAAAATACAGAAGTTACATATTAAAAACTTGAAAGTAATATTTCAATGAGATGTAACTCCAATTGATTTTTTCCCAAAGATTTAGAATCTGAAAGAGCTCTCCATTTCTAGTAAGCAATGTAAAGGTGCCCAGACATCACAACAGAACTGGTAGCCATCTTAAGCCACAATCACTCTACAGCAGGTGAGATCTGGATCAAAATTTTCAAATGAGAAAGTTGTACCTCTTAAAATGCCCATATCTTTATCAGAAACCACCTAGTGAAGGTCAAATATAGATGTACTTAGATATATTTCAATAACAAAAATAAAGCTTGAAAGTAAATACAGTGTTTTAGTCACTTTCAATCATACAATTAATCTTTCACTTTTGCTTTTTTACCTAAGTAGATCCCAGCAACATGGAAAGGCTATGCAAGTAGGATGTATTAAACGCTTTTTAATCAATTTGCAAGAATTAAATTGCTAATGTTTTTGTGCTCCTTTTCTGTAGATAGGTGACTAAAAATTTTACTGGTAAAAATGGTAATAAAGAATAGATTTAAATATCATCTGTGAAAATGGAATTTCATATTCAGTCATATCCATTCCTGACAGAAATATCTCTGTCCACAGGTACCTAAAGAAGGAAAACAATGAAATTAAAAAGAAGCCATATGACACTGGGCAGTATTTCTCATTCTCTTTTATAGTGAAACTAATAAGCTTTTTCTCATGGTTGTACAAAATTTGTAAGTAGCCAGTGAGTTGGCAGGAGCTCTTGGTGAAGTCTTAATTTGGAGAATCTTTTTTCTGTTTGAGGGAATTGACAGTCCCCAGAAACCATTCAAGGGAGGATAAAGAGTACAGCTTCACTGAAGTATACTAAAGCTGAGGGCTTAGACCTTTTGTACACCACCTTCAATGAAAGGAGAACTCTCATCTATAAGAAAGGTTGTATCTTCAATTAACTGGGAATGTAAGCACTTATTAGTCTGATTAATATGCATTTGAAGGAAAAACTTTGGTAAAAACTATGCTTGTCTGGCTTCAAAGGGATGAAAGGCAAAGCTATGCAGATATTTATTCTACAAAAAAAAAAAGGTAATAAACAATGTGTGAAGTTTTTGCCTGTTTAAGCCGAATTTTGTTGATACTTTCACTGGTTCTTTCCAAGGAAAAATAGATTT
>JAWWLV010000179.1:20143061-20153426 GCA_035041135.1 Platyrinchus mystaceus
AATGTGTGAAGTTTTTGCCTGTTTAAGCCGAATTTTGTTGATACTTTCACTGGTTCTTTCCAAGGAAAAATAGATTTATTCTCCTGTTGCATGACAAGATTCCTGTTCTAAATTCACATGTTGCACACTTCATCCAGTTTTCCAAATTTTCTGATGTGCAAATTATAGCAAGTATGTATTTCACTGGTTGCTTTTTTCCTCCTGCCCTTTAGATTTTGTTGTTGTCTATTACTTTTGAAGAATAGGACGTATTTGAGTTACTAGTGTAATGCTCACAGGAACATTGAAAGTATAAATAAATGAAGAGAAAATTAATCTAGAGTGGCTGGAAATGTTGCAACCTTGTTATTCTACATATGCCTCTAGACTGGAAAAAAGTAGTAATTAAAATGTTCCCCTAGACAGTAACTAGGAATGAGAATTAGAATAAATGAAGGATTCAGATGGCATGATTAAATTAATACATTTAATAGTTATGTATTCAATAAGTATAGTCTGCCTCCCAAAAGTGTTACAGGTTCCTTCAGAATCATGTGATCAGAGATTATTTTATAATAAACACCTAAAAGGTAGCTTTTAAAACTGCTTCCAAGCTTTCTCTCAGACATTCTTCTCTTGAGCCTCAATGAAGGTCCTACTTCCTTCAGTAGGGTGGGTTTCCTTGGACCAACCTATATCTATTTCCTGACATGCTTTAGATGTTATCTTTTCACAGCATATGGATGTCATGACTGCAAGTCAGGCACTGTGAAGGGGCTTTCTTTTTATTCCTTTTTTTTTTATATACATAAGAGAAATCACATTATCACATTTAGAGTGTGTTTCCAATAACATTTTAAAAGTCTATTTTCAAATGAGATGAACCATGCCCCAGATGTGCCTGTCCTTTTCAGTTCTAAGGGATTGAAAAACCACAAATGGAAACACTAAAAATAGTTAGATTAGATGAACCTCTCTTGAAAAATGATACGTAGTCATTTTTCTAGCATGACAGCACATGTAGTGCAGTTAGTTATTTCATGCAAGGGACATCAAAATATGGATTAATATGGAATTATACCTTGATCAAGTAGATATAACATCTAATTTCTGGGGTTTTCATTTATTTTTAATCCATTTAGGCTTATTTGGCTTGATGAATGTATTTTTTACCCCAGTGTTAAACTATCAGAATGGTGTTCAGCCTGAGACTAAGCTCTAAATATAAGCAATACCAGATCCTGTGGTTTGTTTCAAAAAACTGATAGAAGAAAGGAACAATAATGTGTGTGTCTGCCTATAATTCAAGTTCTCTAATGAAAAGATAACCATTTAAAAGTAATCTTGAAAACTGACCTACTGCTGTATATTATAAGTTTTGAGGAAACTACAGTTGTCATAATATTCTAGTGTGTAGTGCTTGATGTGAACACAGTCGAAGTTTAATTTAAAATTGACAGAAATTACTGTGATCAGATAGAGCCCACTGAGTACTGATGTAAGAAAACTATTTACAGTTTTCAAATGGAAAACTCAATAGATTATATTAAGTTTAATAATCTGAAAAAAAGGTAGAGAAAAATATTTTTCTATTACAAAGAGAGGAATGAAAAAATGCATTAAATATACTACATATCTGATATCTTATAAGAAATTTCATTGCTAGCACAGCGTTTTCGGAGAAAAGAGAACAATCAAGTAAATTGTGTGAAATGAGAAAGTGACTTGGAAAATTTTATGCTTTCACTAAAGGCCTACTTCAGTGCACATCTTATCAGTCCTTCACTGATTGAGGACATGTGACATCTATTTTCCATGGACCACAAAAATATTTTGCTTCCATCTAACATGCTAATTGCTGCCAGATCAGCTAAAGAAAGAGATGACTGGAGACATTTTAGCTGAGATATGGAGTGCAATTCTCATACTGCAGTTGAAAGATACAAACTTCATGGAAACATCATAGCTTTTTAAAATACTGTTCTTTGAGGACATGTTTCTTGCAGGCTTCTAGTGGTAGGTATTATAGTTTGACTGGTATATGGTTACAGTTTGATTTACCCACGTTTGCAACCAGGTAGTGCTGTGTGGAGATAAACCTTGTGGTGCCACAGTGAGAAACAGCCAAGTGTGGAACTATAAGTATTGGGAGATATGCTCCTGCAGTGTGTAGCAGCAATAAACTTCTATTTCTAAAAATGTTTTATTTCCTTTCTAGTGGTTACATGACTCTCAAGGACAAATCAGATGGGGTGTACAACTTCTGTCATCTGTGCCTTTTGGTTTTAAATCGTGTCCTTACAGTGCTTGAAATTTAATAAGGATGGTTGAATGGTTTAGGCTTATTTAGGAAAAGCATCTTCAGTGACTTTAACATTACCACCCACATTAATGTTGTAAGCTTCACAGAAACAAACATTTAACCATATTTTCAGTTGGGAAAACTTTATTGATACTACATTAAGAAAAATCAGAACTGTCAAAAATAAGTTCATGCTGGGTGGCTTTTCCCCTCCCACAATTGTTACACTGCCCACCTAACTTAAATCTCAGTTGTTTGAAAGCAGAGGTCACCCAGAACACTGGCAAATAAAATTACTCTAAAACTAGATGTCATATCATTTCATACTGTTCTAGCTAGTTGCAGAGTAAAATAAGTGAGCCTATAAGTGGAAGCATCTATAAGTGATGAGAACTTCTTAATTATTGTGACTACACTAGGCATCAGTTTCATTTTTTCTTTTAAAATGGTCTTTGATTGTCAGTGAATATTAGCAGTAACATGATATATGTTTACAGCTTTTCAAAGTAGAACTTTATGATTAAATGGCAAAGAAATCTTGATATATGTGTAGCACGTAGACTTGAATTATCATGTTAATGCTTTCTTAATCATCCTAAACATCTCAAAAAAATTTTTAGTCCGTACAGGCTAGCACCATAATCAGAGTAATTAATCTTGATCCATTAGATGTCAGCTGCTCCTATATAATCACTAAAGCCTAATAACTGTCATTTACCACTATCAGAATTGCTATTAGAAAACAATATTATGAATATACAACACTATGCAACATCTTTTCCCACATAAGGATTGTATTGGGTTTTGTTGAGAAATTTCTAGGAAAACTGTTGGTTGAACATTGCCTCCGACAAAGCAGTGCACATTGAGACCAAAAATGCATATGCCACTACAGAAGCACTGACAATGGAACAACACATTCTCGACTCTCTAGAGATTAATTTCTGTAAATGCATGTTCAATTTTAACTTTATATCTAGTGGAACAGTGACTAATAATCACATGAAACTTTGGCTCAGGCCACTTCTCTTTTAAGAGAAAAAAACCCCAACCCTGAAGTGCCCTTTCATGCTTTTTCCTCTCATCTATCAAGGATCTAGTTGACCTCTCTACCTTAAAGAGTGATAATTTTCAGAAGCCCCATGCTTTCTTTCTGAAAATAACTTTATACAAGAGGAAGCCATTGTATGCTCACTGACGAAAAGTGAAGTGTACAGGGATGTATGAACTAAAAGTAGCACTGTAACTGCATTTATAAACTGAACAATGGGCAGAAGTAATTATGAAAGTCATACTTTTCTGTAATGTAGCACAGTACTAATACTTAGGGAAAGAGAGGACTACTTAGGTCTCAAATCATTACTTCTCTGGAAGCTCTATTGGTCAGAGTTCAGAGGGAAACCATGTTTTCCCAAAATATGCCACCAAATATGTACCTTACCAAATGCTGAGTCTGCAAGGAAAGAGCCATGATGAGTATATATTTGTATACACATGCTGTATAGAAATAGTCAGGACATTCCTATGAATTAACTTGTTTTAGAGCCTCTTATATCTGCTGGATCTAGAAATTGATAATTTCATTCTTCAAAGGTTACATACTTCACAAAAAAATACACCTAGGAACCTCCCTTCCTACAATGCACTCAGCTGACAAAATGAAATTACAGTGAAGCAAAAGAAGTTTTGGTTATCATGGTGAAAAAAAGGGAGCATTGGTGGGTACACATGGAAAAGATGGTCACAAGACTTAACAAATTTGTGGACACAGTTGACTTTGAGGAGTATTAAACTTTAAAGTTTTAAATGCAGCATTTGGACAGTCCTCACTACAACAGCAAAATCCAACCTATCTGCAATAATTCTACCTTACCCACAAGGTCAGCATTGAGTATGTACCTAAATTGAATGCAACCCTATGACTTTCTTGAACAATGCCAGCTCTTACAACAAATAAATCATGAGAATACTTGCTGGTAAGCTTATATATAAAGAAAAAATATTATATATATACTTCTATTAAGTGTTCTGTAAACTGAACGTCTTTATAAGTCAGCCAAATCATTCAAATAAAAATTCTATATAAGAAATTTATCAGCCTCTGGATAGACTGTTTTATTATTTCAATTGTTTGTTTACCTCTCAGGACAGTAAGAGTAAGCACTGGTAGGACCACGGAGGTGACATCCCAGTAAAGACTGAGTTTGGTTCATTCCCAGTAGTCACATGCAACCAGCAATGCAAAATTTGGGCTTAAAATTTTCTGTAGTAAGACAATTTGACATTTTGATTTAGATATGTTTCTCTAATCTGTGTATCTAGAAAATATTCTAATTCAGGAATTAGATTAAACCAATCTTTAACTCATGAGACCGCTCACTTTACAAATACCTCTCCATACGTACTCAAGCTTCACTCTCATTTCTAGAATTCTATTATTAAATAACTTTAATCATACAAATTCAAAAATAAACACTCATGAATGTTTAATACTTAGAACAAAATTTCCATTTTTGTTTCTGAGAGAAGGGTTTTTCCACTGAAATTCAAGGTCTTTTAAATTATTCAAATTTGCATGTGAATATATGTCCCATATATGTCCCATCCAAAATTTACAATCAAAATGTGATGTTTTATATCAGTATCTGACTAAAATTTCTTCAGTGACTTCTACATGGGATAAAGAATTTATAATACTCAAAAAAGGGGTAAAAAGTTTAAAGGATTTGTCAGTTTGTACATAAAAAGATGTGTTTTCTGCAACTTAAAACTGATGGCTGTTGGTGTTTCCAACCCAATAATTGTGTAATTAAAAAAAAAATCTTTTCTGCAATGTGTTATATTTATCAGCACAGAACTTGAAGGAAAATATCAAAACAGAAAGTCTTGTCATGTAACCCCGACTGCACTTCTGAGAGAGTTTTTAGTATAATTTTTCTCTTCAGGACTTAATGCAAGAGCTTGTGTCCCTTCAGCAGTCTCTTAGCTAATCTTGAGGAATAAGGCCCTTTGACCACATTTGGCTTAAGAAATAAAATGAATAATAGAAAATAATCCTTGAAATATGTAGGCTATCTATTTACTGTTCCTTTGTCACTTTATAAAATTTTTCTTAACTAGGTAAGTGCTGCTGTAGTTTTCTAAATGCCAGTATAGTCATAACATAATTCTAACGGCAATAAACTAACACAAGGCCAAAGTGTTATTCAAGATATTTCCAGTCACTGAAAAATTTTAGTGTTAGGCATTACCCACATCAGTATTAAGTCATTCCAGTTCTCCTTTTTAAATTCAGATATTTTTCATTTATGTTGGTACCACAATGTATTTGAACACTGTGTGCAGTGAAATAAAACTTTCCTTTTCAAAACCAGATTGGTCTGATCTGATCTAATTTGAGACATATGAAGCCAGCAAAATTCCAGCAAACAACTAATATCTGAATTAGACCTTAAAGGAAAAAAAAAACCAAACAACTTTTAAATTTAGTTGCCTAAAATAGGAACCCTAACTATATTAACTTTAATTATTATTTTTATATTCATATAGTTGATTTTTTTCTGCTGTTATCAGACTTAAAGAACCTGGTCATATTAACAGCAAGGATAAGTGGTGCTGACTAAAGACGAAAAGCAACAGTAGGCAAACTATAGCTATCCAAAGTTCAAGTAAATTTCAGCATGGTTTAGGGGAAGATGAAATGAAAAGATAAAGATCTAAATGGCATTCAAATAAGCCATTTCCTCTTTTTGCTCTTTGCAGTGTTTTTGAAAAATTTAGGAGAGAATTCACTTTTTGACTAGAATGCTCCAATACTAAGAGGTCAAGTTTTTAAAATTAATCTCATTGTAAATCAGTGCAGGATTAGTCTTTGTTGTACTAAATGAACTGAACACTTCCAACATTTCTATCAGATTTGAATATGGCAGATGCTAATGGGATTGGGGCCTTAAAAACACATAAGTGAATACTTTTCAAGGATAGCCAGTTTATTTCATCAGTTTGCTGGACATTAACCTTGGATTCTAAATTTAAACTGCTTTATACCCGTTCACAGACACATTAGTATTAGATCATTTCTGCTTTGTTTTTGAATGTTAGTAGATTAATGACAGTCTACATATTCAAGTGAGTAAGCTACAACCTTACCAGTTTTCAGACGAATTAGAAATAGAAAATAAAAGCTGAAGTTCCCCTCTCTGCCACATTCTAGAACACAGCCTGGTAATTCTGCTCTTTGCAGTCTGAAAGAACAGTTCTGAAAAGAACTATGAGTCAATTAGAGAACTAGCTTCATGTTTGTAAACTAAGATGTTTAATAAAAACATGATTCATTATACTCTCTAACTTAAAACGTGCATTTCTTAGTGGAAGGATATTATCCTGTACCACCACTGATAATATGTACAAAGCCAACTTGGTATTTTTCTGGTTAGCTAGAGTTTTCTCTGTCTTGTTTTACAGACATATCTATATTCCACAGGTACAGATACAAGAAGTCACCTAGGCTGGTAAACTTCTGACCTTACATCAGCTTATTATAAAATTTGGGTTTTTTTATCAAAACTTCTATACCAACAGCAACAAAAAGAAGACTGGTTTTCAGATGAGGATATTTGTTTGTTTTATTTTTTTCAAAGTGTTCTTATCTGCTCACTTGTTCCTACCTTGGCAGTAATAGAGTTGACATGATGAACTACTCATATGGAATGATATTTTTCTTGCTATATCATACTTGCAGTCCTCTGGGTCTCTTATTTCAGCTACTTCATCAGGTCTTACAGCTGTTTGATTTCTTTGTTTTCTATTTGACTTCTGTACAGAAGAAGAGTGTGAAGTTAGCAGCCCAGGAGAATTGAGTCCTTTGTTCATACACAGAACAATTTATTTCAAGCTGCAGTTGGAGACATAACCTGAGAGATTGAAAGGCAGTGTTAACTCTTGCCCACCACTCCTGTGAAAACTAGGACTATCTAACATAAGAATGCTGCAGGCTTTTCATGGCTAGCAAAGAAGTCATGCACTCTCTGAAATTCATCATAATTTTTGCTGATAGGCGGGATCCTCCTTCTTTAACTTCTGTCCTTCAGAAACAAAGAAGAGAAATGGATGGCTGCACTCAGAGTCTGCCCTTGTTCACACTCATAGCTGTCTGGGTGCATGGAGCTGCAACATCCTTGTTGCGTTTGAGCTGTCTTCCTTGACTTCTTGTCATTGTTAACCCAGTTTTCCTCTTTTTATTTCATCACAAGCTTGGTTCAGGCCACACAACTTCTTCACACACTCCAGTCCCCACGAAAAGAGGGATACAGAACAAAATGCATTTCTTCAATTGTCACTGAAACCTAGCCAGCATAATCTGAAGCTACTTCAGCTAACATCCACTATGGTTAATTAAATTATTTTACTGCTTTTTTCATAAAGCAAATTTCCCCTTTATAATTATAGAATGGTTTGGTTTAGAAGGGACCTTCAAGATCATCTTGTTCTGACCCCCCCTGCCAGGGGCAGGGACACATTTCACTAGACTGGGCAGCTTAAAGCCCCATCCATCCTGGCCTTGAACATGTCATAGAATCATAGAATCACTAAGGTTAGAAAAGACCTCCAAGATCATGAAGTCCAACCTTTGACCTAATACTCCCATGCCCACTAAAACTATATTGCGAAGTGCCACGTCCACTTGTTTTTTGAACTCTTTCAGGGATGGCAACTCCACCATTTCCCTGGGTGGCCTGTTCCAATGCTTAACCACTGTTTCAGTGTAGCAATTTTTTCTATTATCCAACCTGAGACTCCCCTGGCACAACTGGAGGCTGTTTACCACTGTCCAATTTTTAATTGCCTGGGGGAAGAAGCTGATCCCCATCTAGCCACAACCTCCTTTCAGGCAGCTGTAGCAGGCAATAAGGTTACCCTTGAGCCTTCTTTTCTCAGGACTGAACAACCGTAGTATCCTAAGCTGTTCGTCATTGGACTTATGTTCCAAACTCTTTACCAGCTTCATTTCCTTTCTCTGGACACTCTCTAGGTCCTCAATGTCTTTCTTGCAGTGAGGGGCCCAAAACTGAACACAGTCCTTGCAGTGCAGCCTCACCAATGCCAAGTACAGGGGGACAATCACTGCCCTAGGCCCCATGGCCACACTATTTTTCATAGAAGGCAGGATGCCATTGGCCTTCTTGGCCACCTGGGCTCACTGCTGGCTCATGTTCAGTCAGCTGTCAAGCAGCACCCCAAGCCCCTTTCAGCCAGGCAGTTTTCCAGCTTCAGGCAATTGACAGCCACAACTTGGCTGGACAACCCATTCATGTGTCTCACCACCCTCACAGTAAAGAATTCCTTCCCAATATCTAATCTAAACCTACCCTCCTTCAGTTGAAAGCAATTCCCCTTTGTCCTGTCACTGCATGCCCCTGTAAATAATCTCTCTCCAGATTTCTTATATGCCCCTTTTAGCTACTGGAAGGCTGCTCTAAGGTCTCCCTGGAGCCTTCTCCAGGTTGAAAAATTCCAGCCCTTTCTGCCTGTCTTCATAGGAGAGGTGCTCCAGACCTCCTTTGGACTTGCTCCATGAGGTCCATGTCTTTCTTACACTGGAGTAACTAACTTGCTTCTGTTGATGCAGCCAAGGATACTCTGATGTGCAAGTGCACATTACTGGCTCACAACAAGCTTACATCCACCAACACCCGCAAGGTTTTCTCTTCAGGGCTGGTCTCAGTCCATTCTCTGTCCAATCTATATTGGTTCTTGGAATTGTACTGACCAGGTGCAGGACCTTGCACTTGGCCTTGTTGAACTTCATGATGATTGCAATGCAATAATTCTTTAGTTTGCTGAATATAGTTTGGAGTAGACTGACCTGAGAAGAATTGCAAACTTGCCACAGTTGTTCTGTGTTGACTTTAATACTCTTGGCTACACATAACCAGTTTAATCTCTCCTGAAATGACAGTCTCTCTGCAAAGTAAAATGTCTGGTTCCCTGTAAAGCTGTTTCAAAATAATTACTCAACTTTAATCATCTATAAGGCAAATAATTTATATGTCACGTTTCACCACTTATTTTTAAACCTGACTACCTGTGTTTCCATGGTTATGATTAGACACTTCCCCATTTTATCCCTCTTCTCCTGTTTGCTGCATAGCCCTTATAATGCTGCAGTTGTTTCTGTGAGCAATATGTCACCAACTTTTAAAATCATAATTTTTGCCTAGAGAAAGCATTCCATGCATTGAGGCTTCAACTCTTTGCTCCAAAGATTGACTAAATCACACTATTTTCAACACTATCAATACAGCACCATGACTTTTTTCTCCAGTTCTTAACCACTGAGCATAATTATTAGCCACAGGAATCCAATATCCTCAGAACCACATACCAAGGTTAGAACTCAAGAAAAAAAATGAATATAGTATAAAAAATCTGTACAACATCATAATCAGTTTATTTTCCCAAATAGAAATAGCTTCATAGCTTAACGACAGCTTTGGAAAAGTTACCCAGAAAATTGCATGTCAAGATGATAAATCTGTCAATTTTTAAAGCTGCTTATTGTTATGGGCATGACACCAGCAGTAAAATAAGGAATCTTGGAGACAAGAAACATATCACATCTGACCTTCAATTACTTTATCATGTGACTGGCTGCATTTATTCATACTATCCTCTTGGACATAAAGTAAGAGAAAGGAAAATAAATAAATGCAAAATTTCCTGCATGAAAAGTTGTTTGTCTATACAATAGGCAAGACAACAAAACTTTCAGAGCCAGCACTCAGTATATAAATAATATTCTAAGTATCATGTCCTGGCTGCCTATGTAGAAGCCTAGAAGACAAGCAAGTTAATGTGTATTTGTTAAACATCAATAGCTGGACGGTTGTGGAGGCAACTAAGGATTGTTGGTAAGAACACACAGGGACAAAGTATAAGATGTGGCTGGAGAACAAAGCCATACAGTGGTAGGGCAGCCCTTTTCTAGGAAAAAAGTCCTTTATCTAGCTCCTGGAGATAAGCACAACACAGTACAGTGCAAGCACAAGGAATAAGGTTCAAGAAAGGGTCACTGACCATTGACC
>JAWWLV010000179.1:20165679-20194372 GCA_035041135.1 Platyrinchus mystaceus
ACACTGAGAAAATGAAGACATTTGTTCCAAAATTTTGGAACAAGGGTTCTGAAAGGCGGGTCTGGCATCGATCAGCACGTGGTGAACAATTGTATTGTGCATCATTGTTTTTTTTCCTTATTATTATCATTACAGTATATTTACTTTATTTTTTATTCTTAAACTGTTGTTATATCAACTTACAAGTTCCACCAGGATGAACGGGGCTGCTTCAAAAGCTAAGTAAATTAAAGGAGTCATCTGAACTTCACAGAAGAGAAATACTTTTGCCAAAATGTATGCCTGCTCCTTCAGTTACACTCAATCTTTTAGCTGAGAATGCCTACTTATATGTATTAATTTATAAAACATTTTGGTACCATTCAATATGAAAAACTATGCATAACTATAAAATGTCATTATTACTCTAAGCTCACCTTTTGTCTTCAGTGTTATAACATCTCACAGACTATGTTTTTTTAACAAATCTCCTCTTAGGATTGTTGATTATAGTGTTAAAACTTTTGATTTAAAAACTATTCTGGTAGACAGAGAAGAAGAAACTATGACTACACACTTCTGTGTTAATCAGAATAACCTAATCCACATAGTTTTTAATACTATAAAGTAGTCAAATATTTTCTTGGCACAATAAGAAACATTCAGCTGAACAAGAGTTTGCTTGGCAAAAGAACGAGGAATGCTCATTTTCATCTACACAAAGGTTATGATGTGAAAATATATTCCTTTTCATATACTTAGTAGAAATATGTTAATAATCTGTGTTTCCAAGGGAGAAGACAAAGGAAATAGAAGCAAGGACCTGGGATGATATAGCAATGAGGCACATCCCAGGAAGCCAGATATCTTCCTGGCTATTATAGTATTAATCTGGAAGGGGACCTGATATCAAAAGTGAAATGAAATCAGACTGTGCAGACTATGTAGCTGGCATACAAGTTAACACAGGCCTTTGTCAATTTATATAATGCTGAACCTTCTTCATTTGGTCCTGGAACAGGTGTCTTGCAATAGCAATTCACATGATATTACCCACTTTCCCAAACTAACAAATTAATGTCAATCAAATCCATTTATGGACAGTGTTGAATAAGTGCAAGTAACTGGTCCACTATTCTGTCCTGAATTTAAACTATGGCAGTTCTGAGAGAAAAATGCAGGAAAGTGAACTGCTCTAATTGCTAGTTTGTGGATGTGGTCACTTGTTACTAATCTTTATTTATTTATTTATTTATTTATTTATTTATTTATTTATTTATTTTCCAATCAATTGCTGGACAGATGAAAAGTGTCTCTTGCCTTTCATGCCTGGGCCTGCCTGCCTTTCTTCTGTATATCCCTGCAACTGTAGGAAACAGTAGCTGGAACATTAGGATTAATGTGAAAGGGAACAGCCAGGACTGACTGGGTGTGGAAATGATAGACCAAAGGCAGATGAGGAGCTGTAGCACTTTTGTGTACTCATGACTCTGTTCATGTCCTTAGAACACCCAGTGCAGCAGGCAGGACAACTCCTAGTTCTTAATGACTCACCCATGTGGGATGGCAGACTAAAATATCTGTGAACTTCAAGTGGTGTAAACCACATCCAAATTCATCATGTTATTAACATTTGAAAGGACCTGCAACCAGGACTGAATAGCTGGTGTCCTCTGTCACCCAGTCTATCACCTGAACTCATGGTCAAATCGCCTGCAGGCATGTCTTTTGGCTGGAGGACAGGCATCATCTGAAATACACATTCTGTAGTTCTCCTGAGTATGCAGGTATGATAGTAAGCATGTGAGTGAAATTGGCTTGGTTTTACAATTAACTCTCCATCTCTCCCTGTAGCTTTGCTACAGTGTAGCAACTCATTTCCTATATAACAATGAACAAACAAAGAATACTGGGTTTTTTCAGATAATTAGTCATGAAACTGAGGAAAATAACTGTAAATTCCAATGTGTGGAGAGAAAAAAAATAAACCTGCTTTCCAACTTCATTACTGTGGTCTAACAATAATCTTTTAAATAAAAAGGGAATGGTTGAGCCACTACCTTCATGAGTGTTTGGGGACTGAATTTTCTTTCTCATTGAAATGGGTGGACGAAGTGAATTCTCAGAGGGGGTAATCCAATTTCTTCTACAGCTGAATAAAGCTAGGATTTAAGATTCATCATTTCCCAGTGAGCTGGCAGTAGGAAACAAATATGTACAGGACTGATTTAAGCATCTCGCTGCTCTGTGTACTGCTCTGAATGCCATGTGAAGGTGTTCAACACTTTGCAGTGTAAGATGGTTTACCAGAGTCTTCTGGTCTCCCTTTTTTCTACATCTGTCTTAAAATAGGGTACTGGACTTGCGAGTTCTTTGATCTGGCCTTGAGTCCTCTTGAGCAGCCTATTCATAGCACTTCTGGGTGAAAATCTTCCAGAGGCATATTAGTCTGGGCAGTGGCGAAGCCATTTAATCCAAATTTGTACATTGCAGCTGTCTTCAACTTTAAACACATCACACTAATTTCAGATGATAGGTCATCTGTAAATATTTGGTAAGAATCCTCTGAAACAGCTTCTACATGTTGGGGATTCAACAGGAATGAATTATGACCCACTAGAGATATCAGTCCTGCTAAAGTGAATCAACACATTAATAAATGGCAATAACCTGAGAAAATAGTTTCCTGAAAAAACCCAGTGAAGAATAAAACGTTAGAGATTTTTCTCCTTGAATAATGAAAGGAATAACCTATATAGGCTTAATTATTTCCACTCCCTGTCTTTATCTGTTGCCAGAAAAATTTAATTAAATCAGAATAAGACTTCCTCCTGATATGACAACTACATAACATCTTACAATTTTACTTTTAATGGCTTGAATATAGACGACATAACAGAGGCAAAGCTTATTCAGCTGTACCTAGCAGTGTCCTAATGATGCCTGCTAATGCTAGAGTGGCTAGGATCCCTTTCCTTGTAAGGGCATGTATTTTTCCTGTTAAAGGAATCACTATGCGTGCCATGGGCAAATATAATTTAAGGAGAATTTATAAAATTTGGATTCAGTCACTCAAAATTTGCAATAAAAGAAAGGGACAAATGCATGTGAGTGCTCAGCAATCCCTTTTCTCATGCTTGATAATGTTCAAATAAAAAAAATTATAGAAACTCAAACTCATAATGAAAATCAGAAAAGCATCACTGAAATGATGCATTATAAATCATTTTTTGGACTGTAATCAAGCAGATTTCTAGTATGGATTACCATGTTAGAGTTTATAATCCTTTTGGTAGCTACAAGCTTCATTACAAATCTGCAGAATATATCAGGTCAAGACTGTGAGAGTTTCTTTACTTGTACATTTTTGTTGTAATTAATTTTACTACTCCTGTCAATTCCAAGCTACTATGACTAATGTTTTCTAAACATTCTTATAATTAGCTAGGAATAAGGTGAAGATATTAGGATCCAAACCATCACCTTGTCAAATATTTTCAGAGCTATCTAAGAATCTTTAACACTTTAATGCTAAGGGAAATTTAAGCTGTGTCTGCTGTGGTGTTTTTAGATTGCCTTACAATGTTTAAATAGGTACTGAACTGCGTAGGATGTTGACATCAAAATTTACCTGATACAGAGAACTTTTAATAGTTAAAGCAGGCAATTTGATGAAGGGAGTGCTAGCTTAATTTTATTCCTGAGTCTGCTGCTAGAGGTAATTTTCCCCCAAAATGTTAAAAGCATGCTTTTTTTTCTTGTTCTGTGCTTGAGTTTTATTATAGATATTACTGTACAGGTGTTTTAGATATTATTGTGTAGGTGACAATGTTTTCAGCAATTTTTACAACAAACTCAAATGTTACAGTGCTGTGGGCAACATAAAAGCAAACCTGTCTCTCTGGAGTCAGAAGGCTACAGAGCTTTGCTAAGTTTTGTAAAGTACCCCAATATTCCTCAGTAAAGGAACATTTATTCCCTAAAAGGAAATTTTTGTTAAAAGCTTTGACTGACATATAAACTGAGTAGATGCAGCTCTGATGAGGGTATTCCTTGTATTGTTTCAGCTAACATAAAACTCAGATGTAGTTTCTGTTTTTAACTTGGTGCCTAAGTAGCATGACTGCTGTTTCACACACTGTGACAGCATATTAAATACCATGTTGAGTTATTTTTAGCAACTTAAGGAGTTGTGCACAGAATAACTGACAAGAGAATTGTTATACTGACAGACCAACACTCCTCATTAGCTGCATGCGCCCTTGTCTCCACTTCATCTTGAATTACTGAAATTGCACTAAGTAGGCTTAATGCTCATTTGCCAAGAAAATAGAATTATGGCTGCTTATTGTGTGTAGGCTTCATATTCAACAACTCTGTGTCTCTGAATCGTTGATACTCAGTAGACCATAAGCAATGGTATGAAAATAGCTTTCTGCAAATGATGAAATGTCTTTGAAGATTAAGAGCTTTTCTTTGAACTGAAGTGATCCATATGCTAGTTTATGCTTTTCTGAATGCTAATGTTAAAACATGTTTGTTGGTTAAAAATGTGTTTTTAACTGAGATACTGAAAAATGTAAAACCATGATTGTACAATATTTAAGTTTCTGCAGAGAACATCTGCAAGGTCTAAGCACTGACTGGAGTCTTATTGAAGCACTTCCAAATGAGTTTTGAAGCAGGACACGATAAAATTTGTGTGGGGCTCTCTATAGTGTGACAATTCAGGGCTACTTATTTCAGTACCTCCTCTGTACAACTCCAGGCTACAATGAAAGATCTAGCTTTATAAATGAAAGGACAGGCAGTTCTCAGATCCCTGTTGAAATTATAGGAAGACAACCACCGAGGCCAGTTGTGATTCTGCTTATGTACATTCACATCTTGTCTTCTGAGACAAATTCATTTCCATCTTTCATGTCCCCGCCCCATTCCCCACACCATTAATATATCACTGGGTTGCATGTCTTGTCAGCCTGCATCAGTCACACTGCATTATATGGGCAGTCCAATGCTGCTGATATGACCTGACAGAACTTACCAAGTGATTTCTCAGCAGAAAAAGTTAAAGATTTTTTTTTAAATGTAACTGTTTTTATTAATGGATTTCTCTGTTCAATACTTTTAAGAAAGCATTATGAAACACACCCACAGGAACCATTTTGTAAAGCATTGATGAAGAAAACACACAAGGACTTGTGTTTTCAAACCATCAGCTAGTATTTTGACCATTTTCCTGCTTCCAAAAGACATACATTTTCAAATCAAGTGTATAAATGTTGAGAATACATTGACTTTTTTATTAACAAGAAAATATCTGTAAAAATATATGGTCATGTGTCTTACTGAATATAGATTATATACATATACTTTTGTAAAGAATTTTAAAATCCCTTTCAGTGTATTATTTTAGATTTTTACCTATTAGATTTTTTGTGTAGTGGTTTTTTTTTCAAGAAATTTGCAGTGAAATTATGTGCCATAGTTAAATTTTTGTAAATTTATATCTGACAAGGTTTTAAATCCAGCCAATTTTACTGACATCCTAAAGTATGCTCACAGAACTGAAGATTACTCAAGAAGAGCAAATTTACCACACTAACTTCTAGGTGTTCTACCATTTTAATAGCTTAGGATTTTAAGTTTCTATAGGAAAGATGTGAATATTCTTTTTTTGCGATAACTAGATATTAGATCCTTATCCTATGAGGCAAACAGAGACAGTATATGTAGTATGCACGACATTGAGACTTTCCTGATGTAAAGTTATATGATATGCTGTAGTAGAGCTCAGGTCTGAGTTTGAGGCTTGATGTCTTTATTGCTGGTATGCTCTTTCCCCACTGTTTCTCCATAGCAGACAATATTCAACTATTATTTTTTTTTCCTGGCTCTTCTTACTTTTATTTGCATCAGAAAGGGGAAATATGGGATAAATCACTGATTCAATGTGTAAGCAGAAAATTAGGAAACATAAGCAAACATGTAAAAGGAAAATTTGGGCAGGATAGAACTATTTAATTAGCAATATATGCTACAGCAAGTAAGAAGATTTACTGCCAGCTGTATTGTATAAAACATTGAGAGATTAGTGTTATGTACGGAAACACTATAGCATATGTAGAAATCATTCAAAGAAATTAATCCTCAGTCTTCTCCTTGAGCTTCAATATTTATTACTTCTAAGTCTACTCTTTCTGCAACATAAGCTGCAATAAAAGAAAATGTTACTGCTTTTATAGAAACTGTCAGGAACTTTTCAATGATTAAGCATACTTGGAACTTCTTATTCAAAAGTAATGCTAAGAGGGAACTAAAAATAAATTAAAACAAAGATAGAAGTAGGGAAGAATTTAAATAAATCAGCTAACCCCAAAGTGTCAGGTTCTGTTCCTTTTTGTGCTTGGCTGGCAGGTAGAATAAACTAATAAATGAACTATCAGGCTTGGCACTGTTCCTTTGTTATTGCTCCAACATGCCGGGGGACACAAGTGTCCTGGGATGCATTAACAGGATACATCCTAGAAACAGTGGAAGTGAGATTGCTTCACCCCACTGTCTCTGCACCACTTTTTTTTTTTTTTTTCATAGTGGTCAGCTTTAATTTTCCTGTCTACTATTCCCATTCACAGACTCATTCCAAATCCTTCCTGATATGGTTTTAGCAACTATTTGCTTACAGTACCTACTCTGCTTTTCAAGTTCTTGCAGATCCCAGTGCTATGAATCCTAAATAAATTTATAGAAAGGAACTTCCCTTTTGTCAAGACAGGAAAGGCACAGCAGTTGATTATGATGTAGATTTACATAGTATTTATAAACCCTTTCAGCTTGAGCAGGAAGCTTGCAGATAAAGGGACACCAAATTAGCAGTAAAGTAACTTTTAATTAGGTAAAGTAAGTTTATCATGAGAATGGGAAGTAACACTGGTAAAACAAAAAGCTAATTAAAAGAAAGACATGATAATCTAAATAATGCAGCAATGTGTTTGGTACAAATTAAATAATAAAGGTCCAGGGAAATTAAGCAAAAGGTGCCAGCGTTGTATAATTGAGGTCACTTCAAAATCTTTCACTATCTTTCACATACACAAGGGAAAAGGAGCTTTTTTTCAGATTCCTTTTCTCAGGATATCAAGATATCAAATGTATTTTCAGAGATGAGAAATACCAGTAGTATTGACTCAGGGGTCACGTTAAATTCTGAAATTTCAGTGAAGGGGACAAGGAAGATTTGCAAAGGAGTTTACATGCAGGCAATTTTTGCCACGTTAACTCTGCTGCTGGTAATGTCATATATGTACTAGGAATGTGTATTTATAAACATGGGTGCATCAGCTATTCTGGTTACAAGCAGTTTGGGGAAGTCTGAACATTGAACTGTTAGCAATGTGCTTAACATTGAATTGGATACAATAACAAAACTATGATTTTATTTCCCCAGCCTGTTTCACTTATCCCAATGCAGAGATATTCACGAGACTCAGACTGTAATGCTGAAGTGTTTGCCTTTTTTTAATAGTTGAAGGACTACAGTGCACTACAATTAGAAGGCACAGTGATACAGAGTAGTTAAATACTGTAAAACAATCAGGAATTTATGATGAATAACAGAAGGACGAAAACTTAACATTTTGCTTTGGTTTCCCTCTGAAGAAAATATTCCCACAAGAGCATGCATATTGGTGGTTATATAAATTCTTGGATTAAATATACTTTGTGTACTTTATTTCTGTAATCTAAGGAAAACTTTTGTCATTCTTTGGTGTTTGAAAGTCAAAAGGTAACCTTTGCTTTGCCTAGTGGTATAATGTCTCAGATTACCTTTACTTTGAGATTTAATTAGCTCAAATTTCTTCACAATGACTCAATGGATCTTCTTTTCTATTTCTTAAAAAAGTTATTTACCATGGGGAAATACCCCAAATGCAATGATTCGGATCATTAATGACTTCAGAGAAATCTCACTGTGCAATTTGTGTAGAAGAATATTTTCAAACCAGATGATAGAGAGAGGTAGAAGTTCCCAGTGTAATTTCTCTTGTTTTTCTGAAAAGTGTGTTGGTTGCTTGTTGACCTCAACAGTTCAGTCCTGCATAGTGCTTACATTGTGCTGGTGCCACACAGGCTCTGCATCGCACTGAAGTGTTGGTGTCTCAGAAGGGAAATCTCATACAGAATAACCACAACACTTCCAGCACAACTTAACCATGTACACATAAACAGGATTAAATATGTGGGTTTTTTTCCTTAAAAAACCTCCAAAAATTCATGGAGTACCCATAGATTTGAATAATTGTAATAATTGCCTTGCTGCATACATTGTGATATTATCTTAATAATACACCAGCTATATTCACCCACATCTAGGAATTGACAATGTCAAACTAATCTTCAGTAAGATCTTAATCTTTTCTTTATGTTAAATTATTACTTTCACTAGATGGCACTTTGTCTCTCTTCATCACATTGCTAACATTAGAACTCCCTAGTTCAGACAAATGGCCTCTTCAGAACTTAGTCTTTGTATTTACAGACATTTAATGATGTAGTAAAATCTGACAAATAAAGCTTTTTCAAATTAAGATGTGCAGAGTGGGAAAGCTTTGTAATGCAGCCCACATACCCCTGTAAAGCAATGGAGGACCCCTTAAAAAAGATTACATATGAAGAATATTTGTGGATAGGCTTTTTTTTTTTTTTTCTCATCTGAAAGATTGAGGAAAATGAATATATTTTCACTAAGGGTATTTGGAGACACATAGTATTTCTAACAAGCTAACTCTGTTTAACACTGTCAGAGGTTAACTCCAGCCATCAATTAAGGACCACACAGCTGCTCACTCACTCCTGCTCAGCAGGATGATGGCAAGAAACAAAAACCTTAAAAAGAAAACTTGTGGGTTGAGATAAGAAGAGTTTGATAATTTAATAATAATAATAATAATAATAATAATAACTACGACAACAATAATTTGTAATGAAAAGTGAAATAACAAAGGGAGAGAAAGTTAAAACCCACGAAAAACAAGTGTTGCAAATGAAAAAAACCTGCTCACCATCAACTAAATGATGCTTAACCTATTTCTGAGCAGTACCCCCCAAGCCACTTTACTCCTAGTTTATATGCTGAAAATGATATATGTTATAAAATATCTCTTTGGCTGTATCCTCTCCTGACTTCTTGTGTAATCCCAGACTCCTTGTTGACCTGACAGAATGAGAAGCTAAAAACTCCCTGACTTAGTGTAAACACCACTTAATAACAACTAAAACATCAGTGTATTCTTACAGTTATCATCATCCTAAATCCAAAGCATAGTACTAGAAGGAACCAGATAGAAGGAACAAAATTAACTCTATCCCTTGCAAAACCAGGACAATATCCACCCCTTGCTTTATACCATGTACATCATACCCCAGTCCCACACTTTCCAATACATTCCAATTAGTCACTACCATCTTTCCTATCTTTTGATATATACTCACATATATCACTCCCACAGTCTATGGGCCATCCCTCTAAAATGTCTGTTGGGCTATTCATGACTTTGAGCTGTATATTGATGGTCCTTCTGAACAGGAGAGCTAATGTGTAATATTGCATATTGAAGCCAGTTCTGATTCCATTAAAATTCACTCTTCATTAATGAGTGTGATTCTTACTGTAATACCATTGATATGGAATTTAGCAACTATAGTAATGATGATGTACAGTATTATGTAGCAATTAATATCACACAATTCAGATTATTGGCTATTCTCACCTAAAATCAAATCTCCAAAGCTACACATTGGACTTCTGCATCTTTTCCCCATTACCCATCAAGTGTGTTCAGTGAGCAAAATCAATCCCATGGATAAGGTTTGACTTTGTCTGGGGCAGGAATAACCCAGGCTGCCTTCCCCAGCATACTTTTATGTGCACTACAGGAACCTTATCCCCCTCTGTATTACATAAGAGTTTTGATAAGGAAAGGTCAGCTTGATTTTCAGATCTCCTAGAGTTAAGTAACCAAGCATCTTTTGTTAAATGTATATTCCAGTGTTTGAATGTCCCAACAACCACTGATCTCAGTGTTGTCTTTAACAGTCCAATGTATTGTTCAATTTTCCTGAGGGCTGGTGCATGGTAGGGGATGTGATAAACCCACTCAATGCCATTCTTTTTGGCCCAGGTGTTATGGGCACTGAAGGAGAAAATGCAGCTGCAGACACAGAGTTCAATTTCGGAACTTGTACACTGACACTTTTCGGTGTTGTCCTTTTATTCATATTCTCTAATAAACAGCACCCGGTGTTTTTCTTTTAGTCAACTAGAATTTCCAGGATTGTCCCAAACCAGTGCCCTGATCCCACATGTTCACACTCGCATCATGTAGTGGCCATGTTCAGCCATGAGAGAACAACACTCATCATGCAGGCTGTTTAAAGTGGTTTTCCACTTTAAGAAATAACATTTTCAAAGCACTTAGCCAAGGTCTATCCTCCCTTTTGATTCGGGTTAACTAAATTCAGGTGCAGAGTAACATATCTCGGTCCCACAAGGTGTCTTTGAGGTTATTTCAGAAATGAGTCCCATTGTTGGACTCTATTCTTTCTGGGATGTCATGGCACCATAAGATCTGTTTTTCAAGGCCCAGGATAGTGTTCTGGGCATTAGCATGGGGCACAGGTGACGTTTCCTGCTATCCAGTGGTTGCTTCCAGTATTGTTAACACTTGGCATTTGCCTTGGCAGTTTTGTGGGAGTGTAATATAATCAGTCAGACCTCTCCAACTTTATATTTCAGCCATTTTCCATACCGCAAAGCCTTTAACTGCTTGGCTTATTTGATTGCAGCACATTTCACATTTATAGATAACTTGTGTCATGGCGTCCATGTTCAAGTCCACCCCTAGATCCTGAGCCCACCTATATATTGCATCTCTTCCTTGACAGCCTGAGGTGTCACGGGCCCACCAAGCTATAATTAATTCACCCTTATGTTTTCAGTCAAGATTCACCTGAGGCATTTCAATCTTATCACCTTAAACCACATTGTGATTGTTTCCACGGTTCTTCAGTGGCCCAGATCCTGGGTATGTGAACATCTAAGTGACATACTTTTACAATCAGATTTTCCTCCTGGGCAGCTTATCTTGCCACAGCGCTGCATCTCAGTAGGGTTCGCCTCTGCACTGCCAGTTCCTGTGCTGACATTGCTGTAGCCACCCCGCCAGGGCACTTAACACCATTCGTGAGTGGTAAGAGCCAGAGCACCGGCCACTGCTTTCAGGCAGCAATACCAAAACCAGTTGTAGAGCCTTCACTTCTGCAAAATGAATTTAATGTTTGTGAGGAAAACAAAATCCAATAAATCCATCAAAAATAAAAATAAATTTTAAAATGCTCAGTCAGAGCTCTTCTTACTCTTGCTTATCTTCCAGGTATTGGCAGCTACATAATAATTTCATCCTTCATCATTTTATTTTTAGTTATGATGCTGTAAACCACTTTCACAGAGCTTGGATAAATACTGTTATCAGCAGGGAGAACTTTGCTAGCATTTGCAATAAAATGAAGTTACAACATTTATGTGGGGGAAAAAAAATCATTCATGGTTATAAACCATCCATTCCTCCACTTGAGGGCCTTTTCCAAGAAACTGAAGAATTTCTTACTACATATGGTATATTTTGTTTTCTCAGGAGGAGAAATTCCTTGGGATTTCTGGTAGATTGACATGAAAATACAAATATTTCATCCTATTTTACTTATTCATATGGCATGGCAGATAAAAATGTGTCTGCAGAGCATTGCAAACAAGCACAGGTAAATTATTTAGCCCATTCTATCCAGTTGTATTCCTTTTCATAACAGTGATTTTAAAAAAATCTGTGCTCCTTAAGAGCTTTTTAAGAACAACAGGAAAATTCTGGAATTGATATCTCTATTTACCATTTAAAAAATATTCTTCCTCTACTGCTCAAATAAATAATCAGTATAACATAACCACCAGAAAACATTTGTGTTCATATGAAATAAAATATTATTTTATAATAATCAGTACTCAGAAATAACTAACATGATAATATAAAACGTACTAATGTCTCCTCATTATTCTTGTCACATGGATTACCTACTAGCTTCCATATGAAGAACCATAAGTATATTTCAAAATATTATGCTGTTGTCTAACTGTTGTATGTTGGAATCTGTCAAGTCAATGAGTAAACTGTTTACCTTCCTGTTTTTTAGTCATTACTGGCTGTATATATTTACATATATTATTACATAAAATTAGTACAGTCATCCAATTTTTTTCTTAATAGAATACTGCCAAGTTTTATATGCTAGGATTGAAATTTTTTATGACAAATGTATACCTGTTTTAGAAAACCTGCAGTTTTTCCATTCTTAAATTTCAAAGTATAACCCTTATCACATTGACATTTCAACTGGCAGATGAAATTTGGCTTGGAGTCACCTCTGTGTCAGGAATGTGTCTTTTGCTATTTCATGACAATTTACTCCAATGGTTTTGTTTTGAAAACCAGCCTTCAACAACTGTTTCTTAGTATTTAGGAGCTGAAATCTGTACAATTCCATTCTTATTGAGCCTATCCATCCTTTCATAGATGATTGTCCTGCAATTATAATTCCATAATTAACTTCCCTGAGGAGACACTACTGACAATAAGACTGGGCACCAGCGTAGCATTTAGTTCAAGTCCCGAGTGTTTGGCTGGGAAGAGCAGGAATTTGAAGACTGCAAATCTAGTGGCTTATCCTGAAAATATCAGATGATGACATCTGTTGTCAATACATTGGGGTTTTTAATTGTTTTATGTTTTTCAAGCCTAAAGAACTTCATATCATACCATAGTCCTTGCAACAGAGTTCTGTGGAAAAAATAATAGAAAACCATGTAATCAAGACTTCATTATAATGTGTGAGACCAGTGAAAGCAACACTCATTTTGGCAACTTTTAAATCATCGACATTGCAACCTCAGTCTCTTTAATGTAAGGTAAGTGTTTGTATGCATAATTTGGTATAAAATGAATGAAGGTTACATATGACTCTTCAATGGTACCAGGCTGATATCCACCAACAAGCCAATTAACATTCACAACATTTTGGAATGAAGGAACAGCAGATGAGTCTTTCTTAAGGGCTTTAGAGACCTGTTAAAAGTAAGATTTAAAGTTAGCCTGAAGAGACTGCTATTGTGCATTTGTTTTCTGCAACAGAAACTTTTTAAAATTTATGCATGAAATTGATTTTTCAAAGCAATGTATACAGTCTTTGACAGATTTGTGACAGAGAATGAACATTTCAGTAGAGACTATAATCTCCTTTGGGCAAAAACTAGGTTGAACACTTCTGAGGATGAGACTGTGAAAGAACTTAACCTGGAAAACAACAAAGGAACAGTTGCTGGATCTATGCTTCGTGAGTTTGGGTAGTTATTTAGGTTTTTTTAAACTCACATTTTTTTACACAATATAGCATGTTATAGAATACTGTTCCACTGTGTAGCTGAGTGATGGAGGACAAGAAAACTCCTCTTTTTCTTATTTTAAATTAAATAACTGGTAATTTAATGAGGTGTCTGCCAGTTTTAGTCTTACGGGAAATTGAGTAGTTATTCTCTCTTCACCTGCTCCATATGGTTCATATCTCTTTTCATGTCTTTTCCAATGTGAAGAAACTTAATATATATGGTTTTCCCCAATTCAGCAATAATTTTCTCATTTGTCTATCCTGTCGCTTTTTTCTGTATTATTCCTAGTTTAAAGTGTCAGACTAATACAGTTTCATTGCTTTTGGATCCTCAGTATCTTCATTTGGACCTATCTGATAGTAAGCAAATACACCATCTCAATACATATCCCTTCAGGGCTCCTAGAACATGCTTTATTAATATGCCGTGGGCATCCTCTCAACTCCTTTTGTGGCCCACAATGCATGAAGACAATTTGCAGCCATATGTCTGTATAATGATTTGTGTGAAACAAATTACTTGAGGTGTAAAACTTTATCAGTTATTTTGATTTAGTCATACTCATGTAACAAATACTTCATGGATGTTGCTGTATTCATTTTTCAAATTTGCTGCTAGCTGTGCTGCTTCTGTTGTTCAGTGCTGTATTTGCCTTAATATGACAACTCACATAGTAAATGATATCCTGCGAAAGAGTCTATTTAATGTATTTGACCTGAAACACACTAAAAAAGCCATACTAGTATGGTAGTTGTTTTTAAAAATGAATTAAGGAGATATAGGAGTCTTTTTAAAGGAAAGGAAAATACTAGTAAATCAAATAGTAATAAACAAAGGAGATCATAAACAGCAAAATAATGTTACGTGATTTTGAGAGAGGAATTATATTTAGACTAATTTTAAGGAACTACATTATTCAGTTATATTTCAACGTTTGAGACTAATTTTCAGCCATTCTAGTTTTCAGTATTTTTTTTCTCTTTGTTTTACATCTCTTTTTCAGGTAGCATATTATACTAGCAAAGACGATCTTACAAGTGAGACTACAGAAAAGAGGTCAATTCCTACTTTTGTTCTCAGTTATACAAATTCAACACCAATTGATAGAACTCAACAGAGTTATTTCTGGCACACTCATGTGAGAGATGTGAATATGGTCTTTGGAATTCTGAATACGTGTCTATACTTATTTTCCAATTCTAGTGGAACATCCAGTACTCTGTACAGATGAATTATAGTATATATGTAATATATATATAATTCTATGAATAGAACTCAAAAAGCTATGAACAAGAGACCCCAAATCAAAATTCAAAATATGATGCTACCTACAGACATACATGCAGACCAAATACCACCAGTGGTTCCTGCTTATGTCCTGTAACACGGTACCTCATCAAGAGACAAAACTCAGTGCTTCATGGAGGTTTGCTAATACCTTTCGTTTATAAAGAGGTTAGTGGTAAGTCCCACTGGAGCTTAAGTCACAATAACATGCCTCTGTTTTCTTTTGCTAAACCTGAGGAAATTTGTTCATGGGAACTTTGCAGTGCTCCAGCTTTCGGAGGCCATTGTTCATGTTCTTCACACATGCCTACCTCTCAGGATAACCTGAGGAAACATGATTACCTACAGTCTTCCCTCAACATCAGAAATGTTACCTGCAGGAGACATCTATGTTCAGTTGTTTTCAGAATTTCCACTTGAAAAATCCAATAAACTCTTAGAAATAACTTTTCCAGTCCCTGTTGATAGGGGCCAAAAGCAGACAGTGCAGTCAAGATCTACCTTATGACCCTTAATTACAACAGGTGTATGAATCACAAAAATGGACTTCCACAGCTGCAAGCCATGGGACAGGTCCAAGTAAAATTTCCATGGATTATAAGCTTACTATCTAGGATGCAGTACAGAGAAATTTAGCATAGGAAAAATATGAATAGAAACAGTATAACTCCCCTCCCAAAATAAAATAAAGTAAAATATATATCAAAAAAACCAATTGCCTAATGTGGTCATAATGATTGTTAATTAGAATGGTGTCTCCTAAATGACAAATTTAGAAATAAAGGTGTTCAGCAATACTTCAAGTATTTCACTTTTTAGAACCAGTAGTGTAAGCTGTACTTTTTGGCATACATAATTCAATATTATTTTGTATTTATAATGAAGATACCTGTAAAATTAACTATACAAACATATTATATACACAGAAGTATAAGGAAGTCAGAAGTTCTAAAAGGGGAACAGGATAATCAAATGCCTAAGAAAACAAAGCACTTGATATTTTGTTGTGTCTTACAATCTGTATAGTCAGTCAACTGCTTTCTTTTTTTTCCCCCCTGCCTCATCAGGATGTTGAAAATATGCAGCTGCCTGCTCAATGGAGTTAATGAATGCTAGCACAGGTGCTCTTGATTGTATTGCATAATGGAAACCTTTTTTCCTATCCCTCTCTTTACATCTTTACTATGTATAAAAGGCTAATAAGGTTATTGTAGAAGTGATGAGTTTGAAGCAGTTAGAAGTTTGAGCAAACAGATTCAGAGCAGAAATTGAGTTTTGCAGATGTTATTGACATTGTTTGTAACTTGTAACTTGAGATACTCGTTTGTATTTTTTGACTAAACTTGTGAGGGACTTTGAAGCATTTTGAAAACATGACATGCTAAATACAAGATAGGGAATACTGAACATCAAAACACTGACATCTATCATAAAAAATAAATCCTGGCCCTATTGAAGTGTTCATGAAATTCCCAGGAAGCTTACTGTAGTCAGGAAATCATAAATTTGTTTTCAAGGTAGGTAGAATTTAATATTTTGTTTAGCTTTGCACAACTTAAAATTGCCATTAAAGATATTTGGGATAAAAGAAATCTTGTATTGTTCAAAAAAAGCAAGTTCTGGTTCAGGCTTCTTTATCGGAGAAACAAAGCCTTGGATGTTCTCTAAGTCAGGTTATGGTATTACAAACCCTCTGAATTTCCGTGACATATGAACAAAACAAAAGAAATTTCAACTGTATAGTAAGTCTGTACAAGGATAACTAGAAAGCTTATTTTGTGCAAGCAGTTAATAGTTGGCAAATGTCACTTTTTGTTGGATATGAAAAATGCATTAGAACTGACTAAACCCTGTGCATTTAGTTGAAAGCAGATTAAAAGAAAAAAAACCCAACAAATTAGAGATTATTTTGATTTACATCAAGAAATGTTATTTATTTGAATGAGGATTCAAATTGGAGAGAGCCATGCAGAGGTTCCCCACTGTCAGCACATTAACAAACAAAATGCAGCACAGAACAGCAACAAAATTTTTTAGTGCCTCCCAGTGAAAAAAACAAACAAAGAAAAAACCAACCCCAAACAAACAAATGACAACATTCAAGTTTAAAAAAAACAAAGAGAAAACCTGCAGTCAAGAAGATCCAAATATAAATTGTCTTGTACTTTCCACTGTCACAAGCTGAAAACAAAGAAAAATTATCTGTCACTGAGAAAGGTGTGAAATTTCAAAAGTGTTATATTATGAATTGTTATTAATTACTAAAATAATAAAAGATATCAAAAGGAGAGACTAGAATTAAGAATTGTTATCTAAGAGTTTGGTAAAGCATAACAAATCTAGAGACTCATTCTATTATGTGCTTCAACACATCAAAAAAGAAGAGGTGATGAGACAGTTTAGCTAATATTTAGTGATACATAAGGAAAGTCTTATCCTTGAGTCAATCAGCCTAAGAACACTGGAGAACACACAGCAACATGAAAAAATCTTATTTTTAGCATAATGAGAAACTTATTACCATTAGATCAGGATGGGAACTAGCCTTGCACAACTGATAAACAGATACTGAATCCCGCTGTTAAGGCACCAATTGTTGTATGAACTCCCAAACCAGTGTATGATATGGCTGTAATATAAGGCATAACTCCAAAGGTTCCTGAAAACAAAAAGCTGAAGCCTTACGAGTGGTGAGTGTCAGGGCCTCATGGGCGCGATCTGCTCTGCACAGTCTCCATGGACAGTGCCATTGGGTCTTGGCTCCACTTCTTCCAGGGCTTGCCTGCAACTGCCCTTGGTGCTCACGGACAGCAAGGAGCTGTATAGCACTGCTGCAGTTGTAAGAAGTTTTTCTAAATGCAAGATCCCATGTTCCAGGGACTGCTGATGGTATCTTCCCATAGCAGGAGCTCCGGACTGCAACTCTAATGAGATTAATATACACAAGAGAAACAAGGTGAATAAATAGTGTTCTCAGCTAATAGCTGAATGAACAGTGCTGTCTCTTCAAGCTTTCATTTTCAGGTTGTGCTATTAAATCACTCATGCTATCTATCTATCTATCTATCTATCTATCTATCTATCTATCTATCTATCTATCTATCTATCTATCTATCTATTATCTATCTATCTATCTATCTATCTATCTATCTATCTATCTATCTATCTATCATTCCAGAAACTCACAAGTCAATCAGCCTCAGATGAGTGGCATGTAAAAAAAAAAAACTAAGCAATGGGGAACATAGGTGAGATGGGAACTGATTTAACTCTTCTATTATGTTTCCAGCTTATTACTGAAATAAGAGGAATACAAGAGCTGAATTAAAAAAACAACTTGATGCATTTAACATTCCAGAAGAAAGGCATACTAAATAAAGAGAACTGAAAATTGAAGCAGTGGCATTGATGCATCTTGTCTTGTCAGTTAGCCTTGTACTTTTTCAGAGATAACACTGTTCCAATTCATAATATATAATTTCTTTTGTTGCTTTCACAGCATGCCCACAAGTAAAACATGTAGTATCCACTGAGTTTAATATGACAGTGCCTAACCTTTCAAATTTCTCTCTGGATATCAGCACACTCTCCTGCACAGTTCAAGAAAAAAAATCTGCTTTTGTTTTATTTGTTATTATTTATAAAATAAAGGTACCAGTTTTCCAAAATCTCAGGAACAACCGTATTTAGGGCACAGAATTTATAGATAAGTCCTGTGCTGAACACCAGCAAGTTCAGTTTATTTTTCTTAGTGCTTTATTTCCTATGACAGGATTCAGAAGAAAACAACATGTTTTTCATTTGGTAAACAACAATGCTGGTCCCTCTAATGCTGGTTTCTTTCCACCCCTTCCTTTTATCTTTTTAATAGAGACTTTATCAGACAGATCTTTGTTTGCTTATTTGTTACTATTTGTTTGCTGCTGTCCGTTACGGTATCACCAGGCTTGCCAGAAGAACTCAGGGAAATGTTATTGCTCTGTAAATAATTGCAATGTCTTCAAGGTTATGCAAAAGAGAATGAAAATTATGTTTCTGTCCCATGACTCCTAATCATAAAGACTGTTAAGTAGCTTTTTTCTCACAAGAGCTCCTGATGCCCTCATACTGCAACTTTTCCAATAATTGACACCTGTTCAAGAGCAGTGTTAAAACGCTTTATTGCACAGGAGTGGTAAAACAGAGCTATTATCTTCAGTCTTCAAATAGAAAGAGAATAGAAATATAACTTAAATAACTCTCAGATTCCCAGATACGATGATGCTATTATGTCATCTGGATGTTAGTTTTACCTGAATTCATTAGATCAGCTTATCTCAGAGAGAATTTTAATACATAGCAATGTAATTTGGGAGACTGCTAGTTGTTCAGTCTATTTTCCAGTTGAGACTAAGAGGAAATATCTGCCAAATTTTATGTTTATGTCCCTATCAAAAGATATTTTAATGTTTCAAATTCAAGACAAATACCCTAGGACTGAATGGAATGAAAACTCTGGATCTATAATATGATCATTAAGCTTAGCCACCACCTAATCAAAACTGTGGATTTCTGTAAATACATGGGCATACCAATTTTCATGCACAGGAGAAGCTCAGAAACCAATGTCGACCTAAGCTAACCAGGAACAAGAGAAATCTCGATGCCTAGAGAGAGCTCATAGTTTTAGAACAAGCCTCATATGCACAAGTTTTTTTGGCTCCCTGTGAAATGCAATGACAGATTTCTGCCTCTTTAAAAATGTGACTGAAGTGAAGTTACTGAGTAGTGCAGACAAGTAACATTTGTATTGTCAGGCAAATGATTATTTTTCACAAACTCTGAGGCAGGCTTTCAGGGGAAGCATACTGGAAAGTGAACATTTTAAGATGAATGGAGCATACATTGTCAGTATCCTTGAAACACATTAAAAATCTTGCAGTTCTCTCCAGGCTAACAGATATAAATTCAAGAAAAACAGAGGCAAATAAATATACATATGTAAAAAAGAGGAGGGTGGGAGAGAAGACCTAATATGCAATGAATGCTACTATAAATCCATATTCAGAGTACAAAAAAAAACTAGAACCCAATAAGTATTCAGTTCCCCTCATTGCACGTTCTGATTTACATTCCCAGTGGTGGAAATGGGGAAAGTGATGGAACTTAAAAGCAGATTTCCATAATAGTAACAGGTAAGCATTTTCCTGACTCTAACAATACACTTGGCTCTTCCTTTTAGAAACAATTTTCATGCACCCCTTTAGCAATAGCTCATTTCTTGTAACCATAACTAACATTCTTTTCCTCTCTATAAGCGGCTTTGTTTAGACACACAAAATGAATCAATGCAGAGCATAAAGTAACTGAGAAGTTTGGAGGGATCACATAGCAGACTGTTTCAGAGAAGCATTTATTCCTTTAAGAACTGAAACTGCATTCAGAAGTTGCTTTTTGCTACATAGACATTTGTAAATATCATCACTGCAACACCTTTGGAGAGGAAAAGAACCCCAAAACAGTCCACCAAAATGAATAAGAAAGAGTGGCTACTTCTCTATGTAGCTGGGGGTTTTTTTAAGCATCTGTAAAGGAACTTGTTTGTATTTACTGCTTGCTTTAAAATACTGTAATATCCTCATTAATAAAAATGTCCCATTGAAACATCCAACAAAACATCTGTAAACTTAATTCGCTGGAAATACCTTTTTTGCTCTGTATTTGATTTCTCCTAATAAAATTTGTTATTTTTACTGAGAGTTCTGAAAGTAGATAATTTTAATAATTAGTATGTGATATTACATACAGTAATACCAACCTCTTACGCTCTGAATAATTTTTTTTTTGTGTGTTTAAAGCAAGGACGGCAGGAAAGAGGAAAGGATAAGTGGTCTCTTCAAATTTTTCTTTCTGTTCATGCTCATAATCCAATGCCGGGAAAGTTTGTAAGATGACATTCCACAACATGTTTCTTGCAGACATTAAAGGCAGTTGACTGTGGCTGTCCCAGAGACCAGAAGTTCTCTGTGTGTTTGGGGACTATGAATAAGCAGTATTTCATTCACAAAGTAGCTTGCTTAAATCAATCTTATCTGGATTTCAGAGACTCTGAAACAGATTTTCAAGAATTGAGGCTCAATGTAATTATGTGAATAGTCTTATCACAAAAAATTCCTCTTTTGGATAAAATCACAATTAAAGGAACTGCTAAGAAAGTGTAAATTACAAAGATAATGATTAAGCTACTGTTATACAAATCCACAAAAAGAAAGGTTGGTTTAAAATTTGAATTTTAAATGCTTACATTTTAATAGCATTACATAATTTACATTTAATAATGATAAAAGGAGAATATCTGCTTTTTGTGCTAATACATTTAAAAAAAAAATCTCCTTTTTGTGCTAGTGTTTCTGTGCAGTATTTCCTTTGTAGCAATATGCAAATTGATTTTTCACTTAAGGTTTCGCTGTGAAGGCATAGCTTTTTACTTGATTCAGAGATTATTTGACATTACTTGGCATTTCTCCAACAGGCATCTTCCATAAGTGGTGGGGTCCAAGTTACTTTTGACTCCGTTGTTATCTCCAGTCCTTTATTTTATCTGTCAGACAGAGAGCAGACTCAAGTACCTGCTGTTGCTTCATATTAACCGGAGGTAAGAAATTTTATGATTTCCTAAGAAGCCTTGATTTGTTTCCCATAAATATGATAACTGAAATACTCTTCTTGAGCCTTCTTTTTTCAAGTTTTATTTGCATGGTGTTTTGGTGGGGGACAAAAAAAAATGTGGGGAAAGAGATTGTTTGTTTGTTTTGATTAGGTTTTCAGTGTTCATTCTGTTTGATTATAGAGATTCTGCATAATTTATTTTCCTCTCCATGTCAATGAATCCTGCTCAATATATCATCCTTCAACAAAATTAATGTAGTTCAACATACTGAATTTTCAGATGTTGACTGATGTCTTATTTTCCTAGAGGTGATGTGGGAAGTTTTTTGAAAAATAAAAGTTGCTAAAGCTCCTTTGTTGGAGAGAAGTTAGAAGATGTGGCAGTCCTAGTTTGACTTGTTAATGAGATTTCAAGGGTATGTTTGAGAGAAAACCTTTGGCCTGAAAGGTTGCATGAGCTGTAGGAAAACATATTTTATTTCACAGTTCAATAAGACAGGTGCAGCTTCATAATTTGAAAATAGTCAATTATATTTGTATTCAGGATACATACCAATATTTATTATTACCATGAGAAGAATTATAAGTAATTGTAAATTTAATGTCAGAAGACTGTAGTTATAGTAAGATAACATCAGGAAGGAAATCAAGCAATTAGTCACAGACTGATGGCTGTAAAGTTTCAAAAAATGCAAAGATAATAAGAAATTTGGAAATTAAAAAAATATTTATTTCAAAGCTACAAAAAAGAATCAAGCCATCATCTCTTCACTGCTTTCAGCCACAGGAAGAGGCTGAGAAATCATGCAGATAGATCAGATTGCTGCAAAGCAACAAACCATTTAATACTCCAGTCTCCTATGTCTCAGGCATCTGTTTTTCTATTAAGAAAGCTGAACATAGTGGTCCTTGAAAGACTGAAAGAGAACCTTCTCTTTTCCCCTTCCATTTTTCTATGAAGATGCATGAAATAACTCCGCTCAAACGTGTTACAGAGATAAAACAGACTGCTAACTGGCTAGAAAGGGGAGATACATTTGCCAGGCTAATGGAAAAAAACTGGGTTGTTGAGAGGCATCTGAGGAATGGGCTGCAAGTGTTCCACAGGGAATGGGAGCAGTGTAGCTCATCAACTTAGTCCACCATTGGATTTGCTTATTTATATATTTCCTGGTTAGCAAAGAGAATTGTATTAACTTCCCTCTTTCCCTTACATTGCTCAGGATTTTCTGTGTTTCGTTAACCACGTGCTGGGGTAAAGTGGGAGAAGCTACCCCTTCCCAAGAGGGGCATAGCAACCCCCAAATGTTATGCTCTGGGCTCAAGCAAAGTCAGAGGCAGAGAAGCCACACTGCCCCAGAATAAGGAGTACTTGGCCTCAATGGAAGTAATAATAATATTTTAAAAATTATAATTTTTTCAGCTGAAGTGGAAAATCACAGATCAATAACATTGCAAGATTTCAGGCTCTGGTGCGTGGTTGCAGAAGGCATATCAGCAATGCTGGTGAAGACAAGAATCTGGAGAGATACTCTAGTTTTCACATTTCTACAAGAGACATTTGGATACAGACATGGCAATTGAAGTACAACACTACATCTATCGTTCATTGAATACAAAAAAATTCTGGAAGAAATCCCATGGAAATTCCCTTACGTTCAAGAAAAACTGATAGTCATCATTTAGATGCTCATTGTTATATATCAAATGCAGTTACCAAGATCCTGTATAAAACATTCTCATCTGTTTCTATGAGAACAGGTTGCTTTTCCCAATGCTTGGCAACTCAGACTGCTGGCTTGAAGCAAAACTTTCGCTATGTGTATCCAAATAAATTGCATATGTGAAGTAGAGGTAACAGTGCTATCAGAAGTTAATCTATACATGAGTAGAGCGACCTACTATTGCAGACATGATGAGTTTTATGTGTCATAGTTGCTTTCTGTGACTGTATGAATGATTTATCTGGAATTGCCCCAGTGTTCAACATTTAAAAATTGTCATCCATAATGTCAGGATGGAAGAAAAATGGAAGAGGTTCTGATACAACCTATTTGCTGCTGGCACAGCATATGTTAGTGACATTATGGGAGCATTATATATTAAAACTGCCTTTCTATACTTGACTTGAAGGCATATTCATGTCAGTGAGAGCAGAATCTGGATGCTTCAAGCTATTATTTCCTACCCTTGCCTATTGACTGCAATGGGTGTCAGTGCAGAAGAAGCAGGATTGCTACCACCTTCTAATCATGAGTTAGAATTGCTTGACTCAGGTAAGAAGTCCTCCTTTAGAAAAAGGCTGCCCCTTCTTATTATGGATCAGAACGTAAATAGTCAGAAGTGATTGGAGAATCCTGCCTGCAAATGAAAATTCAAAGACATTCTCTACATAAGAAATTATTTAGGAATAAAAATTTACTGAGTAAATGTCCTGATGGGAATGATAAAGTCCCAGATTTAAGAGATAAAATTAGAATGCAAGGTCTGTAGTTAAATAGCTAAGTAATAACTGGCCTTTACATGTAACATCTTCATGTGGAAGGTAGTCAGGCTAAGCAGAATGACACTGGACAACCTAAATCAGCTAAGACCTGATAAGAACATCACCACATTAGAGTAATGAGAGGTATAAGGAGGAATTTCGTAACGTAAGGTTTGAGAGGGTATTCTGTAATGAGGAATGATGCACACAGAAATAAGAGAAAAACAAGCAACAAAAGTATTGTCATAAGACATTTGTTCTCTGTCATCCTATGTTTGGAAGGTGACATTAATGGACAAATGATGGACAATTCAGTTATTCAACAAACTGCGTTGACCCCAACAAATCAGTGGAAGAAAGTGAGTTAAGCACAAAATTCATAATTTTACCTTCATGCTAATGTTTTTGTGGAGTCAGGGCTAGATTAAAATCATAAAAAATTATTCACTTTAGTTACAGATTAAAAATTCAGGACATTTGCACTGTAACCTGAAAGATGTCTAACCCAATTCCTGCACAAACCTGACTTTTGTTTTTTGCTTTCTTTTTTTTTTACACTGTAAAGTAGGTTGTGAAAGTAAAGGACAAGAGTATGTTTTCCAGCTTGCAGTCACATTGTGTTAAGAATCACTGAGCAGAAGGATTAAGTTGAAAGCTTCAAATTAGATAAACCAGTGTGACTTACCTGTGAAGACTTTCTAAGCTGTCATGGCATCTGATTATTTACCTTGCAACCTTCTACTTCTATTTAAATTTGTAGAAGTAAGAAAAAACTATTTTTCACTACTCTTTTGCAATCCTGACATTCTTTTGCATGAAGCTCGAAGGTCTGATTCTCCTTCTTTGCAATGGTTAAAGTTGGTGATTGAGCTACCCAAGGTAAACAAAAAATAAAAGAATAGTTCTACTAGTGAGTCCATGGCAACTATAATTCTTTATTTACTCTCCCCTTTGCAGTTTATCCGACCCTTTCTCTACTCTGTGATTAGTGTACAGCACAAATATGCACATCCGTTCCAAGGTGATTGATTCATCTTTTAGAACAGACATTAGAACAGGTACTTTAACGAGGAAGAATAAACACGAGGACTCCTAAGTCATATAGTCAGTGTGACCGACTATAGCTGGAAGCCAGTTAGCAGTATTCAAGATCAGGAAATAACCTAGCAGGCTTTAAGTTTTCTGTGAAAGGGAAGGTTTATGAATAGACATAGATTTAGAGCTCTGTCTTGTTCTCACAACATGGTGTCTAAGTGGCAAGAGGGATTTTTGTATTTCTGCTGTAATCACTACGGGGGGCTGGGGGCGGGGGAAGGGTCCTATGTTCCACCACTACTTAAGTTATCCTTAAAAAGATAAGATTAAAAAAAAAAAAGAAAAAAATTGTCTCGTTATTCAGCTATTTTTGCGTTCTCACGCTTTCACCTTTTTTGCATTTATCACCAGCCCTGACTTCTCCCTCTTGTTAGCCAAAATACCATCAAATTTCAAGAAATAATAAATATGTTGCCATCAAGGATGCACAGATTCAAGCCTTGATTGCTATTATTAAGTAGAATTAATTTGATTATTTTACACATTTTAATGTGTACAAGTATATTTGTATATACAAGTAAGGTTTTACCTTAGGCAACAGTGATCTATACAACTGTAGTTATTAGACTCAGCCTTCATACAATAATAAATAGCTACACTGATTTTTTAAAGGTCCCACTATAATTCTTCAAGCAGTCTATTCCAAGGTTCTTTTTGCACTCACTTCATATTTCTTTATGTATTGCATTTAAATTATAATAATTTTAATTCTATCTGAAGAAATAGTTATTTGCTTTTATTAAATCTTTTGAGAAGGATCTTTTTTTGTTTGTTTATATGTTCTCAATTTCACCACAGTTTAAGTGAGAATTTTTTCTTTTTCAAAGTCTCTCTTGAACCTCAGATTTGAAGTGTTATGTGAGTGAACATTTTAAAAGCATGTTGTTATTGCGGTCTGAGGTGTATATTTGAAAAATAAGCCTGGGGATGTAGTGATTCCTGCAGAACTAAATTTTAGTAACTACTAACTATTAAAAGCACAAAAAGCAAAATATAAAATTCCAGTTAATGTACACTTCATGGCTAAATATGTAAAATTACAGGGGTTTTTCTCCATTTGGTCAGGGAAAAAATATATTATCCAATATTTGAAGTGGTTCAATAGTGTTAAAGGAAGCTACTACTATAGTTCTAGAACATTGAGACAATAGTAGCATCAAAATGTTTTTTATTCAAATTGCAATGAAACTGAACATCTAGTAGTTTTACTATTTGATCTTGTTCTTCTAAACCTTTATTTTATAAATGTGTTTTGAACTAACATCTTGTAGCACTTTAGCTAGGTAAAAATTTAAATTACTAAATCATAACAAATCTAGGCTTCATTAGCAAGTTCTATGTCTCAAAAGGAGTAAATTTGTAGGAAGAAAAAAATATACTAGACACTTGACAACTACAATATTGTCATTTCAGGGATTTTTCTCTCAAAGTAGTTCTAGTCTGGTCCTGTAGACTCAGTGATCATTAGTAGCTTTAATGCATTAAATTAGGTATCATTCTAATTTATCTTGTTAAAACATGATTCTTGTGTTCTTCTTTCAGGGATGCTCTATGACGTGAAACAAACTGCACCAAATAGAAAAGAAAAACCTTTCCTTCAAAAGTATACTGCTACTCTAAACTGAAAATACTAATGTGTCCCAAACAGCCAAATAGATGTTTTACCTCTACCAGTAGCCTCATTGGTGTAGCTATTTAAAAGCAGTGAGATAGCTTCAAAAGGCAAAACTGACAGAGGACTTGCACAGCACAGCTAAAACAGTACACCTGTGATATTTGCTCAAGTTTCACTTTAAAGCTGTGTGAGTGACCTTAAAACACTAATTTCACAACAACTTGTTTTCCATAATTTGTGTAAAACCTGTTAACGCAGAGTCCTATTCACAATATTTATTTCCCAAAAAATGACTATTTAAATATGTTTCTGGATAGCTTAAACTCCACTGTGGATCAGAATGGATGCTTAAATGGATGCTGAGATTGATCAGTACTTTATTCCTAAATCTGTCCTCTTTTCTCTGTTTTTTATTCCAAACCAATTTTGATAGCTATATGCACAGCTCTGTTTCTTGTAGGGTTTGCTTCTGTAAGTTCTAAGCAATCCCATGACAAGTATCAAGACTCCATTACTCACACATTTGGATTTGGTTAAGTATTTATACATTTATACATTTTTTCATATTATGAGATTTCTGTAGGCTATTTTATGCATTACTGATGTGTCAAACCATCCTAATAGAATTTTGGGGGAGGGAACTGCATTATTTTTATTATGCAGTAATATTTGCTGAGCCTCTAAAGAGTCCATATTATATAGACTTTTCAAAGAATATTTTACAATTTTCAATTCATGAAAAAGAAATTTTTAATAAAATTATAGAATCCTTGAAACTTTCCTAAATGTCTTCAGAATGGGACAGAGAACCAAAACCAATTTTTTAATGAATGACAGTAATTTCCCTTTCTTTCTCAGGGAATTTTAAAGGGAAAGAAAACAAAATCAAGTTTGTTTGTTTGTTTTTTCCCGTTGTTATTTCCAATGTCTGGTTTTAGTACATTATGTTTCTGCTGGAATGCTAATAGTACCTGAGCTTGGTAACCAGCTTCACACAACTCAATGCCATAAATATGTCCTTCTTATTGTGTCTTTTTTTTTGTTTGTTTGTTTTGTTTTGTTTTGTTTTGGTGTTTTTTTGTTGTTGCTTTTTTTTCCAAATTGATGTTCTCTTTATTAGGCAGAGACTACTATGGTATTGTCTTCATACTTTTGTTCCCACTCAGTATCCCTCTGATGTTATGGTGGTACTATCATGGAAAATGCTGTGAAAAATCTCTTTTCCTGACTACCACTTCCTCTTGCACTTGTAGCCTTTTCATTAATATGGGAAGATTTCTCTGATATGACACTTGGTTCCCAAACCAAGAACTGGTCAGTCTTCCAAGATCCTCACAAGGCACAGAGCATGGGCTTTGTACCCTGAGGGAAGAGAAAGGATGTCATGAAAAAATTAGGGAAATTCAGGTTGCAATTTAAAGCTTAAGTTTTGATTTGCCATTATCCTAACTCTTTATTTAAAAAAAAATGGGAAAAAAGATAAAGAATATGTGAGCATATTCGCATTTGTCTCCATGAAATCCCATGCTGTGCTATCAATAATGTTGTGCTTTTGATAGCAGTGTGATCGTTTTTAAAGATTTCTTTTAAATATAGGATTATTGTTTATTGATATTAAGAGGAAAACTTCAGGTCATAGTACTGAAAAAGACTTATAAACTTGATTTCCCATTCTGAGTGGCTGATTCTTTTAATGCTCAGCCCTAAATATATGTGTTCAAATGGTCCTTTTAAGGGTAAAATTACCTTACTACAGACTACCTTACTGCAAACTACCTTACCTCTTTTAGTTTAAAGTATAAAATTGCCTCACTAAAAACTAGTCAAGGTGGTCCCTTAACTCTAGAGGTATCTGTCTATATTGATAACTTTAATTTTCCACTGTAAAAAAATATAGAAGTATAAATTCCACAGTTATAATTTTGTGGTGTCAGAAAGTATTTCACATTGTGCATAAACCAATTTTAATATGCCTTTTAGTGCAGCATGTAAATATTCATAAAAATGACAGTAAATGTTTTGAGGGCAATCAAATAGAGAGGAGGAGGAGGAAATGAAGCTAAAAAATAAGCAGACTGATTTTTATTTACTA
>JAWWLV010000179.1:20226819-20253323 GCA_035041135.1 Platyrinchus mystaceus
GGGGACCGGGATTAGAACCTGTGGCCTTGGCGCTGAGAGACCAGCATCTTAACCGCTAGGCCACCGGGGGTCCCCCACTTATATATTTGACTTTAAACTAATAAAAGTAATACAAGGAAGTAGGTGGGAGGTCTGATTATGTCATGTTTTTTCAGGGTCCAAAGCATGTTATTACAATGAAATTTCCTCTCCCATTTGCAGAAGACTAAATTCTGTATCCATATTTTTCCCTTACAATTCCATCATAAGGACTGTCTGTTCAACACTTTCAGTTTGGAAACATCTTCGTATAAAATGACGTCTGATATTTCAGCCAAAGAAATTACATTATGAGCACACAACATAAACCTGCACATTTTAATGTTTGCTGCTTGGGGAATGAGGCTCTTGACAGCAAATGCAGTTATTGCTACTTGAAAATACATTATGGATAAACTGAGTTTCTTGTAAACCCTTTCCACAGATCTACTTTCCAACTCAAGGGCATAACTTCTTTTAAAACTTGGGGGTTTTTTTATAAAGCCTTATATTATCCAGGTCTACTGAGTAGACAGATGTTCAACAGTCTCAATTCAACCAGTTCTTCAGAGCCTGGAACTACAGATACACCTTAGTTTTTTTCCTGAGAGCTTGAAGGATTGATAAAGGATTGCCAACAGAAATGTAGAACTTGGACATACCTTTGGCAATGGTCAGGGTCTTGATCAAGACCAGTAACTCTCATCTGATTAGTTCTGCACTGTGCTTTTACAAAATGGGCAAGTTTTATGAGAAAAAGATACATAAGAAACTGATAAGAGAAAAAAAATTAGCCATACACATATCAAACAGAAGGAAATATCTGGATATACATTTCCACACTTCTGAAAACTGAATGATTCAGTGAATTATATTAATATCTTGTATTTTGGTCCACATATGATGAAGAATATTAGCTTTTGTGAAAATCTCACTGACATTATATACTTAATTTCAATTTTTTTTCTTTGAAAGTCTTTATCTGTCATCAGAGTTTTAAAACTCTTCTGAGGAATATGTTTACCAGAAAAGCCAGCACAGAAATTGAATTTTTGTTCAGTAGTCTCCTAACTGTAGTCTTTCTGACTTCAAGATAGTTTTCATTGCAGTTAAAAATATTTACTCAAAGGCAAAAGAATCATAGAATATGCCATGTTGAAAGGGAGCCAAAAGGATCACCGAGTCTAACTCCTGTCCTTGCACAGGACCGTCCACAAGAGTCACACCATGTGCCTGAGAGTATTGTCCAAATGCTTCTTGAACTCTTTCAGGCTTGGTGCTGTGACCACTTCCCTGGGGAGCCTGTTCCAGTGCCCAACCACTCTCTGGGTGGAGAACCTCTAATATTCAGCCTAAACCTCCCCTAACACAACTTCAGGCCATTCCCTTGGGTCCTGTGACTGGTCACCACAGAGAAAAGGCCAGTGGCAGCCCCTCTTCCCCTCATGAGGAAGTTAAAGACTGCAATGAGGTCTCCCTTCAGTCTCATCTTCTCCTGGGTGAACAGACCAAGTGATCTCAGTTGCTCTTTATGTGACTTTCCATCAAGGTCCTTCACCATCTGGGCAACCCTCTTTTGGATGCTCCCTAATAGCTTTATATCCTTCCTATATTGTGGTGCCAAGAACTGCACAAAGGACTTGAGGTGAGGCTGCCCCGGTGCAGAGCAGAGCAGGACAATCCCCTCCCTCAACCTGCTGCCCATGCTTTGCCTGATGCCCCCCAGGACACAGCTGGCCCTCCTGCCTGCCAGGGCATGATGACTCATATTCAACTTGCCATCAGCCAGGACCTCAAAGTCTCTTTCTGCAGCACTGCTTTCCAGCATCTCATTCCCCAGTCTGTGTGTACATCCAGGGTTGCCCCATCCCAGGTGCAGAATCTAGCACTTTCCTTTGTTGAACCTCATATGGTTGGTGATTGCCCAGTCCTCTGATTTGTTGACATCTCTCTGCAGAGCCTCTCTGCCTTTGAAAGAGTCTACAATTTATTATTATTGGCAAACTTACTTAGATACTTCATATAGGCTTTCACTTAATATTACTATTGGAAAAGGGGAAGGGGAAGGGAAAAGGGAAGGGGAGGAGGATAGGAAGGGAAGGGAAGAGAATTTGCATAACGTTATGTTTCACTTGACGTACTGCACGTTTTATGATTTTTTTTGCGTATGTATTCTGCCTCACAGGAGAAAAGCAAACATATTTGCTAAATGTCAGTTAATAAGTTTTTCAGAATTGAGTGCTCATATCCTAGGGAATTTATCTGGGAAGAAAAAGAGAGCTCTTTTCCCTTAGAGAAACAATACTCAATCTGCTATATGTGCACAGGATAAGAAAATATATAAGTCATATGGTTACACTTCCTTTCCACCCTACAAGGTTTACACAGACTTAGTGACAGGCAGAGCTAGCAAGCATTAAGAACACCAGCTCTGACATGGCTTCTGCATCTGGAGAACAGCAAATATGAGAATGGAATCTATTATATGGTCTTATTGTTACCCTGTCTTTTACCAGTGGCTAAATTCTCAATTGTCCTGCCTGCAGCTGGACCTTTCAATGCAGACACTGAAGTGTGAGAAAAGTAAAGTTTGAAAAGAGGAAGAAAAACATCTACTTCCTGTAACACTGTTCTGAGGCTTAGGAGGACAAAATTGTCTGGACAAAGAAGTACCCTGGAATACTATGGATGGCTGAGTCTTTCTAAATTGAAATGACCATTTTTTTTTTTTCCCCTGTGTTTCCTTCCCTCAGTAGAGGCATCTTGCCGTATTCATTTTCTTAGCTGTATTTGCAGTAGACATGTAGTACTTAGATAACCACTCAGGTTTTTTAATTCATTTTCACAGATCTTTGGGTAAGGGCTCAAAAACTTTACAGAAAATCATAGAAACTAAAATTTGGCATTTCTTATTGTAAGCCACCAAAGTATATAACCCTAGTGAAAGTCAGGCAAATAGAAAGGTGGTATGTAAATACCTCAATACACGTAACTCTACATTGCCTAGAAGAGCTATTGCAGGAGCTGAAAAATTTTAAAACATCTTTCTGTAGCAAAAAGATAGATGTTTCACTTTCTCTGTATGTCAGAATGAGTCTGAACACACATTAGAATGTTTTCTCCAGAGAGATGTACAGTGTCACCAGCTGGAAAAGGCTGTGATCCTGTATTTTAGGAACAAATTTCTTCGAAATTTCATATCTAATTAATAGAAGTACTTGCAGGCACAGCATGAGCATATTTTGTTTGGCACTCTGACCAGGATTTTGTTGGAATACAGTAAGTCTTATGTCATTAATAAAGTTATTATGGAATTTCCCCAAGTCCAGGCATTAAAAGGAACTATGATACAAGGCATCTGAGGAATTTTTATTTCTGAGAATTTCAAGAAGAATTCTGCCTTCAAACAAAATTTTGTATTATTTTATCATTGCCAATATCAGGCAAGCTTTTATTGGATCTTTGCTCGGCCACACATGGATGGGTAGAACACCAGAAGTCATCTTTAACCTTCTCTTTTTTTTCCTGCAGAGTGTCTAGTACATTCTCACAACTCTCACAGCTCTTGTCTCCTAAAAGCAAAAGCTGTTTGTTTTTGGAGTGTGTGCAATACCAGACCTCCCTTAATAAAAGATACACGCCTGACTAAAAGTAGCACTTTTGCACAATTTTTTATCAGTCTATTTCATCTAAAATATTAATAAGAATTTACGTTTACTAAGCATTATACACTAATTGATTGAAGAGAAATAGGGTATCAAATACTTCAAAGCCAAATGAAACAGTCTCTAATAGACTTTATCACGTTCTACAACTACCTGAAAGGAGGTTTTAGCAAGGTGGGGATCTGTCTCTTTTCACAGGTAATAAGTGACAGGACCAGAGGAAATGACCTCACGTTGCACCAGGGGAGTTTTAGATTCGATATTAGAAAAAAAATCTTCACTGAAAGGGTGATGAAGCGTTGGAATGGGCTGCCCAGGGAAGTGGGTGAATTACCATCGCTGGAGTGAGTATGAAAGAGACTGAGTTAATGGTTGGATTCACATAGCAGTGAATACTAATATAGAATCAATCTCTGTAGAATTATGGAGAAAAAAGTCTCTTATATTTGAAAGAAGTATCATCAATAAGATCACAAATAACACTTCAATATATAGGAATTTCAGGATAATTTCTGGGGGACACATTTCAGTGATCTTTAGATATATAAACATCTCACTGTTTGACTAAATTTCAAATATTGCAGATTAAATGTTAACAGTTTCAACTAGGACATTATTGAAGGACCTTTTTGAAGACTGACGTTATTGCTTCCTGCTTGGTAAGATACTTCTCAAATTTGTTAGTAATACATTACAGAAATAGTCTTCTCTCTCTATGAATTGTTTGTATCTGCTTTCAGGATTAGCATTGCTGTACAGAAAAGCTTCTAATTTTATTGAGGGAAAAAGTCTTTCCAGCATCAAATAATGAGACAGAGGCTATGTAACATTTATGCTCAGGATTCATAATGCACCCTCATAGCTCTTTGCTTAAACCTCAGATCAAGAAAACAGTAAAAAAAATTGTAATAACAATTAAATTAAAGACCTACATGTGAAACAGAATAACCCTATGGTGAGAAAAATTGTTTTAATTTGGGATTTGGAGAGGGATGTCAAGTTTTATGTAATTAGCTGTTCATCATGGGAACTCACATTTCTGATATAAACATGCTGTTAGCACATGCAAGGGAAGGACAAAACAAACACAAACTGTAAATTAAAACAGCAGTGGTAACAATTATGTTGCAATCATTATATGCTGCCTTCAGCTAACACGCAACATTGTCCATAGAATAGTGCTTAGGAATTCACACAAAAGAATAAAAAATAACCGGTCTTTATCAATATGTGGAATACTGGTATCATCTACAGAGTTTCAGCTGAAGGACTGTTTCATCAATGCCAAACAATTTGTAGTTCAGCATTTGCTTCTTTCAAGAAGGAAGAAAATAGGGGACAGTCATATGTACGTTAAATAGTGTAATGAACCTCACAAGATACTAACAAGACTGAAGAGTCCTTGGCTGAGCTTAACTGGTCCCTGTGTAGAATCGCTTTTTAGGAACTCAGGCAGTGGTACATGTGACAGTTGCATGTTTAGTTTCACACATCTGCTACCTACATTTTGATAGCACCTGCTCTTCAGAATCATCTTTTCTGGTTTTGCTGCTGTCACGTAGCAGCCAGCCTTCATAGAATTCTAACATTTCTGTTAGTGGCACTTAAAATGTTCTGCAGCAACTAGACTATTTTTCTTTATTATACAACAGCTGTTAGATGTTTTAAAATAATTTTCATAGGGTTTGTGAAAGTGTGGCAGCTAATTACTTATAATTTCACTTCAATTTACTAATTTCCAGACCAACAGGATGTCCCTTGTCAGAGATGTTCCAGAATCAGCGTTTGATTGCCTCAACACAGCTGGCTGTTACTGGAACCAATTCACGCTAAATATGGTTTCCAGATTTCCCTACCTGTATGGGTTCTGAAAAATGAATTTTAAAAAAAGAAAGTTATTATGAAAATTTCAAAATGGTTTTAAAAAAATAAGCCTTTAATATCCTTTCCTTCACCCTCCCCAGCAATGGACTAAGTACAGCACATTTGCAACAGGTAGATTTTGAAAAGCTTTGTCTTTTTCCCCCCCATTAAAAGTTGTGAAGCTTTAGATGTACTACTGAATATCTCAGATGTTTTAGCCTTCATCAGCCCCAGAAACCATTGCAGTTGATTCTGCTTTTTGATATGCTAAATCAGAAATACAGTACAGGAAAATTCATCTATGCTTCTTTCCCCAAATTATAACAGGAATTGAAGAGTTTATGGCTGGCTTAGTACAATTTTGGATATTTGAAACTTCAATTTAAGTTTCCATTTGGTGGTTGATCCCATACAACAAGCCTCTTCTCCATACAGAATTCTAATAAAAGCAATAGTTTATTTACAAGTAATGTATAGGGCCTTAAAGATCCACAAACTAATTTTTTATCATATTATATTTGTACTAAAAGGACAATGCTGTGGTGTTTGTAGTGCCATCATGTAAAGTCTTATATAAAGCCATAAATGATTCACAGAAGAAGACAGGCATCTCCAACCAGGCAATAATTTCCAGTTTTAAACAAGTCTTGAATGTCAACACTTTGAATTTAAAATGCTGAAACTATTTCCAAGGTTTATCTCTTCCTTTCTCCTCCTATGTTCACCACTCCATTAAAGATATAAAACTCAGTATAAAATTTAAAACAAGGCATTCCCTAAATTAATTAGAAGCAGAAAAATTTTTCATTTTGAAAATGGAAAATCGATACCTATGTAAACCTGACACCCAAGATTACCCTCAGCAGTAAAAGTAACACTAATTTAGAGAAAAATAACTGTTCTTGTAAAATGTTAATTTCAGATTTGAGATTGCTTTTCCATGAGATGCATTTGGGATTTCTGCTTGCACCTTTTGCTAAGCATTAGCGGAGGTCTTTTCCTCGAACATCAAAGTGTCAAACCTTCATATTCTTAGTCCTTTTAAGATTCTACTTTAATATATACTAAGTTAATACATAAGCCAATATACTAAAACTTTTTCTGAGGTATCTCTGCAAATGCACATGTGCATTTAACTGTTAACACATATCACAACAAAATGTGTATTCAAACATCAGAATATCTATGAGTTTAGAACAAATAGTTTTGTCTTTTTATTGTTTTTCTTGCTCTTGTACAGATGAGCACAAGTAAAGGATTGCAGATGTGGCTCTAGCTTCCTAGAAGTATTTGGATCTAAGATTCTGATTTGAGCAAATCTTTGCTAAATGTTTATAATGGTTAGCAAAACAGTGCATATTTTAGAAGTCCCCAGCTTATATTTTGCAGTAAGGCATCATACCAAGTATTAAATGCATCTACTCCCTTTTTTTACTACTGCACCAAAGTCTAACTAATAAGGAAATGGATGAGAAATAAATAAATACTATCTACTGTAATGTTAGAAAAAGTGTTTCTTGCAGAGCACAGAAAAAAATCGAAGAAGCTAATTTAAGAAAGTAATTTTCTTTTTACTTTAAGATATCAAGAATCCCCCCCAAATACTTAAATACTTCATACTAGTTTGCGGAAGGAGAACAATAATATCCTCTGTCCTACCTTGTGCATTTGAAAAGTAATCAGTCCTGGTTAGTAGCAGAGCAACTTTGGTGAGCCCTGGCCTGTGATTCAATAGGCTGAATTCTCCTAGTCCTTTCCAAATTCCACTTCCAATTCTACAATAGGGATTAGTGTAGATTTAACCCTGATGGACAGATAAAACTAGCAGTATGTGCAGGCTTACTATTTAATAGACTGGGTCTAAGGTATCAGTGGTTGCTGAAATGAACTGTCAACCAATGTAAATGGAAAAAAAGGCTCAATCTCCTGCTGTCCCCTAAAACAATAATGCCTTTATTCTCTTCAGTCTGTAAATCAGAAGATTTCTGCTTGGTTCCTGCCTTTATTATGTACTTCATATGCTAAAAGGCTGTCGAAAGCAGCTGTAAGCTTTCTAAAAACCAGACTGTGTGAGAATCCACTTTGTATTAATCACACGAAGGTGAAGACAAAATGGAGACAAAGAAAAAAGGGATTTTATTGCCAGGCACAGCCATCTTATATCTCTGGTAGGCCTGGAATGCAGGGAATTTGGGAGGATTCAAGGGGATACATGTATATAATTGGTTAAACTAGGTAGAAACACATCCAAATATGGTCAAGGGAGATAGAGGAAAAGGGGAAAGCTATAAATCTTAAGTGAATGAAAGTGTTACAATAAGCTTGTAAGAAAAGGTGTTAATTCTAATCTAACTGTAGGTTACATACAAAGTAAGATTCTTTTTAACATCATTGTTAGCAACTTGAATAAACATAATGTTTTTATAATGTAAAAGGCAGTCTCTGAGGTAGGCTTGTTGGTGTCAGGATCCAGCTGCACTCCAAGCTGTTTCTCTCACTCACTCCTCTCTTCCTTCAGAGATTTCTCTCCACGCATAAACATCACTCGGTAAACTCCCTACAAAAGGCTTAGCAGAAGCTAATTGCAAGAATATTGCATATGAAGAACTCTCAGAAATTTCAAATTCTGGAGGGGATTTTTAATGAATCTATTACTTTTTGATTTTTTTTTTTTTTTAACTCTTAACTGTGAACATTCCAATACAAATTTTATTTTGAGTCTTGGGAATGATCTCTTTTAAGAAGTTAATGTGAATTGTTGTAAATGTAGATGTAGGTACTATTGCTTAGTGTTACTTACTGTTACTTGGCTTAGAAAACACCAAAATTGTAATAAGTCAAAGCTGAAAGTACAGGAACAAGTGACCAAACACTCTAGAAAAAATAGTGTTATCTTCAAATAATGAACACTGCTTGGACTTAAACCTGCTTATACAATACTTCGAATTTTTTTATATTTATTTTGTTTTTATATTTAGCAGTAACAAGACACATAAATCACTCCACTGTTCTGTGGAGTGAAAATTTCTGGGCTAAAATACTATCTCTTTTGAGTCATCAGAGCTGCATTTTAGGACAACATGCCCATAAAGATTTTTACTCTGCCTATTATCTTTTTTTTTGCCAGAATAGTTTAGACAAATTAATATAATTTGTCCTTTTGGGGTGTGAGATGCCTTTTGTGACATCTTTGAGAATATCACAGAATTAATCAGGGAGAGTCTCCAAGAGTTAACTAGCATTGGAGAAACCTGGAAAACAAGAATAAAATCATGTAATTTCTCCAACATTTTCGAGACTAGTCCAATCCTTGATCTTCAAGAAACAGGCAAAAAAAGGGCTTTTTTCGTCTTTTTTTTCTCATTAGTCAGGAAAAAAAAAATCAAAATTCTAAAAGCAGTATTATGAGGGAGTAACTGTTCAGTAATTTTTAGTAGAAAAAAGAATCTATCATCAACAGGTTTCTCTAATATGCCTCTGGAAATCACACAAGCTTATAACCTGGTGGTATGAAGGCTTATGTACTAAATGTGTTTACACAGTTTATATGGCATAAAATCAGTATAAAAATATTTTAAGGAAGAGACAAGAGAGAAGATGCTTCATATGGTGAAGGGAATGATGGTTCATCATCCCTGTTCAGCTCTCCAAAGCTTGGATTGTTAAATAGCTTTCCATGGTCTTCTCCCTCATTCATGAATTTTTCAACCTAATCTGCTCAATCATTCTCCCTACAGAACATGCTATATACTTTTGCTTAGCCTTGGTATTTCTCTAAATCCTTTGCAGCTTTACTGTATCTTTCTTGAGACAGAGGAAGGGAGATTTACTGCATATGGGGTTTCATGGAGCCAATCCATTTATACAACCACATAATGATCTTATTTGCTATTTCTTTCCCAGTAGTTTCTAGGATTCAGTTTGTTCTTCTGGCTGCAAACAAGTTGGTGTTTTCTTAGAACTACATATCATAACTGAAATGTCTCATTCCTGAATTGTGGGACTTAGGCTCTGAGCACATTACTATATGTATGAACTTAAAATTGATGGAGTGGAGAGAGGGATACTTTATATTTAACTACATTCAATTTTCACATTGACATTTTATTACTTAATCACTGAGTAGTGTAAGGAGATACTGCAGTTTTTCATATTGAGATTCTTTCTCTACTCTCCCAAATAAGTCAAAATCATAAGCAAGTTCTATCACTGCTATTCACAGCATTTTTCACATTGAGAATGTGTGCATTTAACAATATATATCTTGTGGAAGTTCATGGGTGACCTTCAACGTCGGAGCATTCATTCTTATTTAGTATGTCCTACTTTGCTGTTTGGTAATGAGGACCATATCAAAAGTCAACTTATACTTCAAAAAGTGGGGGTTTTAACTGGTTTCCCTTGATCATACATTTGTTACAGTTCTTTCAAGGAACTGAAGAAGACTTATGAGATGGCTTTTAAAATCATGACAACTCTTGCCTAGTATGCTGTTCATTTATGAGCACCCCAACTCTGCTTTTTATTATATATCCCATTAATTTGCCTGAGAGAAATATCAGTCTTATCAGTTTCAGTTGTTCAGACTTACAGAATCCTAGAAAAACAATTGCATCATTTTACATAGTAATATATTAGATATTTCATATTCAGTTCATTTACAACTACAGGTAAAATATTGCCTAGTCTTGGCAGGTGTCCTGTGTCTACATTTGTCTATCTGCTCTGTAGCTGCACCTACTGATTCCTCATTTAGAAGGGAACAACTAATCAATCCTTCATGAAGATTGGTGAATCTCATTGAAGTTTGTGAACCATAAACATATAAGCAGGTCATTTGCATTTTTCTTCTATAGTAGTATGCTTTATGTCTGGATAGTTCATTGACTTCACACAAACTCTCTGGAAGGCTTCTTCCTTTAACATATTTCAATAAACAAATATTAGACAGTATGCTTCATTTTATTTGTTCTCCAAACTGGTTTTGGCCTGACTTTTTATGTGTTTACATTTAATTTTTCTGGGTTTAGAATATGTTTTTGGTTTGTTTGTTTGTTTAATGTAGATATGCAGTGAAAGATTCCTTCCCAACACTTTTTCTACTTTGCCTTGCTCTTTAGCTAAGCCAGATTCCTTTGACTTTCTTTGGTTATATTTCCTACATCTTTAATACAGATATTTAAAAACTCAATTATTATTTTTTTCTAATGCTTTCTATTTCTACTTTAGCAGATTTACCTATTTTTACATAGACCATCTCTTCAAATTAGGCAAAATATTAATGAAACAGAGTTGAAATCCAAATGTGCTCTAAAGCAGCCTATTAAATAATACTCCCAACAGTTAACAGAAATTGTATTAAAGAACCTAGAATAAAATAATTTAATTCCTATGTTATATTTTCTTTTTTTAAAACATTTCACAAATGAATTTATAAATCTGCAAAATCAATTATGTGGCTGTGGAATAAGGATATTTCTATTAGCAAATATTGATGGTGTCTACATATACTTTGTTCTCCATGTTTTTACATATAAAATGCCAGATAAACTAGAAGAGGAAAAATATAAGACTCAAATGCTCTGTTTTCAAGTTGAAATCTGGAAATAAAGTCAGAACTTTCTCTGCTACAAACTAACAACTTTTTCAACAAATAAACATGATTTTCACATTATCTGACAATGTGCCTTCGGTCTTTGAATCCAAATCACAGTATTCTCAAAGACAATATGCTGTTAAGTAACAATTCAATTAAGCAGGCAAACCGTCTATCATCAGCACTCAGTGATTAAAATGTCCTTGTTGTCAGTGTTATTATCTATTAATTAAAGGCAAGATCTGTTTCAACAGAGGAAAATCAGCAAAATAAGTTGCAGCAAATTTGATAAATCAACTCCTAATTAACAAACACTGACAGAATTCTTTTTATTTTTTTTTGTTTTGTTTTAAAAAAGGGAATCCAGAATCAGATACTATGAAAATGCCTGAAGATGAAAAAAATAGAAAGCTAGTAATAGCATGTCTACTGTTCAATTTTTAAAATTGTATTTTTGATCTTCTGTGGCTTGTCAGTGTTAAATATTACTAGTCTTTTCTTAGCATTTTGTGAAAAGCTTTAGACACGTGCACTTTGCCTGAGATAAGTTGCTTTCCTCACTCATTTAAATTGTTACAGATGTGGAAGAGTAGGCTATCTGGCAATAATACCATAAAGAGGAACTGTAGTATCCAAAATCCAGAAGGATTTTAAATACAGTGAAATTGTGTTACAATAGCATGTTGAAATTTGCTCTCCACTGCAATATACAGAAGAAACAAAGGAAGGTGTACATCCATGAGACATAACACCCATGAAGGTGAACAAGGTGTAAGGAAGATTAATTTTTTCCTTTCTTTTTCACCTACTATGTCAAACTGGTCTTTTTACATCTTATTCAAAGGAAAATACTTGGATGAGTAACATAAGCGGAAAATACTTGGATGTGTAACATAAGCTCTTTTTATATCTGTATGCAATAACAATAAAAATACTAAAAAAGCCCCTTTCAGGTTTAGAGGAGGGCTGTGATACATACAAGTTTGGTGTCTAGGATTTTTAGGGTCTTTACAGAAGTGAAAGAAAGGTTAAATTATTCAGTCTAAATCAGCACATTCATTCCTGATGTGCTTTTGAAATTTCAACTTTTTCTTAACACCAGCAATTCAGTGAGGCCAGAGAAGCCATCTTAATCAATGTATTTGAGTCAAACAGTTGAAGATTTGAATATAACAAAAAATATCTCTATTTCCTTACCCTTTTAAAGACCTTTGTCTTCCCAAATTCATTATCACTCTTTAGACTTTATTTTGTATGAAGACAAGTCTTTTATCTCCATTCAGATGCACAGAAATAAAAAAAGCATAACTTTTGGTAAATTCAACAGTCAAAATGGGATTTTGAATGCGGTGGCTAGTTCATATTAAATTCAAATTAATAAGAGATTAGATGCAAGGAAGATCAGCTATAATATTGGGGTTGAGTGAACTGTATTACTGTGATGATTTTTGCTTGCTTTAAATAACAGCAGCTCTAACTAAAGAGTTCTTCAAGCATACATTTTCTAAAACCATTAACTTCTTATGGTGAACTATTATGTAAGGGCAAACAGAGCCTTGTCTTCCATTATGAATCATTTTCCACATTTGTGGAACTTGTGCACAATTGTACTAAAATTTGTAAAGAAAACTACAGTAGCTGAATATATTTCCTGCTTAAATAAGTACATTGTTTTAATCTTGAATTTATTTTGTGCCTTAATATCCAGGAATTTGATGAGAAAATCTTACAGTTATCTGCACTTGCAAATAGATCAGGTTTTCCTTCCTGTTTGCATGTTAGTTACCTTACCTTAATCTAATAGCAACTGTGTTCTACCTCAAATGTTAATAACACATCAATTCTGAAAAAAAACACTTCTTTGGAAAATATGTCTTTATCTATAAATTAATGAAAAAAGTATGGACTTTTCTATATGATCTGTAATGAGCAGCTAAAACAAATTTGCCTGTCTTGGAGTTCTAGCACTGGATTTACTTCTTTCTTTCTCCATTCCCTTTTCTCTCCCTTTCCAACTATTTGTGATGTCAGATACTTTTATTTCCTAACTGAAAATGACACTAAAAAGGAAGGTTCAACAAAAAGAATTTACTTTGGCTTTGGTGGAAAGCAGACATATTCTCACAGCTTCATAAATATAGGGAACTACTTCTACTGCAGCAGAATATCTTATTTCCTATTCTCACTGTCCTGATTCCCAAGGAGGCAAGTGCATGTCACTCTTACCGCAGATATCTTACTTTGGGTAGTATTTAATGTTAATCACAATATCCTCCTCTCCATTAGAGTAATTGTTTGTCTCTCCCTCCCTCCTGTGGCTGTTTATTATGCCTACAACCTATCTACATAATTGTTGGGGTTCTCTCTTGGTGGCAATTACAATTCTTTACCTTGTTTTCATTACACTTATGATTGGATAAGAATTTTAACAAGAAAAACTTGGTGCAAATAAAAAAAAAAAAAGAAAATTATTATTAATAGAAAAAGGTGCAGCAAATTCTGTTTGGCTTCTGTCAAAGCAAGGAAGTTGGTCCTAGGTATGCATCCTTCCTTAGCTTATTTCTTTTCTTTGGGAAATTTTTTTCATTATTGAGTATTTTATAAGAGCCAGTTTACACCTCCTGTTTCATAACATTACTGGGATAGAGGTATATATTTTTGTTCTATTAAGAATATCATTGCTAGGTTATGAAAGAGACATTTTTAATTAAAACACAAATCTCCCCTTTGATATAAACACTGATTCAAATTCAACATGCTGAAAATTTTATTAGAAAGCTATGGAACATGATTTTATGTTCATACATGAAATACTGGATTCATATAAATTTGTCAGATAGATGATCACATTATTAAAAATTAGAAAAAATCATCACTCCCTTAGCTTTAAGTGTTCTCTAGCTGGCACGTTAACAAAAGCCAAGGCTGAGAGAAGGAAGTGATCAAAACACTCAGCTGTAGAGAAGAAAAAAATCACTACAACTACATTTGTACAGTTCTGCTAGAGAGTTTGCCAAGACTTGTTGTAATGGAAATAAATTAAGACCAAACTCTATAGGAAAATAAGACTACTTTAATAGGAGAACAAATCAAACAGAACTTTAATGCATATGCTAGTAATTAACATTCTAATTTCAATCTAACCAGAGAGAGAATAAAGAAAGAAGAGCCAGATTATAAATAACTTTCCTGTTACTTCCTATGTTCTTTCAGAAAAAGTCCTTGCTTTCAAACTTTGTTTCAGTCAATCCTGACTTCCTGAGTGTCAAGAACTTTAGCCCACTACCTTGGGAATTTCCTTTTCATGACCTTTGAGTCCTGTCTGTTGGTTTTCTTCAAAATCTGTCTCACTATGAGCTGCAGACCTGCCGTTCCTTTATATGATTTATTTATGCTTTCCTATGACAGCCCTGTTTCTCTGAAGCTTTCCTCATCAAGATGCACAGCTACGCTCAAAAGAAGAAGCAGAAACTCATTTCAGGGGTACCCATCTGACCTAATAATTCACATTTTTAGAGGAAGTTGACAATACTGTAAACAAAACACTCACTAAGAAAAACAAACAAACAATTAGAACAACAACAAAAAAACCTCTGCTTCACATTAGTGAACTAAACTTTTAAATGTTAAACCTCTTCAGGTTTTGACTAAGCAGTTACTGGTGCTGGGGTCCGTCAGTGCTGACCATTTTTTAAACATCACCTCCTAAGAGCACAGGAGCATGCAATTCCCAAATGTTGGAAGTCAAGCAGGGGAGGCAGAAGGCTGGCTTGGCTGAGCAGGGATCTTCTCTTGGAAATAAGGCAAAAAAGGAAGGTGTACGCCCAGTGGAAACACAGTCAAGTGACATGGGAAGAATACAGAGGTGCTATTTGCCACTGTAGGGAGAAAATTCATGCAGCCAAAGCTCAACTGGAGTTGAAGCTGCCAGAAATGTGAGAGACAATAAAAAGAGTTTTTTCAAACACTAACAGCAATAGGCAGTATTGAAATATCATTGGCCTGTTATAAGATGAGGATGGTCACCTCTCAAACAGGGACAGAGACAAGACAAAGGTGTTTAAAGTTTTCTTTGCCTCTGTCTTCAGCATGGATGACAGACCAAGGGGGTCTCAGTGCCCTGAGCTGGAGGACCATGACTGTGAGAATGATCAACTCCCAGTCAACCCTGAAATTGTGCAGGATCTGCTGCTCCAGCTGGATCCCTACAAATCTATGGGACCTGATTGGATTCATCCCAGAATCCTCAAAAAGCTGACTGATGTAATCTCAAAACCTCTCTTGATGATTTTTTAAGTGGTCTTAGGAGACTGAAGAGGAATCTGGAGAGGTCCTAGATGACTGGAAGCTGTCCTGATTTTCAAGAAAGGCAAAGAGGATGACCCCAGAAACTACAAGCCTGTCAGTCTCACTTCAGTGCCTAGTAAACATATGGAGAAGATTATTCTGGGAGGTACTGAAAAGCAGGTTTTTCAAGACAACACCGTCACTGGTCACAGCCAGCACAGCTTCATGAGGAGAAAGTTCTTATCAAACATTTTTTCCTGTTGTGAAAAGGTAACCCATCTAGTTGTTCAAGGGAAGCAATCTGATGTTATCTCTTTGGATTTCAATAAAGCTTTCAATACTTTCTCCCCCAGGATCCTGATAGACAAAATGTCTAGCACACAGCTGGACACATCAAGTGATGGGTGAGCAATTGGCTCACAGGTTGAACACAGAGGGTAATAGTGAACGTAGACTATCTCGAGGGCAGGAAGGCCCTGCAGAGAGACCTCAACAAATTAGAGGACTGGGCAACCATCAACCATATGAAGTTCAACAAGGGAAGGTGCTGGATTTTGCACCTTGGATGCGGCAACCCCGGTTGTACATACAGACTGGGGAATGAGATGCTGGAAAGCAGTGCTGCAGAAAGGGACCTGGAGGTCCTGGCTGATGGCAAGTTGAATTTGAGTCAGAGGAGGGACAGACACTGATCTCCTCTTTATGGTAACCAGTGACAGGACCCGAGGGAATGGCCTGAAGTTGTGTCAGGGGAGGTTTAGGCTGGATATTAGAAAGAGTTTCTTCACTCAGAGGGTGGTTGGGCACTGAAACAGGATCCCCAGAGAAGTGATCACAGCACCAAGACTGACAGAGTTCAAGAAGCATTTGGAAAACAGTTTCGTGCAATTGGTGGGACTCTTGAGGATGGTCCTGTGCAGGGCCAGGACCCTGTGGCTGTGATCCTTGTGGGTCCCTTCCGACTTGACATATTCTGTGAGTCTGTGATTCTGTCCCACAACCAGAGACTTAAACCAATGCTTTTTGTTTCTTAACATTTTTCCACTTCCATTTGTATCCGCATGTATAGATGTGTGTGATTGTGTGTATTTGTGTGTTTCCTTTTCACTTAAGCCCATGCTTTATCCCTGTCCTCTTAATGCAACATTTCTTCCTTTTACAAAGTTCACAGCTTTCCAGTGACAAAGACTGATACCTCAAGTACATGACTGACAGTATAAAGAAAGAGATGGTGGAACAGGAGATATAGTCACAGAAAATGAGTAGGAAATATTGCAGTGCCTCTGAAAAAATGCATTAGTATATAGATTGTCAATCCGAAGTCACATTAATTGAAAGTATATTTAAGTAAATTAAATCTCAATCTGGTAATGTAATAGTGTCATTTTGAAGCTAAATTAAAATTTAATTTCTGTTTTAGCTCTGTGTTCTCTATTTAAGTTTACTTTCACTAGCAAGAGTTCATAAAAATATTCATCAAAATATTTTGTTTTAAGTAAAATAAACTAAAATAAAATAGCTATCAATAAATGACATAGAAGACTTATGTAAGTCTGGTGAAGGTAATTTCATTTCCTGTATTTCATTAAGTTCTTTAATCTTCCACAGCATATGCCTTAAATTAGAAGTATCATTTGAGTCAGCCTAGATTATTCAATTTCTTTGTAGCTGCTGAGAAGTAGAAAAATTCACCACCACAGTACAGTAGTATGTTATGAGTTATTGTAACTCAGAATAGCAATAAAAAAAATCTGATTTTAAGTGCTTTAGCCTATGTAGGCTAATGTAAACTCATCATAATAGGCTCTATTCCCATTGCTACACCTGCATGCACAGTATAGGTGTCCATTTTTTTCACGTGATTTCTTTTCAAATCCAAGTGTAGATCTTAAGAACCAGGATAGAAACAGATTTTTTTTTTTTAAATTGCAATGATTTTTTTAATAAATGTTTTAATAAATATAATAACAACATTGTCTTACCCACTACTCAAAATATTTTTTAATTTCACATTATATAATGGTTATCTCCTGATTCAAATGTGTCGCATTTAAACATATTTTATTGAATGTTAAGTTGTACTAAGGAACTTAATACTTGCAGGAGTGGTATGGGGGAAAAAAGAGAGGGATGTGAAAACAAAAATGACCACACACCAAGGCTTCCTTGTCAATATTGTATAATTTTTAAAGTCTGTAGAACATCAGAGTTTTTCAGCATGAAAATATATGCTGTATCTATTTTTAACTTTATACATATTAGTAGTCTAAAGATAGTGTTAAAATTGCATGTGTTTAGTCAAATTTTTAAATATAAATTATTCAAACCTGTTTTTGTGTTCCAATATGAAGTTGCAATGGTTTGCTGGTTAGAAAAACCAGCAGTGGTAAGATGGAATGAAAACATAAACTTCAGTTTTACATTGAAAAATTAGATGGTCTAAGCGAGCTGTGTCTTACTGACACATTAAAATGGAGAATTTGGGGATAGTTTTGACATGCAGGCTTCCTTAGTTTACAAGTTTTGTATTCAAGTGTAAAAATGTAAGTATATACAATAATTTTGAGTTGTAAAACTGATAGACACATACACCATTTACCATCTAACATTTATCATCTAACATGATAAGATTTCCACATGCTGATGTTAATTAAAAGTAATATCTGTCTAAGGAACTTGATAAATATTTTGCAGTCATGCCTGAAAGAAAGCACAGTGCAATATTGTAGTTTTGTAACATATACACATTGAACATTCTATGAAAATAGTTTTACAAATTTATTAAAAAAATGTATATTGGATAGCTAATCCTCATGAACCCCAGAAAGTAATAGCAATATCTGTAAAGATGTTTTGGTTTTATTTAAAATATTTTTGAGATGATTACAACAACAATTTCTGTCTTTTATTCTGTAAAGTACTCTAAAGAGGTAAAAAATATTTACAGCTTGCAATTTTTCCTTTCCTCTTTGCTGGAAAAGAAACAAAGAAATGTTTAATTTTTGGTTGGTTGATTTTGCATCATTTTATACAGAAAAAAAATTTCCACAAGATGATCAGGCACACTTTCAAAGGCTAAGAGAATTGTCTTTGTTCAACCTGGAGATGAGAAGGTTTTGGGGTGACCGTATTGTGGCCTTTCTGTACCTGAAGGGGACCTATAAGACAGATGGAGAAAGATTATGTACAAGAGCATGTAGTGACAGGGCAAGGGGGAATGTCTTTAAATGTAAAGAGGTCAGGTTTAGATTAGATCTTAGGAAAAAATTCTTTACTGTGACAGTGATGAGACACTGGCACACCTTGCCCAGACAAGTTGTGGATTCCCCATTCCTGGAACTGTTTAAGGCCAGTTTGGATGGGGCCATGAGCAACCTGGTCTAGTGAAAGGTGTCCCTGCCCACGGCAAGAGGGTTGGAACTAGATGATCTTTAAGGGTCCCTTCCAACCCAGATCATTCTATGATACTTAAGTCCAAGCCTCAAAATAACAAGCTTACAACACTGTCTGCAGTCCCAAAGACAGTAAATGCCAATATTTACAAAATATTTTCCCACAGAAGTCTGCCAGATCTTCATTTCTATAAAGGAAATTTTATACTATAACAAAATTCATATGAAAACTGCCACACAGAGTCTCAGATGCTCCCTATCAGGCTCTATTATTACATATATTTTGTGATCCAGTTAAATTTACAAATACCTATGTTTTAAACGTGTGAAAGATTTTATAAAACAGCATGAAAATAGTGCTTTGTGTTTATGGAGATTCTCTGTCCTCCTGTCCTATGCTCTATTCAAACAAGCCAATGAGTTAACAATCCTGGCTTTACAAGAGTGCAAAACTATTTAATATTCTTCTCATGTGGAAGCTGTTGTCTGATCATTAGTCATGTTTAGTTGCACCTGCAATTATTTTTTCATATATTTAATATGTCAATTTTATTGCAGTGACTGCTCTCAGGAGGTTTATAATAGTGATTAAAGCAATGTTAATTGCTGTGTTCATTTCAGGATTGTTTCAATGTCAATGTGATCAATGGTGATATTGGGAAATATCAAAGTTTCCACAAGTTTAGAAAGTTTTAATTAGAATTTGCAAACATTTTTAAAACTTTAATTTCCAGTAGTCAGACTCTATTTCTCATCAGACCCCCCCCAAAATAACCTTTCATTAATATCCAGTGGTTTTTTGCAGTGTAAAGAATGTCCAAAACTTTGCATATGGTACAGGTTTATAGGTGAGCACATATGTTCAAGGACATTGTCTATCCTTGCTGTTACCTCGACATCTTCTCTATTTCTTCAGAAGTCTGTATCTTTTCCACTGGCAGGCTTCTTTACAAGGAGCTGATAACATCTGAGTGTAGTCAGTGGCTGATACAGTAAAATAATTGATCGCATTTGGAACACAGGCATTTAGAGTTGAAAAAGAAAAGATGGGGGAGAGTCTCCGTGAGAAAGTATTAGCTTTACACTACATGTTGACTATTTCTCAGAACATCAGGGCCTCAAAGGATTTTTTTGTTCTTTATTGAGCAGCCCTTAAATTTTTTGCCAGCAATGTAAGTCAACACACTTTTAAAGCAAGAATCACTCCATCTAGATTATTGCTACAGTATGTAATAGATCTCTCAAAAGAGACATTTGAAAATGAAACCAAGTATTCATGAACAATCTTGTTCCAAGTAGGCTGTGCAGAAACATTGCCCTATAATATTTTATAATACTGTGCAATATAGATGTGTCAGTCCACTGAGGACCTCTCTGTAATTTGTCAGACACTGAAACTCAGAAGTCTGATACACGGATTTTTGTAGTGGCAGTTTGAATTTTATTTCAGCTTCTAACAGAAAATATATATTATGGTATGATAGTCACAAGAACTTAGAAATTTCCTGAAAATCCACTGTCTATAGCCTCAGTGAAGGGCTTTTTTAGAAGTTGTGACTAGAGCAGGTCAATATTAATGCCAGATTAATGTTCTTTCAGATTGGGCAGTTAGAAGGGGAAGTGGAGAGGTTGATAGACCACATTATTTGTAACTCTGACCAGAGAAAAGTGAAAGGCTTGAAAGAAATCAGTTTGTTAGATCAGTACCACAGACAGCTGTATCACTGGTGTAAAATGTAATAAAGGATATTTTTAACAGTCTGTAGATAAAATGAAATTAATTATCCTAGTCATCTATTTAGGGGGCCTGATAAGGAAATTTCAGTGGACCTGATTTAGTTTCCCTTTGTTTACATTCTTCAAGGAACAATTTATCTGTTTAATTGACAAATTTCACTCAAGTTATGTCTGTATAAGAACATTATTTATTGAATTGATTATACTTAAATGCCTTTCCCTGAAGAGGACTAAAGTCCCACAGACTCTTCACTCCCATTAGCTTTTTCTATCAGGCTAGCAAGTATCTGTGTCCAACAAACAATTTTCTTCCACAGTTATGACTATTGTGTCTATTTACAAAAGCCTTGCCGGGCAAAGTTTTGGCAGTGGTGAAGGCTACAGGGGTGGCTTCTGTAAGAAAATGTTGGAAGCCTCCCCAATGTCCAATAAAGCCAACACCAGACTGGTCCAAGAGGAGCCTGTCGCTGGCCAAGGCTGAGCCCATCAGTGAAGCTGGTGGCTCCTCTGGGATATTGTATTTAAGAAGGGGGAAAACTGCTACACAGCAGCCAGGAGAGAGAGGAGTGAGAATATGTGAGGGAAACAGCTCTGCAGACAACAAGGTCAGTGAAGAAGGTGGAGGAGGTGCTACAGATGCCAACAGCTGCCATATGCAGCCTGTAGTGAAGACCATGGTGTGGCAGACTGTGCCAGTGTGCCATTGACATTGAACCTGGGAAGAGCAAAGGGGTGGAAGGAAAGTGTTTTAAGAATTGTTTTTACTTCTCGTTACCCTCTTCTGATTTTTTGGCAATAAGTTAAATTTTCTGAGCTGAGTCTTTTGCCCATGAGGACAATCACTGAGTGATCTCACCCTGTCCTTATCTTGATCCTTGAGCCTTTCATAATAGTTTCTCTCCCCCACCCACCTGAGGAACGGGAGCAATACAGTGGCTTGGTGAGTATCTGGCATCCAGCCACAGACAGCCCACCACAACTGAAAATATTATTTTTCCTTTTAAATGTTATAATGCATAGTGATTTAGAAAATAAAATTTTTTGGTAGGTTACTTGGTGTAGGTGAATTGTCCAGGCAGTTAGGACAGTAAAATCCACTCAGAATCAGTAGTGTTTGGCGTTTTTTAACATTCCTAAATTTTAATATGCATAAAATCAGATTGTATGATCTGGTTGCATGAAAAGGCAGTGGAATGTAGTCAGTGGAATGTAGTCTTTCAGCATGATGATTCCTCTTAGATTTTATATCAACCAACTGTGCTGGTTGTCTTGGAGATAAAAGCTAGATGTAGAATGGGATAAATTGGAAGAATGAGAGCAGAGTATGAATATGGACGTGGTGCTTCAATGGTGATTTGTTTTTGGAATATGCAGACACTCCTTTCTATAAATACTTACTCACACAATATACTAAAATTATCTAGTAGTAAGGAGACAAGCATATGGCTAACTTTGGCCAAAACGTTGTGTGAAACATAGGGAAAAGCAAGGTAAGGGCCATAAAAATGTCTTCAGTGTTTATTGTCCTTGTAAGGGTCTTGATAGCATTCACTGAGTTTCCCAAGGAAGGAATATGCTTATCTTTCTTTCTTGCCAAAAGCAATTTTTTAAATTTTAATGGGTTTTTGACATTTTTATGGGTGGTTTTTTGTGTTTGTTTTGTTTTGGTTTCTTTGTTTATTTTTTAATAAATATCAGTTTCTTTCGGGTAAATTAAATAAATTTAGTGCAACATGTATGTATCCTGACAGAGTTGTGTCTGACAACTCAAGTGTTACAGATTATTCTGAAACTGAAACTACCTTTATCTGTAACCTACTAAGGAGTTCCTATTGTAAACTAATGTAAAAATTTTAAAGGAGAGAGAAACTGTCAACTTATTTTGTACTGAATGTACACGTGTCCCTTCCCTCACAGACTTGCTGAAAACATGTTCTGAATTTAGATTGTGAAATAAAATGCTTCTGCTGGAGATGTGTTTCTGCTCCCCAGTTATCTCTTGTCTAAACTTCAGAACAGACCTTGACAGCTGACACAGAAGTATTTCTAGCTCTAAAATACTGATGATTTAATATACACAAATATATGATATAATTTGAACCTTCCACTTTGTCAAAACTTAACTGATTGACAAATTTCTGAATTCATTTAGACATATTTCATCCTTGCAAACTCAGTAACTGAAGCCAGAAATTAATTTCCCCTGAGAAATGCTAAAAATGGGTATTTATAATACAGCTTTATTGAAATCTCATGCTGGTGTCAAGCAATTATTATAAAAAAACAAGGATAGGAGGTTTCCTTGGTAGTTTGGGTTTGTCTCAAACACAATTTTTTTTTTTTTTAGTCCTGGAAAAGTCAGTCAGCTGCTGTATGGTTTTATATGAAGTCATAATGTCAGAGTGCACTCTTAGTCTGAGTAGAAATTCACTTAGCATAAGTATAATAAATGTCTTCTGAAAGCTACAACACAATAATATGATGTACTCAATTTCCTCTTAGCCTAAGCCTTGGAATCTATATTTAGGATTACACCAAAAACAATATGAAGAGGAAGACTACTAAAAGTCTAATTTTCTACAAATGCTTCTGCTGTTCTAAAATGAAGCATCTTGACCCCTTTCTCCAGTTTGCCGCTCCATCATATTATTCTGATTTCTTGTCTTCATAACAAAAAGTTATCATAAATATTACAAATTTAAAACTGCAACATCTGAGAAATTAATCAATCTAATTCAGAAAGAAAGCAGTTACAGAGGTTAACTATTTTTAGCAAGAAATCTAATATGATTCTTACTTATTTTCTCATCATTAAAAGACTTGCGGACATGGGGGGCAGTTGAGTAAGACTACCCTTAACTGATCAGTTCCCCCTACCCTCTTGAAGAATTATTAATTTACATTTGACTTCACAGGTGCTTTTAGCAGGGAAATATATATCATTTTCAAACTCTCTGAGGATTTTGATGCAATGACAGACAGCTGTCACTGTCAAACCTAGCTTTTAAGGAGAGAGTCAAGCTACAATTGCCTTCAGGCTTTGTTTCATTTAATATGAAATTTGTGACAGTGGAGGTTGAAATAAAGGATTAGGTTTGTTTTTGATGAGTTACTTTAAATTTCTGTATTTCATATTGTAATAGAATTTTTTTATTTGAACTTCTCAGGAAGCAGCAATTCTAACCTTTTGATCAACTTCTGTATAAATACTTGACCTTAAATGTATACAGGTAGAGGTCGTGTTACATGTAGAAGATTCCTTGGTCTTTTTAGCTTGCTTAGGGCATGAACGAATTAATTCCAGTTCTGGAACTTTGAAGTGAACATGGATAAAAGTCCTGGGAAAAGATTATGTAATGTAGATGGCTATCATTTGCCCTTGGACTTGCATCACTGCTTAACTGAAGGTGGGTTTAAAATGCCTTCAATGCTTCAGTAGTTTGTTAGGAGAATTATAGAAGGCATGAAAATTCTATAGATACTAGTTAATTTGGATGACCTGATTAAGTTTTGAAGAGAGAGAAACTTGGAGAAATACTTTAGCAAACTTCAGGTTGGCTAGAGCCCTGCAGATGAAAGCTCATAAGTGATAAATATGTACTTTGCGGGACATATGGTTATGTAAAATATGCAGGAGGTGTAAATGCATTCTTTGAAAAAACAGAACAGCTTCCAAAATAATACAGTTTTCAGAGTTAAATATTGTGTAGTTTCTCAATAGTGCTAATTATTTGAAAAGATACTTAAGTGAATATCAGCCCAGTAAGTGGCAAAGAAAACGGAAGACAACTAGAAGAGAAAATAAAATCGCAAACAGAAGTATCAGGGATCACTCACATGCAACAGGGCCGTGTATTAAATTATTAATTGTTTCTATCAATCATATTCTGCCTGGCTCTTTGCTGTTGTCTTCTGGCTCTTTTTTTGCTACAGAACTTTCTATGATATAAAATCTCTTGTAAGGGCTATATTGTATCACCAGGTTCCCTTGCCATCTCTCATTGCTAGGTACTCAAAAGAAGATATCTGAAATCACAAAGCACCCCATCTCGTTTCTGGCTTGGAAAATAGTTTTTGTAAAAAATTAGGTGTTCTTGCTCCTCATGAAAGTTCATTGTCTTCTCAAAATCAATTTGCTCATCATCGCAGATAACTGAGAAGCCTGAACAAATGTGTAGAAATTGCTAATGACAGAGGACATACAGAAGTCTTTTTATTGGTGAATGTGCCTGTTGAGTTTATATAGCAAGTATTTTAACAGGTAATAGATTAGTTTGCAAGGTGTTTTAAGAGAAAATAGCAGACATGCAACATACCATCACCGTTCTATTGAGTTCTTTTGTGTTCAAATGTACAAAGAACAGGAAAACATGCTGAAACTCACCCCTCACACACTTACCTGATCTTTGACTGTAATTCTGGCTGTATTGTTCAAGAGTTTTAGCTCACTTAGAAATTTTTTTTTTCTAATAATGGTGACATTCAACATAGTATATCTTCAGCTATTCTATTGATAAGAACTTCTGGTCTCTGCTTGAATAATGATTAGTTGTTACAAAGGAAAAGCTATAACTTGGGATTTTTCAATACTTGCACAGTGAGGTACTTTGATGTGCCCTCATTTCAAGTAAAACACCTCAGAAAAATCTGCATGATGCCAAATATGTTTCTTTCTTTTATTTTTCCTTAGCAGTTGCAACGAGTGTTAATTGTTCCTAATTTGATTTTTGATGGGTCCTTACCTAATTAGCACTTAAAGAGTTTTTGAAAACATAAAAAGATGTCCTTACGCAGAAGAAGAGGACGACTCATTACCATTTTTACATATCAGTACAAAAACTTTGTAATAACAGAAAAATACATTTTCATATTCTTGTCTGACCTACCAAGCATTGTGATTTTTCCCTATTTGAAAGCTTCATTCTTGGAATCTGACACATGGCTAATGTAAGATATGTGGTTCTATTGTTCTGCCTAGTAATTAATCTTTATAATTATAGCATCTTTCAACAATAATCATGATGATAAGCTGGGTAATAGCAGTTAAAAGGAAAGAAGTGCCTTAATCTGCACTGCAGATTGAAATACCCTCACTTGATGGAAGTCAGTGCAAGAGAAATATCAATTTACGATAATGGACTTCTACTTACAAGGAGTAAAGTGTAACTTGACCACAATTTTTTTTTCTTGTTCTCTTTCCAGCTTTCTCAGTGAAAGCATTAATGCTTTGTTATGGCAAATCAGCTGGAGAAAGTCTTTTGAATTGAATCCTTGGCATATACTGCATGACAGTATCACTTTTCTTTCTGAAGAGAAGCTAGATAATTGGTTTGATATGTCAGTAAAAGGACAGTTAGTACTAATGGTCATTTCTAGATCCATTTAAAATGGCAAATCCTTTTTATATCAACTACTGTGTAAGCCTGTAAAATATCAGGCTTGCTTAAGTTCACTTATATTTTTTTTTTCTTTTTCTGAGGACAAGTCTATTAATGTAGGTGTTCCTGTATATTTTTGGCAGCTGGAACTGTCCCTGTCTATCCACATCATGTTTATTAATTTTCTTATTTTTAACCCTGTATTATATTTGACCAGACTGAAATTTATTCGGTACCTTAGAAAAATAATTAATGGGGATTTTAGCTACTTAATCTTGTTACACATCACAGCTGAATACCTGGAAAATTATGTAGCTTTATCTATATTAATATAGTTAAGAAAGTGTGAAAGCTTTACACTGCTAAACAAAGATTAGGCATTGTGAAGGTTTATGTTGCTGTAGATTTTCTTGTTTGAGTAGGAAAATTAAGTATAATTAGATGGATATAACTGACACTGATATAATTCACATAATTAATCAGATAATACAGATAAGTGGCCAGTCTTCACGAACGAAGATCTGGGAAAGGTGTTTTTACCTTTCAAGCCTGCGCAATGGATTTTTTA
>JAWWLV010000179.1:20253423-20279585 GCA_035041135.1 Platyrinchus mystaceus
TGGATGGCCTTAGGGGCTGACGAGCTCCATCTACCCAGGGGACCCTGAAGCAGGGCCAGGATTTGAACCTGCGGCCTTGGCGCTGAGAGACCAGCATCTTAACCACTAGACCACCAGGGGTCCCCAGATAATACAGATAACGTATAATAATTTATACATTTTTGAATTCCATTGAATTCATAATTAATTGTAAATTTGTATGTGTATATATATCTATATAAATATATGTAAGTTATCATGATCTTTCCTTTGCTTTCTTCAGCCCTTAACTAATATTTGTTGCTGCTCATTTCAAAAGTAGCCAAAGTTTTTGGCATGAATTGTAACACTCAATGTTTCTCATCTATGATTAAATGATATTTTAGTGGTGTCAAGCACTAATACTGTGCCTGAGGAGGTGAGAAGAGCGTAGGAGATAGACTTATGTAAACAGCAAGATAGCCATTGCATTATCCCTGGTTGCTCAGGGAAAAGAATTTAGCCCTTGTGCCCAGTTTATGAAAGCAAAAGCTCCACTGCAGTTACCATTTTCCAGAAATTACCAAGCTTTGCAAAGATACATTACCATGTAGCCTTCAGGCTTAATATTGTACAAAAATATATTGGCAAGCAGTTGCACAAACTAAGGCCTAAAAGTCCTTTCACTTGTGGTCATTTCCATAATTACAAATTTCAAGAGTTTAACCCCTACTGAATGAAATGAACATTTTTTGTGGACTAAAGAAACTGAAATGAGAAACACCAGATTTCAAAACACTATTAGAAAAAATTAGTTTTATCAAATAATAAACAGAACTGAAAAATCCTTTTAATTTTAAACTCTAGTGTTTTATCTTGCTTTTTGCCTATTGAGCAAGGTTAGTATCAGAGATAGGAAGGTTGGGGGTTTTTTAATGGTTTTTTTTGGTTGGTTGGTTGGCTTTTGTTTGTTTGTTTGATTGTTTTTGGTTTCGTTTGGTTTTTGCTAATGGCTTATTTTTTTAAAAGATATTGTCATATGGCTGATTCTGTTCACAGTTTGACAACAAAATGTGGAGGTCAGAAAGTTTATACATTTGCTCTTTCTTTCAGTTTCAAAACTTGTTTCATTCTAACTGAGCTACATTTTTATAAATATTCACCAAAAAGCCTAACAATCTAGTGATAGCCTAAGTTACTTAGGCATTTTATTTCTCAGTGACTTGGAGCAAACAAGTGGTTCATTTGACGACTTACTTTGTCACAATAATTTATTGTTCGTACTTACACAGGCTATCAACATTCTTTGTTTTAAAGAGTCACATCATGCTGTGAAAAAACAATAACTTTTAAATTAGGATGCCATTTTTAGAAAATTCCACATTTGGTGTTTTTCTAAGGCAATTGTTTAACTAGAAAAACCACAAGAATTTCTTTTATGAAAAAATTAAAAGAGAACTATGTAGAGAAAACAAATATATATTGCAGTTATCCTTAAGCCTCTGAATCTGATTGGGTTTTCTACTTTATGTTGTGCCATTTTGTTTTTGTTCCTTAAGTTACACTTAGGTATATTAGGTATATGATGGGAAGAGATACAACCAATATGGGAAGGAGCTTCATCTATGTCATATTTTTGATACCTTAGTCACTGAAAACTACAGAGTAATTCTTTTAGATCTTATTCTTGGCCAAGGAACATGTATTTTAATCCTAGTGGAGTCTGCCTTTTATTTCATTACTTCATCCTATGCTGGAATCTGATTTGGAAAATGGTTGCTTTACAAAAGACAAATGTCAACAATTTTGCTATCATAACAGTTAGCATGTGTTCCTAATTAATTCTTAAGCAGATAATCAGCTACAAGTATGTTTTGAAACCAGATGGTCTAAGATTTCCAGGATATCTGGCAGTAAAGAATGCATCATTATAAATCCTGTATTGAATCCAGGTCTGCTCACAGGGATGTAGTGTATATTCTAACTGAAGGTGAATTAAATAAGTTTGAAATACAAAAAATGGAGAAAAGTAGATTTCATTTTTCAAAACTTTTATTCTCAAGTAGGTTGCTTTTCACTCCCTTTTTCTCCTAAAGTATGAAATGATTGTAAGCCTTTCCTTGCATGCCAAAACACTTTTATGTCTGTTTTTTAAGATTGCTAAATATATCCTCAGTAATATTATTTTTCTAGATATTCTGCAAATGTATTGAAAGATAATATTTCTGCCTTTAAAAGTTATGAATTTGTACACAGCTGGCAAATCAAAACACAACACAGTTGGCAACAAAACAATTATATCAATTTACTATAGATGAATGTAAACATCTACTTGTTACTAGCTTGGAAGAGAACAGAATGGGCAAGAATTACATTTTTTATAGATTTCCCCTTCTCTCTTTTTAACCATGAAAATACACACCTGCATAAGGAAAAAATATACCTTCAGATTTTATGAGAAAGAATTTGTGACAAAAAATGAACAGTAAATAACAAAAACTCGTAAAAAATAGTTTCACAAGGTATGTTTTCTCAGTGAGAAAAGTACAAAAAATTCAGAAAAAAATAAATTATTTTAAAATGTCAAAATAGTTTTGCATTCAACTGAAACAAAATGTTTCAACATTTCCAAATTGAAATGGTTAAAATTCCATTTTCTAAGTCAGGAGTAGTGTTATGCTGAAGGTGTCTTTTTTTTTTTTTTTTTTTTTTTTAAGTCCCCACAATCAATTCTCTGCTGTAAAAAAAATGTGTCGGTTTTCTAAGACAAAAGGTATGACTGAGGCTAAAATAATCTCTTTCTTTCTCTCCACGTCCACCCCGTCTTTGTCCAATAAACTTATCTTCTTCCTGAAAACTCGAGAGACTTAATTTTCATTGTATTGTGTGTTTTCCATTCCAAGAGAAATTGAGATCATCAGTAGGATGTTTTAATTCTAATTTCAATTCTTCTAGTACAGGGATGGAGAAAAAGGACATATGTTGGCAGATAAAAACAAACCCAAACTTCAGTCAACAGGAATCTTTTCCTTGTCCAGGCTGAAATTTGGCTTCTAATACCATATTTTATTGTTTTTACTGGGGTTTTTTGAGGAGTATTCTAGGATTCTCAAGTAAATTTTGAAGTGCCCTAGATGTAATGGAACATAATATTTTGTGATATTTGTACTACAGTTGCAAACAGTAAGCACTTTTTCACAGTAACTTTGAACATGGGATTTAAAAAAAAAAAAAAGAGAATCAGGCCTGATGGCATTTAATTTGGTGTCTCTGTTTCCAAGAAATAAAGTCTTTAACAGTGAACAGGGCAAGATATTTTAGAGGATAATGGTAGAATCCCAAGCATGCTGGTGTGGTACAACTCATTGATATACTATAACAAAGGCATGAAAAATGTTAAGTCATCTCCTAGTTGGATAGGGTTTTTTTTTTCTAACTACTAGTTGGTATGTGACTTTAAACTGCAACCCACAAATTTTCGTATCTTAAGTAAACAGCAAGTGCTGACAGAAGATTGCACTAATTTCTGTCAATGAGTTCTCAACAGAAACAGAGATTGCTCTTTAGAGAACGAGAAGTGACCATTGCTTTCTATTCAAAATCCAATTTTTTCTCTTTTTTTCAATGTGCAATTCAACTGACCAAAAATTAATTTTGCACATAGTATCCTGGTATCTTATTTCATCCTTTGAGATGAAAAACAGGTTTGGTGTCAACATTTCTACATCAAAAATGCCCAGTAAAAGAATGCAATACAGTGTAAGTCCTACTTCTTATTTACACTTATTGACTTAGTCATGGGGCATCTGCCTCCTTCCCTTTTTTGTGCAGCCAGTACTTTTTGCCATAGATGTAATCTGCACTAGGAGTGTGTGAATTAAGGAATATTCATGAAACCAGGAAATACGTGTATTTTCTATGATTTTGATTAATTTTGTGCTGAATTCAGTGATCTCATTTGTGATGTTGAAATTGGCTGTATTAATATACTCAATAGATCTTGAAAACAATTAAATTCTATTCTGATTAAGATGCAAAGTGAAAGACCTTTTTTTCCAGGGTAAACCCAAACAAGTCTGAACTTTTACAGTCTGCTTAACCAAAAAAAAGAGGTGGAGCTATAGTTGATTAACATTCAAAAAAGTTTCCTAGGTCATATTTTCTCTAACATAAAAATCTTATGTAATTGGCTACCTATAAATTCAGGATATGGCTACTGCAGGTATATTCTGATGGCTACTATAAGTATATTCTGATATAGGTAGAGATTTCTCAGTCTGATGTAGAAGACTTTTCAACTCCATGGGATTCTTGAATTCCTCAACCAGTAAAGAGTTAAAAAACAAAACAAAACAAAAAAAAACCAACACAAAACCCCCCAAAAAACAACAACAACAACAAAAAAACCCCAGATGTTTAGAAACTCATTGTTCAGTATGAGGTTAAAAATACACAAATATAGTGTTAATTAATACTAGTAGGTACTGCTTGGGTAACTCAAATCAAATATGTATTCTGTGCAGATTAGTGTAGTTCCAGAAGCTGGTGTAAGATTGTAAAATTATCACAGAATCATAGAAGGGCTTGGGTTGGAAGTGACCTTCAAGATGATCTAGTTCCAACTTCCCTGCCCCTAGGTCAGGTTGTTCAAGGCCCCATCCAATATGATCCTGAACACTTTTTTGGTCATTCACAGGTTCTCTGTGTGTTAAAGAGCACAAGTCCCAAGACAGAGCCTTGAGGTTTAGCAGTTGTCACTAGCTGGACATAGAGCCATGGACCACAACTCAGTCCTTCTGTATGGTTTACAGTGATCACACTGAAAATCCTATGCATGAGTCTTAAATTATATTAATCATAGTAGCTACAAGGCTTCCTAATAAGTGGTAGTCCTCCTTTTAAGACTACCCTTGTGTACCATTGAAAGGTAGTGCTGCATAACAACACTGAACATTATTGACTACGCTATATTTTTGTGAGTTAAGTTGTCCCAAACTTAAGAATAATACGCTACTGTGGTGTGGCAAGTTAAATTTACTTTGGTTTATAGTAGCTATATAACTAAAAAATGTAGAAGTATTAAACAGTTTTTAGCTTATGGGTAAGGTCTTTCTTCATGTGGTGTATTAGAAGCAAAAGTCTTTCCTGGCATTTGTTTTGGAAAGCAAATGAATGAAAACAGATTAAGTGAATTTACCATAAAAATAAATTATAAACGGAGCTACTGTTGAACAAATGTATTATATTACTCTTACTTTTACAGTTCAATTAACTTCAATCAGTTTATTATTTCAGTAAAATTACCTGTTTGCAGATGGTAAATCACATAATTTGAACATTAAGCATTATTAATATACTATTAGTCACAGAAGAATAAAAATAGAAACCTAGGTATTCAAGAATTTGTAAGGTAAAAGACAAGTGATATTTCAGTCGTCAAGGACATTACATTATGCTCAGAAAAGATGAATGGGTGCACTAGAAACTTGGCACCTCCGACAAGGTGAACAACATGCCTAATATTTAGTGACATGGCAGAAGTATAGGTGCCTACAACTTCTTGAGTACGGGGCCTTAAGCAAAGCATTTAAAGAAAGGCATCCAGGTTATTTCTGGACTATGAGGGTAGTTTTGCACCAGACAACATAAGAAGGAAAATAATCAATATTTATGGAAATCGTTTGCTCATGATTAATGCATTGTATTTAATCTCCTAAATGTTGAAGGTATAATGTGAAAAGAAAATCTGTAGGTGGGAGCAGGTCAGTGTGTAGCTTGGAATCTGCAATAGCTGAGAGTCTTGAAGTCTTTCATTTCTTAAATGAATGTTTTAACTGCAGAATTGTCCTGCACGAGGATAACTGTCCTAAGAGGCCTGAACACTGACATAACAAAATGATAAAATTCCATTTAAAAAATGATGTTATTAAAAGATAAAAACTTGGATGTGAAACTTGTCTGACAGGAATCTTGTCTGTCTCAAGAGCTTATTTTTTGTGATACAGTTCATTTTTTGGTATAATAAAAGTCTTTATTATAGTCAGTAACAATAATAATTTTTTACTATCTCAAAACACCATTTTATTCACAATTTCTGTGACTGAGTTTTAAAATAAAGCATTCATCTTGGGGGGGGAGGGAGCAGAGGTGCACCCTTGGCAAGTTTCCCAATTACACACAGCTGTGTTGTGTGATCGACACTCAGGAGGGAAGGGATGAAATTCAGAGGGATCCTGACAGATTCAAGAGGTGGACCTGTGAGGACTTCATAAAGTTCAACGAGGACAAGTGCAAGGTCCTACATCTGGGTTGGGGCAATCCCAGGCACACCTGTGTGTTGGTTGAGTTGTGATTGAGAGCAGCCCCGTGGAGAAGGACCTCGGGGCTGATGGTTGATGAAAAACTCAACAGGAGATGGCAATATGCACTTGTAGCCCAGAAAACCAACTGTATCCTGGGCTGCATCAAAATAAGTGTGGCTAGTAGATCAAGGGAGGTGACTTTCTCCCTCTACTCCACTGTCATGAGACCCCACTTGGTGTGTTGTGTCCAGCTCTGAGGCCCCCAACATAAGAAAGACATGGATCTGCTGGACCAGGTGCAGAGAAGGGACATGAAGAGGACTGGAGGGCTGGAGCACATCTCCTGTGAAGACAAGCTGAGAGAGTTGAGTGGGGTTGTTCAGCCTGGAGAAGAGAAGGCTCTGGGGAGACCTCGTTGTGGCCTTCCAGTACTTAAAGGGGGCTTAAAAGTAAGCCAGAAAGGAACTTTTTACAAGGGTGTGTAGGGATGAGGGGAAATGTCTTCAAACTAAAAGAAGGTAGGTTTACATTAGATGTTAGGAAGAAATTCTTTATTGTGAAGGTGGTGAGGGTGCCCAGAGAAGTTGTGGGTGCTCCAACTCTGGAAGTGTTCAAGAACAGTTGGATGGGGGTTTGAGTGACCTGGTCTAGTGCTCCTAGATTATCCAGATCATCCTTGTGTCAGGGGACTGGAACTAGATGATCTTTAAGGTCTTTCCCAACTCAAACCATGATTCTGTGAACTTAAGCAGCACAGTGATATAAAAGCAAATTAGAGCAGTGTTTATGAGTTCAGGCATCCAGTTTAGCCACCTGTCTCCAGGAGTGGACTCCATCTGAGTGGACAGTTACCTAGCTCTAAAATTTGCCAAGTCTATGTGTAGCAGCAGTGACATGTGAAGAAGACTGATCTTTTTATTCAGAAGAAATAAAGAAGCAAGAAATATTGAAACAGGCCTTATGCTTCCAAAACTGAAATTGCTACAAATGGAGAAAGGGAATGTCTCCTTTCTCAGTGATTCTCCATGTAATATCTGTCTTTTCAGTGAAAACAATTTTAGTCTGTGTATTTGGTAGTGCTGTTAGTATGAGCATCACAAATTCACCACATTAAAAATGTCCAGTGTATTGGTAGGAAGGCACTGAGAACCATTGCTTCTCAAGACATGAGCTAAGATCTTTAAATACCCTTTGTACTCCATGTGTAATGTGAAGAAAATAGAGGATGCAGGTGTCAGAAATACAGTCTTTGTGGTGTTTCAGCATCTCAGATTTTGACAATAAAAAATTCTTAGCTATTCATAAGTAGGGCAAACTAGTTATTTTATCTGGCTGGTTTCTGATGCTAGCCAATGCCAGAAATTTCAGAGAAAATATAAATTGCAATATGAAAAATACTTGCAGTAGTTGAATTAACAAAAATTGTACAATTTAAGCTTAATCAAAAAGGGGAACATTTATTTCTCAATAACCAGATGATACAAGATGCTGAAATTTATTTCTGTGCTTTGCCATTTAAGTATAATTTTAAAAGAGCTCTATCTATTAATTTATGAATATAGAATATAGAATATAAACTGTTATGTAAAACTTCTGACCACAGTGATATGCCATGTCAACAATGCTTGTTTCAAGAGAAGTTATTAAATCAGTAATTTCCTGATTTAAGCCTAAAAATAAATGATTTCCTGATTCCTGATCTACCGTTCTTTCCTTTCACTTCAGTCTGTGAAAAATCACTTAGATGTATGGTTCCTACTTCAGTATAACTTGCAAAAGATAAAATTATTTTTAGATTAAAGAGTTATGGTGTTGGTTTTTATACATTTTGAACATCTGCAATAGAAATTTTAAAACACCTCAAATTAAAAATATAATGAAGAATATTTGTCCTAACTACATATTCAAAGTATGGATAATAAAGTAGAGATGTCCATTGTCAAAGTAGAACCCTTCTTCAGGTTCTCCAGAATATTTGCCACCTTACTTTTTGCCAGTTTATATTCTGGTGCCTCAACATATTCTCCAAACTAAGTAGCTTTATTTTTATTACTTTACTACTCAGGATGCCTGTATCGTATCTTACATTGATGACTGCAGAGAATTTTTTATTCTATTTTTACAAGCCACTACAGCTTTTTGCACTGTCTGTGCTCAAGAAGTACCTTGGCATTAAATGCAGTACATTTCTGGACCACTGACACTGCAGTGCATTTGTGCCGCTTCAATTCTGACAAAGATTTACAAGTACTTGACCTTTTCAGTTGAGAAAAAAGCTTCTATTTCTTAATGCTTCTGCACATATGCTAATTTCAAATTATGTTTCTTAACAGAATATAAAATTATGCATGACAGAAATTAATGACATTAGGAATATTGGGTTGGTACTGTACAAAAAATGATCCTGATTAACTATATAAACAGAGTATGATAGATAAAAAAGAGTCAGAAATAAACATTGTCTTGTACTTTCTGAACAAAATAAAAGAAAACAAAACAGACCAACCAAACAAAAAAGAACCCTGAGTAATTATGACTGGGAGTTATGCTGTGAATGTATTTCAGAAATATGTCACTTTATTTTTGTAATGAATGTCCTAAACAGCCTTCCTCATTGCAAATGCATTTGACATATAACTACTCTCCAAATGGCTTGGATAAGCAATTGTTGTTCTGTGAAACATTTACAGACCGTTTAGTGTAATGGTTTTCTACTGATTTTTTTTGGCATGAGTGTGCAGATGTCTCAGAGAGTGTATGCTTACTCTCCTAGATTTGTTTAAATGCAGAATCACAAATAACAATTATCTCAGAGGGTTATTTTTGTTTCCAACTGCACACAAGGAATTCACACAATTTCAGAAGGGACTTTTAGTATTTGGGACCTCTGGAGCTGTAGAAAGTGCATGGGAGTTAAAGTAAATATCCCTGATTAAACTCAAAACTGAACACGGCCTCTGGATTGCTGGCAGTGTTACATAGAGGAACAAGCAGAAGGGGTGTTGAGTCAAAATGCTGGAAGTCCTCAAATTGTTTCAGCTGCAGCCACTGTTGTCATCCACAAAGAGGAGCTGGAGACCCATGACAGTGGGGTGCAGAGGTCGTGTCTACTGCAAGGTGCCCAAAGAAAAATAAGGGATCATATTGTGGATATTAAAGTATTTTCTGCAGCTCTTATTGCAACTGCAGTAATGTTAATATCACATTATCAGAGTACAGATTATCTTCCCATACAGAGGGCATAAAGCCTTCCAAGAAATTCAGAACAGACTACACTGGCAATACACCCACTCACTGTGGTAATCTGAGTGGAAGAATGTTGACAGGAGCATGTTGGTATAGAAATGTTACAATATGGCTATACTTCAAAACTGGAGTATAAAATGAAGTGTTTCATATAGAGTCCCTGTATTCCATCAGAGCTAAATCAGTTCCTCATACCCTAGGGGTGGGAGTAATTCCCTCTCTGTCCCTGAACTAGGCTCTGAATTTTTTATAAAAATAATACTATCAAAAATGATTTAGTGAAGTCTCTTTTCTCAATAGGTGAATAGACTTTTTCCTATTTTCTTTCCTTTTTTTTTTTTCCTATTCTTTTTTCTTTCTGAAGTGCACAGGAAAGAAATCTCTAGCTTTATTTGAGATGTAATAAAATGATAATAAAATAAAAGCATGTAAATTCTTAACTCCATCCTCTGATTTTTACCCTGCTTTCATACTCCACGTGGGTGGCTGTATGGTAAACCCCAATAGATAGATTTTTGATGAGTAGAATGGTTAACTTTTGTTAGTCAGAACACCTTTTTCCTCTTTGAAATAATCCCTTTTCTTCTCCTAAAAAATCATGTTACATTGATGTTCATTTTATGATGATTTTATCCCCAATAATGCCAGTTTCTGAATAGTCAGAGACTGTAAGTTTAGGGAAGAGCTGTCACATTCTCTTATTTTCTTTTATTTCAGTGTCATTGTTCTTCCAAACCTTTTGTTTTTTTAGCACCAGAAAGCACTGAATATAAGCAAGTGTTCCTAAGCAGAACCACATGGACTCACAGGTTAATAACACTATTATATTAGTCTTTAGTAGTAATTATATAGGTCAAGAACTAAAATTGTTTGATCAACATTTAATCAACAATAAAGTCCACAAAACTTACGGAGTATGAAATGTAAGACCTTTTCAGTAAAATCTAAAAGTATGCTGAGTGTTATTTGCCTTTCAGTATTTGAGTATGTTGAGCTTGTAAAGAACTTGAAAATAACACTGAATAGTTCTATCTAGAAATGGGAGTTAAAACAACAATTAAAATAAACTATAAATTATAGAACTCAGAAAAATTGTAGGAACCCTTAGAAACAGATCACAGAACATTCTTGTTGTCTTTTAGTTATCTGGTTCCTGAAAAGAAAGTCATAAATTGGAGGTGATCTATTTGTTTTATATATTTTATATATTTATATATTTTATATACATTTATATATTTATATCTATATATTTCATATGTGTATATGAAGTTAGTTTCATCTGGAAAAAAGAAATATTTCTTAAAACCCTGGCATATAATCCACATCAGAATCACACCATTTCCTATTTTCTTCCAAAAAAACAACATAACATTCACTACTTGTCTTACATACTTTATCTATGAGTTACTACCAGATGCTTAATCTTTCCATTCTGCTGCAACCATGTGAAAGCTTATTTTGAATGTGTTTCATTACTGCAGCTATAATTATCCTGTATTCTTTAAAATAAATTAAAAAAAAGAATCTTAATTAAGTTCTTTAGATGTAATTTTATCTCAGGCAGGTGGTTTCTTCAAAAGGAGAGGGGTTGTTTTTTTCTTAAAGAAATGTTTAGAAAAATTTGTAGCATCTATAGAGTAGCTACAGAGGGAGAATAAAGAGAAGAGAACCAAAAAACTGGAGGGAGAGGAAGAGAGCACGAGGAAGGAAAAGGAGACTGGAAGGGTGAGGGGAGGGGAATACTGAGGGAGAGATTAGAATGGAAGGTTAAGAGGAGGAGAGGGCAGGAAAGGAATGGAAGGTTAAGAGGAAGAGAGGAAGGTTTGGGAAGGTTTGGGAAAAGAAGGTTTGGGAAGGTTTGAGAAGGTTTGGAAAGGTTTGGGAAGGTTTGGAAAGGTTTGGGAAGGTTTGGGAAGGGAAGGTTTGGGAAGGGAAGGTTTGGGAAGGTTTGGGAAGGTTTGGGAAGGGAAGGTTTGGGAAGGGAAGGTTTGGGAAGGGAAGGTTTGGGAAGGTTTGGGAAGGGAAGGGAAACCAATTTGTGAAACTTACCTTGCATTTCTTGGTGCTTGATATGCCACAAAACTGATTGATTAAAAGATGTCAGGTGAAATATTTTATCATACTGGCTTTAAAAAAAGATTAGGATAACATTTCGTAGTCTGGCGCTTCTCAAACAGCACCTCCAAATAGGCAATACCCATTTGAAGAAGCTGGAACAGAAGATCACTTGCAAAGTAAAACCTGCACAGGGCAGAAGCCATGAAAAAGGGGACCAGACTGGTCTCAGTTCATGGAATCATTTTATACAAACACCAAGGATACAGAGTGGAACGTGGGGAAGAAAGAAGAGAGCACTTGGGTTTTAACTGCCCTCTTTGAAGATGAGTTGAGCCATCTCAGCCACAGTCACAGGCTAAGAACATCAAAGAATGTGGGTATCAGAGGGTGTTGGAAAGAAAAACACATCATTTTTCCAAGGCTTAATTAGTATGTTGTATTTATATATGATTTTCAATTGTTGATAGAGTACCTGGTGATTAAATATAAATATAAACAAAGGCATGCCTAAAATTCTAAAATTCACTTGGTGTTTCAGTCTCCAAATTCTCCCATCGCATCCGTTCTGAATTCATGGCACTATGATATGTTTGTAGTCTGCAGTGTTTCATTCCAGAGAAAGCTGTATCCATGGTAGCTGGTATATAGCTATGTTTTGGATTTGTGCTAGAAATAGAGTTGATATCACAGGGATATTTTCATTATTGCTGACCAGTGCTTACACAGAGTAGAGATCTTTTTGGCTTGTTGCACTGCCCTGTCAGCAAGGGAGGTGATCACAAGAAGTTGTGAGGGGACATAGTTGGGACAGCTGACCCCAGCTGACCAAAGGGATGTTCCATACATATGTCATCATGCTCAGCATATAAAGCCGGAGGAAGAGAAAGGAAGGAGGGACCTTAGAAGCTATGGTGTTTGTCCTCCTAAGCAGATGTGCATGATGGAGTTCTGAATTCCCAGGGATGGCTGAACACCTGTCTGCCGATGGGAAGTGGTGAATTAATTTCCTATTTTACTTTGCTTGGGTGTGTTTTTTTTTTCCTTTACCTATTAAACTGTCTTTATCTCAACCCACGAGTTTTCTCACTTTTCCTTCTGATTCCCTTCCATTTCTCTCCTCCATCCCTTGGGAGGGAGTGAGCAAGAAGCTGTGTGGAAATTAGCTGGGTGTTGGGGTTAAACCACCGTGACCAATTGCTGCTTTAAACAGTTATATACTTTAAAAATCATGTACAATACTGATTGGAAACCATCCAGGAAAAGCTGGTCCAATAATATGGAAAAAGTCACACAGCAAAGTTAACACCATATTTTTCTCTTTTATCCTTTTCTACTAGTTTTCCATATCTATTAAAGTTTATAAGGAAATCCTCATTAAAAAAAAAATAATAAAAAGCTTACTTTCTTTTATTAAAAATACAAAAAAATAGTCTCATTATAAGTATAAAGTTGCTATTGATATTACATTATGGGGTGCTTGAAAAAGAAAAGAATAATTGCTGAGATAATACAGTAGATTATCTAGAAGCAATTAGGATAGAAAAAAAAAAGTTAATTAAATCTGTCCTGAGACTCCCAACATCGATGAGCATCTGTTGTCTGTTCAACCATTCTGGTTGAGCAAAATTTCTTTGGAGTATTAATTGATTTGAGATTGTAAATTTTTGCTGTTCTTCTTTTCTCCCCCACTTGTTCTCATTCAAAAGACCCAAGCATAAGATGAGTCGTTACAAAAAATGTAAACAAAAATTTGTTCCTAACCAACAGTAAAAAAATCTATCAGGTTCCTTGACTGAGAGCCAAATGAGTACCTAATCAAGTAATCCAAGCCAGTCTTTCAGTCAGTAGTGAGTATCAGCGCACTGTAGTTTCTAACTTTCATCTGAAAAACAAATCTGTTTGTCTCCCTTCCAGCTGTATAGGTACCTAATCATCTCTGACAGTGAGAGCTGAGAAACTCAAACCATCTCTGCATGTCTGAGCTGGAGAGGCCCACGCTGTCTCAGCCAATTACAGAAACAATCACAGGACTATCTGGGGACTCTACCAAATTTAGATCCAATTATCTGATCCTAGAAGTTGCATTAATTAGATTCAAGGAAATACTGTACTGAGGGTCGTGGCATAAAGGTCTTATTTAACATTCCTTCCCTAGCAAAGCTGAAAAGCCTGGGAAATGTACAGAAGGAAGAAAGCAGCTTTAAGAGAGGTAAATTCCAAAAATGGTGCTACATAGAGCTGGACATATGTCAAATATTGACTGACAATAGCCAAAATGCTAAACACAGTTTAGCAAAAGCTAAACACAGTCTCTAAATTAATATTGAGCTAACACTGGGAGAAAATTTTTATTCTCATATGGCTCTCATCCCAAATAGTCTCATTACTTAATAAGATAACAGTTAATGACAGTAGATTGTAAAATGGAAGATTTTAGATAAATTCATGGCTGGGTAGTTGGCAGGAAATTGGGTCCTTTTTGTTTAGGCTTCAAAGACGGCCCACTTGGTTAAAACCTGATGTTACCATTGATGGTATTTCACACACTGGAGAGCAAAGTAGCCGAACTCACTCAGCTTCCCATCCAAGTTTGTACAGGAGACAAATATCACAGTTGGTATTCACTGGCATCTTTACAGGCACTGTTAGGAGAAACTAATACTCTCCTGGCTGCAGAGGCAGAGACAGCAAAACTACCTTGTGTTAAGGCTTCTGCTAAACAAGCCTAGGACAAGGATAGCAGTAGGTAACGAAGAAAAAGTTTACTGTTGGTTAAGTGGATCCATGAGACTTAATTGGGATTTGCATTAATATAGTGCAAAGGTTGTCCAAATGACACAGCTACAATTAAATATTTTGTTTGAACTTCATGACACATGGAGTGTCTACAACCCAAAAGACTCATCAAAAGATATAGAGGGTTGAAGGTGTTATTTGGCATTTATTCTGCCCTTCCAACAAAATATAGGTAAAACTCTTGGTTCCATGATCAATGAAATGATCTACACCTCTAAAAAATGCATGAAAATGAAACATTGTAAAATACCTATATCCACTTGGTGAAAGATTTTAGTGCCTGTTTTTGCCAATCCAGTGCATTCTAGCAGTGTCAAATTCATTTGACTGCTGAGAAAGTAATGACTTAATTGATATTCAAAATTCCACTTGCAAATCCATTTCCTAGTCTCCTCAATGAAAGATGCTTTCTTTTGTGCAAATCTCAGAACAGACAGCTGAGCACACTAGAAGCTATTTCCTTTTAATGCATGTTTATACTGTATTAGTTTCAGATGACTAAACAGGTAGTACAGTATTTTGAGCAGTCATTTGTGCATTTATCCATATGCTAAATTCTGTGTCCAACATAACATAATATAATGGGTACATTTTTGAGCCGTCTGACATCTTGCTTCCTGGTACTTCACTATATCTTTTAAATAGGAACTGCTGATTCAGAAGAAAGATATGTTTGCTCCTTTGAGGTGATTCTGGAGGAATTATAGCTTATTCTGGCAGTGGCAAATGATAAAGAAAGTCTCTAGTGTAAATTACAGATAAATTTGACAAGTTTCTCCATAGCAGAGTTATCAAATCTTCTGCTTCATTAATAACTAGACAGATTTTTTTAAAATGTGTTTGGTGTTTTAAATTGTTATGCAAATTCATTCAATTTTGTGTTTAAAACCAATTTTCATTTGTTAAAGGCTACTAGTAATTATGTAGCCTAATTAGTAAAACTCTGTGTAAATTTATATTTTATTAATAAAATATGCACAGATGGAAAAAAGCTACAGCTGGTGCATATGAGCTTTTCTATACACCCTTTTTACTAGTTATTCATGCAGCAATGATTTACAATTGGGCCCACTGTGCTCAGTGATGTATTGTTATGTCATCAACACATGGTTGTAGGAATGCAAAATGTATTTTGTCCAATAAGTACATTGAACAAAGTTGTTTTCTAGAAAACAAATACAAAACACATCCATATGCGTGTAGTAATCTGTGTAGTAGGGATTTTTCAGCCTGTCTGAAAGTTAGGGAAATTCATAGCGCTCTTAAATTCTCAGTTTACTCTATTATGTTGTTAGTGGAGACATGTACATCTCTTCTTTTACAAATGGCAGAACACATTTTTTCTTCAGAAAGCTAGTAGACATGATATAATGTAAATCAGAAAAAAAAAACCCACAATTTGACACTTACTAGGTTTCTAATATCAAACACTGCCCACAAAACTTCCAAGCATTTGTTTTCAGAGTTGCTGTTGTGCACTAAAAGTGCAAGAAGAAGCTATGAAAACATACCAGTGATCGTCCTGCTATAATTGAACATTTAACAATAAATGTTCAATTTTCCAGGCAAAGAATCCCAGGAAGCCATGTGTCAAAAAAAGAGTGCAACAGTGTGTGCAAGTGATAGAGTCAGTTTTAGGAGAGTGTCCTTTGTATATCTACCCTGAATGCCAACTGTTTCCAGATTCCTGTCTGCAGCCTTCTCAACCATGATATATGGATGTTGAGGAATTCTGTCATCACGCTGAAATCATGGACTACAATACAGAAGCATTGTACTTTGTCTTCTGTGGTTATAATGTCTTGCTGTGCCAAAGTCTCATGCTTATCGTAAAGGAGATAAAGTGCTTCAACCTCTTTAAAAACCCAAAAATTCTTTGGCGCTTTTTTTTTTTTTTTTTTTTTTTTTTTTTTTTTTGCATATGAGTAGATGGATTGGACCAGTAGGATTTTGAAGTAGTAATACAATGCTATACACTTTTTGATACTTTAAAACCATTTCTGTGCTCTATAAGAAATACCTTCTTGTCCAGAAAATCATTTCAGTAAATAGGGTTGAGAGGATCATATTCAGCAGTGCATTGGTGATGTGTTAGCTCCGGTGAAAATGGAAGAATTCTTTCTTGAATGTCATCCTGTTTTCTTCCTAGGCTTTTCTTTGGTTTTATATTCTCTCTTCTAGTACCTTTATTATATTTCCAGTTTTCATTTTCCTTTCCTCATTTTAGGGCTGTTCATATTCCAGTTTTCCTACCCAAGAATTTCCTTTTTCTCTATACTTTCTTTACCAATCTAGAACCTGTGATCCAGCACTTATTTCTAAGAAGTTAAGACAAATCTGAATACTTTTCAAGTGAAAAACAGTCACAGTTCATAATAATTTAGACACCTTGTAAATTAAGTATAACATCTTTCATTATAATTTACCAGGCGTAATAAATTATGGAGAATAAGAATACTAATATAAAAATCCATTTTCCTGGGAGGAAAGTACCCTGAGAGCAAAGTTTCTGATTTATTGTGTTGATAGTTTCTGATGTAAAAATATTGATTTTTAATTTTATGTGCATGCTAGGCTATTTAAATCAGTGAGGTTAAGACAGTGAATTATGGCACTTCTAGGAAATCCCTTACCCGAGGAGTAATAATCTCTGTGGTCCTAGCCTTTGATATAAAATTTTGTGGTACTTACATTATCTACCTGAGACTGCCATTCACCTATATAATTTTGAGACAACATCACTGCTAAAATAATTACAAAGATATTTTCTTTATTAAGTTCCATTTGTTGTATTTAAGAGCAAGGAACAAAACTTAGAGCAGGCATCTAAAAGCAGCATAATATATTATAAGAGTATGATAATTTATATTAGGAATGAGAAAAAATTTATTCCCCAAAATTTGTAGGAACTTTTGAAATTAGAATCAATTATGTGTTTAATTATGAATATAACACGTTAATTTTATGAAATTGATTACTGTTTCTGGCTTTAATGAGAAATTTAAGCCTTTCATGATTTGATCCTTCACTTAGAAGCAATCTTTTTGTTTAAAAACAATTTTCAAACTCTTTTAAAAAACTATTTAATTAACTATATTCTGATCTTTATCCTAATAAGTGGATATTTAGTCTGTATAAAAACATAGCTGAATATTATATTATCTAATCCTCCTATTAATCTCATTCATATGGATTTTTTGTTTTTCCAAGTGGCTGTTAATATTTGTTACAAAAATCAGCCATCTTTGGTTAAGACAGACTCTCCTTGTTGAAAATTGTGTCTATGTAGTTTATACTGTATATATATTACTGTAATTTAAAGGCCAGTTTCTAAAATAATTTGTAAAATGCATGCAATCTATAATAACTATCAGGATTTTCCAGAAGTAAATTCACTTTTTTTGAGAGATGAGAGAATCATTCCAGATTTACACACAGTCCACAGGACAGCTATCAGGCCCACTCCTCCTTCTCCCTTGTACCCCTGCAAGCCCATTTACATGCTAAGGAGGTCTTCTATGTTTTCTATGATTGTAAACATTATCAGAGACTGGTGCCTCCGTTTCTAGGGTTTGGTTCTTATGAAACTATTTCCTGATATGTTATGATTCAGATTAAAGAACTCTTCGCAGCCAGTATAACTTTCAGTATCACATACTAGCACTAATGAATCTCAAAGCTATCAAGGATACATCAGGATATTATGTTTAGCTATAGACAAAGAAGTTGTCACTGCCCAAAAACTACTGTGTTGCATAAGGCAGTCTATAGATCTATCATAAAATCCTATTAACATTGAAGTTATTGGGAGTTTTGTCATAGATTTCTGTATCATTAAGTTTTAGACCTGAAGTATTGAATTTATACTTGATATACAAGTTTCCTTCCATTCAGGATAAATTCCACCAAATACACTGATTTTCTGTAACAGAAATGCCCTTTTTCTGAATGCTAAATGATTTTCGAGAACTTTTGGCAGCACCTGAATTTGAATTTACGTAAATCGTGAGAATGGTAATCTATATTCACAAAGATAGTTGAACATTAAGTTTAACTTGATGTGAATAATGAGATTGTATTTAGATTGACTTGTATTAGAAAATCCTTTTTTTATGTATAGTACACAAGATTGTTGACAGCAACATTGCTGCACTACATGTTTTCTTCAACAAACATTTAATAAAACCTTAACAGCTCAGTTATTATATACAGAGAAACAGCAACCAGGTCTGTTAAATGCTTTGTCTGTAGCCACTGTAGATTTCCTTAAAGCCTTAAAAATTCATCTATGTGGCAACATGCTTAGAGGTTCCTTCAAATCAGTGTCAAGAATGTCAATAAGCCATGAAATAAAAGGAATAATTACATTTGCCCTCTGAAATGATCTTAAGGGTCTTTTCATCTGAGGAAACAATGCATAACAGCATTGAATAAAGGAACTGCATTTCAGTGCAAGCAAATTAGACACACATCAAAATTCTATTAACAAACTTGTACATTTTCTAGGTTTTTGAATGGTAACTGGAATCAGATGGAACTTTTTATCTCCCTGGTCCTCATTTTGTTCATTCCTTTTCGTTCTTCAACTGGTCATCTTATGAAATGAAATGTGCAGTCAAATGACTGTTTTTAACCCAGGATACTGTCATAACAGATTAGAGTTTTGTCTAGTTTAAATAAGCATTCTTGCTCTTAATCAAAACAATGAATTTATTCACAAGTCCAGGGCAAGATGCTTAGCCCCAATACAATGTCCTGTTATACACCTGTGTTAAAGATTTCAAAGCTGCTTCAATTGTGAGAACTTTGTTCTGGTTCTTGTAAAGTCATAGTATGAGAGAGGTATGTAGAGCTATGGAGAGAACCAGCATAGTTCCATATTACTTCCTCTTTTAGAAGTATTGGAAAGTTATCAATAACATTCTTTTGCTCAAAGCACAGATGGTCATTAACCTGGTGTATAGAGGTTATCACTGATATAATGCAATAGACATGGCAGGCAGTAGTGCATGTGTATCATCTTATACATGCAGCAAGGGTCATTCATGATTACATGTAAAATTGTTAGAAGTGTCTAAATACAGCTTAAGAATAGTTTTCAGAAACATGGTGTGACATTGGGTTTAATTATTTTTAAGAAAGACCTAAGTTATTTTCACTCATCATATTTTGCACAGTGAAATATTTGCTGCACTCATGTTCTGAGCTTCTAGAAAAGGACCTCAGGCAGCAGCATGGTGCTCAACATAATCTAATATATTTGTCTGTCACTGGCTCTATATTGGTACAGTTTCACTGACATACTTGTGCACTTGATTTGTCAGAGAGGGGCTTGAAAGAAATTTCATCTTTCATCTTAGAAATACAGCAGGTAGAGACCCAGTCTCCCTTCTGAGAAAAGGCTTTAGCTTCTTGAGCACACAATTGAGTTTGAAAGATTTAGACTAATCTCAAAAACAGGATTCTGTTTCAGACTTTTTCCATTTCTGATTAGACTAGAAATACTGTGAGATTATGTCTTTGTTCAACAGTAACCTTTTGAGCGACAATGAATTAAAATGCAGTCATGTAAGATTCATTTTATAGATTCCAATGAGACTTACTCACCAAGTTCTCAAAACTTAACAAACTGCAAAGAATGGTAACTTTGCAGTGAAGCTGTTGGAAAAATTAGGGCATCCTTGTGATTAATATGAAAAAATGTGTCTGGCATTACAGTTTAACAACTAACCTTCTTTGTTTCCTTTATTATTTGATTTTGTTTACAAAAGTAAATCATTGGTATAAACTTTATTAGCCAGGTATCTTTAACAGTTTGTTGTTTCTTGAAGAAGATCACCTTTTTAACCTACAAATCTTCTCAGCACTCTTTGATAACAATGTCATTCATTGTCAAGAATTCTTAACTTTTGCTTTATCTTGAATGCCAGAGAACAGATTATTAGTTATGAACTTCAAGAAGTGAAGCAAGGGAAGGGAAAGGGAGAGGAGGAGAAGAGAGAAAAACTATAGTTTAGTGTGTCTGGGTTTCCTAAGTCTACTTAAAACTCATTCTGTTTCACAACCAGATAGGCAAGTCATTATTATGCATTTATTTTTATTTGCAGTCTAGTCATATTACAGTTGCTTTTTTTCTTTTTTTTTTTTTTTTTTAATAAGCCATTACTGACATGGTTGAGACTAAATGTGACTTTTAACTGTGCAAAACTCATTGAGATCTATGTGATTAACCATATTTTCTCCTCTTTCATGTTGATGATATGTACGAACTAGTACTATTTCTGCCTATTCTACTTTCTTATGCTTTTTTCCTTCCTTATGAGAATAGAAACCCCCCAGTTTATGTGCAACTGATTCTTCACCCAAAAGTGCAAGGATTCATGGGCAGAAATGTTAAAATATACCTCTCCAGGCTTGACCTGTCTATGATGTACCCTTCATATGGAAAGTGCCATCCCAAGTTCTTGAGAGAACATAGAATAATTAAAAACATTATGTGGAAAACACATAAAAATTGTTCAAATTATGAGAGAATTTCCTGCTAGTGGAGCACACACTTAATACTTTTACTCAGTTTAAATTTACATTTTAAAATATATATTCATTGGAATAATATGTGTTACTAAGCTGGTTACCAGGGTATTGAAGAGAAATCTTTTATGGTCAATAATGGCATCTTATGCCTCTTTTACACTGAACAAGAGAGGGAAAAATAATCATATATGATCTCTTTTAGTTAAAAGAGAACACACACCTCTATTTGACATTGCACAAGTACAGATCTGTCAAAAAAAACCTCCAAAACATATTTGTTCAAAAAATATTTGACTCTAATACTGCATAGATGAAAGTAACAGACATTGGAGATTTTATCAGGACAAATGGTGTTTTGGAAAGGAAAATGCAGACCTTTCCCTCAAGGTATTAGGAAATGATGAACAGTAACTCCTAAAGAGTGTGAGTAAGAGTTCAGTTTGTCCTGATCAATAAGACATCTTGGATTTGAATAATTTAGAAGAAAGAGTCATAAAAATTTAGGAAAAAAACATTGTGGACTGTAAACACGATAGTTCTACTGAGACGAAGGATCATATATTCTTTCTTTAGTGAAGAGAAAGCCTTTTTTCAGTACGTTGTAGAAAATGAGGGAGATGCATAATATCTGACAATTTCAAAAATATCCACTCAGCCATGACATGCCCATTGGTTGGTGAAAGTGGTTTGGGTTGTTTTCCATCTTTATTTCTATGAATATGCCAATGCCTACAGGGAGAACAATAAATCAACATTTACAATTTCATGCATCCATATGGTGGTCTCTTTTCTGTGGTTGTTTCTAAGTATCCTTTTCAGTTTCAAGTCTATCATCTGATTCATCCCTGTGTTTTCTCTGACCCAAATAGTGACAAAGCCTGATGAATGACTTCACAGACAGAAGAAACTGTAAATTCCTTCATCAACAGTAGTAATAAAATGAAAATATTTGATGTATTATCTAACTTGTGCTAAGCAAACTCAGACCATTTTGTCCTACTGCCTGAGAAGAGGCAAAATCCTCTTTTCACAAGTATTTAAATGCATATCAGAGAGCAAGCCTCAAATAAAGTCTACTTAGATACAAAGCTATACTGCCTCTTACCTTCATTGTGTTTTATTAAGTGCTGGTTTTAACATTAGTATAGACAGCACACTCTAGGATGTCTGAGACATAGGACTCTTCTGGGTTTATGCACAAAACCCCCAGCACACTGTGTGAATAAGATTGATAATTTGTAGCTGCTCATAGGATGAGATCTCTTAATGTATTAAACAGGAGCTGGAAATGGAAGTATTAGAATATAAGAATTAATCATACACACCAGATGAAAAGTCTGGTCATCCTGTCTCAGACATTTATCAGTAGCATGTGAGAAAGGAATAAGTTAAGAAAAGGTGAGATAGAGACATATGATTGATCCTCCTGTTGTAATACTCACACAGATTCCTGGAATTAATGGTGTACAAATTTTCTCATCTGGAAATCGCATCCACACTGACATGTTTAATGGCCAACAGTAGAGATATCCTTTGAATCCATTTCTATTTTCAAGGTTTTGTGATACAGTGCTCTGCAAATAACTATTTACCATAAAGAGTGAAGCATGAAAAAGTCCTTTCATTGTATTATTCCTTTGAAACTGTTATCAGATCATTTTCCTAGAACATCCTTCTTTTTTCATTATAAAATATATAATAAGTGCTTATTTTCATCCATTTTCTTCAAATTCTATATTTATTAATTGATTTTTATTATGTCATTTAAATGAACAGTGATGGTCCATTTCATTTAGCCCTAGAATTGTAATACAGCCATGATAGCAAAGCACTGAAAATTTGCTCTTTCAAGAAATAATGACATAATGTTCCATCTTGAGTCCACACAAAATTTCATAGTAGGTTTTCACTGTGGGTAGGCTTGGTGAAGGTCAAAAAATGAATGCTCTGTTCCATGGTAAAGATGTAACACAGTAATGAAAGTGAAGGAATTACTCTCTCACCAAGAGGTGACATCAGTAATTATGCAAAGCAACTTCAAAAGGACACAGAGCTCTGAGCTGAATTTGAACATTTACTTTCTTCCTTTCTGGATGTCTGCTGAGATTTAGTGTAGATGTGAAACTATGTTTGGCCATAAGCAAAAGTCACACATAGAAAGAAGTAAATGTCAGATTTTTATCCTTTCCACAAAATTGTAAAAAGTTTAGCTTTTCCTTAACTTTAGATGATTTGCACATATCTGATTATAATTAGTGAGTCAGTGTAGTATACAATACCCACAGCTAACAAATCCTCTAAAAGAGGTTGAAGATGTTAGGAAGGAAAATATATTAATTTATATATATGTATAAAAGATTTTTATAAATCTCACTGTTTACTTTGTAGAGTCACAAGGTAAGTGACACAAGATTGGATACTGTTTGCTCAGGATACCAAACTGTGAACAAAGAATCTATTCTTTGACAGACTCTGTGGTTATTGAACTGACAGCTCAAGAGTTGCTTCTGGATATGATTCTTGTTCAACTACTGACCCTATTGAGTACTTTTTTTCTTTTGCGTGCCTTGGTCAGAGATGAATTTAGATTCTTCTGCTTATTGAAAATGATGCTTCTATTCAGGTCCTTAAAGAAAGTTAAATTCAATCTCCTCCTTCCCCCCCATTAAAAAGGAAGAAAATTAATCTATTCTCAACTATCACTCATTTTTATATTACATAAATATTTCATAGTCTTTCAATAGTGAATGGGGCCTGATTTGGTATTATAAAACTGTAAATTCAATGTGTAGTTATAGTTACAGATACATTATTTATATAAATTAGTATTTCATTTCACACAGTGCAACTTGAAGCAACATTGTCATTGGTCTGAAGCATATAAAACTTAAGAAATAAAATACACAAGTGATATTGTCTTTAAATGATGTTTGTCTCTACTGCTGTGAAAGGAAGCCCCATTGCCCTGTTCACTAGTCTGACACATATATCTCTTAGGCTGTAATATATGAAATGCTAAATATTTGTGATGAAGAGTTGTTAAAGAGCTGTTTAATTGGCTTGCTTTGCAGTTAAGAGGATTATCGTTGGATATTAAGGGTAAACTTTCTAACTGCATAAGTAGTTAAGCTAAAACATTCCACCAAGGAGTAGTTAATCTTTCCTTGGAAGTTAGTAAGAAGATATTGCACAATTGTCTCTCCATATATTATCTGACCTCAAACACTAGAACCAAATAGGGCTGGGAAGTCTTTAGGTTGCATGAAGTATTTTGGAAGAGGATACAGTTCAGTGTCTTATTTATCAAGATTTATGTCTGTCATAGGATCCATTTCTGGAATACCTTTCTACAAATGTGTCAAAGGCAGAATGACAGGGATGCTTGGAAGGAAACTGTAAAAGCTGATACGGTTAATGGATTTTTACATCAGACATTTATAATTTTCAGGGATAATAGTGACTTTGATTCAACTATTGGCAAAAGATGAGAATTTAAGGTCTCATTTCCTTCTAAGGAGACTGACATAGTACATACTACATATATTCTATACCAAATGTTTTGAGAAAATTATATTTTATAAAACACAAAATCCTGCTTTTCTTAATGCGTTATCAATTTACTTTTTTTCTGGAGGCATATATATAACATGTTCTATGCACTAGTCCCACAAACATGGAAATAGCTGTACACAGTAGCTGAATGGTGCATACAGTTTTGGAGGTCATTAATTGAATGTTCAATTTTAACAGAACTTATGCAGTGAAATTAGAACTATTTTGCATATTTTGGCTTTAGATGTTCCTGAGTTGATTCCACAGTTTGAGACTTGTGTAACACGTCGGCTGTTCATAGAATCATAAGATCATAGGATATCCTGAATTGGAAGGGACTCACTAGGAGCATTGTGTCCACCTCCCAGTCTTGCACAGGACAGCCCCAAGAGTCACAGCATGTTCCTGAGAGCATTGTCCAAATGCTTCTTGAACTCCATCAGGCTTCGTGCTGTGACCACTTCCCTGGGCAGCCTGTCCCAGTGCCCAGCCACTCTCTGGTTTAGAATTTTTTTCCTGATATCCAATCTAAACCTCCCCTGACACAACTTCAGGCCATTTCCTCGGGTCCTGTAACTGGTCATCAGAGAGAAGAGATCAGTGTCTGCTGCCCCTTGTGAGGAGGCTGTAGACAGCAATGAGGTCTACTTGCAGTCTCCTACACTGTAGGCTGAAGAAGCCAAGTGACCTCAGCTGTTCCTCATATGTCTTCCCATCTAGACCCTTCACCATCTTTGTAGCCCTCCTTTGAACACTCTCTAATAGCTTTATATCCTTATATATGCCAAAATTGCAAACAGTTATGATTTTCCTGTTCCTTATTTTCACTGTAGGGAATTGATGTAACCAAAAATAGTTTCATTTTTAATCTGTGTTTCATCTTTTCTCTTTGGTGTTTTTATCACAATATTGTGTGCTTTCCAGAGGTACACTATAAAGTTTTTCTTCTGTCCATAAGGAAAGCCATGAAATATAAATATGTACAATATTCTCTGAAACTCTTTTTCCTTAACATATTTGGTGCTTATTCTGTATTAATGCATAATTTAAATTTTCAGATAAGGCACAGTGTACTGCATAAACAAGAATAAGAGATGAGACTGAGGAGAAAGTAAAGAAATATAACTTAAAAAAATGAACCAAACAATAACTCAGAAAATGCAGTGGGTAAAGCCATAGTGAATGGTGATTATAAGGAGGTGAGTATTTCTACTAGCTTATATGTTTTCTGTCGTATATCCTCCAGAATAAAGAAGATTATTTCATCTTCAAACCCCCTACATACATCTTTTTAACCCACTTAGCTTTCTGGTAGCTTCTGGAAGAGCTTAGAAAGAATTAGCAGATATGGCTAATTCAGCTGAAATGGAAACCAAAGAGAACTCCACCCCTTGGGAGTGGTGGTGAGTCTGGCTTGGCAGGAGATGATTCCTTGGCAGTAGGATCTTAGAGAAACATATGTTGCATGGGAGGATGGGCTTGCTTTGCCATTTTTTCTGCCTCAGAAATCATCCTATATGGATTTCCAAGGAAAGAATTAAAAAGGAAATGTATTCTTTACTTTTGCAACTTTTAAAGCAAAGGATGAAAATGAAAACTGAGGTTTGAGAAAATGAAGGATGACCTGAATATTTAAAATCTTTTAACCTTAAATGAAAGGGAAAAGGTATTTTCTTCAGGCCCAAATTTAAAATACAAGTCCTGGGAAATATATTG
>JAWWLV010000179.1:20279685-20314415 GCA_035041135.1 Platyrinchus mystaceus
CTTTTAACCTTAAATGAAAGGGAAAAGGTATTTTCTTCAGGCCCAAATTTAAAATACAAGTCCTGGGAAATATATTGGCTACTAGCATTCATCTGAGAATGAATAACATGCCAAACTGTGGAGAATTGTGAATCTTTTATAAGGCATGGAATTGCATTAAGTTCTGATAAAGGTTTAATCATTAACATGTTGACCAGCTTGGTGTGGTGGTTGGCTCACAGATCAGGTGTTGTAGACAACAACACACTTATTTAATTGAAGGATCTCAAAGCACATTATGAACATTCACTATTTGAGATTAATAATATTGGGGGTTCAGAAAGCGATACTCGTGCTGAGAAAAAATTTTCCTTCTGTATATAAAGCTCCCTTCAGTTTCCATGTCTGTGTACTTTACCTGCACAACTGGATCATACGTCTCTAAATTAATCTCCATAAACGTTTTTGCTTCACAGTTTCATAATTGCACAATGCAGAACTTTTATTTTGGGGGTAGCGGCAATGATGGTCATTGTCTGTAGTCCTTTTAAACTTCCTAAGTTGTGTTGATTTTATAGTACTCATAACACAAAATCAGGATACTTATAAAAGATTATATGTTAAGATGAAACATTTCTTAAAGGAAAATAAAATCAAATAGCAGTCCCCTTGTGTTTCTTATACTTTATATACATAGAGCTGACACAGCTTAATTCATACACATTTATATATTTGGATGAGTTTTCCTAAGAGACTGTATGAAGCTCAAATTGAACAACAGAATTTTTGTTTTTAAAAAGCAGCATAATAAAACAAAACAATGTCTTTCAGACACTCTTGATAGTTTTCACATGATATCATAATAATATTTTGATGATATTTTCCACCTTTGCTTTTTCTCTTGACATATTCTTCTCTTACAAAATTTTGATCTATTATTTATGTTAGTGGTCCCAAGTCTTTGTTTATGCAAGAGAGAGGGATCAGCTTTCAGCAAAGCCTTTGGAGACTAAAGTGCTTAAGAGTTTTGACAGTGACAGAGTGCCCCAGGGTCCCTACAGTTCTGCCACAATAAAAGCCTGCTACTGCAATCAGTGAGTGGGTTCATAGTTATCTATTCATTATGCAGAAAGAAGAGATAATATATGTGTGTACTCATTGCTTTTTTACTTGAGCCTAAGAAACTATTCAAATATGTGGAAGTGATTTTTTTCTTGTTTTAATCTCTTGAGATTTGAAAGGCATAAACTATTGCTTTTTCCCCCTTGTTCTCCATTTTTCACTCTTCTCTCATCTTTTTAGTAAAAGTGCTTTTATAAATGGGGTACTGAATTTTTTTAAAAGAAAAAAAATACGTTCTTTCAGTGTTCCCCTGTGAACATGTATTGTGACTGGGATACTAATTACTATGCAGTATTTATTGTGAAAGACCTTAAATAACACTACAGTTCAGGAATAGCAACACCAGGTAGGGGAAAGAAAGAAACAAACTTTTAAAGTCTCTTGATCCATGAAGAGCTCTCATGAGGTATGGTCAGTCCTGTGGCAGTGAAGAAAATAGGTTCTGAAATGAGAGAAATATCCTATAACTAGCAACAGCAATGAAACAGGCAAGGATGGGGAGAAGGGAAGGAAATATCTACTTAGTATTGGTAGTAGGACTCCGTGTAAAGGAATCTGCAAAAACATGACTTAATTTAGAAAAAAAAATTGAGAAGAAATTGTAAAATATACATGAAGAACAAATCGGTAGAAAAGATGCACAAAAAGAAGAAAGAGATAAATAGTATGTAACAGAGATACAGATTCCAGATTCAAGGCATTTACTAGATTGAAATCTATTATCTGTGTAATGCTCATGATGTAGGCCTGTGTGTTTCTGGGTGACTGCTAGATAAGGGAAAGGAAAGAAACAGTGTTGAAAATTTGTTGATTTTTGACTCATAAATGTTCACTTTCATAAGCTGTGAAGTCCTAGATCACTAAATTGATCATTTACCAGAATTTCCTAAATACCAAGCAACAAACTTCCAGTAAAAGACTGATAATTTCAAGTTTTTTTCCTGCCTATAGCAATGTCATTTAACACCAGCTTACATGTTTGGAGATTTGCTTTGCATCTTAAAAAAAAGAGCTTTGCATCTTAAAGGCTTGATATGAAAAACAGGATAGTGTTAAAAAGCCATTCAGTGACCATGATACTCTTTAGGAATCCACAAAAGTGCTTTAGTTCTAGAAAATTAGGTAGACTTTTCAGAATCTAGTTCTGCACTCATACTTAAGATTTTTCAAAAGTCAGACATTATTATTATTAAAAGAGTGAACATCAGCAAGATAAAGTACAAGTACAATCTGAGAACATTCCTCCCAAGGTCTATAAGCTGGGTGAACAAAACATATAGAGCAAGAGGTTAGTAAAATTGACAATTCTTGACCAAGTACAAACAGCAGACTCAGGAAAATGTCTCATGGTACCCACACAAACCTTCTTAATCAAAATATTTCAGTTTATACTTCAGCTTCTAAATATTTTTCTTCTTTTTTGTTTCCACTCTACTCACTGTTCACTGTTCTGTCCATTCTTCACTCTTAAGGTAATTGAAAAATCAGTGGTAATGTGCAGTTTGATAATAAGTATTAGATGAAGCAATGGCTATAATTTCTGGTGAGGCTTTATACTCTAGGTGGCTTAACATTGACAACTGAAGGAGATGGTGAACAGTTAGACACACTAATTTGTTTCCCTTTTCACTTGATTTAAGTGCTTAGCAAATCAAAATAGATATTCATACATATTTTGAAAGACAGTAATAGCTTTACTGTCATTTATATATCAAATATCTATTCATGACAAAGTACCATGAGCTGTGAAGATTACTTAACATCTGGGATTTATGAATATTTTTATTTAAAGTCAGACAATTCTACCAATTGTATCTGAACAATTATATATGAAATTATGTAAATAGACATTACAGAGCGCACCTCATTAATTATTCTGATATAACCATCCAGCTTGTTTCTGCAAGTTGCTTGCAATCTTTTATGATAGTAACATAACACTCAAGCATTACATTTTAGATCCTTAGACAGTCCAGAGCACTTCAGAACACTGCTGATAAGTTTCTTTTCCCATAAACACAATGTGCTGACTATCTGTATGTGTGTTATATTGGTTTGTCATTAATCAACAAAGGAAAGTTGAAGAAACCCTGTTGTAAACATCTTTTAGCATGCAAAGGCAGCAAGAAGCATACAACCTCTGAGAACACTCAACATTCAAATATATAAAAGCCTTCTTACAGCAAATTAAAAAGATTGTAAATTTAAAATATTCTCTATAGAGCTGCCTGTACAGTTTTTTGCATTATATTTTGCAAACTAAACAATATTTTCAAACTGTAAGATTCTAATTGCCCATTCTGCATGCCCTAATATTAGTACACTCTTTACAGGGCATAAGAAGCTAAAAATCGGAATACATCTCCACATCAGCAAAATTTCTCTATGTAGAGATTTCATTTCAGTAGCATTCTCCACTGAGTAGTGAATAACTGGATGTGGAAACAGTATAATATTCTTTGTGGTTAGGGAGAAATTAATATACTCTTTCCAAACAGCCTCCAGTCTTTATAGCTGATCTATTTAAAATGCGCTTTGACCTAGAACTGTGGCAGCAAGGATATAAGTCTTCTCTGTATCAAGCTCATTAGAAACAGAGAAAAGAATGATGCTTATCCCACAATTCATATAAAATTATAGGTACTGACTAAATTCATTGCCAGCAATTAATCAAGTTGATGACAGAATGAAGGGTCAAACTACTCAAGATCAAAACAAGACAGGACATCAGCACTTTATCACTAGTTGACTACTATGTCTCTTGATGTCCAACACTAGCAGTGCCTTCATTCACTTGCTCATTTGACTTGCTTGCCCATCTCCTGAATAAGATACTTAACTGAGCTCACACATGAAACTTAAACATGATAAGGCATTCCAATTTGCTGATTAAAGGTGATGTTGAGAAGCACACTCTTGCATTAGGTTTACCTTCATATTTATCCATTCTTTTCCTCCAAGGTAATTGCATCTATAATAACAGCATACCCCTAGATCTATTAATCTTTAGCTTATAAAATGACTAATAAAAAAGTTTGTTTCATATCCGAATTAGAGGAAGTCTTATTGGAAGAACACACCATAGTAGTCCTAGTTCAAACAGAAAGACAATTATCTCCAGGGCTGTTCAGGAGACAAACTGTCGTAAAAGAAAAGGAGAGCTTGCTTAGTGTTAACTGTACATCTAAAACTGTACTTGAATCTTCAGTCAGCATTTTAGATCTGCAAGTGTTTTCTGCACTTCCAAGAAAAAAATCTGGTCTTGCTGTTCTTCACATCCTTTTAAAAGAAACACATACTCATTTTTTTCTGTTTCCCTCTTTTTTTCTTTCTTTTTTTTTTTTTCTTATTTGGGTGTTGTTCTGACAATTCTCTCTATCTGACATTCTTTCATTCAAAAATCAGATATTTTTGTGGCTTTTGATTTGGCTTCTGTAAGATTGTATGTGTTGATAGAAATTTCTGGTGAAACATCACTGTTGATGATTTTCTCTTCATAAATAGGTTCATTCAGCAGGATTTTTTTTTCCCAAATGGTTTATGTTTATAACTTGAATGTGATTGAGATAGTTTTAAAATAAAAAGAAAAAGATTTTTCTAGGGAATTAAGAAATCATTTTTTGCTTTAGACTCTGATTATATCTTACAGGGGGAATAGGAGTGAGTAAATTACTGTTGAATTATTTGGTTTGTGGTCACTTACAGATAAACATACCCAAGAATGACAGATGTGTTTCTGATTGGATTTTGCAAATGAAATGCTGCAAGAGAATGCCTAACATAAGGGACAATATGGATTTTTACCTTCCAAACAATCACAACTGACAGAAGTTATGTATGTATTTTTGGAATCAAGTAGGACATGTGATCGTACAATTAGAGCAGAAAGCCTGCATAGTGAGGGCTTCCAGAGAAGTCATATTCAATTGCAGTCTTCAGGAATTTTCCCATCAAGTTCAGTGAGGCAATGATTTCATTCTAGGAACTACAAGTCCTAAATTACCTTCTTTTCTTACGTGATTTCTTGTGGCCAAATTGAGTCCAAAGACTTGTGACACAAGGATATTTTCTTTGCTTAAAAATGATAATTATGCACTCTTTGCATTCCCCCACTGCAGAAGGAGAAATAATAACAATTTTATTTTGAAATTACAATCAAGAAGAACACTTCTGTCATTCTAAAAGATGGTTGATTTTTTTACTTCATTTGACAACAAATCCACACCCCAAGTGATTATATGCTCCCCTAGGAAAACTTGGGCACTGAATTCAAAGATGTTGTTTATACAGTTCTTTCTCTACATGAAATCCAAATATGACAAGGCGTGTGGGACCTTTTCTAGTTCTCACATATGCATAAGTAAGTGAGATGCATATCCTCTGTTTGCTTCATCTTCCGTCACTTACATTGAAAAATAAATTGACATAACCTGTCCAGAGGTATTTAAAAGATATACTCACAAGCAATGTGGGATAATTTTCAATCTTTAATTACCTATATTGAACTAAGAGAAATAGGATTGACTTTTCTGAAATACTAAAAACCTTATGAATTAATTGATCAACAATTATCTAAGAATAGAACAATTTTGAAAAAAACCCCACCATAATTCAGTATTATTGTAAGTTAAAAACATCTGTTGCAATCATAATTACTGTGAATTTCTGAATTTCAGAATATGCAACACTAAGCAACACTATCAGAATAGGTTTATATTTCAAATGGTGGTAAATTTGGGAGTAAACTGCTTACCAGACTAGAGTTATAATGAGATATATTTTGGAAAGGTGTATACAGTCCTAGCACTAATAAATTCTATTTTCAGTCTTCCTATGCCAAAGAACAAAGAAAACAACTGCTATCCTGCAGTGATGGAAATAAGTAACTTTCTGCTCTGTACGAGGCCATTTTCCACAGTCAGGATGTTTTTTAGCTTATGATTTAAAAAAAGATTTAGTGGTCGTATGCACATATATAAGCCTGCCATGAAAAATGACAGGTAAAAAAACTATGTTGAGACCCATACAGTCTCAACAGTGAAGACCTGCAATCACTTCTCCCTAGGTAAATTTAATATAGAAATTTGCTGAACAGGAGGCAAAGTGACAACTCAGGAAAAAGATGGAAACAAAGACACCAAGTGATGAAGATAAATAATTGACAATATGAACAACAAACAAGCAAGCAAATTCTACACAATTTTATTGCTCAATATGAACGACTAGTACCCTCAAGAATAACAAATATATAGAAGACAGGCACTATATCATAATAAGAAAGTATGGGATTCACTTATATGGGTTAAATGGAGTTTTTACCAACCACATGCCAGGTTACATCTGCTCACAATAAAGCACTGCTAAGCAAGAAAGGAGGCTTGAAGGTTTTGTGGAGAGTAGATTTGTGATTTGGATAAGGCTGTTGCCAACTGAAAACCTACTAGAAACAGAAGTGTAATACAGTATCTGCCTTATAAGGAGAAAGACCTGGCCTTTTGGTGAAATGAGGAAAGGGGGCCTTCCAAAAAGAAAGCTTGGTACATGGAGTATGGATAAGCAGTTTGGTTAGGTTTCAGGCTTTCTATGCTGTAAATCTTTACAGGTTTTCTATCTCTCCAGGAGTCTGCAGTGATCTATTTATATCTAAGGGAGAGAAAATCTCTTTGAAGTGAAAGAGGATTGGCATCTTAGTCTCAGAAAAAAAGTCTCTGAGGAGGAAATGATGCTCAGTAGGTGAAATAGTTAAAAGTCCTTGCTTTTTAGCATTATAGTTTTAGTTAAAACTTTAATACAAAGAGATCAAATTTCTTCGTAATCTTTACTACCTAGGCAACTGGACTAAGAAAGAAGTTCTGAGACTTCCCTTCAATTACTGTTATTTGGGGCAGATTGATTCACATATCCTAGGGTAGCAAGTCCTGGAAGGCATTCTTCTAAGCCTCCTATGGAAATTTAGTTGGTCTAGGAGCAGCAGAACCAAGCAGGTTATTCTTTTTTAGGAAATTCTTTAGAAATTTATATTTTTAAATAGAACTCAGTCCACAGAAGAAAATATGTATTTTGACTTGTGGTCACTTCCAAACTGCGCATTGCCACCAGATCTTGTGGTAGTTGTTTGCTTCTCTGAGATACTTCATAGTGCTAACTGAAAGATGAACAGTCTCTATGGAAACCCAAATATTCATAACCCTCAACTCTGCTGTCAAAACAAAAATACCCTTTTCGTTTTACATTTGTCCTACAACCACATAGTATAGTGACTACAGGAAGCAAATGTGGTTTTTTCGACCAAGTGTTCTAAAGCAGAGCTGGACCCTTAAATTCACTCAGTGCAATACACTAACCACTGATAAATAGTAAAACACCAGCAGGAAAATAGCATGTGGTCTAAAGGGTCAATGAGCCATGTGTATTGTCTGATCTCCAGGGATGAATTCCAAAAACATCAGCAGGCCCCTTCGCATGCTGTTACTCATTAAGTCTATCCTTTAGATTTTTTTAGCTAGGTTCCAAGGCAAATGTCATTTAGAGACTACTAGAGAGCCCTCTTTAACATATCACTTTATGAAAAATATAATCCTGTGATTATCATTCCTAAGTCACATACATTTGGAGGTCTTCAGAGTTTAAAAAGCTGCCTCTGACAGTATCTGAGAGTAAACCCCTAATACCTAAAGCACTATACTAATAATGGAAGGGGATCCTTCCTTAGTCAACAAGAGAATGTTTCAGCTACTTGTGGATTAATTGGCATCTTAAACAGTGAAAATGAAAGATTTGTCACAGCCCAAAGTCTATTTTTTATTAGTTATGCCTAGACAGCATGTTCATTTTATAAGCTATTTTTTCTTGTTTCATTGTTATCCTCTTCTAAAATGGGATTGCTAATCAGAGGTACCAGGACCCTTACTTTTTAAGACAAATTTTGGTAATGGTAGATTTTTTTAAGGGTTGAATTTAGAACAAATAATAAGGTGATCATTTATATTCTTTCTGCCTTGTAATTTCTCTTGCAATGTCCCCGTTACGTTCAGAACAGTGCCCAAGTGTCAGTCATACATCTTGTTCTACTAATTAAGCCTCTGAAGCTAGTTTGTGTCATTAAACTGGTTTAGAATTATGCCCACTTAGTTAGGTATATGCTGATCTATACTGTCTGCATGGCAAACACAGCAGCTGAGATGTTAGGAAGCTGTTCATATTCATCTTGTGGTTACTAATTGCTGTAGTTTAAATGATAGAGTAATATTCAGCCTGAAGACAGAATTAAAGAGGAAAGTAAGTTTGAAATAAACTCCAGCCTCAGTCACTAGCCTGTGAACAGACTGTTAAAACCTGAGACTTCCTGGGTTAAAATTCAAGCTGCAAGTTGTTCTTCTACCATTCATTTGAAATTCCAAGAAGACGAAAGACATAATTCTTTAGTTTTTACCGTCTAGCTAAAGCCTCTTTGTTTTCTCTAAGGTCCAGGGTAATAAGCCATCTGAAAAACTTGCTTGTTTCCAGAATGCAGTGAAATGAATTAAATATTGGTTGCTAGGTCATATATGTTTTGGGATCAAAACAGAAATCTGGATACTTAACTGTTTGGGGTTTTAATATAATAAGGTGGTGGAAGGCAGAGAGATTAAGCATTCTGAAAATGTTTTTTTTATTTTTAAATATTCCTGTCTGGCTTACAGAGGACTTGCTCAATCTAAAGGTCCTAGAACAACAGATGTGCTTCTAATTGCATTCTTAAAATGAAATGCTGCTATTGAGAGTCTGCAGCACAGGAAATATCCTTCAGCAAAGGGCAACAGCTGCAAAACAATAAAAGGAGCTTTAAACATTTATCCAGTGATTGGCAGATTTTTTGCCCCCTTAGACCTTATAAAGTTCATATTTATTCATGTAAAATGTAAAAGAGGAGTTTTATCTGGTTTAAAATAAACTAAACTGTTTTGACAATTCATATAGTAAGTGGCCTGAAATGAAAGACTGTGAGTATCTGCAGTACAAGCTGTTGTGATTTAAATGAGCAGTATACTTCCAGGTCATAACTGTTTCAGTCACTTAAATACTACTGAAGACAGTGGTATGCTGATATTACTTTTCTGAGCAGAATAAATATTTCTACTTAGTGTTTAGAGTTTAGCTTTTTTAATATAACCATAGTGCTTACTGATTTTAAAGAAAGTGGCAAAAATATTAGTACGAAGGACATTGAGGTATTGGAGCGTGTCTGGAGAAGGGCAATGAGGCAAAAGGGTCTGGACCATGTTCTATGAGGAGCAGCTGAGGGAACTGGGGTTGTTTAGTTTGGAGAAGAGACGGCTCAGGGAAGACCTTACTGCTCTCTGCAACTACCTGAAAGGAGGTTGTAGCCAGGTGGGAGCTGATCTCCTCTTCCAGGCAATCAGCAATATGACAAGGAGACACAGTCTTGATCTGAGCCAGGTGAGGTTTAGGTTGGACATAAGGAAGAAGTCCCTTACAGAAAGGGTAATTGGGCACTGGAATGGGCTGCCCAGTGAGGTGGTGGAGTCACCATGCCTGAAGGTGTTTAAGAAAAGAGTGGATGTGGCACTTAGTGCCGTGGTCTAGTTGACAAGGTAGTGTTTGATCATTGGTTGGACTCGATATCAGAGGTCTTTTCCAAACTGTGAAGTTCCTGTAATGTTGTGCAGGCACGACTTATATGTATTAAATTAAAACAGAAAAAATGCTCCTTTCTGCCCAGGAGTCTGCTAATTTGGTTATGGTATAGTCTGTTTAGTCAATGCCCATAAATGTTTATCTTTAATTGCACTCACGAAAAGATCTGGTTTTGGTGTTGTTTTTTGGGGGGTTTTGTGTTTTTTTGTTTGTTTGGTTTGGGTTTGTTTGTTTGTGGTTTTGTTTTTATCTTATTTTTATTTTTGTGGGTTTTTGTTTGGTTTGTTTTGTTTGTTTGTTTGGGTTTTTTGGGGGGTTATATCCACAACTGTCATTTGTTCTCAAGACCTCTTTTTTCACCTTTTTTCATCCTCAGAGAGAAGTGCTAGTACAAACAAATCATCAGTGAGTATTGTTGGTATATGTATGTTCTTGTGAAACTTCTGCTCAGACAACCTCTGATTAGTTAAAATACCATCATCCATCTGAATGGATGCTACAGTACATAGGAGCAGACAGGAATTTGTGTAATTATAATTCCTCGTGTAACAGATGAATAATTTTGGTGACAAGAAGCAAAAATACTTGTTGCAACTGCCCTCATTTTAAGCTGGTTTTAAAGGGTAAAGAGAAATATTTTGGCAAATGAACAAATTTCTTCAGAAGATCTGAGCTAAGATGTTTTTGACATTGCTGTTTTTGTGTTTAGCCAAAAAAGGGAGTTTTACTAAAATGTATGCATTTATACACTGTAGAACAAAAATATTTGCCCTTATACTGAAAATCCAAATAAAATGACTTTGTGTAACAATGAGAAAATGCTGATAAACAAAAAGATAAAGTAATGAACAAGTAAGAAAGAGGCTTGCCCCTTTCCATTGTCTCATCCATGGGAAATCTGAAGAGGGGGAGAATGTTCAACATAAATATGAAAAGTGTGATATTATTATAAGCAAGTTCTCCAGAGTAATGATGAACTCATGTTTTATAAAGCATGTTTCATCCCTGTACCTCCTATATTGCTTATTTTTATGAGGAAAAGGACAACTACGTAATCTGCAAATGACATATAGTGAAAGGATACAAAACAGTAGCAGCAAAAAATAGTAGCTATAGATCTTATAGTCCATGTGCATACTTTTTTTCTTTAAAAGAGAAATCAGAAGTTGAAAAAAGAAACATACATTAGATTTGTTACAAGTACTGGCCCTATATTTACCCAAAGTGTCCTGAAATGCATCCACATTTTTTTTAACTTCATTCTGTGTTTTAATAACAAATTCTTCCTCCATTCGTTTTTTTTTTTTTACAGTGCCTGTACATAGTCCTAGGTCTTCTATAAAAGATATAAAAGAACTGACTTATCATATTTTCCTTAAATTCAATGGCTTAGAAAATATTTCAATCTATGTATGGCTGGGCCATTGAAATTATGAAGAAAATAAAAAGTAGTCACTATATGCAGGCACAGGCAAAAAAATCCTCTTTTTTCAAAGGAAGGAAGTTGGCTTCCCATCTTACATTTTGGAATAATTACCTATTCAACCTCCATTTTATCTCATTCAATTGCTTCTGGAATCCACAGATGTCTATAACTCTAGCTGTCTTGTAGTATCTTGGAAGATTACATTTTTGTTTGTTTGTTTATTTTGGTTTGATTTGTTTTTTAAATAATTTTTTTTTATAGTATAGTCCAATGTTATTTTTGGGGCATCTTCATGACAGTAATCATCTTGTGCGAGAAAAATAGAGAAGTCTTAGTATTCTCTTTGTACTCTCCTCAATCGCTACATTTCCTTTAACAAGCCTAAGACAATTATTACTATTTTGTCCTACATTTTCAAAAAGTAAGTAGCTGTTCTAGAGTCTTAAATTTTTTATGCCAAACTTGGGGTATCTACTATAGACATGATGCTCATAAAATGATTAAGAGCTAGATTGTTCAAAATTGCCTTCCCATCACCACCCTGATACTGAACAGTGTTCATCATTTCTATTTACTTTGCAATCCAGATCTACTTTTCTTGTGTTTCTAAATTTCATATTTAGGTGGAGTTTGAGTAACTTTAGTCATTAGCATATGCAGGACATGAAAATTAATATGCATTTTTTGGGTTAATGAAGCAAAGTTCAGCTTTTGATTACCATCTGGATCATTCCTTTGGCTTAGTTCTTGTTATTTTACATTGTTTTTGATGGAACATACCCACAACACCAGTGTGTTGCTCCATCCCTTGTTTCATATCTGCATTGATTTCAACAGAGCATAACCACAGCACCTTTGTTCCACTCCATCCTGTATTTCATGTTCCCTTAGAGTTATATCCCAAGATCCCTAAATGTTCCTGCTCCTAAGGTATGCAAACAGTTTGTGCTTGGTGAACGATGATCAATGAATGCACTCCTTGATGAACTTTGTTTTTCAGTCTTCTCCCCACAACAAGCTTTAGCATTTGGTCAGCCCTGAAGTGGTCAGGAAATTAGAATTAGAATATTTCTGATGGGCTGTCAGTTGGACTACATGACCATTGTAGGTCTCTTCCAACTGAACTATTCTATATCAAAAATAAAGATCATCAATTTTACTTTAAAATGTAAACTGAACATTTTTCAACATGTGAAAACTATTTAGTTTTGTTTTGATTTAGCTTATGTGTAAAAATGTGCTTTCCTTTGGGTTTACCTGAAGAAATATACTTATCATTATCAGAAGATTAAAAGGATATATGAGGCAGCTGGTAAATTCTGTTTATAGATATATATGATATAAGGATATTTATGAATACACATGTGCATGTCTATTATTATTTTCCCATTATTATTTTACAAATATTTGTAAATATTTGATATTAACTAATTACTACAACATTCAGTGAAGGCAAAATCTGTGAGAAATTTCATTTCTGTTGCTTCATTGTCTTGTCATGAGGTTTTCATGAGTATGATGGAAAAGAGGAGACAGTCATAGTAGCTGTTAGTTAAAAGTAGCTCACAATTAATTCAAACTTTACCATGTGTCTGTATGCTGAGATTTTAAAGGCATTGTCTTACTTTTGGATATTATAATACATGAAAAAAAGTGTTACCCAATTAGAAGTAGTATGCCTGATTTTTCATTACAGCATTTGATCTCACAAATGTTTCAGCTTGCTCCCATCGTGGAATATAATATTTAGTCTGTTGCTGAGCTTTGCGGAACTGGATTGTGTAGGTTCTATCCTACAGTCTCTGAGCATAAGCCCAATTTAAATGATAACTACATCTGTTTTCTGAAGGTTATGCACTGTGATACCTTTGCATCTTCATTGTGCTTGCTGATGTTGATGTGTGTACTAGTCATGAGATGATACCTCTAGGAACAAAAAAAAATCAGACATATTTAGATTCACCTAATGTGTATTCCCAAGTGTGAGATAGTATCAAAATGTCAGATCAGTTCATTTGTTTAAGTGCTTTGGCTACTGATATTTGGATCACACATATACTGTAGGGAAACAAAAATAAACCTGCTATCATTCAAAGTTTAGATGAATATGGACAGGCATCAGTATGCAATGATTTATATGGAAAAACACTAGACACATATCTACCTTGTATAAATTTAAAATAAACTCCATCAGATTATGTTAAATAACCAAGACAGTACACAAGGGTTCATATTAGAGTTATATTCAATGTAATGTCTCAATGTGAATTTCTTCTACAGGGACTTTAAAGTCAGACACAATTTTATTTATCACTCTGAGAAAAACGTAGGTGCATTTTGAACTGATTTTAGGTAACAACACTCAGTGCTTTGTTACTGCTGGTGCTGCTGAACAGCCTGGATTTAGCTTGTTGTTTGTGTACGTGTCTCACCTCATGAAACCCTCAAGGGCTTTCTGCATATTTGTTTTTAAATACCCAGCATTTATAAAATATATGAAATGTAATACAAAAGAAATATTAATAGGTAGATAAGATTCACAACTAATTTCAAGAGATGAAGTATCACATCAGGGATTTGGAGGAGCAGTCTAACATATGGTAATTATATGAAGTGAACCTCAAAGAATTGACAAATTTTAAGAGATCAGAAAAAGAATTTAAACATTCAGCACTTATAAATATCTCAACTCCTGTTTAGGCATTTAGTCAGTTTTCTATTACAGACAAAAGAAAAGGTGAAAAAATGAAAATGTATTAGTTCTTTTAATAACATCCCTGTTATTTCAGAAATAGTTGTATATTTTATGCCCATTTCTCTTAGAATCCTAAAGAGGGCTTCTCTGGTCTAGGTATTTATTTACTTGTTTATTCCCAGAGGAATGTGTGAGAGAGGCAGTGAAAAATGGATGCCATGAAATAGCTGTTTATTTCTTTGTATTTGCTTAGGACAGAGTAAATTACATGGGGTAATGAGGGAAAAGAAAGAAAACCTTAGTGAAGCATAAGAAAGACAGGGATGTGTGTGACAGATAAGGGCAAGATTATAGATAACAACCAAACCCTAGAGAGTAGGCAAAATTACAGAGAATTCTCTGAAAAGCTGAAAGTCCTTGAATTGGTCATTGTTGCCTATTCTTCTCTTGCCTTTCAGATTGAGGATCTAACTATATTTTTGAAGCTCTTCTTTTTCTCTTATTTTGTTCCTTCTGTTTTCTTCCCAATCATTTATGTTGAGCATCTCGTGTTTCTTGGGAAAGTGCAATTCCCCTGAATTTTAAATTTAAAACCACAGTGTTTCTCACAAATGAGGGTAATAGTTTTGTGATTATGACTAAAATTGATTGCTTTGCAAAGACTATTATTTGTCTCAAAGTGTTAGAATCACCCTGTACATTTTTACCCCTGGGGCATTAACAGAGTTTTAAAATATTTTACCCCATAAATCAGAAACTGCATTTGAATTTCTACATATACTGAATACATACATTATCATACTGTTATGCATTTCATATAGCTCTTCTATATAAAGTGCACAGTTGGCGGAAACAAGTTGCTGATGTTTGGCTTTTCTATATAATCGCTTTCTCTATCCTGTTCTTTTCACTGCTCTATTTTATCTTTTTTTCAGGCTCAAGTTTTATAGTTGCTGTACTAACACACGTGCCTCAATTTTTACAACTCTTAAAAATTTTAAGCAAAGAATATTAATGTTATTTCTGCTGCTCTTCATTTCTACAAAGGATACAATTCAAGTAATCTGTTCCACTTCCATTCAAAATATTAAACTAGCTCTTACTCAAATTAAGTGTGAGCAGAGATATGTAACTATTATATGTTAGAGATTTATGCTTTTGAACTTTTGTTTTGTAAGCATTTAAATATTTGTGTATAGAAGATGTAACAATCTAAATAAATGAACACAGATGAGATGCTGCTAAGTATGATGGTTGTACCTTGTCTCTGAATTATAAAGATCTGTTCATTGGTGAATGAAGACCCATCCTCTCCTTCAGATTCAAACTTTAGCTGATAGGATTGCTTGCTTTTATGTAACTATTTTGTTTAGACTTTTTTCTTGTATGTGAAAAAATTAAATTCTTTCTCTGAACAGAGAAAGGAAACTCCATAAAATTGCTTAATGAATGTTGTGTCCTTCATGTACTGTTGTACTTAAGTGCTCTAGTAAGTGAATGAAATATTACACCAATAGTATTCAGACTTTAATTTTAGTTACTTGGCTTTATGAGACTACTGCAAACAAACTGTATGCAAAAACATGATTCATTTTAAGTGCTTTCTGAATTTCTGAGTTTTAGGGGTTTATGGGCTGATGATGGTTTTATGCATTATGACTGATTCTGAAGCCCCAATAGCACCTTTGCAAAAAATGAACTACATTCTCTGTGCCCATAATGGGAGCATAGTCAAAGCTAGAAGTCTTTCCTCCTCTCAGTAAAGCCAGACCAATACTAAAGAAGCTTGAAGTGTTTAATAGGGAAGGAAAGCAGTTATATCTACATGTTAAATTGCTAGTATGTTTTATTAAGATGAAAATTATCTCAAACACCCTTTGCTGTTAGACCTCATGTTATTCTGTCCTACAACAAAACAACTATCATGGTTGTAGGTCCCAGTGGTAGAGAGAATAACATTAAATGAATGAGAACAGAAATTAAAATAAGGAGCTTTTCTAAATACTAATTCAGAGCAGAGGAAGGTCATTATATTGTCACTTCTGATTTCATTATTGGATTATACTTTCAGCAGTGAAATTGATTTTTATTTTTTCAGATGTTAAGATTAAGGATATTTTGCAGCTTAGTGTACCTGAAAACAAATTTTTATTTCTATTCTGTATGCATTCTTTCCAGTACATTTCCTGTGACAATTATATTTAGTGGTATGATTTTATTTATCAATGTTTTTTTCTGGATCTGATGTAATTCAAGAATGGCATTCTTATATGTATAATAAAGACACAGATGGACAAATAGTCTTGTTACTAGTTTTGCAAAGGGACCTGTATAAATGGAAAATAGAAAAATAGCTGTTTAAAAGTAGAAATTTATATCTCATTCATGCAGCCTTAGTATCTGAATTAAATCCCAATGGATCTTAATTTTCTGAATGTATTCCAGAGTTAGTTATGCTCATTCAAGAAGCCATGCTATACCATGAGACCGTGGCGAGTGCAATGAAAGCAGCCAAAACCACTTGTCTGTACAAGTTATCTATCCTTAAATGTGGCTTTTTGAGACAAAACATAAAAGACCTTGAAGTTCTGTCTCTGTTCATAGGTAAGATATTTTCATGTATTCTACATGAGCTCCCAAGCAGGACAATGTCCTTGAAAAAAAGTCCACTGGCTCTAGTCATCAGTAAGAGGAAGAACAACTTACATTTAAAATCAACACTTCCTTTGGAAAACCTGATGAATATACTTGAAACAGTTTAGAAGAAATTAATAAACCTCTCTGGTTCTCAGGAATTTAATCAGTTTAATAGTAAGGTTTTGTGTCCAGGTGGGTAGTCAACTTTCAAACCCTACTGCCATAAATTTTGAATTATCCAAAAACTTTATCATAATGCCTCAAGAAAATGATTGCAACTGTGAATATGTTTTTATAAGCATTGAAAAATTGCCTTTTGTTAGCTCAATAGCTCCATTAAACTGGGAATTGTGAAACTAGAGTTATTTGCTTACTCATTTACTAACAAATGTATCAATATAACAGTTATGATGCTTCTCAATAAGTCAAAGGCAGCTCAATTCATTTACATACTTTTCAAATCTTGACTCTGTTATACCCATAATAAGTCTGTTATAAAACCTGCTCTGAGTCCCAAATGACATTAAGGAGTTTGTCACAAGAGAGATGTATGTAACAAGCAGTATACATAATAGCATTTCTAACGAACTTTTGGCAATGCACATGTAGACATCATCAGACATTATTAAGAAAAAAAAAAAAAGAAAATATTGAGCAGCATTTGTGATTGCTCAGTAACTTAAAGACAGAGGTTTAGGGATTTTTTCTTTTTATTCATCTTTGCCTTTGGCATATGTGGAGGTTTGGTGCATTTTAGCATAACTTATTTAAAAGGAAATGAGGTTTTATGACTAAGGGAAAGAGACTAATAGCATGGTCTCTTCTCCACCATCAAAAAATTGCACCCTCAAAAAATTCTTGAATCTGTTGGTATTGACCATGTTTGTCAAAGAGATAAGAGTAAAAAAACTATATTTCTTCAAGTGTGGTGAAGCTGATATCTGGTTAGAAGATAGGTACGATGTCCAGTTCATAAGTTCATATATAACTCTTAAGTTAGCTAAAGCCCATACTTCATACTTGCTTATCAAGATAAATATGTACAGTACGAGGAGAGACAAAAACCTGTGAAGTGTACATAGGCATGGACTGGGTGAAAAATGCTTTCAAAAACATAGGGCACAAACGTACAAGAAAACCCAGTTTTGCTCATTCTGCTAATGCAGAACAATGAAGAATATTAATTACCTTCCAAACTATGTGTTCAGAAATACCAGAGTTGAGACATGTATGACTGATGCTGCTTCAAGATTAAGGTATTATGGGTAAGATTTATCTAATTTTGAGTGTAAGGTTCTTACAACTAATTATTACTATGCATAAAATATTATAATACCAATATACAGATCAAAGTTAGGTATTTTTCTTATTGTGAAACAATTTTATTGTGCATCTTATGTATATAAGTCTACCACTTAATGGAAAAAAACTCGCCTAATGACATTTCCTCTGTTTTTTTACTTAAGTCTGTCTTGTGCATTCAGAAAGATTTTGAAAAGCCCCTTATCCCAAAAGAGAACTTGTGATAGCAAGAAGAGTATGTCTATCCAATATCTAAGAGAAGAATTCTAAACTTTGTGGATTTTACCAGTGGGATGCAAGTGTGTTCTCATTCTATGGTTTCTTTTTTTTTTTTTTTAAATTATGTACCAACTTTACTGCATAAATGCATTCCTTCATCTTTAATGCTATAATAAATGAAGGAAGACTGGTTGTGTTGGTTTTAAGTACAAAGTGAATTTGACATCATGGTAAGGCAGCTTATAAATTAATCTGCTTTAATCTGTGTTAATTTTCACTTTTCTGTTTTTTCTATGTAAGGCAAGTGAATCTCAGGCAAGTGAATAGAGTAGGGTATAAATCATAGAGTGTTTGCTTCCTATTTGCACCACTGGAGCTGGAGGAAGGGAAGAATTTGAAATGGTGTGAAACAAGAACCTCCTCTCCTCTGTTATCATTTGTCCTGTAGAAATCTTTTCTTCTTCAATATTACTACCAGATCCCTTTTCTATTTGAGCAAGTAAGAATGAGTCTAAACAGGACCATGTGTTTTGACAGAGAGTACATTGCAGGCGTTATGTGGAAAAAATAGATTAAGCACGTTTAAATGTAGTGAGGATCTTTGTTGCCTGTGTAGAATTTTCCTGCTATGTCTGAACTCATGTATTGGCTCTTTATTCAACAATAAATCACATTTCAGACTGTCTCCCCTTCAGACAGTACCAGAGTCCTTTGCTCTAACACAGGAGTATGGCTCATGGCTGGCTACCCTTCTACCTATGCCACCATCCTCTGGTTCACTGAGAATCAGGATAAGTTTTGGCATTAAGTTTTTAGCTCAGACAAGACAAAGATAAATGTTTCTTTAGACAGATGTTACAGACACCAAGAAGTCTGCTTTACTATGGGAGATGAGAATTTAGCCAAAGGCTGTTTAAAAGTAGAAGTGTGAGGAAAGAGGATTGTTTTCCTGTCGTCAGTGATAAAGGAAAATGGAGGAACAAAAGACTAGGAAAAGCAAAGTCTAAAACTCCAAAGATGAAAGTCTAAACTCAAACACCTTTTATTTCCATTTGATCTTATATTATTGGGGAACAATAGAGTTGTATGAAAAAAGCTATATTTTTCTTCCTTATTTTAGTTTTATTGTTCTTATTTTTTCACTGTTAGGGAAAGAAAAACTTTTTGGAAATGTAGAATTATGCTGAAACAGGAAATCCTTTATTATTTATCTGCTGTTATTAATCCAGCTGTTCTAATGAGAGTGGAAATATGCTCACTAGGTCTATTGGGCTAATCCATGGCTTAATCCATACATGAATTTTTAGGTCAATGTTTACACATGGATTTAAAAAATCTTTTGAAGTAATTCGTCTTTATACATATAATTATTTATGAAATCATCATAATTTACCATTATCCATTTTGATTTTTATAGTGTATTTTTCATTTTGGTAATGCAGAAAAAGAGAGTGAGAAAACAGTTATGAAACTTAGTCAAGTATTCTTTGGTTTCTTGATGCTTAGGCAAGCACAAGAGGTCCTTTAAAAAATGTGTAGAGACCTACTGGCTCCTGAAAGTAAATCTGAGATATCATTTCATGTTATGAGGACTGAACCAAACAGTACTGGAATTTTAGTCATAAGAAAAGCTTTAAAAATATTAACTTTTGGCTCCATTCCTCTTGTAGTATGAAAGAGTGAATTCTCTCACTGCAGACTCACTATCACTTTCTGGAGTACACCATATATTTATGTCAAAATTACAATTAAATAACATAATCTTGATGGATTTTGTAAACCCCTAACCCATTTACCTCTATATTACTGTGTTCAACTTCGGAGAACATGTAGCATTAACTTGAAATTTCAAGTTAGTTTTGGTGTAATTTCATATCTCTATTTATATGAGGTCATGACAGAACTACCTTCATCTTCACAGAATTTAAAGCTGTTTATTACCTTGGGATTTTGACAATATTTGGGTTTTCTTGCTTATTTTTTACAGTGTTGAGGCTGAATTGGAAATGAAAATCATCTGGAATTATTCTGGGGTTTGTCAGCCGGGAAAAAGTGAAAGTGTATTTATGTGTAAAATATACAAATATGTTTATGCAATTCCTGAAAGACTTAGAACTTAGTGAATTTAAGGCTTCCATTTGGCCTTAACTAATTTTTTTAAGCTAAGCTTAGTTTTTAAAATTTCTTATTTATCTATAAATGTCTTAGTATAGTTATTTATGAAATGTCTTAGTTATCTACATTTATCTTAATTATTGGGATTAAACTGTTTTATAGTATTTTATACTATATCTTTAATACTATAAGGCAACAATGAAAATTTGGAAAACTAATAACAATTTGTTCTCAGCTCAAGATAACCAGCAAGAAATCTCTTTAAAAACAAAATCTCAGTGATATATCATATATTTAAAGACTTAATATTTAAAAAGGAAATGAGCTGAATTACAGTTTGATGGTGTCACATTTGGAAAGTGTAGTTCTTTAGATTTTTTAGAAGCAGATTTTAATTTTCTGTTAAGCTCTAAAGAAGCTTTAAAATAGTATTTTAGAAAACATTTTCTTTTTTGGTTGATTTTGGTTTTTAATGCACTCATGGCTTTAAAGATATATTAAATAAGTGGAAATTACTATAACAAAATATATTATCGTGTCTATCACGTTCTTGAACGTGATGGGTTGACCTAGGCTGGACACTACGTGCCCACCAAGTCACTCTATCACTTCCTTCTTTAACAGGACAGCAGCAGTAAGGCAAAAAAAGGATGGAAAAAACACTCATGGGTTGAGATAAAGGCAGTTTAATAAAGCAAAAGCAAAAAATTCATGCATGAAAAGATAGGAAAACAAAAGATATTATTCTCTACTTCTGCTCAGCGGGTGATGTCTGGACACTTTCTGGGAAGTTGGGCTTCATAACATGTAGCACTTGCTCTGCAAGACAGATGTCATAAAAAACAAATGCCCCTTCTCCTTTTGCTTAGCTTTTATTGCTGAGCAGATGCCATATGGTATGGACTGTCCCTTTGGTCAGTTTTGGTCAGATGTCCCATCTGTGTCCCCTCCCAAGATCTTGCCCATTCTCAGCCTATTGTGAGACGAAGGTAGGAGGGACAGCACTGGTGCTGTGGGAGCATTGCTCAGCAGTAGCCAAAATACGTATTAGCAACACCTTTCTAGCTACCAATACACAAAAGACACTCTGGGGGCTCCTATGGGGTAAATTAATTCCACCTCAGCCAAATCCAATAGGCTGAACCAAAAAACAAGGCACATTCAACAACTTCAAAACACAGAGTAGGCTGATAGGCATCTTTTTTCTCCATTTAGAAACTATTGGGTAGAGATTGGTCTGCCAGTGTCCCTGAACTAAATGTTTCATAATTTCTGACTACTCTTGTAAATTTCTCTTTGTAAATTTCTTGCAGTTGGTATTTCTACAAGCAAGATACTTGAGAAAAACATTGAGTATCAAGCAAAACAATTTTCTTATTGAGAAACAATATCACAATATAGGAACTTCATGAGACTGTTGACAAGAAATATTTGTCAAGTATTACAAAGAATCTGGAGTATTTTTCTTTATTTTAATGATTTAAGAAGCTATCGAAATGCTATTGGGGCTCAAAGGAACAATCACTTTAAATACAATATTGTTTGCCCATGGAAATTTAAGCCACATCTTGATGGCATAAGAACACACAGAATGATGGTTTGTTGAATGAAGTATTTCACTTGTCATTTGTATTTTCTCATTTCTAGAAAAGCTGACTACATTCCAAAAATGTTAATGGACAAATCTTGAGAGACACTGTGACATTGAGCCATGTCTCTAATTGAGTTTAAAAAAAGGGTGAATTGCTAAAAGGTATCCAAATGTTGTCGAACACTGAAATTTTACATTAATGTTGCTGTGTTACTGTAGATTCTTTTGTTTATTTGTTTGAACTAGACAGTGTCATCAGAAGTCCTGTTTAATCACATATTTTGTACTCCATCATTAAAGTTATTTATTGTCTTTGTAGTGAAATTGTCAACCTGTTATAGTCCAAGCTAAAAAATTATAATAACCAGAAATTACTGACTTCTGTTTAAAAAAAAATGTTTTTCAAAACTAAAATTAGTTTTAATTCTGAAAAATAAGTGAGGTTTTAGTACAAGTGGTATTTTTACCAAAACTCACATTCTCTATCCTTCTGTATTTCTCCGATAGCCCTTTTTACAAGAACAAACTGAAAGCTGATATGCGGACCACACCTTCTGTGTCAGTAGCTTCTGTTTATGCATGGGAAGGAAATTAAAACAATGTGCAAAATTACTAATAATCATCTCGATTATTAAAATAATCTTAAATCCTGTCATAAATCTTTATGGTACTTTGTTGGTTCCACTGCTTTAAAGTCATATAATGGGCATAAGAAAAAGAAAATATGCATGAAAATTTTAGCTTGCACTTTTGATCACAGCATGTCAAAGAACAGATAGATTCTATTTCAAATGACTCTAAATCCTTGGCTATGAATAAATTAGCTTAATATGTATTTGGTCAAATTACTGAGAGAAATTAATGTGGACATTACATTTCAGATTAAAAAGCAGAAAAAATATGATAAACAATAACTGCTGTACTTTTTTCTCTTTAGTGATTTAGTTATTGCAATTCTGCTTAATGCTCAACTTAAGTTTTAAAACTTTAAATTAAAATGTAAAATTAAATTCAGTAAAACAAGATTCAACAAACTGCAGGAATCTTGTTCTCTCAACAGAGATTATCTTTCACTCTACACTGGTTGCCAAAAAAATTAAATGGGTTGGAACTTAAATTTAGTTGTTCTTGTTATTTAGTTTAAAACTTAAAGTGAAAAAACACGTCTTTTGTCTTCAAATATTTTTCTGTGTGAAATAGAATTCTAATAAATTCTGATTATGTAGTTATGACCAATAGTGTTAACAGTGAAGTATATGCTTCCAAAACTCTCCAGCAATGCTGGAGATGATATCATGTTCCTACTGTCAGAGCTATTACTCACTGCCCCTGAAAAATAGTCAAGAAATTGAGATGTGATTCCTTAAGCCACTGATCTGAAAAACTTGCAGATTCTATCACCCAAAAGTCTGATTTTCTTAGAAGGACATACGTTTTCTCCTGAAAAATATCTTTGTTAACTGGAAAATGCAGTTTTAGGTCAGCAAAATGACATTCATTATGTAGTTTTCTCTAGAAACCTGACAAAAGGAGGTTTCCTTTTTAATTTCCCTACAGTGTTTGTTGATTCACTCGATATTCCAAATAGAGATCTTAATTGAACTAGATTTATTTGTATCCTTGCTAAAGAGGTAAAAAAATGCTCTAAAAACCCAAACAAACAAACAAACAAACAAACCTGTCTTACTCTTGAATGCTTTATAGTTTTCAGTACATTATTTTTCCAAAGCCTATGCAAATCCTGAAGATATGTGTAACAGAAGATGCCCAGATTTGCATTGTAGAGCAAGGAACAGGGAGTTCAAAAGGATAATCACTGTAAATTCAGGAAAGAAAAGCAATTATCTATGGATTTCTGTCACTAATATGACAAGTCACACTTCCACTTTGGAAACTTTTTTCTCAGATTTGTTTGTACTTTCTTTCTCAGCACAAAATATGGTCCATTTTCAAAGTAGTGGTTTCTTTTTCTTGTTCACTTTTTTACCTCCCTGTGAGGCTAATCAGGTTACTTACATTAGCTGTGGAAGCATCCCATTCTATTTGACTGTGTTCAGGCTTCTGCAAATATCTAACCTGGATTTCTCAAAAGTACCCAGAGTTAACCTCATTCATCTTCTGAAACTAGATAAATTGCAATAGTGTGTCCAATGGAGCAGATTTGGGCCAAAGTGCACAGAGTTTCTGAATAAAATATCATTGATATTGCAGAAGTCTAATGCCACATTGCAATTTCTCTGCTGATATAGCATTTCATTTATGTTGCCCTTTCCATGCCAGTAACACAATGTTGATTCTTATTCTATTTGCTTAAATTCTCTTCCTCTCAAGGTCTTGTCGATGTTTTTTCTTACCTTTCTCTTATCTGTTCTGATACTTCCAGGGGTTTTCCAGAAGAGAACAACATGCTGTGACTGCAGCACAGCGGTAAGACTCAGAGACATTGTCTGTCTTTGGCAATTTTCACTCTGCCCAACACTTAACTTCTATGTTTGCCTAAGTATACAGCAAAGTGAATCTTACCAAACCAAGCCAGTTTTACTTGGAACAGCAGTGTCTTGAAGGAGAAAGAGGAAGAGAAATGCCCAGGTAATTAGCTGAAACAGCTTTGGGCAGAGTAAGTAGATTTGTAGAGATGTAAAAGAAAAAAATGCTCTCATCTAGGTTGGTAAGTGTGTTTGCAAGTTCTCATGTGGGGGATACAAAAGTACCCGACCTCTCACTTCTCTTCCTTTCAACCTTTAAGCATTACTATTAGTAAATGAATCCTATAAGTAGACTATAAAAATGGCATGAGAGGAAAATGTCCCAGTAAATGAGACTAATACTTTTTATTGCTTGAGTTCCAAAATCATCCAAAGTGTCTAAAATCACAACTTACAGGTATCAACACAATTACCACTTAGCAATGGAAAACTTCTGCAAATGTCTGGATGATAGACATAAGTTATCACACTTGCTGTAACAAAAAGCTCATATGACCTGAAGCAGGATATTTTCTAAACTTGCCTACTCATAGAAATCTCTTTAAAATGTATGAATTTGATTTTACAGTCCCTACAGTGTTTCTGTTTTTGTAAAAACCCATAAATATGGGGTCATATTTAGTCCCTATTTTGCTCTCAGTTTTTTGAAATTATGAATAAATTAGTCTAAAGCTTAATTTATGCAAAGGAAGGGTAGCTAATTTGTTATGAAATTTTAAGAAAGAAGATCATCCCAGAAGGAAATATTTTTATGGAATGCTGAAAATGCAAGGTGTACAAATGGAAAAGATTCAAGAAATTGAAAATATGACATGGTATTGAATGCTGTCATATTGAATAAAGGTCACATAAGCATTTCTTATGTATTTTCATAAGAGGGATTTAATAGATTTTATTTTGAATAGATACTGATAGAGTAGAACTGTTTTTAATTACCATTCTTTAAATAAAATTGCCTTGGAAGTTTCCAAAGCTGTCAACATCTTCTTTTCTTTCCTTTTTTTTTTTTTTTTTTCTTTCCCAAAGATGGGGAGAGGGAATGTTTTCTAAAATACAGTTAACACATTTTCTGTACTGGAGAGGTAAGATTACAATCAGTTTGCTAGTGAGCATTTTGTGAAAGTCTGATTATAGACCAAAACTGAGAAAAAAAATCTACTTGTTCAATTTACATTTTTATAATGTATAGGCATTTATAATACCTGTAGACTCTGAGCACTTTTATCATCATAGCAGAATGCTGTAGGTATGATTTATGATAATTTATTCACATTCAGCAGCTTCTTAGGAAATTTCTTTAGTGTATAAATCTGTAGGCTTGTAAGCCAATCAATGATATTTCTAATATCCAGCATTGAAAATTCTTGTGAAAACAGAAAATAAGATTGCTTTCTTTTCTTATGTAAGCAGTGACTCCAGAACATATTGGATATGTCAGCTGGTGATATCTAATGCAGGACAGAACCTAGTTAACTCTTCTAAGGAGTCTGCATCTCCTGTTCTGTCATTAGAGAAGGTCAGAGCAATTTGGAACCTAATATTTTTGAGCTTGCTTCAGGTCAGTTGTTGCCATGGATGTAGCAATTAGATTGAATTACTTGTAGGGGTTCATGATCTTTGGCCATGAGTTTTGTTTTTTCCTATCATAGAAGAGGCTGAAATCTGGAGAGAAGTGGTTAGACAAAAGCAGCTGTAATATGACAGAAGTGATTTAGTAGAGCAAACTTATCTCTTATAGTTGGAGTACTGAACTATATTTCTCCTCTAGTACCAAAGGGATTAAACTTTAGGGTTTAAAGTTTCCATGCTCTTGAATTCTCAGGTTTCTCTTGAATTCCCAGATAAGCTGGTAGTTCAACTTTCTCATCATGATGGAACTTGAACTTCAAGAAAATTCTATTTGATACAATTCTATTCACTGGAATTGTCTTCTGTGTGCTGTGACAATTTCGATATTTTCCAGCTATGGAATCTCCCCAGAAAGAAGGAAGATCCCAAAGCTGTTCTGACTCTTGGTTAATGAATTCCAGAAATGATTTTTGTTCATTCCGTCATGGAAATGATAACACATTTCTAATGTCTTTGGCATCATGAAGGACAGTAGCATCCTTTGTAGTCCAGGACATGAAAGCTATATTTTTAGTATAGTAGAGACATAATCTAAATGTAATGCACCTGAGAAATTATCAAATCAATATAGAACAGAAAAGGAGATGAATATAAATATTTCAGTAACATAATAGGAATTTTCCAACCTTTTTTTCTGGAATTCTTTGAATGCACCACTGCTGGGATTTTAATACTGAGATCCACTTTGCCACATAAGCATGCTTGTGAAATATATTCACCAACTTTTTGATAAATATCCATACAGATTTATTAGTGCATTTGTTAATGTCTATGCCAATATGGAGCACATTATGCTTCACTCTCAATTAGAGATTGAAAGCTCACAAATATCCCACGAAGCAGTGGGAGGTCTATCAGAAATGCTATGATGTACAACTACAGTAAAACCCTTAGGAGTGCTGGTTTGTTGTGGTTTTGTTTACTTGTTTGTTTATATCTGTTCCACCACCTCATAGGAAAATAGACAGTAGTACAAATTGTTCTAATTTGTAACTTTCATTCAAAGGAAATTATAGGGATGCACAGCATGCTGGCTTTGATGTTTGGTTGTTTGGGTTTTTCCTAGCTCCTAATATACTCCACTCTTGCCTCCTTCAGAAAACCCCTGTTAAGGATCAGATGATACTGAGTTTGTCCTCTTAAATGAGTTTTGGATATTATTAAAACCACTCAGCAAGGGAAAAAACTGGCTGCTCACAGTGACATATAATCCTCATTTCTTAGATAATCATGTATAGGGGAGCTATTTCAGAGCTATGAGGATTATATAAGTTCACATCTTTAAATAAACATTTGTTATGATCTGTTCAGTCCATCACAACGTTTATGTCAAATAAGTGGGACACTTAGAAGATATACCACCATTATCAATTTTGAACACAAATCAACCATTAATATGTTCCATTAAGTTAATATTACAAGTAACAGACTTCACATTCGAAGTTTTTACCACCGTTTTTTTCTTTTTCCCCTCAGCTCTTTGCTGGTATATCTTATTGTTTCTATAAACCATTATTTCCAAATAATTTAATAAATTTTGCACCAAACTAAAACACCTAATATTTTCCTTCTTATATTCTTATGAAAAAGAAACAGGCCTGTTAAAACATTTTAAACATGTATGAAACACACAAAAAAAGCCAAGCATATAAGCCTAATGCTTTCACCATACATTTGAAGGATCACCTCCTCATTATGTTAAAAAAATCAACAATTTATTTTCATTGTATCCACGGAACGAGAAAACTGTGTGTTTAGACACACTTTAGAGTGTAAATGCAATAAATACTCATCAATCACTGAAGCAGATTTTAAGTGTGGACCTAAAGCACAAAGGCCTGATTAAAACACAGAACGGGAAACTGTTCTTCACAAATGGCCATAGTTTTCTTTTTAACCAATGGCAAATGATTACACTTATATTTTCCAAACTTAAAAACTAATATTCTGTTTATGTCAGCTGTGAAACCCTTATTCCTGAACTGTGCTTTGGATCTATCTCAGAAAAAAATATGACTTAAAAATGTATCAGTTTTAACAAATAAATTCAAAATTCTGAGGTAATTTCTCAAAAAGAGAACAAATAAATTTGCATTTTAAAAAGAAGTTGAAACCTTGAAGTGCATAATCTCAATTTTTTCCATTTTATGTGCTTCCCTTTGTGTAGAAATAATCTAAAAGTCAATACAAAGTCATAGCAGTCTTTATCTCTTGTTTTCTACCTCAGACTATACTAAATAAATGAATGCTAGAATTGATTTTTTAATATATTCTCCTGTGTTTCATAAACCTCAACGTATTGAAATTCTTGGCTCAGATGGTATAATCTTATCATGAGAAATTCTAGAAGTTACTTGCACACTGTTACACCTTTTAGATAAAATAATTGAAATATTTTATTTCTTTTTCTTGTTTATTAGTTTGAGGTAATCTTTAAGATTGCAATATTAACACTAAATAATGACCTTAATTTAACAGTGCATATCACATTCATTCAAAGAATTACACTTTACCAACTTAGAATCCATTCAAAGTGAACTAGAGTTGAACTAGATTTTTGTCAGAGAAGTATAACAGAATGTGCTCTAGTCTCAGTAATTTCATAGACCATTACAAAGACCCACTATTACAATGTAATTATAGGTAGTCATTAATTAACGCAACATACCATATTTGCTCAATATTTTATGAGTTAAATACCCATGGCTTTAAGGGCATTGCAAAATCATATGGGCAAAATTATCAGAAACCTTAATATTTTTGATTGAGAAGATGTAAGACTATCTCAAAAAATCAGATGATTAAGAATGAGTGGAGTAAATGCACAATGATAAGTAGTACAGAGAATGTAGATTAAAACATAAGATTTATGTAGATTATAATATAAAGTCCCAGAATGACATAAAAAAATTGATGTGGCAACTATAAATCGTGGTAAGACATATTCTGGTCCAAAGTCATGAGAAAATGTGGAACTCTTTGTTACATTCTGATTACCGAAAATTAAATGTAGCAAGACTTAAATAAGCCTTTAAACTTATTCTAGGGAACTAACATAGAACAAAGGAAGAGGGCATTTTCCTATTTTTAACTTACTCTACACTCTCTAAAAAAATCTGTCTGGAGGCCAAAACAAAATATGGACAATGGATATAGTTACTGCATGAAGAGCAGAAGAAGCCTTCCAATGCAGCATTATGTCTCCAACAATGACTATCAATAAACGATTCAAAGGAGATACAAAAAACCTTATTTAATCACAAGGAGTCAGTATGAGTAATAAAAGTTTGAATATGATAGTTATGTCTATGTATAATTGGAACACACATTTGTTAACAAAATTAGACTTATATTTAAAAATAACCCATCTCCCTATGATTTATACCCATGAATCTAATTTTTTACTCTTGTGAACAGAAATAGGTTTAAGCAAAAAAAATGGGGTTTTGCTTCATATATTTCAACCCTTCATTTAACTAATTTTTGGAACAAATAAAGGAACATGCCAAAGTATATCTAAGAAAAGAAATAAAATCCTGACCCTGAAACAGTGTTGAGAAGGCTTATAACAATATATCCAAATGAGATTTATTTTATAAGCCAGTTAAACCAGATAAACCAGTTAAACCAATTAAAGCTCTGTCAATATTTGAATGCAGATTTGTGATGTCAAATGGAATTGCCACTACCTGACTGAAGCACGAATTCTCAAGATTTTAGAAATGGTAACTCAGAATGTGCAACTACTCAATCAAATGAGGTCTCTCAACCTTGAGGAATTCCCTTGGGCATCATCTAGACCCAAGGTAACAGCCTCCAACTGCAGCCCTGCTGCCCCAAGGAGGAACAACAGAACTGACCCTGCTGGCAGGGCTCGATTCCTCCTGCAGTCACATCAGATCTGTGCTCATATGTGGTCACATTGGTCCTCACTGGCTGGGGGGTCTGACCTGCCCCCCAACAGCCCCTGTGCAGACAAGACTGGGGTCGGTCAGCACAGGGGGTTGGCAGCACATACCTGAAGCTGGTGCTTACATGGCTGAGGTCACTCACAGGTCACCCTATGGAGAGCCACGAGTCCTGCTAGGGCAGGTGCACCTCCCACAGACCACCTGCCTGCTGGGATGGCTGAGGTCAGGGAGTGTGGACCAGTGCTTTGAAGCCTGCAAGCCCTACTTTTTCTATTTTCAAATTGTCTACTTGGCTGCTATACCAAAAAAAAAAAAAAAAAAAAAAAAATAGATTTTGGAACACACTGCCCTCGCCCAACAATTTATTGAGCTGAGAAAGATTCTGTTTCAAATCAGCATATTACCCACACACAGAATTTTGTTTCAGGTAACAGCGTGTTCAGTATCTCTATGTTAATGTGACTGAGAGTCTTCAAATATCAACAGAAAAGCTTTTTCTCATTGTTCTTTCAATGAAAAAAATAGGAATTCGGGACCAAATACAGCCATGGTAATCAACTAAAATGTGCTACTGTTGTAATAAATTCTGATCCAGCAAGGATTTGTACAGATAAGCAGTGTTTTTTCTGGTGCATGGGGAAATCTATTGCCACCACTATCCTCAGTAGCCTGTAGACTTCTGCTTTCAATTGACTGAGCAAACTGAAAGACAAATACCTACTTCCTTTGGCCCTTAAAAATTACAGATGATTTGATCTAAAGAACAAAAATAATTGCTTTCAGAAAGCAAATGTTGTCTGTCATCTAAGCTATTCCACAGGTTTATGACAATTTGTTTACTCTGGCTGGTAATCAAGATGTTCTTATTACCTTCATGCTTGCTTTCTGTCACTTATGCACCAGCTTGGATTAAGATCAAGAGTGAAAGGCAATGATATGATGAAAAGCTAAAGCCTGAAGCAAATTGAACTATTTGGTTTCCCTGGATGGAAAAAAAAAATATAATGTGCTTTTAAAATATGTGAGGCAAATACACTGGTTGTTTTAGTTATATCTTTATTTATGTATATTATTTGTATATTATTGTATTATGTATATTATTTTTGTCCTAAATTAGGAGCAATTACAGAATAAGCCAAAGGTCACTGAGAAATTATATTATATATTCAAAAGGATAAAGTGTAATTGTGAGCAGGATCTAAAAGGGAATAAATGAAAAGTCATAGTGAAATTTCTTCGTGCTATAATGCAGAGCAACTTAAGTGAGAATTCCATGCCATTTGGCTGTATTTGCTGCTAGTGTAGGAAAATAAAGCCAATGGCATCGTATTCAATAACTGTCAGGAAGGTTTGAGACCAGATATGAAACTGCACCAAATGATGATTAAGGAAAGTTGTATTTCTTACTGGGGTTTAGAGAATAAGCTGCTATTAACTACTCCTCAGCCCTACTCCTCCTCATGCAACAGCAGAGAACTGACTGTTAATGTTGCTCTTATTCTGTATGTTACAAGGTTAATAACTTTGGGGTACACTAAAAATTATGTTAGCTGTGTGCTTACGGTGTCAACAAAATGTCACTGAGCTGGGGTTTTCTGAATAGCACAGTGATGATCAGTGATGATCAAATATTTTCAGTCCTTTGGAAAAGAGCTTTGTGTTTTAAATGTATGAGGCAAGATAAAAGCATAAATTCCACTGTGTTCTCTGTACACTTATTTTGAAAATAGGAAAATGTACAGAGGGTTATGGAAAAATGTTATAAACAAAAACATTATCTGATGTAGGTCTGTATTCCCTTGCATGAATTTAAGCTTAAACAAGATTTATATATCCAGCCATCATAAGTCAAAGAGGTAGAAGAAACTCATGATTACACTGACATAAGTTGTATGCACATAGTAGAGCTGTAACAGTATGCATTCCTTTTTGTAGGGTAGAGTTTTTTACTAGTTTGAGGAAAAAGTGTGTACTGATACAGTTACAGAAGTACTGTATGCCAAATTCACACACTGTACTCCAGTGTATAGCTCCTAAAGGATGGACTTATTTTTCTCATGGGCAGTATATATTGACATTCATGGACTGGTACCTTGAATTGATTGAGTCAAGAAAGGTGAGCAGGTGACATTTGGTTTTGTTTTGAAACCAGAGATTCCTAGATTTTCACTGATTTGACATTGACATTTTTTTCCCACTGTGTTTTTAATATGCATTAGTATTCATTCATGATGATTTTTACTTTTTGATTTTAAATCTGAATGCATATTAACAAGTCTCTTTAAAGAATATTTTGCTTTTGACAGGAGCTAAATACTCACAAATACACATAAACAAACTGGAATTTCTGAGTCATGATACTCTTCTTAAGTTTTTGAATTAGATAAGGCTTTATCTATGCTTTTATGAGTCTATGTCTCTCTTAACATGTTTTATCTTAATTATAGAATTCTAAAAGAACACTCTCAAAATATAAGGTAGCAAGAAAGTCTATTTTGTGTTTATAAACTGAACTAGTTAAATGACTTATATTGGAGTGTGGTAAGAAACATAGTAAACACCATATGTCATCAACATTGCCATTGGAAGAAGATGAGGGATCAAAATAGGTAAAAAGGAACATGTGAAAGCCTTCCATATCTGAAATGATGGGAAACAGTAATGTAGCAGCACTCAGGTCCAAATTATGCCACTTAGATGAAAAGTTATCTACTAAAATTTTCTCTAGTTTGTCAAAAATGAAAGCATATCTATACGTGGAAAAAAAGAAATTCGACATTATTCTGGTGATAATAACTTTTATTGGTTTGTAAGAAACCAGAAAACTACTGTCATCACAACTAGATCGATATCCTAATAAACTCAGTAACTCAGAAGGCAAATAAGGCTCTTGTTATGCATCAACTGTTCCTGAAAGATTATACCCGTGGACATAATAATTGTCCACAGAATCAAAAGCAAAAAAAAGTAAGCTTGGTTTTAATTGAAAAGATACTGAGCAAAAAAATTCAAATGTAAAGTTAAAGAAGATAATTTACAAATCTTGGAATTTTTTCATGTTGTCTATTAATTTAATGTCCTAATTAATATGGGCATTGAAGAAATGTTACGTTTTCCAGTCTCATTTGACCAAAATAGGAATTCCATGTAATTTCTAAATTGTTTGCTTTGGTGGAGGCTTTTCATGGGCTTATTTTTTGATTGTTGGTTGTTTTGTTTTTTGGTGGGGAAACATTGCAGCAATCTTGAAAGGGTTGTAATAAGAGAAGAAGATTGTCTTGGTCACCTACATATCAAGACTGCTGTTCAATTAATAAGACTATCAGCTCTCCCTGCAGTTCAGCCACTTGCCGACTACATTTCCTTAAAAATCTCTAAGGGCACCCAATAATGCACTTTGCATTAATGTATGTGCTCTGTGTGTAGAGGGAAAAGAGAAAACCTCAGATTTATTCATTGATATATATATATATAATATTAATAGATATATATAGAAAATTTAACTTTGAATGTAAGATATAATATTTGCATTTTCAAATTTGTATCTAGTTTGACACCCTCTGGGCCATGACAAGTAACAGATACTGTCAATACAAATTACAACACTTACATAACACTGTGGCATACATGAGTGAATTGAAGTATTTATCTCAACTTACTGCCTCTTACAAGGGTGACTCTTCACATTTGTCCTTCTCCTATATTATAGTATCAGCCCCACTGTTTAGAAAATAAAAAATACTCCATTACCTATGAAAATCCCTTTTCTGTAATGTAGTAAACAAGTATCTTTGCTTTCTCCTGGAAATTTTGTGTATGAAAACCCTTTATTTAGAATCTTATGGATGTTGATACTAAAGGTGACCATGCAGTGAGAGTGGTACATTTCAATCTTGCCTTTATAATCCACTTATTTTGCTGAGGACTTCTCCCATTCTTTGCTTTTTTAACCATTTACCTTAGTACTACACTCTAATCACACTTATTTGACAGAAAGAATACGATCTTCTTTTGCTGGGCTTGGAATGATATACAAGATAGGTACCTTTCCTTACCATTGCATTTGAAATAAAATGCAAAAGAGACTAACAGAACAAAAGGAAAAATATAAACATCAGGTGATGCAACCTTTTTCACAGTACATTTATATTCAATCATGAGATGAGTACCATTAAACTATCAGCAATAATCAAGATGATGAATATAGTGAGAGGTTTTTTGCTCCCTGTTGGGAGTAGTATTGAGCTCAAGCTGAATTAAACATGAGAAAGGGATAAAAAATGGAGTAACTTTTATGACAGGGTCTGGAACTTATATGGATTCTCTAACTACTGCTTATCTCAAGACACTTGTTCCAAATTTTTTAAATCATTGGCTGGTGAAAGGAAAACTCAGTTAAGACAGACAATTAAAAGTGCCCTAGGAATGTAATTAGAATTGAATACCTTTTTTATGAAATTCATTAATCTAAATGGCTTTGATTATATGGGTTTAATTTTTTGTTTTATTTTGTTTGTTTGTTTGGTTGGTTGGTTTGGTTTGGTTTGTTTTAATTCAAAGAAAGTGCTAATAGTATATCTGAAAATTATATATTTATCTTAACAGCCCCACCAGTACTCTGAGATAGACTTTATATAATTCCATCAGGAATATTAAGTGCTAACACTGAAAGCATTTTTTAAACTATTTTTTCAATTATTCACTTTTCCTAAAAGTGTATGAACAATACACTATTAATTACTCACACAGATGTCTACTACAATGCAAGCCCTGTCAGCCAGGTGTTCAGCTAAGTTTTTGGAAGCAGCTGCCAGAACTTCTCTACAACAACAGGTCCATGATAATAATGTAAATTGTGTAAGGGAAGCAGTTAAAAACTAGGGCACGGGCTTAAGCTCTACCAAGGGAGGTTTAGGTTGGATATTAGAAAGAAGTTCTTTACAGAGAGAGTGATCAGGCACTGGAATGGCCTGCCCAGAGA
>JAWWLV010000179.1:20314515-20429971 GCA_035041135.1 Platyrinchus mystaceus
TAGTAATCACAGTGGGGTTGGATCAAGGGTTGGATTTGATGATCTCGGAGGTCTCTTCCAACCCAGTTAATTCTATGATTCTATGATTCTATCAGGGCTCCTCAAAAAAAGGAATAAAAAATATAGAACACAACTGCTGTCAAAGGGCAACTTTTTCCAATATTCCTACTCTTTTGCTTAAAGAACAGCTGAAATTTATCACAAATCATTCCATTCATGCCTAGGTGGTAAAATAATTTTGGTCTTAAAAAACACCATTACTTATGGGGAAATGACAAAAGATTCTCTCTCAGTCAATATTATTCAAAGCACAACATATAGGAATATTTTAATTTCTTGTTTTATCAAATTTTGAATTTTCCATGTCTGTCAAAGTATCTCTGGACAATTGGAGGGTAGGCAAACTTGCTGCAGAACTTTCTTGCTTATCTAAATCTACATAAATAAAATCACCAGTCACTCCAAATATCCCTATTGAAAACAAGTTGGACAACTTGTAGAGGTGGTCTATGTTACTCTTTAGATAGCCGGGAATATTCCATTGGGGAATTCCTCCTCATATTTTTATATTTTTTTCTTGTTAACTTCTCTTTTTCAATATACCTCTGTTTTGTTCACAGGCATCTTTGGCTCTGTTTCTGTGTTTCCTTTCCTGATACCAGTTTTACTCTTCTCCAATATTGTTTCAGGCTCTTCTTAACAGAGTAAGGTGAGAAGAGCACTCAGGACCACAGATATGTTGGGACAAAATTTTGAGAAAACATAAAGAATCTGAAAGTGCTCATCTGATTTGAAGTCTGAGCATGTTATAGAAAGTAACTTCTCTTGTTATAAATATAAGCAGGTATTTTCCAATCACAAGACCTCAGTTTTGCATCTATTCACATCTAATATCACCAGGAGCACACATTGGTGCAGCATTATGGTTGAGTAACAATTCACTGTAGGAACCTTCTCTCTACTAAATTCTTTCAGTACATATTTTGCTCTTTCCTTACACAACCTATCATTGTAAAACACAAGTAATTACAGCCCAAATTCTTATGTCATGTGCTCCCAAATAAAATAAATATTCATTAATAATGGAAGTGCCTTACCCAGTGAATGCCCCCCTTATCTCAACACAGGGAATGAGTTTAGGGAACTGTGTATGATCTAATTCAGAAGAGAGGATGGAAGGTGCAGATATTCAACTGTGAAAATTACAGAAATGAGAGAGAATTGGTGAAACTCACAGAACAAAGGACTTATCCCAAAAGAAAAAAGATGAGAAATAGGCATCAGTAGCAGGCAGAAACTCCATTTCTGAAAAATATCTAAAAAAGCAGTTAAAATAATTCACTACAAAGCAGGACTAAAAAAAAAAAAAAAAAAAGATTTTTCTTTCATTTGTGGACAATTCCTGAGCTACAAGAGAAAGTTCATGTGTCTGTGACCTCAGCCTATTGAATGCTCAAGACAAATACTGAAACACACCATTAATGTGAACCTTTTTGTTTTGCCAATACCAGCATATATCATAAAAAAAGAAACGCTTTCAGAATCTGACACAATAACTGCTTTTTGTTGGATATTTTTGTGGACATTGGTTTGGGGATTTTTTTCAAATCTTTTCAACCATGTCCTCCTAAATAGACAAACTGAAAAGCTAAAATCCCAAGAAAAATAGTTGGAAAAATCATGTATTTAAGATTCTGGAGAGTCTAGGTACATGTTGTCAGTCCTCATGGAAGAGAGAAAATATCTGAGTTTAGAATGAGAGAGAGATATTCTTTGCTCAGAATTGCATCTTTTCTACAGTTTGATTATAATTGATAAATAAAGAGGAATGTTCAGACTGAAAGGTTTTATTATATCATCAATATATAAAGTCTCCTTTCAACTATTCAAGTCACTTGATCAAGACAGATGTGTATTATTAATTTGTTGTTTTCCAGTAATTATGAATGATTTGCTAATATTGATGTTTACTATCTTGAAATAGAAGTTGGTATCTATAACTAATGATGTCAATCCTTTAAGTGACTGTTAACCATCTTTCAAAATATTCCAAGGACTATACATTTCAGAAATGTCTCTGAACTTTTAGAAACACAACATTTAAAATTGTCATCACAACTTGATTGTCTTTATATCTGACTGCTCTCATTCAGAGAACCATAGAATCACAGGATCATTAAGGTTGCAAAACACCTCCAATATCATAGAGCCCAATCTTTCACCAAACACCACCATGTCAACTAAACCATAGCATCTGATCACTTCTTTAGCACTTCAAGGGATGGTGACTCCACCACCTCCCTGGGCATCATTTACAATTCAGACATAATTCTGGCTACCCTTTCCCTTCCCTTTCCTATTTATACTGGAAACGGCACAATCAAGTGGTGCAGTATTGGAGATTTTCCTGAGGCATATTCTAACAGTTGCCTTTGGCCAAATTAACAGACTAAAGTGACTTCAGCAGGAAAAAAATGTTTTCAATCAGAAATGCAGTTTTGTCATGCTCTGTTATTTCTGTGATGTAGGACTTTCTGGATACATTTCTTATGGAGACTAAACTTCTGATTCTACAATAGTTCCACGAAAGCTGAACTGAATGTGACACATATGTCCTACCTCTTTAGAAATTTTAATAATTTATGAAGAAATAGCTTTAGAAATTGAAGATAAATTTGAGATTGGGCAATGACAGAGAAAATACTTATTTAAAAAAATTTTGAATTGTTTGCTTTTTGGTGGAACAGAATAAAAATGAAATTAGGTTAACTTCTTTAATTTTAGTACATGTGAAATACCAGTGTGGTTCCAGATCATGTCACAGAACACAATCACAGCAGTCTTTTGACCTCTTTTACTAACAGTAGCAGAAAAGACATTAAAACCTGAGATTGAAATAAAAACTGAAAAATTTCTTTGAGTTAGGGGTTCCCAGTTAAGGTTCTCCATCTATTTTCAGGATGCTTAATGAAGAAACTGATGCCAGATCATATTCTAAGAATGAAAATAATCTTCAGAACAAGCTTTGGTCCTCTCTTCTGTTCTCCATTGATGAAGTAATTTTAACCACTGGGATTTAAATGTATTTTACATAGTAAAAAAGTAATGGTAAATATCAAATCCCAATGCCTTTTCCACATAACAGTAATTTCTAAAGCACAAAATTGGCAACAGCTACAGATTCCTCTCACACATAAGAGGGTTTGTTTTCCCCATTATCTGCCACTTTCACCTTTCTCTATGTTTCAAACATTTCCCTGCAGATCTACAATGTCTTCCATGCTTGCTTTTTATATGACAGTTCTTATTGGCATTTTTGTTACTCCAATGATTGGATTACTTCAAGGATAATTCTTATTTGTGCAACCTTATTTATGATTCTTGTCAAATCAAAGCTTAAAGGCTTTTTTGTTGTGCTGATGTTACATTATGTATTTGTTATTCCATATTGAATGAATGGACAAAGGAAAATAAATGAAAAATTTGACTGGAAGCTAAGGGACTGAGTTGCCAGACCCAACAGTTCAGCAGCAGAGTTAGGGTTAAGTATATTTTGCAGTTAATGAATGTTCTCTCTTATTCCCTAGTGTTTTCAATACTACTCTTTTTGTACTCAATACTACTCTTTTATTTATTTTTATTTATTTGCCTTTTTTTTTTTACTTTTTTTACATTTCCTATGAGTTTATAGAATCAGTGGATTAAAAAACATAAGGAGTCCTATGAAAACTTGTTGGTACTGTACCCAGTGTATAATAAATAGGAATTAAAAAAAAAAAAATTGAAACTACAGAAACCTTAAAAGTATCAATTGCTATATAAATTAATTCCTTTTGTGATTTGTATTTCTTAAATTAGATTACTCAAAGAATAAACTCTCAAGAAAGAACATATTTTTCCAGCTCAAATATTGAATGAAAGCTGGAGACTAAACATTTATTTGTACTGGATAAAGAAGGAGTCAAAGTAATTCAGTCAGTGGCTAGTCTATAAAAAAAATAGAGCAAAATTAATTTGTGATCTGTTATCCCAATATAACTGAGAGGAAAATTTTAAGCAAAAATCTCATTAAAGAGCTTTATTTATCCCTCAAATAATGCAGTTTTAAAATATCTTTCTGTGTAAATGTAAGTCATTGTCAAGTTCCTTACTATATGAATTTCCTTATTTTTCAGCATTGGAGATGTGCAAGGGAGGGTTAATGTTCAAAAGTGAAACTCCTTAAAACAGGGCTTACTGAAGTAAAGCATAGTTTTTCGTCCTATGTAATGCTAGATACTGCATCTTCGCTTGAGCTTGATGTATACAGGAGTTTTGTTTGCTTCTTTTAGAAAAAAATCACAATCTGGCTGTAATCATATGCCACATATATTCAGCTGCCAAATGCTGCTGTATGCCCTCACACTGATTACCATTTTGCTGAAGCTTGAAAGTGTTATTCATAAGAATCACAGAATCATTTAGGTTGGAAAAGATACCCAAGATCATCGAGTCCAACCTTTAAATAATCACCGCCTTGTCAACGAGACTCTAGAGCCAAGTGTCATGTCCACTGTTTTACAGTAAAAAAAACACCTCCAGGGATGGTGATTCCACTGTCTCCCTGGGCAGTCCATTCTAGTGCTTAATGATTCTTTCCATGAAGAAATTCTTCTTGATGTCCAATCTGAACATTCTTTATTTGCCTAGGAGAAGGAGTCACCCCCTCACCTTGCTACACCCTTCTTTCATGTAGTTGTAGAGAGCAATAAGGACTCCCCTGAGCCTCCTTTTATTCAGGCTAAACAACCGCAGCTCCCTCAGCCACTACTCATATGACTTATTCTCTAGACCCTTCAGAAGGTGGGCTCTTATAAAAAATTTGAAATTAATTTATGAATCTATATATAGATAGGCAATGCAGCTTCCAAGTTCTGCATGCTACTATCTTTCGCATACACTTGATCTAATGTTTCTACTTCCAAACTTCTAAAAGTAAAACTAAAATGTTAGCCTGCTGTTATGTTTTCCCTCTGTCAATGAAAATAAAACATATCTGAATATAGAAGATAGAAGAGTTCAAAAAGCAACAAGAAGTGCTTCAAAAGGTCAAAATGCCAATGAAAGATTTTTGAGAAGAATAAATAAAAGGACAAAAATATGTCTGCAGTCTGCTTGATGCAGTCTGCAAAACAGTTCTCTTGTTCTTTTGGGATGATCCAGTTTTTTTGGTATTTATTTTTCTGGAGAGACTGGGAACACTTATATTCTTAAATCTTTTTATTATTAATCCACCATGATTTGCTTCTCAGGCCTCTGTTTCAATGAATATAACTCAAAATCATCTCTTGCATTGTACAAGATGGAGGGCTATTTTTTAAAATATGCAGGCTAGAATTCAATGATGACTCAGTTCAGTGATAAATTATAACAGCATTAATAATTTTAAAAGACCATCCTACATATCTGTGTGTGTCTTAATAACATATATAGTTGTGTTATTGAAGCACTACTATAAATTCTATTGGATATCAGTTAAAAATAATGGCAAATAAAATGGGTATTTGTTTTGAAATATTAATGTGTTATCGTGTGGTTTTGTGTGATAGTTCTGTATCTAACACAGCTGTTATTTTAGTACCAGCATTTTCTTTACATATTTCTGGAAGTGTAATAGCAATATACTATAGTATATTCAAACACAGGTACATACCGGAAATGCTTTTAAAACATTTAATATTAAAAAACATTTGAGGTACTAAAATAAAAGATAAATGTAGATCTCTCACTTCACTGTAGAAATTTTCAAACATCTTGACTAAGGCTACTTTCATCCTTCTCCAGGTTAAAATTTCTAGGTGTTAATCCCCTTACATACCTTAATATGCATACCTAATAACAACTTTAGTTTAACTGGATATATTTTTTGGAGATTAATGTCTCCAACAGCCCAATAACTTCTGAGTGTAAGCCTCTGTTTCTGCAGAAAAAGGATTAAATCCTATTCACCACTGTGATAAATAGCTCATAAATAATATAGCTTGAAAAGAAAACCCACTGATTACACATTTTCCCACTCTTTTGTGGATGACTGCTCATTCTGTTTCAGGGCAAGACACAATTATTCTGACCAAACATTTGCAGGTTTTGGATCTATGCTGACAAGCTTTTCCAAGCTTCATTAAAGTGTAGCCAAAAGCTTATTAAAACACATGAATAATGACAATTAACTTAAGTGGGGTTTCAGGCAAGATTTGAACTGGATTTCAATTGTGATGCCATGAAAGCAGCCCAAATGGGAGTTACCTATACTTCATATAAGAAATGTAAATGTACTTCACAGTGTTCTATGAAATAACTATATTACTTATCATATTTAATGCATCTTAAGGTCATAGAAAACTATAGCAGCAATAAAAAGTCATAAAGTGATGAGATATAGTGCACTCTATATTGTGCAGTATATTGTTCAGAATGATTCCAAGAGGCTAGCAATAAGTCATGAGGAGGAACAGGCTAAACAATACAGAAAAATTAAGTTAGTGGTGCCCATCGACTCGAGTACCGCATTCTTAGAAACAAATGTTAAATCTTTCGAGAAGTCAATCTAAAACCAAACTTCTCAGAAAGAATAAATACTAAGTTAAATTATCAATTTTTATTCCCTATACTCTGAGACATAAACTTGATTTGGCACTATCATACAAGTGGTATGCCATACTCTGAAAAGACAAACTTGAGGTTTTTTTCATGTGTTTCCTATTCAGATGGATGTCCTGTTGCATTTAATATTCAGAAAGTGGATACTGAAATTACAGATGTCACAATGAACTAGGCTGCACTAGGCTGCATTCATGTTTGTTCAGTAGCCTTTAAATTGCATCAGTTCTGAAAGAATGAGAGACGTTTATGTATATTGTAAATTTTAAAATGCACAACTTTTCTTATAGAAAAAAAAAAAAAGAACCAGAGGCTGAAAACTAAAAATGCAAATCTATCTTGCCTTTTGCAATGCATTCAGAAGAAAAAAAAAACCCAAAATTTTGGCAATTATGCATAGCATATTTAATTTTTTCTACCCATCCTTATTTTTTTAACAAACACCTGTTACACTGTTCCTTGGCACTGGGTGCTCTGTGCAGTGACTAAGATGGGGTCAGGTTGCAGTCAGACTGGAGACTCCCTGGGTACCGGGAGTGGCGGAGGTTCCCCAAGGCAGCAGCACAGAGTCTTAACTTCCAGGGCCTATCCTACTGTCATATTACAGAGAACAAGACTCTCCTAGCATACATATTCCAACGTGGAATATATATGCCTATAATGAGAATTCAGTATAACAGACTTTTTGTTAATATTTTAGAGTAATAACAATCAATTTATTAAGCTATTAATTTGTGCTTGATATTATTTGTGGTTTATCGCAGAATGGTTTGTTGTTATGATTATGAGTACTCCATTTATTAGCTGTAGTTAGAGGAATTATTTTTAAAATTAATATTTAAAAAACTGTGAGCGCAATGAAATGCTAATTGTTTACAGTTAATAGCTTATGAAGTTAATAGTTTATACAGTTAATAGTTTATAATCAGCAACATGGACAGTGGGACCAAGTGTACCCTCAGCAAGTTTGCTGACATCAAGCTGTGTGGTGCAGTGGACACACTGCAGAGAAAGAATGTCATCCAAGACACATTGACAGGCTTGAGAGGTGGGCCTGTGCAAACATCATGAAGTTCAACAAGGTCAAATGAAAGGTCCTGTACCTGGATTGAGGCGATCCCTAGCACAAATACAGGCTGGGCCAAGAACGGATTGAGAGCAGCCCTGAGGAGAAGGACTTGGGGATTTTGGTGAGTGAGAGGCTTGACATGACCCAGCAATGTGCAGTTGCAGCCCAGAAAGGCTGGATCAAAAGTGTGGCCAACTGGTTAAAGGAGATGATTCTCCTCCTCTACTCTGCTCTAAGACCCCACTGATAGTACTCCATCATGCTCTGGGGCCCCCAACACAATGCGGACAAGGACCTGCTGGAGTGAGTCGTGAGGAGAGCAACAAAGATGATCAGAGGACTGGATTGCCTCTCCTACACAGACAGGCTGAGAGAGTTGGGGCTGTTCTGCCTGGAGAAGACTCTGGGGAGACCTTGTAGCAGCCTTCCAGTACATAAAGGGTACCTAAAAGAAAGATGGAGAGGGACATTTTACAAGGGCATGTAGGGATAGGGCAAGGGAGAATGGTTTCAAACTCACAGAACGCAGGTTTATGTTAGATATTAGAAAGACATTTTTTATTGTGAGAGTGGTGAGACACTGACACAGGTTGCCCAAAGAAATTGTGGATGCCCCATCTCGGGAAGTGTTGAATGTCAGGTTGGGTGGGGCTTTGCGCAACCCAGTCTAGTGGAAGGTGTCTCTGCCCATGGCAGGGAAGTTTGGAAGTAGATGACCTTTAACCAACCCAGACCAATCTATGATGCTATGATCTTATGATCCTCCTTTCATTCATTCATTCATTCACTAACACTTATTCTGTTAGTTTTTGGTAATTTAAAAACTAGTCAATTCAGGGAATTGTTAACTTTGGTGTGAAATAGTTTTTCTCTTTCTGTACCCAGAAATTTGTTTTCTGGGATGAGGAGGAAGGGGAAAGAAGTGAGAACCTACTTCTATTACATATTAAATATGTAGCAAACACAGATAAAGACTGGGGATTGCTTAAGCATCCTCACTAAAGAAAACAGAAAGCTTGGTTTGATGAAGTGTGTCATAGACATTTGCTAGTCGCTGAACCCTTATGATAATTTGATTTAGATGACTGACTTTTAAGGAGAGCATTAGGCAGCATCTCTGTTTTAATAGCTATTTAATTAATTTTTAATTCCTCATGAGAGGAAAGGTACTCATATGCCTACATGTAGTTTTATTTAGTGAATGTACATTGTCGTTGACATCTTGTATAAACATGACCATTCATATTGTGTTTGAGTTGATGCAAAATAATCTTTTCTTTGCCCTTTTTGTTTGGTTCCATGTTCATCACATTGTGTTACCCACTTTCATAGAGTATACTGTTACTACCTAAGTATAACGGAATTCTTGAAAAGGAATTGCACCCTATGCATGAGTTATCAGAGGAAAAAAAGTTGCACATGTGAGGCAAAAGTAAATATGGCAGTGGCCAAAAGTAAAAGCTCTGATTATCCTCTTCATCTTTCCCTTTGACACAATCTTGCCAGAACTGGATACAAAGTGTGTAAAGTCATAATCACGGTATTTTCTTTCACCCCACTGAATTTTTGAGTTTTGCCCCCTCCTCCTTTTTTAGCCCAAGATCCTACTCTAAAAATGTTACTGAAGATTTCTGATCATAATTTTTCTTCAACAAATATTTAAAGCGTTTGAGACAACATAGTCTCCTTGCAAACCACAAATCTGAAAACTTCTGTCAGCTTTCCCTACATAGAACCATAGAATCATAGAATTGGATGGGTTGGAAAGGACCTCTGAGATCATCAAGGCCAGCCCTTGATCCAGTACCACCACAGTTACTATACTATGGCACTAAGTGCCACATACAGTCTCTTCTTAAATACCTCCAGGGATGGAGAATCCACCACCTCCCTGGGCAGCCCATTCCAAGGCTGGTATACAGCCATTCAAGACTGGTATCCTTTTTCTTCTCCTGTTCCATTATTTGTTCTGATGGAGATGTCATCCTTCATCTACTTCTCCACTTATCTGGGTATTTTTCATTGTTCCATTGCATCTTATTACACATGATACTACTTCCATAACCAAATCACCGTATTTTTATTTTTCTAAAATCCACCCTCCACTCTCTATAACTGCTTATGTTATATTCAAATATCAGAATGAGACAATTAAGACATGAAATTCACCTTGAGTTTATTATTTTCGTAAATACTGAAATAAGAATTCAGAATTATCAGTGGTGAAAGCTGATAACCTACACAAATAGACAATACTCCTATTATCTTCATTTTTTTCTTCTTTTCTCAATATTATTCTGTCTGTGTGGCTGCACTTTGGGAAAGGTACAAAACTGCATTCAAAAACATAAGTATTAAACTGAAATTGTAGGAGCTACTTCAAATCAGACAGTAAAGAACAGTTCAGTCAACAAACAAAAATTTCTTAAACTTTGTTAAATTAAACATAGTTCGGTCATAAATTTAATGATACTTGATTTCATTTTATTTTCAGGTACATTTCAGAATTGAGTTTCCAACTCAAAACAAAAAGCAGTGGATGTCCTGTGATATTATGCAGCTTATCAATGACAGAACTAAATGGCAAGTTACTGAAAATAGCTATCATAGTTCTCCCTTTACAGCAAGACTTTGCTTTGAATGTCATCTAACATTCTTAGCAATAACATCCTGGATATGTTTTGATATAAGATAGCAGAGCTCAATTGTGCTGAATGACCTTTTGAAAATAATGCTGTTTATTCATGGTTCTTGTTGCTCTTAAAATTATTGGTAATATTAGTATTGTTATCTCTGAACATTCAATACTGCACTGATAAGTGTTCAAAGGTGTACTGAAAATATTTTTCAGGAACTATGGGACACCTCAAATGACAGCAGGTTATGTAGGTAAACTTAGAAAGAATAAAGAGAAGGGCAGAAAATCATCTGTTTTTCACTTACCTGCTAGGACCAGATTTTGCATTCCTCTTTTTCATGAATCAGCTACTCTTGCACTCGGTAGATAATTTTCAAAAGGAAAAAAAAAATTCAACCTCTAAAAAAAGCCAAAGAAAAGAGTAATAATATCCATTATCTGAGAGAACTGAATGTTTTGGGAAAAAATAAAGTAAAGCAGGTATTTCCATAGGCCACTTCCAGTGCATGCAATTCTGTATTCAGGAGAAAATTGGCCATTGTAACTGAAAAAATGTTCCTTGATGTCATTCACATGGCAGCATTTCTCAAAGATGCCATTTTCTTGATGATGCAATGATTCTGAAATAAAATATTTGCTTGTGTCTTTTTATTTTCCTTCCTATTCCTGACATTTTTCTGTACTTCCTTTTCCTTTGGTAGGAAGAGTTATGTGATTCATTATACAGATTATAGGGTGATTAGTGAATTAGCCATGTTTAGGATAGGAATTATTCTACTCATTCTCATTTGCATAAAAGACTTATCCAAAATACAGACATTTTCTTGAGTGGTCAACATCAAAGAGATATTTTCTCTTTAACTATGATTATATGCACAAGGAAGAAAAACTTATTATGTAATGAGCATGACTTTGAATGCTCCATTTACTATTAATTCATTTTATGTCTTTCTGATTTAAAGAATAATATTTTATTATTCTACATAATATTTCTGTATTACCCAAAGTATTGTGTTGTTTATGCTTTTGAGCTGTTTTTTTATACAGCATCTTACTGCCACTTGTTAAGGGGGTACATAAGATAGCATCTACTAGATACTTCTTGAAATGGTCACTACACAAAGCACCAATAAATTCATCCAAAATATATATTCAGACCTTTGGGGCATTAATTTATGTATAGGTTAATGTGTGAAAATCCCTATAATCATCATCATCATGGCTAGGCAATAAAACCTCTGAAACTAATCATTTCAGCTGAGTTAGTATTTCATTTTGAGTCTGTCCAAATGAAGAAAGTGATATATAAAATAAGAAATATGTTTGAAAATGTCTTACAATTCAGGTAAGTTCTGTGGCCTAATCTCTAATTTCATTGCTATATTTTGGGTGATGAAGTATCTCTTTGATTAAATCCTCTTTCAGACTCAAGACTAAATTTAAATTGCCTTAAGAAACTACTCCTTTTCTATGAATGTGTAATAAAAATTAAAATTTTTAAACCTTGATCGGGAAGCTTCCTTAAGAACTATCTTTTTAAAGAGACAATTCACATATATAAATTTAGGAATAATCTTTACTATGTATTGAGAAATACCCAGAAAACAAATCCAAATTAGATATGTTGCCTTAAGCAAGCAATGTTGCTCCTCTGCCTACCATAAGGCTTTAATGTTTCAGCTAATAGAAGAAAATATGCTACAAACCAAATTTAGGCTTTTATGGTAGGTAACTGCACAGCTCCCAGAGGCAGCCAACAGATGCAGTAGTTTGCACAGAACTTTCTGGGCTCTGCTTATTTCAGATTTTCTTGAGATCTTGTCAAGATTTCTGGGCACCTTGCCTGGGATACAGGAATTCCTGGGAACCCTCTGAAGGTTTCTGCTGCTAAGAGGTAAGGCTAAGAACAAAGTAAGGGTAGCCCTAGCAACTCCTAATGAACTCTGCCAGCTGTGGTTGATAAGGCTTTGTTCCAGCTAACCCCGGACTAGGGAGGCTCAAGCTCTCTCATCGTGTTTAGTGCCAGGCAGTTTATGCAGCAGGGTGATGTCAGGGTTTAACTCCAGCTAGCGGCTAAGCACCACACAGATACTTGCTCACTCACCCCTGGTGGGATGGGGGAGACAATCAGAAGTATAAAAGTGAGAAAGCTCAGGGCTTGAGATAAACACAGTTCAATAGGTAAAGCAAAAGTCAAGTGTACACAAGCAAAATAAAATAAGGAATTAATTCACCACTTCCTTTTAGCAGGCAGGTGTTCAGCCATACTCAGAAAAGCAGGGTTCCACCACTCGTGATGGTTACTTGGTAAGACGAACATAATAACTCTGATCATCCCGTACCCCTGCCTCCTTCTTCTTCCCCCAGCTATGATGGGATATAGTGTGGGATATCCCTTTGGCTAGTTGGTGTCTGTTGTCCTAGCAGTGTCCCCTCCCAACTTCTTGCAAACCCCCAGCCTCCTATCTGGTGGGGTGAGGGGCTGAAAAAGCCCTGATCCTATGTGAGCACTGCTTAGCAATAACAAAAGTATATCTGTCTTAGCAATGTTGTTTTTAGCTGCAAACACATTCTATTTGCTATGAAGAAAATTAATTCCACCCCAGCAGACAAGCAAGCTTTTCCTGTACTGCGTGTACACTCTTAGGTATGGTGATAATATGATCACACACCACAGTTTTTTCCTCCAGTTCTGCAGGAATGACTGTCCATTTTCTAACGGGTCCTTAGAACCATAAAGGGCTTTGCAAGGAGGCTGCAGCTCTGCAAGTTTCTGGATGCAAGGATTGCCCAAGACCTGTTGCTGAGTCTTGGTCACACAGTCTTTTAGCCTGCAGGAGATGCCAGTTGTTGAGAAGCTGTGCTGCCAAGTGCTTTGTGTGGAGACCAGCAGCCTGTGCAGTATCAGAAACTAAAAGAAAGGGATCAACCAGATCTCCTCTGAGCTGTTCAGTTTCAGGACTCTGAATCTCCAACTGCAGGAGCAGAAAGATCCTGTACCTGTGAAATCAGAAGTGAAGGGTCCCATTGCAATGAAGGCCAGAAGCTGATGATTTCTCTTACCAGGAGAAAAGGTTCATCCCTATCTCCCAATTTGCAGTTAAGGAATAGGTCAACTGCCCTTGTAGCAGAGGAGAGTCTTAGAGTGCTGTCAAATAGAGCACCTCAGATGCCTGAATCTGAGTCACACACACAACCATTAGAAGGAAGTGGTGAGTGACAATGGTAGGAGACTCCCTACTGCAGGGCACAGGGACACTCATCTACTTATTTGACTTGTCGCCTTGGGAGGTTTATTTTTTTTTTTCTTCCTGGGGGTTTGCATATGAGATGTTGTGGAGACACTACAGAGGCTCTTCTGGCCTTTTGACTGCTACCTTGTTGCTTTTCTATGTAAGCATTAGTGATATTACTGGGGTGATCTGGGGCATAGTAAGCCTTACTGTAAGATTTTGGGTGCAGTGCTCCAGGGAAAGGATGTCCAAATGCAATTTTAATCCCACTGGTAAAGTAGAAAGGTCTGAGGAATACTCAGTGGATCCAGTGTGTTGTGTAGCTTGTGGAGTCAACAGGGTTTTGGTTTCTATGACCATGGGACCCTTATAATGCTCAACAGCTCTTTGGAAGAGACAGGATCCATTTGACTACATGGGGAAAAGTTATATTCAGCAGCAAGATGGCCAGCTGAAGCTGAAGTGGATCTTTGTGAGGTAAACATGTAAACAACTAAATGCTTGAAGAGCGTCTTCTAGGAGAAAGCTCTCAAGCATGTAGTAGGGAATCAGCACACTTGGCTGCCTCTCTGAAGTGCCCCTGTACTGATGTGAGCAGAATGGAGAGCAAACAGAAGGAGTTAGAAGTCTGTGTAGTTACAGGGATATGACATAATGGATCTTTATACAGGAATGGTCTCTGTGCTGTGCCTTTCTGATATGATTTCAGCTGTGACATAATTTGTTTGTTAGTATTTCTCTAATTTTTATGATCCTTGATCTCCTGATCTTCTGACAAACTGGTAACTATACTAGATGGAAAATCTCATTATTTTCTCCCTGCAATCAATTAAATTAAATACTTGTCACAATAATACAGGCTATTTTGCAACAAGGCTTCTAGGGTGTTTGAATGGACTTACTATCATCCCTAACCTTGATGTAATACAGGATACATAGTAAATGACATGGGTTTTAGGTAAAAGTTTTGTGAAATACTACTTCATGGATACTTGTAGATGGACCAGCAAAAGAAAAAGAAAATAATCTGAAATTACCTGTAAGTATTAACAGTGATATATCTTTGCTTGCAATACCATTTTCAGTGTTACTTATGCCAGTGTCACTTTATAGATGTGGTCTGTGTAGTGTGTACACAGTGCTAGGGTACAGAATCTATATAGTGTATTACTACAAATCAAGATGTTCAGGATAGTTCTAGATTTTGCTTGAAACTGTATATAAAAGCAAGGAGTGAATGGCATGATAAACTTTGATTCTTTGCCTGTTGCACTTTTCCTCTCCTTCCTCATTTGGCTGCTACTAGAGATTATCATCTCTTCTAATATCTGATAACAACAGTATCTAGGAAAAAGAATGTAACTAAACACAGACTCCTGTAGGCATTTTTTCCTAGCTTTACAGCCAGTATGGGTAGTTTTGGATAGAATGGAAGTGTGTTAAGAAAATGAGTCTTGTGGCCTAAGACACAACTGATGTATTAGAAAATAGAAATATGAATATAGATTGTAGCAGAATATGAATATAGTAGAATATAAAAATATGCATTTTGCCTTATCCTTTGGCCAAAGGGAAGTAGGTCATACGTGCCATTTAAAAACTGAGTCTTAAAGTAGATAATTGTTAAATTTCTAAACCAATCTATATGTTTGATATAAACAATCCCTGTCAATATTTAATTGTTAGAAGCCAAATTTAGACTAATTTTAGAGTAACCTACGTACATTTTCAGTCTTTTTAAAAACATGTTCTGAGTATACGTCTGTGTGGCATATTCATGAAGCACATCCAACTATCTTAATGAGCACTTGTCTTACTGTCAACATGTCTGTGCTCCTAATTCCAAGCTGATATTGTAGATACTGCTTCCAGGAATCCAAACCCCATTTTTAACAAGTACAGTGAATGACTTCATTTTAACTGAGTTGAAATTTCTCAAGCAAATCCACGTCCCAAAAATGCTATTTTAATTTATAGCAAATTGGTCCTACTATGAAATGTTAAATTCAAGTATTCCATCCTCTAAATTCTCCATGGGCCAGGTGAGTTAGGTAATGTATACAGAATTGTTTTCAAGGATTCTGTTAGATGTCATCCTGCCATTTCATATGCCATTCTTCCTGTTTGTTCAAACCAAACAAGTAGACTCTCAAGCAGAAAGGAAAAATCCATATCTGAATTAATTTGAGAATGAACTATACTCCCTTCTATGAAAACAAACTTTCTAGTTTTTTTCTACAAACTCATATTACTCCACAATATTCTCAGGAAGGCTATCTACAATAACAGTTTCTTGCTATGGTTAAGTTTGTATGTTTATTCTACCTCTCCTTTGAGTTTTTTTACTTCTTATGCCTGAAAAGAAAACAACAAAAACCAAAAAAACTCTGAAAAAGAGCTCCAAGGTAAAGTTTCAAAGAATTCAGAGGATATAAAATGTTTCATAGTAAAAATATAAATATAATTGTTTTGAACTTATTTATAACATAACAATTAGAATAACAAGAAATCAGTGCTACATAGGGAGGGTATGTATGTGTCATTTAATCCTCTTTAAACCAAAGGGATTAAAATACTTGTAACTGAAATATATAATCTACAAGTGATTTAAATCAGAGTTATTAAAATAGTTTCTAAACTTTGGAAATTATACTGTATCCCAAAACATACTTTTAACCAAAATGTCAAATACCAAGAATGAATAAAAGGTACAACGAAGATTGGTATGAAGAAGATTTTTTTAAGAAGTAGTAGTAAATTTCCTTTTAAATAAAGTATCAACCATTTTAAAACAAAACAGAACAAAACAAACAAACAAACAACAACAACAAAAAAGACAACCAACAAAACTAGAAGGCCAAACTTCAATCGGAAACTGTGCTCAGAGAAAACCCATCAAAATTAATGAGAGTTCCTAAAATAGCATGAGAGAGGGGGGAGAGTTAGGTTTAGATTTCTCCATTTATCACATCTAGTTTAGTGAGGAAGAAGCATTCTGTGATTAAGATGCAGGGTTGGGAGTTAAACAATCCAAGGTAAATGTTTTACTATAGATTTCCCATATAATCTATTGTAAATCATTTGAATGTTCTGGGCATTCTCAGGAATGCAGGTTGTGCACTGGTGTATTTCTAGTGATACTGTTGCAGAGAATTGAGGTCCTAGAGTTTTCATTTTTCAACTATGAAATAGTTGAGAAAGTGTTGATTCTTATCTGCTTATCCTTGGTTTATTATTTATATTATTTATTACTTCATATCTATGTATTCTTCTCTGCAAAAAAAGGTGTAAATTAGCACTGCAGTGTTGATATATTGATTAACTGAATACGAGAGGCAACACAGTTCCAGGAAGTAGGTAAGTGCACAGGCTTATAGGAAATAAAGCTTCATTGCCCACTTACACTAGTGTGCTGTATAAGCCTGGCAATCATTTTGCTATTCTGTGTCTCTTCTTTTGTGACTCTATCTCTTCTTTTAGAGAATAGATTTTTTGCACAGGTATTGTATCTTAGAATTTCTTTCCTTAGTATTATCATACTTCATTATGGTTTCTAGGTGCCTCCTTAACACAACACAGAATAAAAAACATTTTACTTAGTTTCTCTTTTCTTCAAATCTAGGGGTTTAAGTGCAATGAGGCATGCTCTATAAAAATAAAATTAAAACAGGTTAATACTTATCTGCTCTGTTAAAAAAATTTTCCTTCTTCCTATTTGTAATTTTTTTTAAAATAGTCAAAAACATTTAAAATGTGAAGCCTTGAGTTCCAAGGAATTATAAAAAAGTAATGAAAATTTAAAGAGCAATATATATAAATTTAAAAACGTATTCATAAGAAATTCAACGAAAAATATTAGGAAGCTGTATTTGGACTGTAGTGTTCAATGGAAAAAAAACTCACATGAAAAAACCAATCCTTTGGATAAAGTAATCACTACCAGATTAGTTCAAACCTTAGCTGAGAAAACAAAGAGATGATGTCACTTTGAAGAATCATAAGAATAGTTTAATTTTTTTATTTGAATTGAAAACGCAATCAAAAATATTTCCTACAAAAATTTTCTTATTGCTATTCATTGGAGCCTTCCTCACTTTTGGATTTGCTGATGGGAACTTAGCTGCATGATTAAAGTACAGGAATTGAGTATTCACAATGAAATTGTTACTCTTGTTTAACTGAAACATTCTATAAAGTACTAAATATAATTGGAAACTTATAAAATCAAATCCTGAAACCCTTATTCTGACAAAAATCTCTGAAAAAATTCAAGGCAATGTGAGGTTTACCTAGGGAAGACCAATTTTTTTTTTTTTTTTGCCTGACTACTACAGGCAAATTCTCAAGTATTTAATGGCATAAACTCTAAAGAACTTGATCTATGTAGAGCTATTGACTCCATCCAAAAATCATGGAAGGAATGCAATGTGATTTAAGTTCATTAAATTTTCAGTTCATGCTTCTTTTAATTTGCTTCTTTAAAAAGCATCTTTAGAAACTGGATTTTCAAGCTGCTGTCTTCAGCATTGTTGCCAGAACCTTCCATTTTCCTAGGTAGTGCTATGTTTTGATCTTCTGCAGTTCTCAAAAGAGCACAAGGTACCATGAGAAACATAATAATTCATAATACCATTCATGATTTGGATTGAAAAAATATACTTTGAAATGGTACACTAATGAAGATTCCGTGTAATGCTTTTGACCAGGGAGTTCTATTTATACAGAACTTCCCACAAGATAACTTCATGTCTGACATCATTACAATATATTTTGCCTGATTATTCCTGTTCCAGATCCAGTGTGTCCAGGAAACTACTTATTAACTAAGTTATTAGACTAAGAAAGACTGTATTTGTTTTGAAGGCAATAACACAGAGGAACAAATGTATTTGGTAAAGCCTCCCTCTTGATGTTAAGGAGACCAAAAGGCCCATTGTTAAAAAAATCTGACAACACAGAACAAGAAATACATTATTTTTGAGGGTTTTTTTTAGTTTTATGTGCCCATGGACCCACAGTATTTTATCTAGTGATTGTTTTTTGATTCAGTGTTTGCAATCATGATTCTTCAAAATTCTCTGGAGGAATAATTGCCAAGATTTCAATTTCTTAATGGAGAGATAAATACATGAAGTCATATTTTAAATAAGTCAAAATATACACAAAAATTATTTCTACAGAATTTGTCATATTTATTTGATTCTTAGCTATAATATGATATTAAGGTGGTTTTTATTGAAATTTTTGAATGCTTTTAAAACTAATGGTGCTAGATACTGTGCAAACAACAATAAAATTATCTGACACCAATATGCATGCTGATGTTTGATGAACTTTCTAATTTTTAATTCTGTCTATGTTTAGAGAGTTGGACTGGACACTTGCCTGCTTAGGTCCTACCAATGTATTTTTGGAAACCAAGTTTTGTCTTCAGTTTTGCACAATCATATATCAAAATTTAATTTCATGTGAAATATAAGGTAAACACCATATATTTCAAGAAAGCAGTTGGCTGTTCCTTGAAGTGTTGTGCCAATAAAAAAATTATAAGACCTTCACCTTAATATTCAGTTTCTCAGTTAAGTACAGTTTAACAGAAATTTTTATTTACATTGGATCATAAATGAGACAGGGCAACATGAAACATATTCACTACCAATATTTTATTCATAACTACAGATTATTGAATTTCCTAATTTACTGTGTTTATTAGTAACTTAATTCTGATTGTCTTTAAATGACTGAGCCATTACGTTGCAACACAACTGAAAACATTAGTTTTCACTTTCTACAACTTGGTTGCCTTAGTTAAACTATTTGCTTAGACTTCTACTATAAGGCAGCAAATCAAATGAACAAATTTATTGTAGATATGTTTTTCATTGTTATCATTGACTAGACAACCTATATATAATTGTGTGAAATACTGGAAAGCTACTGAAGGTAGTCCAGAGCAATCAAAACCCTAAAGTGAACTTCTGTTCATAATCACACTCCAGCAGAAGGCATCTGTCTGCATAAGCAATATGAATAGTCTCCTAATTCAAGTTAGGTGCCTAAACATAGCACATGTAAGTATCCTTCAGCAACACTAAAACAGAATTTTATTTTTGTGGACTCCCAATCCCTTGAGGTGTTCAAGACCAGGCTGGATGGGGCTCTGAGCAACCCTGTCTAGTGAAAGGTGTCCCTGCCCAAGGCAGGGGGATTGGAACTAGATGATCTTTATGGTCCCTTTCAACCCAAGCCATTCTGTGATTCCATGATTCCATATTCTCTTCTACATTTTAAAATTATATCAGGAATAAGAAGTCCACACTAAGCTCTGTAGATGACAATGATTCAACTTCCATGTAAAAGTTAAATGTTTCCTCCAGCCATCTCTCCCTGGTGTGCTCAGTAATTTGCTGAGAGGTGCCAATAGAGGTTGTCAGCACCCTCAGAGTAGGAGGGGAAAATCAGATGGCAGGGCAAGAAGGAAAAGAGGAATTGTAAATGCTTTTCTTCAAAGACAGTTGACAGAGAACTTTGATCTAGTTTATACATAAATGGAGCTTTGAAGAGCTTAGATATTCCCTACCTAATTGGGTGCTAAAGTTCATTATCACGCTCACAGTCCCTGACTATTCTAAAATTTTATATTTTTTTCTAACATTGATTTTTATCTAAAAAGCGCTGCAATGACTTTCCCGGAGGCAAGTTCTACCTTCTGGAGTACAAAGTAATATTTTTGATTTCTAAAAGTGGTAGACTACAGTATCTTTTTCTCTTTATCATTGTAAGTTTGGGGGTTGCTTTTTGTTTTCTTTCTCTACTGAGATATCATTTGAATTATGTTTTAAATCTGAACTGCCATGGGGAACTACTATGATATGATTGTGTTTGTCATGTATTTTCCAGCTGAAAAAGTGAACCGGGGTGGCAAGTTTTAGCTCACAGTGTTTGCTGTGGAAAAGAACTTCAGCTATAATTGTACTGAACTGAAATGAAAAAAATCCAGTTTATAGTTTTAAGTGTCATATAAACTAAAAAAATTACATTAGCATGTTCGATATATTAAGGAAGAAAAAACCCTTTAAGTATTTGAAACCTTTCTGATAATTTGAATATATAGAAATGTGTTACATATATAACCATAAATACTTAGTTAAAGAGAGATGCAGTGAAGAAATTTTATACACAATAATTTCCTATAGATGCCTATTATTGCTGTGAGTACTAGAAGGATTTAATAATTTATTACACTCCTATTATTTTATATTGTCATGGTTAAACTCTAGCTGACAACTAAGCCCCACACAACTGCTCGGTCACTTGCCACCAGTGGGATGAGGGAGAGAATCAAAAGAATAAAAGTGAGAAAACTCATGGGTTGAGATAAAGACAGTTCAGTGGGTAAAGCAAAAGCTGCATATACAAACAAAGCAAAACAAGGAATTCACTCACCACTTCCCATGGGCAGACAGGTGCTCAGCCTCCCTAGGAAAGCAGGGCTCCATCACGCATAACAGTGACTTGACAAGACAAACACCATAATTCTGATCATCCTCCCTTTCCTTCTACTTCCCCCAGCTTTATAAGCTGATCATGACATTATATGGTCTGGAATATCCCCATGGTCAGCTGGGCTCAGCTGTCCCAGCTGTGTCCCCTCACAACTTCTTCACCGCGGGGGGGTGGGGAGGGGGGTAAGGAGCAGAAAGGCCTGGACCTCATGTAAAGGCTGCTCAGCAGTATGTAAAACATCCTTGTTATCAACAGTGCTTCCAGCACAAATCCAAACACAGCCCCATACCAACTACTCTGAAGAAAATTAACTCTATCCCAGCAAAAACCAGCACATATATATAGAGTAGGTTGATAGTGAAGATTAACAATAAAAATAACCCCAAATGAGTCACAGAATTAGTTTAGTTAAAGAGATGAAATTTTTAAACTATTACAAAACTAGCGAGTTTTGTATGATCACTACCAGTAGCAGTAACCATGCAGACCTTTACTTAAGAATAATTAGGTGTGCTCAAATCAGACTTTAAAATACTTTGCACCTGTCAAATAACTGTTATCAGTGACTTGCTCCAATATTGCATTGAGAACTCATTGCACAAACACTTGTTGCATGTTGTGTTTCTGAGGACTGCAAATGACCAAATTAACTGCTTTTGTAGAGGTAATGATAAACACTGGATTTAATTTCTGCATGACAATGTGCAAACAAAAGAACAGAAACAGTAAAAAATTTTGACAAGAAAATATTTTTATATTGAAAACTACTAATTCTATTTCCTCATTAGCACACCTACATTTAAAGGTAAATGCAAAAATATAATTTTAGTGGATTTAATGGCAATGACAATGGATGCAGATTTGTCCTTTTAGGTCTGACTTAGATACTTTCAAAATGGCTGGCTTTAACTGGAAAACTTTTATATATTTTTTTCTTTATGTTTTGAAGTGTAGCTCTAATATAGCCTAATATGTTTTTCTATCTGGATATTTTTTCTTTAATTTATTTTGCAGGGCAGCAAGAATAGTGTGAAAATGATGGGAGCTTCATAAGCACTTTAAAGGAAGTCCTTTCCCTTAGAATATTGTTTTTCATTAACATTGATCAACAGATATGTTCAAGTTATACTAGGAAGGGTGTTAATTTTAGCTTTGAAAAAGTTTTTTCACAAAATATATTTTCAGGCAGCTGGTTCATTCACTACTTTTTCTCAGCAAATGTCTTCTTTTTGAGCAAAGAAACCATAGTTTGTGTCTGCTGATTGATTTGAAAGACGTTTGTCAGATATACATAGCTTTTCAAAGTTCCTACATATTTTTTTAAAAAGTGGCTGCTGGAAAGAAATGATCCTTGTAGTAGTGCCACTTCTACTGGGAAAATAAGAGATTAATTTAGCGCTTATTAGACATCAAAGAATCCAAAGAGAAAGGTATTAAAATACCCTAATTTTAATATAACCTATTACTGATATTGGCAGCTGACTAGATATCCTAACTTCTACCATAAGACATAAATACTGAGGAAAAAAAGCTTTTATTATTTCTGTTGTTTATAAATTACTTTTTGGCCTTAAATTACATCTTACAAAGCAAAAGTAATTTTAACTAATAATTTTTAATAAATACTTTCACTTTTTAATGAAAGTTGAAACCATCAGTCTTAGGCAATTTAAAATGAAAAATTGTGGTATTTATAAAAGTACAAATTAAACTAATATTATCAATATTTTTTTAACTGAGTTTTCCACAGAAGAAAAAAAAAAATCGAATGAGTCCAGTCCAGAAATTACAATATCAATATACTTTGCTCTTTTTGTCGGTAACTGTGTGCTGGGTTGACCTTGGTCAGATGCCAAGGCCAACCCAGTCTACCCAGCCCCTCCCTCACTCTTCCTCCTCAACAGATCACAGAGACAAAATCAGATGAAAAAACATGTGGGTTAAGATAAAGACAGGGAGATCATTTGCCAATTCCTGTTGCAGGCAAAACAGACTCATCTTGTGGAAAATTAATTTCATCTACTGGCAGTTAAAATGGATTTGGATAATGACAAAGACAAAATTAAATCATCACCTTCCCCTTTCCCAGGCTCAACAACACTCCTTTGCTCCTGATTCTTCTAACTCCCCCTACACCTTCCCTGAGCAGTACCTTTCTTCAGCTCCTTTCTGTCCACACTTTTCCCTTGCTCCAGCAGGAGCTTTCCACTGGTCACAATTCCTTCAGGACATACCCTACTGCTCCAGCACGGTGTCCTTCGTGGGCTGCAATGTGGATAACTGCTCAGTGAGGACCTGTCTGCAGGAAAATACCATCTCCACTGTGGGCTCTTTCACAGGCTGCAAGAGAATCTCTGCTCTGCCTGGAGCACCTCCTCCCCCTTCCCACTCCTTTGCTGACCTTGCTGTTCACACTGTTGTTTCACAGACTTTTCTTCTTCTCTGCTCATCTTTCTGGCATTTTTGCCTTTTCTGAAATATGCTCTTACAGAGAGTTTTTTCCTCAGGTTCTTTGGGAGGTGCTTTTTATCTTGCAGTTTTACAACTAAAATTATTTTCCTTGTCTTTGCTTTTTCCTATTTTCCCATTTTTGTTTTGTTTTGTTTGGTTGTTTTGGTTTTTTTTTTTTTTTTTTTTTTTGACATATTTTTTGTTACTTATTCTTCAACCTCTACAATATTGTTCCATTTTGTTCATCAGAAATTATTTTTTCTGATCAGCCTGACTCTATTCCCCTTCCTTTGGTCTCATCAGTTAAAATCCAAATGTGTTTCCCATATTCATTTTTTGAATTAGCAAATCTGCAAGTTCTTCTATTCTTTTTATTGCATCAGAAATAATGTCTTCTTTCCAAGTGGGTTTTCTCTTACATCTCTCTGAGTTCTCTGTAATACCCTACTTGCTAGCTCTCACATTTAGTGTGTTTTCTCTACATGAGAGCGTAAAAAATGGGTTGTACTTCCAGACTGAATGTATAGAGACACAAGGAAGATAGCCTCCAAAAGCTATTATGGTTATTCAGTAAAGACCTCTGCATAACCCTATGTTTGTTTATATATTTGTTAATCTTCCATTTTTATATGCATTTATCCTTGACAAGTAAAAACACACTGAAAAAAGTAAATATAAGTAATTTGCTCAAACTCAGACAGTACTGGAATAATAATCTTTATATTTCTCTTTTTGAACCAAGAAAGCTGGTGCTGTCTTACAGACTCATGTATTTTTTTTGAAAATGTATTAATTAATTAATTAATTAATTAATTTAGAAAACTTGTTTCCCTAAAGTAAATATCAATGGTTGCTTAAGGATCTTCCATTCAGGGTAAATAGGTAAACAGTCCCATTTCAAAACTACTCATTAGTGGCTGTGATTAATTAGTGTGAGGAATAATGAGGTATCTCAACTAAGAGTACCAATAAATAAATTGATTGCATGAATCCTTGGATTAATAAAATCCAATTATTCTCATATGTAATTGGCACAGATTTTATTTGCACCTCCTTTTTAATATGTTTGCTAATGCCATCAGAAAGTAAACAAAACAAACTAATTGCAAATTAAAACAAAGTTCAATTAAATCTCAAAACCCTGCCAAGCCAGTTCTGTGTCAGATTAGTTCAAAATCCTTATTTATCCATAGATGCATTCAAAGCTAATGGACACAACAATACTCATTTGTGAGTGGATGATATGGAGAAATTGGAACAGCATCTTTCATGTCTGTGGAGAAAACTAGGTTTCTGTGTTTTATAATGGTGCAGATTTTTCAGAGTGTGAAATCATAGAATTTTTATTTGTTATATGAGGAACTTTATTGCTTTTATTGAATATATAAGATTGATTTGCAGGAGCTAAAGCCAGTTGACAATATTCCAAGAAATTAGAGGATTTTTTTTTGAAGAAGAAGACTATTAAATTGATTCCCCTTTGTTTCTGCCAGCAGGTTCTGCTTTGTTAATCATGACTAGAAAATAAGATGAGAATGATCAAGAAATGTTTATGACAAGAGCAATCTGAACTAGAATTAAAAAATGTCTCAAAAATGTAGGTATGGAAGAAAAAAAAGTAGTCAGATGCTCTGCAGCACTTTTCTAAATATGTTATTAAAAGCATAACACTTTTTTAGGGATAAGAGGATGCTCTCTCTCTCTTTGAAGGTAATGGGGAAGAAGGAGGAGGATATCATGATAAGTTCTATTAAAGAAATATCTATTCAGGAAAGAGGTGAATAATGTGTTTGTGTTTTTTTTCTAAATGACTACAAGAATTATTCACAAAGTAGGACCTGGTAACCTTTAATTATTGAATATCTGTTAGCCTAGCAAGCTTCAGGTAACTTGAGAGATTTTTTGGAAAATCTTGGGATCAGCATTATCATAAGCTGTAGAAAATTATCAAAAGATGAACTGTTTTACTTAAATTTTGATCAAAAATGCTAGAATAACAGTAAAAAATATTTTCAGTAGTGTTTCTCATTTTAAGGATAGAAAGGAGTGATAGCAAAATGAAGGCACTGGACTTCAGAAAAAGCAGACCTCAAAGACCTGAGGAAATTCATTGTTAGGGACATGGAAGACTATTCTAAGGGATAAAGCAGACCTGGCAGATATTTAAAGGAACAATATTGATTCAACAGTGGCAAAGTGTTCCATATCAGGAAAAAGGCAAGAATACTAGTAAGAGATTAATAGGGCCATATCAGGAAATCTTGAGTTTTCTAAATTTAAAGATTCAGAAAACAAACAAACAAACAAAACCCCTCCAACTAAACAACCAAAAACCACAAAAACAAACAAACAAAACCAAAACAAAAGAAAAACAGAATTTGAAGAAGTAACTCAGGCTTATAGGAAGAAAAAAAATAAATAATAAACCCCCAACCTAGGACATGAATTTACATCCAAGAAAGGACTTAAAATAGAACAATAAGATGTACAGACAATAAAGGATCTGCCTATTCCTAGGTGAGAGGATATAATGAAGAAGAGGGTTAAAACATTCAACTCTTTCTTAATTTCAGTCCCTCAAAATAAGTAAATTGTAACCACATAATTAATGAAATTCATTTTAGCAGAACGCTACAAGATGAAAATGCTTATTGTTTTTCTTACCATATTTGAAACTCAGGTTTTATCAACCAGTGTCACAAAAAAAATGTAACAGCCTGATTACAGCAAGAAAGGCTTTTTCATTATGCATTATGTATATTTTATTTCCAAAAAAAACACCCCAACCTATTTATTTTTTTTTTCTAACAGCCTAATGTTTATGTCTACTTTGGGAGTATCCAAACTCACAATACCACCATGAGTCATAGTACTCACTATTATAAAGTGAATTAGGAGTTGCGATTTTTTTTACATGCCTAACAAAATGGCTATTTTTACTTGATTTTTTTTGTTGTTCTTACTCAATATTTGTGTAGGTGGGAAACCAGAAGGGGCTCCATTTTACCTTTCTAAATAAGAAATATCTAAAGACAGTCCATTCTCTGAAAATTTTTACTTTTCAATATTTGAGAAGTTCATTGCACTGATACGAATAAATACATGTAAGTATTTACAAATGTTAGTGCTGAATTAAAAAGGAAGGGTGAAGGAAAGAAGAAATATCTTTCTAACTATGCATAGTTGTTTTTGCAGGTATTAGATAGCAATGCCTCTTTAGGCTCAGTTGTTGTTTTAATGCACTTTAAATCTGCATTAAATATCTATGATTAAAAATACAAATATCTGCTCTATGAAACAGCATGTGCAAATTGTCTAAGACCGTTCTTAATGAACTGTGATGAACAATAACAACCACAGATGTTTTCGTCTGTTCTTGCTTTCTCTACTGCTTTATTTATCCATAGATAGTATACCATGATTTTGTTGTTTTGCCACTGCTGCTCTTCAAATGAATTCATTCCTTTTTTAGATTTTCTTTCCTATATAGAAAAATGGTGAGTTTCTAAAGCTGTCAGAAATACACAAGCCTAATGCCTTCCTGATCACTCAGAATCCATGGCAAAAAACCCATAATCCTAAATAGAGATGGTCTGATACCATGCTAGAAGATATTGCTGTTGCTAAATTTAATAAAATGAGATTAACTTGCTCTCTATATCATGACCAAGATCTCATTCTTATAACAATCGAAAATGACACACTGAAATCACAACTGAAATGCAGAATGGAGACTTGATCCTCAGTTCAGTAAAAACTCTACTGCTGAAAGTCATTTGCTCCTCTGTTGCACTCACAGCACAAGCTCTCTTTTCTGTGTAGTCAGGCTGAAGACACATTTCCAACTCTTTGAAACAGTCCCCAACATGACTTCAGTGTCAGAGGAAGCCCCCTTGGTTTCTTCCTGTCTGACACACCTTCAGTAACTGTGGTCTTGTCTGAATTCTCCAGAGTCCTAGTTTTTGAAGAAATAATGTGATCAAAAACAATTACACTGAATCATGAAACCTTATTAAAAAGGAAAAAAAAATGCTGTATTTTTGGTTAACTGAAATGCACGCTACAAAGTCCTGCTGTTTACAGGAGCAAGCCATATCTTAACTTGGACTCACTTAGCAAAGTTGTCTGCCTTTCTTGCCCAAAGAATCTTAATTTCTCTGTTCTGATTTACTGTAAAAATTAATAACCAAGATGTTCTCACTTGACTCCCTGGCTTCCACTTGTTAAAAGTGTGATGTCTTATCACTGCTGCCCAAGATAGGTGGATAGCACTTAATTTCTGTTCAGAGCAACAGAAGCACCACCATATTCTAGTTTTCACTTTTCTAAGAGGAATGCTCTCCAGCAAAGATTTATGTCATTCAACTCAGGTAATTTTACAGGCAAGTGACTACACTCAGTCAATTATTTCATTCTGGAAAACATTATAAAACCTTTCCATATTGTACATAAGAATTTAATTTTCCCTACAAAAGGGACGAAGTAGATAACCTTTGTTACAGAGAAAACTTAAAAAATGAAAGTTCTAGAAGTCCAATCATTAAAGTAGCTTCTAAAAGTTTAAAGGCTAGACTATATCAAAACATCATAATCTTTAGCTTCTTGAAATTTCCTGGAACCCGAAAAATGTCTTGTGGAGATAGGGAGATCGATTTTTTATTTTGTATAATTTTCAGTTAAAGCTGATTTTCTCATATTAAATTTAAGCACAATTTTCAAACTTACAGAAAATAAAAATTATGTTAAAGTCACAAATTGTGTGTTGGTAACATTCAACCATCATTTTTCTCTGGGTTTTTTAAGGTTTACTCAGATGAGTCATACAGATGCATTCACATGAAGGTTTATTTTTCTGGTGATATATTCTTGTGGAGGCACAAAGAGGTCTATGAAATCACCTGTGACCAAAGCAATATTAATGGGACATTTGGAACACGGTACATCTGAAATACTGAGACAGAGTTTATCACAAGTTGCCATGAACTTGACAAATTCTTAGTCTTCCATTTGAGTAGGTAAAAATCACTCAAAAGCATGTCTGATAACTAAGTAATTATTCAAAACCCCAGAACATTTCTTTTTTATTTATCTATTATTTTTCACTTGCTAAATGGAATCTACCATAGGAATTTATCACTTACTCATTTTAAAAACTGCCCAGTTCCTCTATTATATTCTCAGGTTGGCCACATATGCACAAACTCTTTCTGCCCACTCCGCAACAATCAAACTTCCAATAGTTCTTAGACAAGGTTGTAAAAAGCCAATGTTTATCGGCTATAATATATATTCATGAAGTCTCTTCTAGAGTGCTATGTTAAGGATGCCGAGTATCAAATAAAAAAGTCTAAAGAAAACACAGTTAGAGAACAGTATGGGTTTTTTTTTTACTAAAGGATACTAAAGATAATATACCAATTATAAGGATATTCTGTTTCTACTAAAATCTTGTCCTTACACTTCTCTGGTCACTTTTCTGTTCCCAAAGCCTGCAGTCTTTCAATGAGCATTTGGTTAGCCCTGAACATTGAAAATAATGTGGTAATTGCAGCATGCCAACTATCAGTTGAAACAAAGCTCCTCTGTAATTCTAAAATCTGGATGCAAGCTCTTAGCTTTGAGATCCCACTAGGACCAGCTCCATTGTGAAAAATATGTGGTGTTGTAAGCATTATAAATCACCTGCTTTGTAGTTAGGGTTTAACCAAAGCACTGACCTGAGTAGGCCCAACAGTATTCTGGTGATGGTTTACTGTCAGAACAATAGAACATAATATCATACACATATGTAAGTTAGCAATTTAAGTCAGATTTCACTGATTTCTGGTTTTGCTGCTGAACAGGTTACATTGACATATATTTTTCGCTATGTGTTTTAAAGTATATCTGCAAATGTTCCAGTTGTGGAATGCTGGTGTCCCTCAATTTCCTTAATAACCCATGATGAGAGAGAGTTTCTGTCAAGGCCTGAATAACCCTTGGAGAAGCCTTACATTGTTTAATGAACATAGAAGGAGTCTAGAAAAACTAGTGTTCATATGATAAAATTAGCTGTCTTTTTTTTTTTTAATTTTTTTAATTTGGGCCAAGCCAGAATGCCAGGTATCAAACAGCTAGATGGTCATGGCTAGATTCTGTAGTCACTAGAAAATTACATATTAAGGAATCTTGGTCATGTTCACTTGTCTACACAGGAGTCCTACAGCTCCTGATGCAGAAAACAGAGTAGATTCAGTTACCTGCTTTCAAAGCTCTATGGTGAAAATGCAAGACAACACTGTGGAATCTGGTAATTAGAGTTCATTTTTTATTGCTGATATTTATTTGTATTTTACCTAGTGATATGACTTTTTTATTTTTTTTTGTCAGCCTAAATCTCAAATGTTTTGAAAGTGTCACAATGCAGTTAACTGATCTGGCACTCAATAATTTTTATTGTAATTGAAGCCCTTCAGTTAATCAGACACAAATTATTTGTCACCTTTTAGGCTACTAGCCAATTTATCAAAAAGTTTCAAAAGAGAACAAAAAAAACACAGACAAGAAGCCCACTAATACAGACGGCATCTTATAGTCTAAAAGAAACCACACAACTGCAAGGTGTGAGAAGATTGTGGTGTGCAATGTGTGAGTTTTATTAAGGGAGGCCAGTATTAGAATTTAGGTTAGTTTTATCTTCTTTTGATAACAGAGTGGAACATGCAAGACATTTGTCAAGTCATAAAACAGATCCTTATTCTCTTAACAGAGGTTGTTGATGTTCCTAGAGTAACTCTCAATTAGCAGCAGTGGGAGGATAACGAGTCCATTTTTTTTTTATTATTCAGGATACATTACTAAAAGGCAGATATAAAAAAAAAAGTTTTCTATATTTGAGATGAGATCCACTTTACTCTTTTCCCTGAAAGGTTTGGGGTTTTTTCCTACCTAAGCTTTTATAAGAGTGAATCATGAGAACTTTCTCTGCAATTATTCTGGTTTGGAACATTTTCCTAGGAACCAACAGATATGACTTCTCAATTTTCCTGAGTAGGTACATATGCAGTGCTTTCCCATATGATCACACTTCACTTTTCTTCCTGAAGAGGATGGTCAGTTAAAACATTGGCATGTAGAACTAATATATGTTCACAGGATCCTAACTTACATTTATAACTTTCAGGTTCACAAGGTTATGTAAAAACTGAACCCCTTAAAGAAATGAATGTCTTCTTCAAGGACTGAGAACTCAGTTCTTATGAAAAAATGACATTCCAGGATTATAGAATTATCTGAGTTGAAAGAGATCTTTCAACCTCCCTGTCATTGGCAGGGACAGCTTTCAGTTGCTCAGAACCAAATCCAACTTGGTCTTGAACACTCACAGATGGGACATCCACAGCTCCTCTGGGCAACCTGTTCCAGCGCCTCAACACCCTCACAGTAAAGAATCATGAAAACAAACATGAAAACATCTCTTGTTTTCATCATGAAGGAAAACATAATATTAATGTTTTAATAGGTAGAGTCAGTATACAGAATGTGTGCTGTAACTATAATGACATATATTCAGAACCTGTTTCATACCTTTCTGTTTACATTGACATTTCACACCAAAGTGACTATTTCAAACAGGACTATTAGCAGAATTTATGACAAGACTCTTCGCAAAAGTTAGCAATAAGTTGCTAAAAATATAGATGAAGACTTTAGCTTGATGATCTGTATAGCACTAAATCTGCAATCCCCAAATCCTCTGTCTGAGGTAACAGATTCCTCTAAATCAACAAGACAGGAAAACATGCAAAACAATGTGCATTACAACACAGACACATCCTCTCTGCTATCTTCACATATTATAGAAAAGGCAGGAAAAAAAGGGTCAAACATGATACTTGCCTTTAATTCTACTTCAGCCCTTGAAGCAGACATTAAAATTAAAGTCCTGATGAAACATTGATGTGTTAACTCTACTATAAATTGTTCCTTAATAGCAGCATGGTTCTTTGTTACATTTCAATAAGCTTTCAAAATCAATAGCTTCCAGTTGCACCAATGGAAGTTATTTTAAATTTATCTGGTGTGTTTCTTTTACATACTGTGAAAGAACTCTAGAGTGTTTCAACAAAACCCTTTGCTTGTTTTCTGCTGAACAGATATTCTTGTCCTCTACAGAAGGGAAAACTCATTCTGGGCCCAGTGACACGGGTCACATCGCCACAGCAATTATTATAGGTTAGTTCACAGCTGAATTTTACCCTGATTTACCCCAAATAGGCTCATTTAAAATAGCTGGAGTACTGGGTAAAAAATAAGCTTTTTTTCCTCATCTAGTCCAGTCATAATTTCTGTAACAGCAAGAACAGAAAAACATGACACGTAGAACTAAAAAGTATACCCAAGGTACTTTCACCCATTCTTCTCAAAGGTGCATTTGTTTTTTCGAGCCCATTAACAAATCATTTAGAAGAACAGCAGAGATGATCTTCACAACTCTTTAACACCTATGCGCAGTAGATTTCATTGTCCCCTGGAAAGGATGCAGCTGAAGTGTTTCATGGTGCTTCAGAGACATAGGGTAAGGATAAGCTATACAATATATATTAAAGAATATTCTAAACTACATTACCAGTTGCGCTCTGACATCATTTATCTGTGAAGAGATCACATCCTGTACTTGTGGTAAAAAACTCTTAGACCAGAAGAGTTTCAGGGCTAACCTGTGCCAGCTCATGAATTTACTGCACCAAGTTTTAGCTAAGGCACTAAATATGACAGGTCTGAGAAATATCTAGTATAGTTAAAAAAAAACCCAGAAACATGGAGAGACTTGAATCTTACATTACTTGTCTGTGTAAAGTTATGAAAACTCATTTGGGTCCCTCTGAAAGGTTATTCTGTATGATCTTCAGCTGAAAAAAAAACCCATAACCTCTTTCCTGTCCTTGACAATATCAGATGTTTTCTATATTAAAATAACATATAGAAATGTGCCTGAATTGATTTCAGAATATCCCTTTCCCCAGTACCAAATTCTACTTGGTATTCTGCTTTCTATTCACTTACTGATGAAGGCAGTTTCCTTTCTGATCAATATTTGGAAGTTAAAAGATGAGGCTTCTTGCTTATTGAAATCACCTACATAAAGAATATTATCAGCTTTATGAACACTTAAGGAAAAAGAAATTGTGTCTTCAGATTCAAAGTCTTTGTCTTGACTAAGCAAGACTTCATCAAGTAAATACCAGACACTGGTGTTTGTTTTATAGCCACATTGAAATGGATTCATTTTACATTTTGTTTCAAGAACAGACTATCAGCACACAACCCACACACCAAAAAATCTCTCAGAAAATAACAAACCTTTCATGGGGAAAGAACAGTATGGATGGAAGCCAGTGGAAAATTTGCTGACTACATAGTTCTGTCCTCTGCTGTAAATTCCCATTAGTTGCAGCAAGGTAAAGAGCATCTCATTTGATGTAATGAGGAACATTCACAGAGGAATCATTCCTGAATTGTAATCGAATACAATTGTATTTATTGCAACCGTTGGCTTTACAAGTCTCTCTTCCATTTTATTTAGTGACAGTACTGTAAATCTTGGAGCCAATTTTTTTTTTTTTTTTGTCTGCTTGGATTGATAAATTTGAATTAAAAAAATGGGAATAAGGGAGTAAGTGTATGCCTGTGGGCTTTGTGTTGCTGTTTTAACTACACCCAGCTGCAGTTAAAGTATCTGAAGTGTTTTCATTGGTATATCCTAGTCATAATATAGTGTGTAGATGGGGGAAAAAAAAATGTACCTGAGCTAAAGGGTTCCTGTTTTGAGAGACTGTGAGCCTCTTCTCTCATTGTGGCAATGGTTGAAATTGTGACTACTCAAGAGGGTCTGAAAATCAAAGTTTAAGCACAAAAGGAATAACTGATCTTTTACAGATGTCTTTAACAAAAGTCCTAATTCCACTAAGAGCAGAATCTGGCTTTCAATCAGCAAGTTTTGTCCGTCTGTAAATAGTTCAATTCCTGCTGTTTGATACTTTCAAGTAAAAGGTTAGTCATGCTCCAAAAATAATGTAAATGCAACTAAAGGTTAATCTTCCTCTTAGGATTACATTGCCTCAAGGTTACACATGCAATTTCTTTTAAGAAGATTTGTTCAAGCATATGTAACCTGGCAGTGTTTGGAAAAGCATCTGAAAATAGCATTCTAAAGAGGGTAATGTATTATTAAGTCCAGAAAATAAAATAGAAAAATTAAGGCAGCCTCCTGACAAATAATGTTGAGACATAATTTGTCTTCTGTACTTTGTTGAAAGGACTTAAGTGCAATTGGCCAGTGCTGTGTAGCTCTAGCAATTATATAGAGAAAACTATCATAAAACTATATTGTGTTCATTGGAAACTATTTCTAATAAAGGATCAGTTGTTTCTGTTCAACTCCCAATTTGCTACCGGACAATTACTTACTGTTGCCACATGTCCTCTTTACTACAGTTTAGCTAAGCTGAGAGGAATTTGAAAGAAGTCTTCACTATAGTCCCTCCCTGTTCACTTCTATAAGTTCAGAATTGCTTTATATGCTGAGACAAGGACTTTGTAAGAGATTTTTGGAGTGACCAGTTTTCTAACACCCTCCATAACCTGCAGACCACTTAAGGCAGGGGTCCTCAAACTTTTCAAACAGGGGGCTGGTTCCCTGGCCCTCAGACACTGTCGGGGGCCGAACTATAGTTTGGAAAAACTATAGTTTGGGGACCCCTGACTTAAGGCACTAATTATTTTTAGTAATGACTGCTTTTTTTCTTTTCAAACTATATTTCAAAGTTCTGATATTTTGAACTTTATATTTCTACCTTTCTGGCCACTGGTGCAGGAATTTAACATTAAAGTGTCTTTCTTATTGCCTTTACAGTTTGTCTGTTTTCCTCATTTAATAAACCAAGGAATTATTTTTTTCTCTTAAATATTCTTCTTCTCATTCTGCTCACCTCACCAAAAATATGTGTGCTAACAAATCTGTACTTTCATTTAATGTCACAGTAGTCTGTACTTGGAAGAGGCAGACTGAGAAAAGTCTGTCAATTCTCTGACTCTAGTTTATGATCCATATGACAATAAACCAAGAAAATAGCAAGGACACTGTGTCCTTTGGGAATTGGACAGCATGTCTAGTTTCAGTGAAAGTGGTCAAAACTAAATAGACATTATTGCGTTCAACATTTTTTTAAATAAAATACCAGCTGGCATACAAAAAATAAAATCTCAGCCTTCAGAAGCAGTTAACTAGTGGCTGACTTCCAAAATCTTCCAATAATCAGAACAATAAAATACAATCATAAATGTAGAATAGAATCATTACTATTCTAACACTAATTGGAGAATGGAAGCAACATAAGACAAAATCTGAAATGAGAATCCATGTATCCTTACATTTTCTGTATTGATACAAAAAAATATTCCATTTATTTTAAAAATCTAATTTTGGAATATGAATTAAAGATTTTTTATTTCTTACTGGGACATTTACTAATTTAGTGATTTATTCTTTACTGTGTTATGTCTTAATGATTGGTTAATATTTTATTTTCTGACAGAAAGAATGGGATGGAGAATCAGAACTTGAATATCAGTGGCTTTTTTGAAACATCAGTATGACAAATGCATCTGTATTCAACAAAACATTATTTTCTGAAAAACACCGACAAACCATACTAGAGATTGGAAGGCAATGTCTGCATATTCATTCAATTACATGCTTTTTAAATTTTTCCCAAAGTTTAATGTCACTGAAAGGAAATAAAAAGCAAAAGGAAAGTGGACACAATTTAAAAAAAAAAAAAAAACCTTTAGGTAGAAACAGAGGGAAAAAAAGTTGAAAAGTTTCCATGAAAATATAGGCCATCTGTAAAGTGTTTGAGTGTTACAACGTTTGGATATTAGAATGAACTTACCATGAGGTACATTATAATAAACTAGGAAAAATAGAAAAAAAATGGTAAAAATATAACAAAACAATGCTGATTGAAAAGTGTGCAATTAACTGAGCCTATACTTTGTATATTATAAATGAAATGAAGCTGCTATTCCTCTCTCACAAACCACTTGCACAGGTCGAAAATATGATAAGAAAAGCAAACCTAGGGTAATTACTGTACTCACAGTCATTTTATCTCCCTTTTTGCTTAGAGGGAGTCAAAAGCCTGATAAGTCATGTGCTGCTCAAGCAGAATACCAACAAAATCTTCATCACATCTGGAGCAATTTCATAGAATCATGAAATCACAGAATGGTTTGGGTTGAAAGGGACCCTTAAAGATCACCTAGTTCCAATCCCTCTGACATGGTAAGGGACACCTTACACTGCATCATGTTTCTCAGAAACCTGGCTTTGAACACCTCCAGGGATGAGGCAGACACAAGTTCTCTGGGAAACCTATTCCAATGTCTCACTGTCCTCATAGGCAAAAATTTCTTCCTAATGCCTTATCTAAACCTACCCTCTTTCAGTTTAAAACAATTCTCCCTTGTTCTATCCCTGCATGCCTTTGCCAAATGTCCCTCTCCAGCTTTCTTGGAGCCCCTTTTAGGCATCGGAGGGCTGGTCTAAGGTCTCCCAGAAGCCTTCTCTTCTCCAGGCTGAACAACCCCAACTCTCTCAGCCTGTCTTCATATGAGACATATCAAGTCCTCTGGTCATTCTTGTGACTCTCCTCTGGACCTGCTCCAACAGGTCTTTTCTTTCATATGTTGGGACCCCAGAGCTGGATACAGCAGTCCAGCAGAGGTCTTGGAAGAGCAGAGTAGAGGGGGAGAATCACCTCCCTCAACCTGCTGGCCACGCTGCTTTTGATGTAGCCGAGAATACAATTGTCTTTCTGGGCTGCAAGGGCACTTTACCAGGTCATGTCCAGCTTCTCGTCAACCAACATACCTAGGTCCTTTTCCTCAGGGCTGTTCTCAATCCATTCTCAGCCCAGCCTGGTTTTGTGTTTGGTATTGCCCCAACCCACATGCGTGACCCTACTTGGCCTTGTTGAACTTCATGAGGTTCTCACAGTCCCACCTCTCAAGTCTATCATGGTCCCTAATGATGTCATTTCTTCCTTTGAGTATGTCAACTGCACCATACAGGTGCTGTCATTGGCAATCTTGCAGTGGGTGCACTCAGTCTCGCTGACCAGTTCAATAACAAAGACGCTGAAGAGCGCCAGTCTCAATGCTGACCCCGACGACCTCCACTCATCACTGGTCTTCACCTGGACTTTGAGCCGTTGACCACAACTCCTTGAGTGTAACCATTCAGCCAATTCCTTATCCACTGAGTGGTCAATTTATAAAATCCACGTGTCTTCAGTTTAGAGTGTTTCCCCACAGGTTTTTATCCCATGACACTCTACCAAGCAGATATCTGCAGAGGCCAAAGTCTGCTCTCCTGAGATCCATGGCAGTGAGCTTGCTGAGTGCCCTCCTCGCTGCCTGAAGTATCTCAAACTCCATTATTTAATGGTCACTGCAGCCCAGGCTGCCCTTGAGCTCACATTCCCCATAAGCCCTTCCTTGTAGGAGAGATCCAGCACAGCGCTTCTCCTCTTTTGCTTCTTCATCACTTGGAAGTTATCATCAACTTCATCAATCATCAATTTGCTCATATATGTGGTTTTGTTACTTTTCTGACTTCTGAAAGACATTCTAGGCTCTTGAAGTAATTGACATCTAGCACTTACCCAGAGACAGAGTTAGAGATGCACCAAATAAGAATATCATGTATAAATACCATTAGAATTATGGATGGTACATTGAACTGATTTAAATGTAGAATAATCTTTAACAAAATCTTACAAATTCACAAACTGGAGTTTAAGTTCAAAAGTTAAAATCAGAGAGGAGAAAAATACAGGTTCTCCATATGTATTGCTATCATTTTTGGTTCTCCAAACTGAGAGATGTTTAAAAGGTAGTGTTATTACATTGAAATTACTTTTGTATTGTGATATCGTCTGTTTTTGCAGTACCACCACTTTTTTATTGATTATTATTATTTTGTTGGGGGGGGGGTTGTATTTGTTTGGCTTTTTTTTGTTTCCAAGCTTACGGCACAAATTTCAAATTGTCTGCCTCCCACTGTAACAAATATAATTAAAGAAAGCATCTTAAAATTCCAATCAACACCAAATGTAACATATGATCAATAATGATTCTATAGAATACTTTTAAAAACTACAGCAAATTCTTACCTTTTTCTGTTCTTGGATTTAGATAGAATTCCATATAATTATTGATACAATTATTGATGTAGATTGTTAAACAGGTCTTCACCAATAAGTCTTTTCCTAATAACAGGAAAAGTGTCTGCAATATACCATGTAACTGTCTTACAGGGTGTTCTGAAAATTAAATATTTTTCAAAATATTTTGAGACTCTAAACTTACGGTTTCCTTGGAACTACAGCATTTTCATTATCCCATTAAAATCTTCACTACCTTTTTTCTCTTGTATATTCTTTTCTGTTATTTAAAATATTTGAGGGGGATTAGGAGCATTATATAAAATAACATCTATCTGTCAGCATCTGCAACTTGAAAGGAATGTCTGTGTCAGCTTAACAGAGAGCAGTTTGCAAGTGGCTGTGTGAAAATCTGCTATTCAAAACCAAGTGGAGTGCTCCCTGGCTTTAGTGTTCTTGCACAGCTGATTTCAGTTACAACATTTAAGCAAGACTCGCAACATCAGACCATATGTTTGATAACTGAAACATTTGCAGCAGGGCAAAGCTGGGGTGTGTGTTGATCACTTGGCTGCTGGGTTCTACATCTGCTGTAACAAAGAAAATATATGTCTAATGCTGCACCTCATCTGAAAGGAAAATTAGTTCTTCTGAAATTGTAACAGTCTGACAGATTGCCAGATATTTCAAGGGGTACTGCCAAAACTGATCAGCATAGTATCTAAAGCAAGGATCAGCTTTAATGGGGTTGAAGTTCCTTGTGTAACTGAATAGCAAAACAGCGCTGCCGTGTATGTCTTTGAGTGCTCAAAATTGCTATAATATTCCTTTCTAAAAAACAGGCACATTATGAAAAAATAACAATGCTTTTCCTTTTATAGTACTTTCCTTCTAAGGATTGACATATTTTAATGATCAGTAATGAAATTTCACAATAGTTTCAGGTATGTGAGGAACTGAAAGAGAAGAAAGTAAAGACATTTGCAAAACTGCATCAGTGACAAAACAAAGATTCTGGGAAACGTGCCACTGCAACCTGGGTATGGGAGTTTGGTTGTTGTTGTTTTGCTTGGTTGGTTTTGCTGCCTTTTTTTTAATAAAAAGAAAATCTTATCCCTTAGTATTTTTACATTTTTTTTATTAAGACAAAATAATAAAGTAAAAGTGAGACCTGTTTTATGAATGTTTTTATTACTTTTTAAAACACAAAATTTTAACAGCAATAAGTATCTCACTTTTTTTTAATTTAGATTTTGTTAATAAAGTAAATTAATTTACACTGCAAAGTTATAGCTCTTTCTTCTTTGATTTATAACAGACACAACTGCTATGTAGATTTAAATTTTTATGATGTTCCTGAGATTCCCGAAGACAAGCTCAAGCCTAATTCAGTGTACTTGATTTTACTTAAATTCACTGACCAGAGGATATTACTGTATGCTAGTGCTGAAAAGAACCAAGAAATACTTGTTAAAAATGTAAAAGTATCAGTTCATACCAAGGAAAAGAGTCTTAAATCACTAATCTGTATTAATATTTTTCTGTGTCTTTAAGGAAATTGTTAATTTAAATGTGGGTTTTGAAAGAGGAAAGAAATACCTCTCATTCTTCAGTCATAAAAAGTTAGAGCACTAAGCTGGAGCAGAGTTCAGAAGCCAAGCTCATTTTTCTGCCAAATGCCTATTAATTCTCTTGGTTTTGTTAGATATTTGTCTGCCAACTCTTAAAATTCACCAGTCACAGTGTTTGCAATTTTGCCAGGAATTTGACTCATTATTAAAAACAAATAAAAAAACCCCAAAAACCCAGAAAACAAACCACAGACCTTCTGTTAAAAACTTACTTAGCATAAATCTCATCATAAGTATTGTGAGCCACAGCTTGTTCCCCTCTTGTCTAACAACTTACTCAGAGCACTTATCACATTTGTGTTCGGTCTTCTCACTGTTATGCTTAGCAGCTCCCACTCTTTTGATCCTTCCCTGAGCATCATACTTAGACTTCTACTCACACTCAGTGTACACCTCTGTCCTCAATAACCCTTCTTGAAATGTTAGTCTGAAAACAGGACTCCAGCTGAGATTTTGTGAATATCCATAGAAAAGGTACTTTGTTTAAATCTGCCACATGCTTTTCCTTTTCCCAAAAAGCACAACACCCTAATCTGCTGGTGGACAACTAAATCTCCTAAACCTCTTTCCTCAAAGCAGCTCTCTAACCAGCTGGTCTCACTTACTGCTTCCCCTCTTCATGAGGCTTTTCACTTTGTCACAGGAGGAAATTAGACTAATCAGTATTTGCCATCAATAATTTCTCTGTTTGTTATTAGAAAGTGTTTTTCTTTTTAAAATGTTTGCTAATGTAATTTTAACAAGGGTTGCAATGTACTACCAAGAAGGAGTTACTTTTGATTAAAATTCTCCTCATATCTACATGTGAAGTCCTGTAGTACTTACACCATCACACCACTGATACGCTTGAATCAGCTTCCCTCTCAGAAAAACAAAGACCAAAATCACACATCGAAACACCGGATAGATGTTCCGCTTGCAATGTAGGTACAAGGTCCTTCAATACCTTTAAATATTTTCTTATTAAAATTTAATTTCTTTGTATCTGGAATTAATTGTGCTTCCTACCTGTGTTGCTGTTTTTGTGGGTTTGACTAATGCAGAGAGATACTAAAAGTATTAGCCCACTAGACTACATTTTGTTGTAGTTTGTGTAATGAATTGATATTTTCCTTTTGTTGTTAGTGTTCTGATTGTTTGGTTTCTAGATGTGTGGTTATTTTTTTTAACTTGTTTTCTATGTCCTAAGTATTTGCATATGATCTTGAAACAAGACTTAATTAAATTGAAAGTGGAATTCAGATGAGATCAAAATATTTGAAATACATAAGAAAATGACAAGAAAATCTAGAATCTAAAATCTTAATAAAACCTAAGTAGCAGTTCAAAACTTGGGATTAAATGGGAAACAGATAAAGTTTCTGTAACTTCAGTGTTGAATCACTTCATTGCTTTGAATTACTGTTTCAGGAGAAAGTTAGACAGATTGATTGATGGTAAGCAAAAGCAATGCTACCATACTAGTCAGGTGATAGAAAGAAAACATGATTAAAAGTTGTGTTACAGAACAATTAATTCCTTTCTTGAGTAATACCATGAATGCAAGCTTATAGTTAATACATTTTAGAAGTTCCCTGAAAACAAGAATTTTCCTGGCATTTGGTGCAAAATATTAAATCATAAATATAGTTCAGTTTCATTTGATTCTGTTCTGCCAGATTAATAGTGTGACTTCTCGTGTTTTCTATCAAGTTAGAAGAGGATATAGATTACTTCCTCTTCAAATTTGTGATCATACAGTTTTCCAAATTTTAGAAGCCCTACTCATCAGTTCTTATGAATATGTAGGTAGTCTTCAATCTCTTCATTGCAGAACACCAAGAGAAGCTGCAGTTTGTGATGACATGTTTGTCTCAAACTGAAGTTTGTTCTCTGACATAAGTTACCAGTGGAATGCTATTGAGAATCTGTGCTGGAATATGTATTCCTTAGTAAAAGGGACTACTAGTGAATTGACAAAGTTTGCTGATGATATAAAGTGATTCCACCTAACCAAAATTTAGTCTTTTACTGACTGACTTGGCAATGAAATGGCAAATGAAACCCAGTGTCATAAGTGCAAAATAAGGCACACAGGTGAAAACAACCCTGTGAAACACTAAAATAGATTTTTTTAATTTTGTTTTTACTTGCTTAAGAAAGTGATTTGGTGTGTCACTATCAGCTGAAAATTCTGCAACTGTAAAAAAAAAAATTCCTTAATTGAACATCAGCAATTATTAGTAAAGGAATTGAGAAGGAAACAGAAAAACTGTACTGCTGAATGAAGCAAAATCTAGAGTATTGCATGCAGTTCTTTCAAAATAGGTATGATAGAGCTAGGAAGATATGGAAAAAAAAAAAGACAGTAAAATGCTCAGACACTGAAATGGCAAGTCTAATGTATGAATTAAGAGCTATTTAACTTTGAAAAACAGATGAGGGGAGAGGGAGATTGGCCATGAACAACTCATAAAAAGAATAAATTCTCCCAACAGAGAAACTTCAGGGAGAAGGGTGTAAGCATAGAATTTTAGTGGGGTTTTTTAGAAGTTTAAAGGAGATTTATTTTTTCCTCTATAATATGCATTAGTGATTACTACAACTCACTGACAAAAATATGTTGTCCTTAATAACATGAACGGGTTAAAAAAACAAAATAGACAGTTTTCTTTAAGAAACGTGAGTAGGGATTATTATATCCTAAAATGCATTGATAAGGACATGACCTCCCTTTAGGATAATTCATGTGATGCATAACTCTGTGAGCTAGCACGGTATAGAAAATCAGTTGCATTATTTATGTATCTTTCTGAACCATTAGCTTCCGGTTACTGCCAGTGACAGAATGCCAGGTTAGATGGACCAGTTTCACACAGCACTGCTTGTTTTTGACTTTTTTTAACTGAAGTATAGTCACAATATTTTGCAATGTATAAATTTATCTACATAAACAAAGAGATAATGATAGTCATGTTCTTCAGAATATTTATCTTAGTAGTTTGAAGGTATTTAAATATTTGCATGGGAAAAGGAAGTTTAAGGGGTGGATGTTGTCTATTTTTGTGAGAACAGTAGCCGTTTGTAGTGAATGATGGCACGAGGCAGAAATATGTATCCCTTTCTCTAGGTTCTTTCTACCAAAATAGTGTCTAAATCTGAATCAGGTACCCTGTATTAAGAATTTATGGTCAGATTATATAGAGGTAGCTATAGGTTAAGAAGATAACTGTAGGAGAATCAGAGGGAAAATGCATGTGTCATAGTTACCTGAGGGAAGGGAAGGGAAAGGAAAGAATTCAGAATGTATTTTGGATTTTGAGATCTCCAGGTACACTGCCATTGGTACTACTGATAATAAAATTCAACCACACTCATTTTGAGATGGACAGTTTAATGCATATAGGAACTTCTTAGTCTATTAACAACAAATAAATCTTATACCAATTGCAGAAGATCCTATATTAATGCACAGAAAAAAAATTGCTTTGTCTTGTCTCTAGCTAACTTTTTCTCTGTTCTAATCACCTTCATATTACACACATAGCATTGGATTCATTATGTGAGTGGAAGTGAAATATTCCCCAATTACTGCATATGTCACCAGGGCCAAGAACGATGGTACAAGTTCTCTGATGTTGAAAGAGTTTTGCAGAAACCTGCTTGGCCAGCAAGTGCTCTTTCTCTCTTTATAGCTTACTAAGCTCATTATGTAAACATGCAGGATGATATTAAGCAAAGAAATTTAAGACTGAACACTAAGAAAAATTTCCCATGATGATGATTCTTATAACTTCCTGAGACAAATATGAAATACATAAAACTGGACTGGATAAAAGACTGGTAAATGTGACCCAGGAACATTTATCCATCTCTCTGGTAATAAAAGATGATAAGATATCCTGAAGGATCTTCTTCATCTCTGATTTCTTTGATCACAAGAAACCAATGGTATAAAGCTCCTTAACCATTGTTTGTACACTCTGAGCTACTGCAAAGTGATTTTTGTTATCTGATTGAACCCTCGATGCTTGTGCTACCACGCCATAGTCCATTGCTGTGGCAACTATCAAAGTATATTAAGGCAGTTTGAGGGAATTAAGACAGGCAGCCATAAAGCTCACTATAAACCGTCCCTGTCTGGTTTGCTAAGACCAGCCTTTTCAGGAGAGAGCTACTGCAGCTCCCTCACTGCTCAGAGGAGGTATCATATGAAGAGAAAGAACAGCTGGTAGCATGATAGTGTATAAAGAGCCTGAGCAATAGTGAAAAGAACACATTATGGTGGAGAATGTCCACATCGTTTTCTCTTATGAGTTTGGTACCTAAGCACTTGTTCAGCAATGAGGGACTTTTTGAAGATAATGGATGAACACATCATGCCTGCTTAAATGTGGAAATTCCACTTGAAATTATTTGTTGGAGAACAGCATTGGATATGAGAGTGGTGGTCTGGGAAGCTCAGAGACAGACTGATAAGGGGAATATTTTTGGCAAGAAAATTGCAAGGGAGAAGGAATAAGAAACTCTATTATGAGCTCTTTTTTTTTTTTTTGAGGGCCACTTGGTGTGAAATGGCAAGTTTGTGCTATTGTGAGCCCAGATGCCAGTTTCAGCAGACGTTACTGTTCCTCTTGTCACAGAGAAATTCTTGTCGTGGACATGTAACCAAACAAGCTAATGTTGCTGTGTCTTCTTCTAGAATCTCATAATTTGTGAGATGCAAAGATTCTAGAAAGTATTTTAGTTTCAGTTTAGGAGTATATTTAATTTTATCCTTGTGACAGACCTTGTCTGACTTAGAATTGGTTACAAATGAAATCTCTTTTAGCACATTTTTGTACCTTCTGTTTCTGAGTATCACACTCACCATAGTCATATCTGTTAGCACATCCTGGGAAATTAGTCTCATAAAGTCTGTTATCCTCATCCTGTTTTTCCACTTCCTTGATATAGTATTTTACCCCTTTACCCCCACGAGTAGTATCTGCAAGGAAGTCATGGACAACTACAATTAATTTTTTTTTTTCTGTGCCATGTATCTAATCAAATCTTAGCTATCTTAAGTTATCTTGTTTAATGTAGCACAGTTTTCTAATGGGTTACAGTTATGTAAATGAAAACACACAACTTCTTTAGTCTTGCTTGATTTCTTCCTCACAGATCAGTTTAGAATAATAGAAGTTGCTCATTTTACACCCACTAGATGCCTCATGGTAAGCCAACACCAGGACTTTTTTTAATTTGAAATTCATTGCTGTGTCAAGCAGAAAGATGCTTTTATTTAACATAGGAAAACAATTGGATGCCTGAGGCACCTGTGCTCTATTTTCTCATCTGTCATTAATTCACTATGTGTCTTAAGCAATTCACTGAGACCAAGCTGTTTACATTCAATCAGCTAAATGTGTCTGAATAAACAGCATGATCTTACAATTTTTTAAATGAATCTGTGGATGTTTCTTGTACAAAAAATTACACTTCAGCACTAAGTGCTTTCATGTGAGTTTGAATTCTTAACTTTTCATAAATGAAGATTTTTATTTTTCCCTTGGTTTCAACATTTGTTTCATGGATACAAAATATACATGTTGTAGGCTGCTTTAAGAAATCCTTTGCCTTTTAAAGGGCTTTAACACCTTCAGATAAAAATGTTCTCTAGAAATAAAATATAGTAATATTCATGGAAAGGCAAAAAATTGTAGAGTGCAGGAAAAGGTCAGGAAATAGTAAGAAATAGTTACTGAGTTCTCTTTCTCCCTGTTCTATCTATGTCACTCCTACAAAACCAGGAACTCACATCCTGTTTGCTAATTCCTATGATTCTCATCAGCAATCGAGTTCACTGATGATTTTCTGCTCAGCAGTGTTGAATGTTGCATCAGAATAAAATGGTCTGGATCATTTTCAGCCAGTTCAGTTCCCTGTTATGCATTTGTCCCTTATTTACATTTGACCAATCCTATTAGCCTACAAATCAACACAAGTTACTGATTTTTTTTTTAATGAAATCTAAAAATTTTTAAAGCACAATTTTGAATCAGACACTAGACTTTGGACTGGTTTGAGACATTAGGTAGTACTTTCAGATTCTACTTGCAACCTTATAGTCTGCATGCATTTGAAAATATTTTCTAAGCTCAGCTATATTTTAAATAAGGATAGTAAAAGTCAAGAATATCTTTAAAGCTTGGATTCATTCTGCTGATGTTACAAAAATATGAGATAAAAACACCAAACTTGAATTACACTTGTGTCAAGAGAAGCCAGTTACTAAGTGCTGATCATACAACCTGTGCTCTGGCTACCACAAACAGATGGGATTAAAAAGCCTCTCTCTATATATACCCCAAGGAACAGATGGATATGAGTACTCAGATCCCATTTTCTCTGACCCATCAGCAATTTCTCATCTCCTACCATGAAATTAAACTGACATGACCTTTTGGGTTTGACCCATTCATCTGCAAGTCACTGTTTGTATGCTGTGTCTAGAAAATGTTTTCTGGCATAGCAACTAGTGTTGCAAAGAAAGAAAAGTGTTTCCATGGGCAGGAAACTTTAAAACACATTTCTTTACACTATGTAAGCATTTTTATATTGTTATATCTAAGTAGATAACAATTCAAAAGAGTCAAAACTTTCAACTCTATAAAATATTTGTTACTTTTATTTCATTTTTGCATTTACTCTAAGTTTTGCAAACACTTTTTAGTTCTTTGAACTAGTTTATCAAGTTCCCTAGTCCATCTAATTTATTTACAAAATTACATTGTCCAAGACCAATATAGTTTAGGATGCTATAAGTCAGATGTAGCTCCAGTGAAATGACTGTGTGAATCAAATCTGTTACACAAAATAACATATTTTCTTCATAATTGAGCATTGCCCAAAATCTTAATTAGGCAATTTACATTTTATTTTTTACCTATTTCTATTACATCTTCCATTTCAGGTCTGATTTCTTTTATAATGAGAAGATAAAATTTAATCTTAGCTTGCCTGTGTTCCAAAACCACAAGCTGCCTTCTGTCCACTGCCCATTATATTACTTATTTTATTATGAATCCCTTCAAGAACACATCTTGTCCTTTTTTTTTGCAAGAACATGTCTTTTAAGTCATCAGATGCAGGTATTTCTGTTGTTATTTCTGTTTGGGTTTTTTGAGGTCAATATTTTTCTACTTCTTTGTTTTTCTTTTCCTAAAACCTAGTTAGTCTGAATTTGTAAATCCTTCTGTTTGAAATATTTTCAGATCTTTCTTAATGTAACAGTATTGTCTACACCTTCATTGGTTTCCTATTTCCAACAGCCATGTCTCCAAAAATTCCAGGAACCATAAAACCTACCTCACATATTCAAGCCTAATAATTCCTTTGAAAACCAGAAAAAAAATAATTAAAACCAAGGAATTTTAACAAAGATCAAATGAATTATCATGTTCAGCCTTTGAATTATGTGAAGGCATCTCTGTGTTTTTTTGTTAATTTCAGTGTAGACTGATAACACTTCATGAACTTCTTACACAAATAATTTCTCTTTGAATTGAAGAATGATTCTATTAGTCTGCTTCATTATGCAATCTGAAGAGCATGAAAAAGAAACATCTAAAAAATAATAAACAAAGAGTCATGATTATATGCTTACAATGTGTTCCAATATGTTATGTCAGAAAAAAGGGACCAAAGTTCTGAAGTTATGTGCACATACACTGGAGAAATCTTGCAGCAGAGCACATACCATCCCCATTCAGGATTTCATAACTTCCATAATGCCTTTCCATCATCAGACATGTATCACCAAGATAGGCTTTTTTGGCTTTTCATACTTTTGAAATGATCCTTAAAAACTTGTTTTCTTCAAGTACATCCAGTCTTTGATAACAAAGGGGACTTTTTTTCTTTCTTCCGATTTATAAGGTAGATGATAACTTCTGATTTAATCTGGACTGACTTTTAGTGTCTGTACTCATTTGGCAATTTACAATTTAACCAGTCAAGTACTCGAGAGATGTGTGAATTAACCATTAGCATATAACTGAGTTATCCATTTCTGCCTCTTGGTGGGTAAAAATTCAGCAACAGCTCTTCTTTTGCCTATAAAAAACTTAGGCATAGACTTGGAAGGATTTTTTTCTTAATGACTACAGTCCACCTAAAGTTGGTCATCAGTCTTTAAGGAGTAACACAAGGTGTTTCGTAGTAGTATGAGGACCAGCTTATTTATTATTTTTATTATTATTATTATCATTTTTACATAATTATTATTTACCAGCTAATTCTAAATATTTAGAAAATTCTATGCTGATTTGCCGTATTTCTGTCATACACTGTTGAAACTGAGGCAATTTCAGTTAAAATTGTGGTGTATAGAAAATAGGTGTTGCCTTCTTACTTTGTGAGTTGAAGTCCAGGGCTCTAACTGTGTCAGACATGCAGTCTGGAGAAAGTGTAGAAAACCCAATACAAAATTTCAAGGCATCACTATTGAATTACTTATTTTACTTTTTTATTCCTTGTGTGTTTTGAAGAATCTGAAATAAAAGCATTGTTTCTTAATATTGCTATCTCTGGTTGGTTAAGACCATCTGGTTTATCTCTTAGATGATAACAAACCTGAACGGCACATTCTGGCTGATGAAAAAGACAGCATACAGTCAGATAAGGACAAGAACTGTATGTATTAAGGAGCAGCAAAGAAACATGAAGTTTCCCTAGAAATCTTCAGCAACTTTGTATCAATTATTTCTGACTTAAACTTCTTTAACCAGGAAGTTTCACATCTTTATATGAGGATACTGATATCAGGTAGAAAGAAAAAAAAAGGAAGAAGTCCTGTGTTATAAGCCTGTGGAATGATCTCACATCAGTTTATAAAAGGCGTAATATATATATGTTGGAGACCTACCAATGCCAGACTATTGCTGTCTACTTTAGAGCTTTACTTACAACACAATTAACAACTACTGGTTTTACTTTATAGACTTGGTTTGTTTTTCTTCTGCACTGATTATGTACTGTATAAACTGCAGGAGGAAATAATCTTTGAGGGATGATTGCAATCAGGATGATAATATATAATTTTGATTAACCAAAGGAGTTTGATTAATTTTGATGTTGGAATTAGAATAATCCTATGCTGGAAGAAAGAGCTGTTTGCTGTCATTCAAGAAGAGTAGTAACATAGATAGAGAAATGTTTATTTAAAACTCATCCAAACGCTGGATGCAGCTTTCTTAAATTTTGTCTGGAAAAGGTAAACAAGACAATACTGTAAAGTGAATTCAACATCAGTGATATATTTACAAAAATATATTGTATATAATGCCTGTCTATTATCCAAGATCTCTGGTACAGTCCTCATTTATCTATATGTGCCATTTCTAAATGTCTTAAAGACTTTAGTGACTACTGTGTTCAGTATCTTTCTACTTTATTTTCCTATTCTATCTATGATGACATTCCTACAAAAGTCACACTAAGTGGAACTCTATGCAGTCCACAACCATATTCTCCTTATGATCTGTTATTCACTGTATGCATAAGTGAGAGTAAACTTTAACTTGAAGTCAGTTATCTGCATTAATTTTTTTAGATTTTCCTAAGTTTCATTAGAATTTTCAAGGAACATGTGGCATATTTATTTAGTTAATCTTTTTTGGCATCATTCCATAATAGTTAACATGTTTTTTCTACTTCTTTAACGGGACAATCACATGTAGAGTGAAAAACCAGGAGAAACAGTATTGGCCAATGCACACTGCATATGATCAAGAAGATTAAGGAAAGGAGCCCATGAAGTTATAATGGGAAGGTGGCTGTCATTAAAAGCAAAACATGACCCTAAAATAGGCATTCCTATTAATTTGAGAACAACTGGTAGAATAAATGGTTATTCAAATAAAACAGAGGAGGTACGCAACTTTCAAGCTGACACAGATTGTGATGGAGTAAAGGAATACAATTTTCACTGCAGAATGTGTGAGACTCACAGATTTCATTTGTTTATCTTGTATTCTCCTGAATTAATTCTGTGGCAATAATTAACTTTATGCAAAAGATCAATATTCCAGTGCCAAGCAGAATCACATCTAGTGTGACAGAAAGACACTTATAATGCATTTCATTCTCTTTTATTGATTTAGTTGGTGTTTTCTACCGTAAATTTAAGCAGAATTGTCAGGGTTATAGAGACTAGGAGAAGTGATAAAGATACCTTTCAATCACTTTCTGTGAATGCCTAGATGAATGTGGGGCAAAGGGCATATATTCTAAACCAGTTAGACACAAAGTCTATTATAAAAGCACAACCTAATGCTCCCTTCTGGCCTCAGTGTTTGGTCTGGCATAGAGAAATTCTCATCTCTATTACACATGGCTTGAAAAAGTACACTGAAAATCTGTTATGATAATGTCACCATTTGCAATTGCAGCTTATTGGAAAACTGCTAAATGTTATGCATTAACGTTAACATACAGTGATAAATAGAAGCATGTTTTCAGTGTTATTGCTCTATACACAGCCAAAGAACACTGAAGGTTAAATACAAGTTGAGCCACAGACATGAGATATGAAATGTATTACAAGTTTTATTACTATTGTAATAACAGCAAGGAGCATTCCAGCTATATTGGATAAGAAACACTTCAAATAGTTGAGAAGATGTTCCTAGGGATAAATTTTAAACTAATTTGCTCATAGATTTTGGCTACAACCCCTGCATGTAAATACAGAGGCTTGCAACAAAAAATTTGTCTGCATTAGAAAAAATTAAAACCTAAGTAGTGAAGTATTTTCAAGAGTGTGTCTGTTTTAAGTGTTCTTTTGTGTTCTTTAAGTGTTCTTTTGAATGACTCTTTGTGGTTCATTCTGAGGCTTGGTTACATTCCTGTCTGCCCTCGGGTGCATGATGTGATGATGACTCTAACAAACGTTCCCCTCGGAAATAAGAAGCTTCAGATTCCAAGGTCTCAGTCAATGCATGCACTCCTTAAAGTTCTGTGAACTCCCAGAGGTGCTTTTAAGCAAAAGCCACAGAAATCTAGACTGATGAATACAGCATACAGAGAAACTAGAGAATAATTTTCTAATTTAGATGTAAGCACAAGTATGACATTTTTGTTCTGGTTTAAAAAAAAATAAATTCTACAGTTCATTTTTTATGGATTTTAAATTTAAAGGACATTTGGATTAGACTACATTAATTTAAAATGTTAAAATCAGAAGCTTAGGGACTGTGTCTTTGTCTTAAAATTGTGGACTAGGCTTCTATGATTTATTCAGGCATACAGACCTTTCAGCTTCTGGAGGCAGTGTTAGATACAATTTATCCATGCAGTCATTCTCATCAGGCTCATGTCATTTAATACGGTGCTTGTAAACCTTTCCTACTTTTGCTCCATTTTTTATCACAGTGTCTGAAGATGACTATATTGTTTTAATTCAGTATCTATGTAGCACTATTCTCAGTGAGAGACCACAAATGCAAACTCTGCTTTGGCTCTAATCATTGCAGAATGTCACGCAGAGGAAATAATTTCAATAAAGATTTTTTTTTTTTTTTGAGAAAATCATTGCATTTTTAAACCCTTTAGCTTTGGAAGATAATGATGAGCTGCTCCTGGCTTCTGGATCAGAATCAACTAGATCCAAATCAGCAGTAAAACCTGTGTATAATTGCATAATTTTGTCACCATGACAGTTTATTACTCTGGCTGAATTGAGAACTAAAAAAATGAGCTGTAATGACCAAAATTTTCTTTCTCATATATAGGCAAGATACCTGCAATCATCTGAGAGAGCCTCTTACAACAATGGCTTAAAGGTGTTATAGGAGCGGCTAAAATATTATGACATGAGAGAGGCAAGAGAGGTTAGACTTTAAAAAGATTTATTTGAGAAAGCACAGAAGAAATAATTATTATCATTTTTTACATGTGCTGAACCAAGGGAAAGAGTTTTAGTTAGAACCTTGAACAGAATGACACTTTGTGCTGTAAGCTAAAATTTGTGCCAGAAGGGATGTGCAACCAGCACTCTCAAGGTCTCCTTTTGACATTTAAACCTCAAGGATAACCTTTGTTTTATTCTATAGTATACTAGAAGGATTTTATTTATTGGAAGCAAAATCTTACTCTCCTGTTAAAGCCTGGGGCAGTTAGTGTGATTTCACAGTAGAGCAAGGAAGTGCAGCAGGATTTTTGCAGCTGCACAAAAAGGTACACACATTTTCCTTTGTATCCCAGAAACACAGTACAGGCTCCTCATGGTATTACACTTCAGTTATAGCAGAGGTGAACTGGAAATTAATCATGAGCATAATTTGTGATGTTGTCTTGGTTGTTGGTTGACCTAAGCCAACACTGAAGCATTAACCAGTCTCTTGCTCACTGCCTTCCCACCACTCTCCTTTGCTTCCCCCTTAGCAGGATGGGGGAGAGAACTGGAAGAGCAAAAGTGAGAAAAAAAACTGTGTGTCAAGATAAAGATTTTTAATAAACAAAGAGACAGAAAGCAAGTGATACGAAGGCATCACACACCAGCTTCCACAAGCAGATCCGTGTCCAATCAGACTCAACTCAATGGCTACCTTAAAAAGATTACTCCCTAGTTTTACTGCTCTAAAGATGAAAGATGGAGATCAAACTACTAACAAGCTCTGTCACCTTCCTTGTCTTTTTTAAATTTTTTTTCTATTTTTTCATTATTTTCATCGGTTTCTCTTATTCTTCTCCAAAGAACTTATATTAATAAAGTAAAATCTGACCTTATAAATTCCTTATTCAGTTTTACAGGTCATAAGGTTTGAGCTATTCAGATATTGTCAGCAGCTGTTCTTGATGTTTATTTTACCCAGTGTGAACTGCCCTGAACTGAATGTTTAGTACTAAGAAATATAAAGTGGATTGTTAAATTTTTTCTTTTTGGAATTTGTTTCCATACACATGCATGAGAATACTTTGCAAGGTGGTGACTCAGTATGCTCATGAAGGGTAAGTTTCTGTTCTAATAGCTACTGTCATGCAAAATATTTTATTTCACATTCTTTAGAGGTGTAAGAAAAGTTGTAGCTGAAAGAAGGACCTTGACTTTTGCCATTTAGGACTACTTCGTTTTGTTAGCTTAGTCACTTGACACAGAAGGCCTGAACATATTTACAGAGATCATAAAATATAAATAATCTTCCTTGGGGATGAAAAATATGACCTTCTGTTTAGTGTTCTAGATTATTGACAACTTACTTAAGTCACTTTTTCATTGTTCATTTCCTAAAAGGTGGTGAAAAACTTTCACTTATATTAAAATCAAATATATCTGAATTTCTTGATAGATGTCTACCTCAGGCATGTAGGTATTTTCTCATGCAATTGCTTTTAATTAATTTCCTACAACAGTTGGACACCTTAGAATTTTCTTTGTGTAAAACTCTTAAGAGTGATAATTTCACTTTCAAAAGGTCCGTCAATAGCTTTCAGTCATAATAATGTAGCTGTCTGAACACATTGGATTTTAAGATATGAAACTATTACTTTATGCTTACTGTCTGAAAACTAATGCAACAACAGCTATTACTTTGATAGCTTTAACTTTCAGCTTTCTGTAGGTCTCCTTTTTGTCTCTCAAAATTATGATGCAAGAAGTTCTTGCCAGGGAGCAGCAAAAGTGGTGGCTCTGGAAAGCAAATTGAGCCAAGAGCCAAGGATGACAGCAGGAGAGACAGAGGCAGTGCCCTGCCAGGTAAGAAGTGCAACCCCAGCATGCCTGACGGGAAGGACAGAACAGAACTGGAGATCAGCCAACATTTCAGTGCTCAGTGGACAAGTCCACAGTGTTAGACCAGATGCAAGATCAGGTGCAAGGTACACAGCTGAGCACAAATACAGCTGCCACAAGTAAGGATAAGTCTTGATAAGGGTTGAGGGCAAAGGCCTGAATTTAATGAAGTTCTCAAACAGAAGGACAGTATGGTTGAATCTAGACAAGGCTTCTAATAGTTCTTTTTGACCGAAGTATCTTCCAGGGTCTCACAGCTGCACCATATCAGCCCAGATTAAGGGCCTAGGGGAAGATTGTAGGGTCTGCTGGTGTAAGTAGAACCCTGATAACTGTACAGGTATCGTGAGTCTTAGAAAGTATAGAACTGTTCAGGGAAAATTCAGAGTCAACGTAGTGTTAGAGTAGATTTGAGTGGCTGAAGACAGATGAGTAAAAGTTTGAGATAGGGTAATGTACCTTGAAGGAGCTAGCAGTAAGTAGCTCTTTACTTCTTGCACTCTCTTCAGCTATTCTGCTGTAATGATTGGCCTGGGCTTGGGCTGTTTGCTTTCAGCCTCGATTCAAATATGTAACTGTGAACAAATGACGATTTTGTGCATTGACAATGAGTAGCACCTGGCTATGCTGCATGCTTTAGCAAAGCCATTTCTACTCAAAGGTTACTTTCAGTTGTAAATACACAAAGAATTTGTAAAGGGATACAAAAAAAAAAATCATGAATATATTATTCTGATAAGATTTTGTGTGAAATATCTAGTTCTTGCTTGCTTAAACTGTAGCTTCAAAAAAGATAAGTTCAGTGGATTTGAGATTGTTTGCTTTTATATTTATAAAAATCAAAGTACTACTTTCTAAACAAAACATTGTAATATCAAATAAAATGTGAACTGTATTTAGTTTAATAATTCATCTTTGATACCTTTTTTTTTCCTAATCCACTGAAATAAAGTAACATTACTGCCTCTTCAAATGCACAGTAAGTTTAAAACTGTTGCCTGAACCACAGGTGGCAGTACATGTTTAAGTATGAATATATGTAAGCAGCTCGTGTCAGTATAGGAAGAAACTTGACTGTTGCTTTTTCTCTTTCAGCTAATCAAGATCAAATATTATATTTCTTGCACTGCGTGAAGACAAACCTGAGTTTAATAGATTGGAGTACGTGTAGTAAAGTAATATTACAGACCATGGGAATGTCCTAAAGTAACTGTGATTAAATAAGTGACACTGTAGAATAGGAAAAGGTTCTGTATGTTGTCTGTTCTGAGTTCTGCTTGACTTTTTTAGTCAGATGAATTAGCTTATCAAAGCTAGGCATGGATGGATTTATTAATGGCCGTGTTCTTACCTATGCATGTATGAGCTTGAGCATTTTTCTGATCTGTTTTGGACTTGTTTAATTTTTTCTAAAAGTAGACAGTGATTATTGACAGCTTTTAATATAACTACCAGATGCTGACTCAAGCTTTCAAGAGACTATTATTTTGACTTAAAGTCAGAATGCGGAAAAAAGTAGGAAGCTATTTGCATCCAATAAAAAAATACTATTTTTTGCTGTAATAATTAAGTAATATATCTGCACTAATTAAACATTTTCATTTTTGTAGCACCCTTTAGTACAGATGTCTGACAAATTCTGAGGTAAAACACTCATAGTGGAATCATATGATGGAAAAAAAGTAGTAAGAGAACAGTTTTTAAGCTTTATTTTTATATTTGATATTCATCCTTCATTGGTAAAGCAGCATCTAAGCATTCAGGAAGAGAGATCCAAGGCTTCCTTCTGCCTCCTGATCTTCCTAAATGGACAGAGAGCCATATTGGGGAGAGAGTGTTTGAAAAATGATGTAGCTACTACACCATTTTCCCATATTCTTACAAAAATTATTTACTATTTGTCTTTATAGTGTCAGAAAATAAGAAAAAAAAAGTCATGCTTACATGTCTGAAAAGAGCTGTGGTAGAATTTCTTGTCTCTAGAGGGAAATGACCTTGAATTCAATATCTGCAAAATACAGGAGTATCATTTTATTGCTAAAAGGTTGATTAGTTTTTCAATGTAAAACAAGTATCTGGCTCATAGATCTGTTTTAAAAATGCCATCATGTCACTATTCTCCAACTGTAATAAATACTTTACTTGAAAACTGTATTTATAGAGAGTTGATAGTAAAGAGGCTTTGTACCATTGTTGTCCAAAAGTGAAAGATGTTTTTTCCCTGGACATTTATAGAGAAAAGTCTAATCCTCCTCTTTATATATAATAAGGTTAATGTAAAACAAGTGATGCTTTAAATGAGCAACGCTCCAAGGACCATATTTTGGAGTCTTTTCTGAGCATTTTCTTGATTAATTTATTTTTCTTAAATATATGCACATATTTATATATATATGTATTTTATATATATTTGAATACAGTATTAAATTAAAACTCCTATCAATGCTCTGTACAATGTAACTATTATTTCCTTTGATGACAATACCTTACTAGAAAATGCATGTTACATCCTAGGATTATGTTTACCTTCTCTGTGATGCCTGACATTCTGCCACTGATTAACTGCTATCCTCATGTTCTTTCTGGCTTTTACTTCCAATTCATAATCTCAGAACAATACTTCAGCTCTATTGCCTTCAAGTGCTGAACTTTGCATGCAATATCCCTACACTTTTAACCTTTTTCTCTGTAGTATCAGTTACCTCAAGGTTAACTAGGTTTTTTTGGTTTGGTTTGGTTTGATTTGGTTTGGTTTGTTGGGTTTGCTTTGTGGTTTTTGTTTGTTTGGTTGGTTGGTTGGTTTTTGTTTTGCTTTGGTTTGTTTTTTTGTTGTTGTTGCTTTGTTTTGGTTTGGGTTGGGGTTTTTTGTTTTGTTTTGACAGGGTTTTTTTGTTTTCATTTTGTGCATTATTGTTTGTCTGTTTGTTTGTGGGGGTTTTGCAGTAACAGTGCTCCTCCTGTTTTTAATCTTAGCATATTTCATTGGTAGTCCTGACCTTTGTGTGAACATCATTAATGAACAATGTGATAAAATACAGCACTTAAGAAAGGATATCTCTTGATAGAAAATAAAGATCTTGTATTGTGGATAGGACGTTAAGATGTTGTAAATGCTTAGACACACAAAGTAGAAGAGCTGTATGAACTTGTCTATAGCCATTCTGTACACAACACTCAGGCAGAGTGGGGGGAAAATGCACTTGTCTTTTAGGAGAGAAAAAAATAAAAGAAATTGTCACATGATTAGCCTGATGAGTCTGACAGTGACTGAAAGATAGTCGGGTCTTTCCCTGTGTTCTCGCCCTCCTGTTACCTCTTTTCCTAGCTCTATTGTAACTGTTTCTCAAATGTACTTTTTTCTTTTTTTATCAGTCATTTAAAAAAGAAAATTGACAAGTCATATTTAAAAAAGAGGTCAGTCCAGTCGACAGATTCTGTTTAGTTTTTCAGTGAGATGTCCTCTTACTGATAAACTGACTAAAAAAAATGAAAATATTGATATCATTCAGTGGTCAGTGGATGTAACCTGTCATCCTAAATTCTACCATCACCTTAGCCACTTCCAAGAATGAGAATATTTTAGTACCAGGAGCTCCACAACCAACACCTTGTTTGCTTAAAAAAAAAAATCACAAAGCCCACATTTCTTTTTCAGATAAATTTGGGATAGTGTTCTTGTATGCCTTCAGATTAGAAGTCATATTTCTGTATATATTTTAATACATATTAATTATTTATAAGCTAACCGTGTTCAAATCAAAATTCTGAAGAGATATAGACAGACTTTAAAAAAGCTCAACCTTGTTGTTTGAGGCTCTGTATATATTTATGAAATAAATATTCTTGCCACCCTGTTCTCTGGTTTGAACTCTGCTAGAAATTTATCTCAACAGTCAGTGCATTTGGGGCTTCTAAATCAAGTACAGTGCTCAGTAGTTCATGGATAGAACAGGCACAAACTGCTTCACTCGACACTACATAGACTAATGATTCACAACCGCTTCTTTCATTATAAAGCACTTCACATAAGAATGGTGTCCTGGTGAAGCAAAGTCTTGATTTAACCTGATTTAAAACAGTACTTGGCTCAACAGATGTTCATGTTAGCCTCAAGAAAAAATGATATTACCTCATTGCCCATTTGGAGTGGTAGTTTGATGTGTGTTTTTTGTTTAAGGAGTTTTTGTGTTTTTCTTTGGGTTTTTTTTATTGGTTTTTTGTTTGTTTGTTTGTTTGTTTCATTTTGGTTTGGTTTGGGTTTGTTTGTTTGTTTTGGGTTTTTGTGTGTGTGTGTGTATGTGTTTGGGTTTTTTTAGGTTTTCTGAAGCAATCATAGAGGTAGAACACAGCAGTCTTTCTAGTTTTTATACAAGGAATAAAGTGAAGCTGAATGTTACGCTGATGCGAAACTTCTGACAAGGTAATATATAGAACTCCTCCACATCTGTGAAAGAGATTTTATTACAACATAAAGCCATTCTTGCAGTATAAGATCATCTCTTCTCTTGAACACTACATACCTGTGAAATAATTTTCCTTTTTGTTCCAATGTTTTCCTATGAACTAAGGATATATTCCACATCTTCCCAAATCACAGGACTTTCATAGATTTTATTCACATAACATTCTATAAATTTTTCAAAATCTGTCATTAATTATCATAAAAAATGTAAGTTCAGTTTATTAAGAGAAAAGGTGCAATAGCATTTCCATTGTAAAACATTTTATATTATATTTTAGTTGAGAAAAGAATGAAATAGTCTGGTAATTAAAAAAATGTGTCGTCTGAGTTTGACCTAATGCTAGTAACTACAGTTTACAGTACTGGGATTTTAGAACTTCATTAATGCTGCGCCCCACTTCAGATGGTATGAGAAGGCAATCAATAGTCATAAACAATATGAAGGGCTTAGATTCTTGAACGCATCTAAGAAACCTGCTTTACGGGGCTCACTTATGTTTAGATTTTATTCATATTGTCACATCATCAAAGTCAAAGACACAAGAACTTTCCATGAACTTGAATTTGTGGTCTGGAGTTGGTTTTAGTACTATTACATTTCAGTTGATCATTGTGAATACAAGAGGACTGAGAATCCACTACAGCTAAACAGATCTATAATCTACTTATACTTAAAATAAAAAAATGAACATTTCTTCATAAAAAGGTTTAAAATGGTCTATTTACTTGATATCCATAAATAGCTGTAAAGAAGACACTTAAATTAGGTAGTAGTACATCTTGAAGGAGCGTTTGATGAAAAAGCTTCAAAATAGAGGACCATGAGAAGAAAGTTTTATAATTGAAAAGTAACTCCTAATACAAGATATTATTTAGTTACTTTTCAGAATTAAATTTAAACCTAATCAATACAGAGATAGAATTTAGGTTGATTTAGATTTACTTCTACATTTTCAAACTGTTGCATGTTCACTTGGTAGTAGTACTGTGTTGTATTTCATGACTAACATTTCAAATTCCTAATTCTTAATTATCTTCCTTTGGAAAACTAAAGCAAAATTTTTCTTTCATTCATTTTACAGCTAAAATGTTACAAAAATGCATAAATTTTGTGCACCACAAAATCCTGTCTTCATAGATGCTAGAAAAGTTCCTTTAGGCACATACAAATCCACTTATATGGATACCTAAAACTCATTATCCTGAAGCCTGTGCAGGTGCCTAAAATTTTAACCTGTTGGAGTCAGAAACTGTCCATTCTTCTGCTTTATTAACCTAAGAGGACTCTCAATAAAGCGTAAAGGTGCTTTGAACACCTGATTATATTCCTGTGGGATTCAGTTTATCACAAAAAATTGCCATGTAATCAATATGTGTGATGACATGTGCTGCAGTCAAAGGAGCTGATTGTGGTGATTGCAGAGGTGATGCTTTCTGATTGGGGCAGACTACCAGCAAATGTCTCCAAATGGTGGGCTGCTGCAGGCAGGCAGAAACAATACTAGCAGCTACAGTAAACAGCAAAAGGTTTTGTTTGCATGAAACACACTACTGAAATGTCTAAAAACTGAAATTGTAGTAGGTTCTCTTAATAATGAAATAATAATAACAGACACACTTTTTCTTTCTAGAAAAAATTTCCTAATGAAGTCCTGATTTAGTTAAATGCCTAAATGTACAATTAAGGCCTAAATATACAATTAAGGGTCTAAATCATTACAATGCATGACTTCTCTCTCTACATTTACAGAAATGCTTTGGATACTTCATGGAAGGTCTGATGTCTCACTGATTCAAAAAAAAAAAGGCCAATTCATAAAAAATTTTTGTTCTGTGTACATGTGTGTTTTGCCCTGACATTCTAATTGTAAGCAAAATCATGAAATTAATGTCCTATTTCCGAAGTACAAACTGGCCAACAAACAAAGTATTGAACAAGGAATACAATTTACTGTATTGTTATTTTGTAAACACTTGTAAAGAAGTTATTGATGACTGAGCTCAAACAAACAACATACTTCAGGGGTCAATGAGCAGGAATTTTTCTCCTATGTGTTTTATAGTGCACTTCCTTTTCCAATACAAGAGTGAAAAAGATCATCACAGGTGAAAATAGAAGACTAAAAAAAAACCCACATTTTTTTGGTCTGAGTTGGCATATTAATTTTTTGGCCTGTTCATGCTTCTGTTGATAAAATACATGGTTTCTCTGTATTATCCTACTTTATTTAAAATGTAGTGCATTTGAAGTTATCGTTTCCTCTGTTCAAACATGTTATTTCTCACCCTCTATGCCCTTCAGATGAGAGACAGTAAGTCATTAGACATAGCTGTGACACACTGTTAGGCAAAGTAACTTTCCTTAAAAGTGAAATTACCTTCTATAGAATTGCTTTCAGGACAACTTTGTTTTGGGTGACATAATTAGAAGAATATCTAACAAGCTAGGAAAACATAGTTAGATACTGTAGCTTAACATGCAATTTGAATACAGCGACAGCTTGTGGAAGGTGTGAAAATTTCTACAATGAGCTAGTTTTATCACTGATTAGGATCTAATTGTACTTTACATTAATGTACTTTACATGAAAACCTCATGAATTTCAGATGTGGTTACTCACCCTCCCCCCCCCCCCCCCATATTGCATATTATTTGTTTTTTTTTTTGTTTGGATTCTCAAATACAGAGATTTTTTTTGTGTTTATGTCATGCCACTTTTGAAAATGCTAATTCAGGCAACTGTTCACTCCTTTTGCTCTACTTTTTGGGGGTGGAAGTTTTTACTGAGTAACAGTTGGATGAAGGAGAAACTATCACAGCCCTCCGCTGTATTACTGACACCATGAACTGCTGGCAGAGCAGTTAACAGGGCAATGGAAGAGATGGTACTATGTTATGGCAGGCTGATGGAACTGCTCAACTTCAAGTTACAAAAAGTACATCTGATTTCCCAAAAACTACTTTTTATCAATTTTTTATCATCAAGTGTCCTGAAAACAACAGGTCCCAGTCTGTATTTAGAATGCCATCAATCTCCAGGGTTGGTGAACAGTATGACAGTGAGGTGTGAGCTACTCTAATGAACACACATGACTGAATGACCAAGAACAAAAAATACAATTAGTTATCAGCATCCTGACAACATATAGCACAGAAATACTGCTGTCTACCCATGAATTTGTAACCTGACATTTCAGCGTACTGAATACAAGGTAGTGATTTTACCATACTTCAAAATGGGAAAGAATAAAAAGCTTTTTATTTCCCAAATTTTTGCATAGCTGCCACTGCCTCTGAGCAGTAAATAGCAGGAGTTGTGGTGTCTGAAACTCATACTTCTCTTTCAGGGAAACACGAATTCTGCTCTGCACAGTTTTGGGTTTCACTTAGCAGTGAAAACTTTGCAACACAGTTTGTTCGTTTTCACTGCCTTTAAATGATAATCAATGTCAATTGCCAGCTCTTTACAAACCTTCTTTATGGATCATCAGAAACACAGTACCTGAGGGGATGGCCTTTCTTATTCCACTGCAAACCAATTGCACCTGCTATTTACCTTAAGGTACAAACTGTAGCCTACAAACTAGCAGACCAAAACAATGACTACATCAGACTCTAATTATTTTTGCTGGGAAACCTTACTTTTTCTATGGACATAAAACTCCCTAATGATCTTTAGCAAAGAAGAATTTAGCAATGCCAGTTCATCTAAAGGAGCATCATGTTTAGATCTATGCAGTTTTTGCTTTACATCACAAAACTCAAATTAGGGAAGAAAATTGCCGTGTCATTGAAATGCCATCCTGAAAAATTATGGCATGAAAATTGGGCATCTTTACTGTGAACAGTTTTCTGCTTAATAAATTTTATATAGGTTGGTGGGTTTCTTGTTTGTGAGTGGTAGATGTTTTATTTGTGATTTTATTGTTGTTTTGGAGGGTTATTAGTATTTATTTACTTATTTATTATGTATTGTCTTGACAAAAATTGAGGTCAGTTCTTTAGACTGTGCCTCTGAGCAGCCAAGAAGGTACAGATAAAGTCAGAAAAAGAAACAAAGATGTCTATATCAACAGTCTATGTCGCTGTAAATTAAAGCAATTCTATGATTTACTCCAACTTACACAATATAAACCAATTCAACAAGGAGCTGTCTAGCACTGAAGTGCTCTGTCATGGCTACAGAACACCTGCCCTAGCCTTAGGTATTTTTGAGATGTTGATAGTTTAAGATTGTTTGCTAGTTCATTGATATATGAGGAACTCAGGTGCACTGTGGAAAATTTCCAAGCTGGAAGATCTAAAGCTGTTAGTTTTGTTTTGTTTTGTTGTTTTTGTTTTGGGGTTTTTTTGCTATTTGTTGTTGTTGGGTTTTTTTGGTGCAAGAACAAATTTGTGTCTCAAAAGTTATAGTATGTGCTTATTCATCACAGCAGAAGTATGGGATTTAGGAAGCTTTGGTTCTGAGGAAGAAAATATTCTTATTATTTGACAGGTCTGTGAAACAAGCAGGTTGTCACGCATTATTACTGCAATATTCTTTGGTTCAACATGAACACGATAACCCAGGACACTCACTGAAATATATCAATGGATAGAGCATTTGTCTTCTGACTGTGGCTCTCTTTTTGGAAAAATTCCCCCTTGTTACCAATATTCTGAAGCAGAAAGTAGCTGTGCTGATAACTGGAGAAGAATATAAATTGAGTAAAAATAAACATTTTAATATATTTTTCTGCTTTATTCCCCCTTCCTGTTTTCTTTTTAATTTTCTTTCTCTCTTGAAATAGGAAGAAAGTGAAGTCAGGTACTATTAAGCAAAAGACATAGAGTCCTGAAAGTCAAAGGCATCAAAATTCAGCCTCTGCTTCAAATGTGTGACATTGCAAACATCAATCCACTTCACTCATTTCACGGGGTAAATTCATCCTTCTGATTGCTTACAACAGGTTCTTGTATTGAACCAGAGATATTCTGTTTTAAGAAATACATGCAAATATATGCATGTCAATTGAAAAACATCAGTAGTGGGGTTCTATGTTCTTTTTAGTTTTTATTTGGATTCTTCTTTAGTGGAGGGGTTTTTCTGTTTTGTTTCTGTTTGGTTTTGTTTTGGTTAGGTTTTTTGTTGTTATTGTTGTTCTTTTGTTTGGCTTTTTAAAAAATAGTCTTAAGGCTTGCATGAGAAATAAAATTTGAATGGAATAAAAGTATATGGAGTATAAAGTGTATGATAGGAAAACTTAGCTGAAAGTAGTTTTAGTAAAAGTTAAATGACAAGACTTCATGCAATTTCTTCTTACTTTTTGACCTGTGTAATGAATAGTAATCCAATCTCCGTCTTTTAACCACCAGATTTTGAAGTGTTTATTCTCTAGACATCTCTTACCAGGAGTTCTGTCCTATAATTCCCTGTAGATTAGTAATGGAGACTTTATATGGCATTAAAAACCAGAGTTCAAAAAATAACAAAGAGCAGTCAAAAATCTAGAAGGGGGATGTAAGGGCAACATGAAATAAGCAGCACTAATTACTTCTATTTTTATAAAATTAAATCATATTCCATGTGATATCAAGACTTTTCAAAGCTTATTGTCAAATTACCAGATAAACTGAAAATCTATAAAACCTCTGTTGAATTGCTCTTTTTTTAAATGGTACTTTTCAAGAGGACTCTCCTAATGCTTCAAGCCCTGTAATGATTTTCTTCACAGTCCTCAACAAATTAGCCTGTTCTTTTGATAAGTAATCAATGGTTCTTTCATCTACTGTAGAAACAGGAAAAAAAAGCACTTTGATTACTGGAAAGGTGATGGTTGCGGGTTTTTTTTTTGGTGTTTGTTTGTTTGTTTGTTTGTTTGTTTTCCTTTCGGACTTTGCTAAAAAATCCTCACAATAGCCAGATTCTCTAAGCTTATCAATTCATTGAATTCTATTTCATAACATCTTATGTTAAAATATGTAGTAAATTGTCAGTTAGCATTCTTTGGGGTATTTAATGTTGTTCTGCTTTCAGTAGAACCTTCACAGATGCGTGAAATTTTGGCGTAGCTATTAGAATGTCATGTTAGAATGTGATATTAGAATGTGACCTGGTTGTGCCAAATGAAATATCTTTGGCTGTACCCATCTATGAGTTAGGAATATCCTGAACACTGAACAGAGATCCCTGTGAACTTGATTAATGTTTTCTACTTGTCCATACAATGCATTCATACTGATATATTCAGCACTGCAGATAACTCTAGGAAAATGCATTCTCCTCTGCCTTTTACTTCACACACTTCTAGTCTCATTGGACCTGTATGTGCTTCTGAAATGTATTCTTGTTTCCTGGTGATGAAGGCCAAGACATGCAGTCTTGGCCTTAGCGTTTGGTCAGCACTGCGAAGAAAAGCTAGGTGAACCTTTATGGCTATGGATTTGAATAAAATGCTACAGCCTAAAGGTGATGGTATTTGCTTTTTCAGATTTTATGTAACTCCTAAGATATCTCTACCCTGCTTCCATTTCAGTTATTGTTTCTATGGTACATGGAATTAATGAAAACAAATGAAGAAAGAGAACAATATATTCAGGAAAAAAGAAAGCAGTATGAATTCTATAAGGTGTTATTGTACCTTCTTCGTTCTTTATTTTCAATTCTACTGTTAATGAGGTTTGATATGCACTCCAGGCAACAACTTGGCATAAATCGAATGAATTTTAATTACTCCAAAAGGGATGATTGATTAGAGCCACTTTTGCTTTAATTCCATGTTTGTTAATTTAGAATTTAATACAAATGTTTATTTTAGTGAATAAACATTTAACTGGTTTCTGAGGAAGGCAATAAGAAAACTAGAAGACAGTGGGGTTTTTTTTCAGGTATACAATGCACACAGCCTTAGTGAGCAATCCTTTCACTTAATTTTGAAGTTTTTACTATGTATTTATTAGTTAAAATGCATTTGCTGTTTTGCCATAATTAATTTTTCCTCTTCAAGGGCACCTGGAACTGGAACTTTTGGCTTCATTGGAAAGAACTGCAAAAGTTAGGACAAAACCTGATGCCTCCTGATCAGGTACTTCCTTGTGCTACAGTATTGCAATTAGAGAGCAGAACAGTTCCTCATACTTATGAACTGGCAAATGTGCTAAGAAAACAATTTAAAACTCAGTTGAAAGGCATAGATGGGAACTTCTATGTGATTAACTGTCAAATACACCAAAACTTCATCATGCACAGTATACTGAATATTCCAAAAACAAGTTTTTACCTACACAGCAAAGCCTCTGATTGTAGATAGCCTGTAATGCTTTTTATCTGCTCTAGCATATCTCACCATCCTGTGTACAGCTGGAAGACCACAACATGTGTGTTTGTGTGTATATGTGTACATATGCACACACCTACACACACACATATATGTATATGTACATACGTATACTTATGAACATGTTACACATGCACATTTGTAATGCATGAACATCTGGTATTTTATGCTAAAATTGCATCATAGCAAGTGAGATTTGGAACCCTCTGGAAGGAACTCACTGTGGCAGGATCCTGAAATATTTTAACTATAAATGATTTTTAAAATAGTGTATCTGAAGCTTTTGTTAATCTAAATATTTTGTTAATGAAATATAGTGAACATTGATCCATAGCCACAAGGAATGGTTATATTGTGAAGGTATTGCACTGGAACTTAAGAGTTTTGTGTAGGAGACAGATACCAGCTCTCAGCAAAAGGACTTTCAAACCTAAATCACAAACCTTGGAAAGCAAATATCTCGTGACTCAGNNNCTAGTGTCCAATAAAGCATTCCAGTTTTACCCCATAACTGGGATCGTGTTAGTCTCTTTTCTAGACCGCCACTGTTTTGGGCTTTGATTTCTTGGTTTCTTAATATAATGTTTGCTCTTTCTTCTGTACTAGAGCCAGGAGTTGCATTCTTCAATATAGATGGTACTCAAGGCATTTAGCTATTTTCTATTTATATTCTAGCTTTGAAAGAACTCATATTTTTGACGTGACTAACTCCCAGGTTCTAATGATTTAAATTCATTATAAATACGATTAATGAAACTCAGGAACTTGTATTTAGTATTTCTAGATTACTATCAGTTCAAATGAGGAAGTTTTTCTAGGTACTCTCAAATTATGTATGAGGACCTTTATTTCTCTGATAGTACTTGAAACTTTAAAAAAGCCCTACTATTTTTCTCCAGGAAAAATCAGTCATGCAGCTGTTCAACAGTGTCTTAGTCAATTCAGTTAAAACCTTTTTACCAGAATTGTTAGTTGGGAACAAAACTGAAAGGAGATACACTGGATGGACCATTATTCTGACATATATCAATGAATATAAAAAAATCACAGGGAAAAAAACACCATGCATCATTATCAACAGTAGCATGGAAGTCCATCATTCATGTGGAATAGTGTAGAAATCAAGGTTGGTTTGAAAGTGAAGGAGATGAAGTCGGTCCTCAAAAACTGAATTTACAAGTAAATACCATGGGCAATTCATTCTGAAGTCACATTAACTCCAAATTAATTCTTCTTAATTAATGTTGTTGATGAATATCGAAGACATTGATAAAGATTAATCTATTTATTGCAGCATCTTGCTGACTGGAATAATATTTTGTAAAACTGGCACTAACATTGTGCATCTGCCTTTGCTATTTATGTAGACCTAGATGCAGAATAGTTTATAGGACAACTGCTATAGCTCTAAAAATGTAGGCTTCATGAGTTTGGCTGTTTCCATGTCTGATTGCAAATTCATTGGTACATGCCAAGAGGCTTAGTGAATACCAGATGTGTTTCTGTTTCTTTGTTTTGTAAGCTTGTGTTATTATGTATCAATATATTTTTATTCCTGAATGTAGATTAATGTTCAATATCAATGGGATTAATTTACATTCTTTATGTGTCTTTTCCAAGAGTCATACATAAATTAAAGAAAAAAAAAGGTACATGCAAATCAAGAATTCCTTTATTCACATTGCTTACCTCTGGACTTGAAAAGATACTTTAAACTCTTGAAGTTATTTAACCCTCTTAGTAGCACTGCTAGATGCAGAGAAATTTAGACATACATACAACTCTGCAAGACTGACATCTGGAACTCAAATGTACATGGTGTCTTGCATAAGAATGGATGTATCTATTCCAAATTATGGTGAATTAATTATTTCCCAAAAGCTCCACTTAGTGGAGGAAAAGGTAGTGTGGTTTTTCAATTGTAATAATACCTAGAAACAATGGACTTCTTGCTTTTCGGGAGATTGTAAAAATATTAAGCAAATATTAAGTCCTGTGGGAGAAGATATATAAAAAGGCTGGAGAACCATTGTGATAACTGAATGTGATCTAGAGTGCTTGGAGGCAGAATAGAGGAAAAACTTACTTTTCTTAGAGCAATTTTTTCTACTTTAAAAAATTGAGTTGTAAATGGTAGTAAAAAAGAGATCCACCAGGTTCATATTTGTGCTACTGGACTTTAATCTTTTATTATCTGTCTCTCCTATTAAATGTTTTTCTAGTTTGTCTAACATGCTTTTTGGTAAGCTCTTCATCATAAAAATCTGTAAAGCAAAAGGTCTTTTCTGAGATAGATATAGCAGGTACAGAACTGAGGTGCAGAGCTTGCTTCTGTTTGGATTGTTCAGAATTGTTTCTTTTTCAGTCACTACTTCTGGAGGGAGAGACAAATACATAGGCATATGTTGTGATTCTTGGGCCTGTCCTGTGCAGGGCCAGGACCTGGACTTTGATAATTCTTGTGGGTTCCTTCCAATTCATGATATTCTATGACTCTATGATACAGTTGTTTACTGTTAGTGAGAATATGGGCATCTCAGGAAAATAGTCAATTAGATAGAGCTTTTGTTGAAATATAAATAAGATATGCACTTCTTCAGAACTTGTTAATTTTTTTGAAAATTCTTTAATTAATGCAGATGCAGCCTATGCAAAATAATGCACTTTATTTCTTGTTGACTTCTGGATCTTCTGATGAAATTGAATGTACTCCTGTTTGAACTGGAGTTTTGTCTACAAAAGAATATTGAATAAAAAATAGACAATTACAGAAAATCCACAGCAGCCAATTTTTCTAATAGCTAATTTGCACTTTAAATTAACAAGGACCATTATGATCTAGTCTGTACTTATCAATCTACATTCAGCGATAACCACTGTAGAACAAAGGTATCCTATTTTATAGCTACCAGATCACAAAGCCCTCTTTAACTTTTTGAATTTCAGATGCTACAGTAGCTTCTTGAGCTTCTTTTATTGTGAGGTTCTCTTCACATTATCAACATTCACTCTGATTTATTAACAACATTGTTACAGTAGTAGTCAACAAACGTCAGATGAGAGGTTATATGATACTCTTAATCTTACTGTTACTCTTAATCTTACTCTATGTCCTCTTTTTTGCTTATTCAACATTTTTTATCTTGGGCACTGCAAAGCACTTCGAGTTCATTTATCACTATCCATGAGTCCTTTTCAGAATCATTTTTTCTCATAGCAAATTTTACCGTGATAGGTTTTGTGATTCTGGCGCTTTTTTTCCTGTTATTTGATCTTAAATATGAATGTATCATAGTTTTCATTTAGTAGTCTTTTTTTATGTTTAGCTTTCCAAGATAATCTTCAGAAAGGCTCTGGGAGCCAACATCCTCTAATCTAGAATATGACCCTCGCTAATCCTCTCGGTAAACAAGTGCTCTCCTGTACTTCTCAGGCATCATCCCAGAAATCTACTCTTCTGACTTCAGCCAAACCTGACACCTGGAGGTACAGTGCAACAGTGATAGAAGCCAGAAAATCTGTTAACCCATTTCTGACAATAACCCACCCCATATATTTAAAAATATAGTCATCAGGTAGCATGGCCAATTAGGAACAGATCTGTAAGAATAAATTAGTTGGTGATAAGGACCTGGCATGCACAATGCAAGTGTCTGGGTGCGATTCATTTCAGATTTGGTTTAATTATTTGCAATAAATGAAGCTGACATTTCAGATGTACCATATGACTCTGATATAGACATGCCATTTAAGAAGAAAAAAATTTTACATTTTTCTGCTTCTTCAGTAACTCACAGGTAGCCATAACTATTAAGGATTTAACATTATAATAATGTAAATCTTCCCAAGACCTATCAATAATATAGAATAGAATATATTCTTTTAAATAGGACATTCCAAAGTTTTATATCATCTTCAGGTGAGTAAGTGGACAGTTATTTTCTCCATATTTCTTGACGCTGTGATTTATTTTGTTAAGATCTTGATTCTTGCCGCAAGTTTTTGTGATCTTTCTGCTCTCTTTAATAGTAAAGCTTTCTAGATTATTCTAGCCTACTTGTTCCTTAAAACAATACATACCCCTTTAAATTGCGGAGGATACTACAGCAGTTTTAGACCTCATTGCACAAAATCAAACAGCTTTCTTTATATTTTTTATCATGACAAATATTCACTACCATAATCTTATAGCTTCTGTCTTTCTTGAATACTGGTAAGTGGGTAAATGTTGAGAAGATAATTTTATAATATTTTCCTTTTCCACTTTGACAGTCAGAATTCAATATAATTAACGATGTATCCCAATCAGAAAATTTAACCAAGGATGCATGGATTCCTAGCTATGGGCTTCAAACACATCAGGTTTTATAGAGATATGTAGAATTCTGATATTTAGAAAATAATTATCCTTTCTTCTGGTTCTTACAGGATGTACATTAAAACATTTTGTCCAAATACTTGGAGCAATTTACTTAATGTGCTTGATTCTCATATGCTCTAGACTGAGCAATTGATTTACTAGTTGAATATTTTCACTGGTCTCTATTCCATTCAAACGACTAAAATTGTAATAAAGTCTGCAGCTTCTATAATGAAAGATGCTAATGGTTGGATATCTTCTGAGCAGTATACACTCCCCATCCTAATGTCACCTTCACATCTGTTATGCTGCTGGAAATTACTGACTGACAGGCAATCTCCTTTTCTATTTGACCTTTTGAGTATTTTCATTTTTCCTTGAATCACAAGTACTAATGTTCCTCAAGCTACACAGAGGTTTCAAGGGCTGTAGCTGATCAATAGAGTTATTGCTACAATCAATCTGTGCGCTATCAGATTCCTCTCCCATTGGTAAGGTCTAGGCCTCCCAATCTCCTATCCACTGACTGGCAAAGTTACACCTGTGGTAACCTTCAGCCCTGAGTGCATCTGCAATTGAGATAGGAACAGTCTTTCAACACTGAATCAGGAGAGTTCGGGTCTTACCAGAGGTCAGCGTGCTGTTGTTATGAGGGGGTGTACGGTGTGCATCTGATAGACACTGATATTTGCATGTACAGCATTTTTTCAGTCTAATTCTCCAAACATTTTTTTTTCATCTATGTAATGCAAATGCCAAGAAAGCACAAGGTGGCTTAAAAATAAAAATGTGAAAATACATTCATTCCTCATAAAAATTAAATATGACAGTGCCCAAGGCAGTGTTTCATTTGAAGCTTTTTTTAATGTTCTCTGAAGGTGAAAATTTTCTAACAGGTCCAAGTTGCTTTTATCTTACCTTTCAAGTGTTTAAAGAAAAACCTACATCACCTTGCATGTGCTCCTCTATAGTTTCATAAGGTGTATTTCTTCTGTATTTATATGGTATATTTCTTCCCTAGACTAAATTTTTTCCTTCATAAGTTCTTCTGATACACTAATTACCTAAAACAAAATGTTTCTCTACTTGTTTCCATACGTGGCACAGTTACACTACCTTCTTATAATTCTGGTGCTGTTGATGTAGTTTCATACCTCATTTCTTCTATTTCTTTCACTTTCAAAACATGCAAAGGACAGAAGTCAACAACAACGTGAAACAGAGTAGGTGGACAGAGGAGGAGGACAGCATTGTGCCATTCTAAGACACAGAAACCTACTAGTTCAGTGTTCTTATTTACTGAATTATCACACTCAGAACTCAAAAGGAAAGAAAAATGTTCTGTTCTTACAAATATTGTTTGTGGATTCACTGGGTTTTTTTCTGAGCAAAACAATTTTTTACTAATAGTTTATTTATGGAAGGAATTGGAAGTGAGTAGTGGTTAATATTACTTCTGAATACTAGTCAGTTTCAAGTAAAATTTTTAGATTACAAAATACAGGGAGTTTTTGACTCCATTTTATTTTTGTTCTGGAAAGTTCTCAGGTTCAAATGAATCTAAATGTAATGTCACAAAAAAACAAGACATTCCTGAAGCACACTACTAACCTTCTGTTTATGTATTTTTCATCCCAGCTGAATTTCCAAACTAACAGTTTGCAGCCTTTTGACTAGCAGTTGACACTGAATAGAAATCCATTTTGAGTTCCTTATAGACATTGATCCAATTTCTGTGTATTTGTAATATGTTTAAAAACAGTTTACATAATCTATGCAGTTGTATTTCTTTTAGTTCACCTGTTACATTTATTGGGACCTATATGTAAGTATGTACTTATGTTATAAAATTAGCATCTTATGTTCTACTTCTATGTTGTTGTCCATAGGATACTAGTTTTGTGGCATGGGCAAAAATCCAGCAGAAAACATTAAAGCATCCAGCTGCTTTTTTTCATATATTGCTTGGAAATATATTTCATATATTGCTTGGAAAAAACAATCATGATAAAGAAAATAGAAAAATAAGCATGTAAGTATTCCAAACAAAATGTTATAACACAGAGTCAGCTGGGTTAGACAAAATGATCTTTCTCATCTCACTTGCAAAAATAACTGACATAAATGGGTGAGGAGGCTTAACATATTTGCTTTTCTTGGCTTCCCTCCGTGAACTAGCAGTAATGAAAGTTTTCTGTGCCAAAGAAATAAGATAAATCTATTTGTCTTTATCATGGCTTCCAAAAATATTGTCACAGTGACCACAGAAAAACTTGTAAGCAGAGGAAACTAATGATCTTATTTCTCAAAAGCCACTGAACAGCCAACAGACAATAAAAACCTGTCAGTTCCGAATTAAGTGACACATAAGCCACAAATATTCTCCGAAGAACCTCCCAGAACAAATAACATTAATCACAATGTAGTTTTGGTGAGTGTGAAATCTATTGCCTTAGAATGGTTTTTATTTCTGGATGTTTTGACCTTCTACTTCTAGGTGGAGTTCCTCTAAATGTATAAATTGCTGAAGGTGCAAGCTGGCTATGTCTTATGTTTGCATTACAACAGTTTGTAGATTTAGTTGCATTTCACACTTTCACTACCAAGAGCTTATGTATTGAACTGTCACTGCATACAAGTTTTCTGCCGAAGATGATTTGTAACCTTAAACAAAAAAGGAAAAAAATAATTGTATGTATAAATGAATTTGTTCATTTTGGGTGGGGGACATCTTGTTTGTCCTTTCAGATCAAATTTATAATTCCAAGTTTTGGGTGAAGAGTAAAAAAAAAGTAATTTCCTCTTTCTTTGAAATGTTTTAGGCATGTTTCTTTCTACCATTTTACTATTTTCTTTGGTGTTAAAACCAGTCTTTTTAAAGTGTGAAGACCAATAAACCTAATGATTATACATACCCAGCATCAGTTATCAATAATTGAAGTCCACAGTTTTTTATTTTACTCCCTTTCTATGTGAGATGTTTGCAAATCAGAAAAGTCAGATTAACTCTCTTCACCTTTTCTAGAATTGCCTCCTAATCTGTGCAAAGTCTGACTCACTAGATTTGAAACTTTTTTCTTCTTTAATATTCTTTTCTTCTAGCAATATAATCAGAACATAACTTTGAGATCTTTTAACCATTCATTTCAGAACACTTGGGACTTCTGTTTTGATAATAAATGAAAATTCATCCTCCTAAGACTTTTGACCTAGTTAGTTAACCTAGGTGCTGAATAACAAGGGCACTTGTTATGGACTTTTTATTTTTCTATTTTACTTCCTAATTGACTTTGGAGTTCATTAGCACTGCTTGGGAGGCATGCATAACAGTATTAATAGATAATGCATAACAGTGTATTAACTGATTATAAAATAGGTCAGTTGAAGCACATTTAGAATGGCTTGGCAGAAGCATTTGAATGATTTTGAAAGTTTGGTCTTTACACCAGATGTATACTGAATTCCTTAAAATTTAAAAAAAAAAATATAACTAAGTACCTCAAACATTTGTTCAAGGAAAGTCATCCATTAGCCAGAATCTAAAACTGCCTAAAAATAGAGATAAAATTATTTTAATAAAACCTTAGGCACCATGAAGATAACTGAATTAGGCTTTTTGCTAAATTTCATATTTTGGACATCTCCAGTAAGAGCTAGGAATAGAAGTTAAGAAACCCTTTCCCCACATAATTAAATAATTAGTACTTCTGAAATAATTGTGTAATAATACTACTGCTGCTGAAAATGATCTGCCAAATATTTCTTCTTTTTTTTTTTTTTTCCTGAAGCTTCAGAATGAATGGTTTGTCTCAAACAAACAAATAAACAAACAAAAAAGCTTTTCATCCCACAGGCTATAAGAAACAGCTGTGGTTAATATATCTTCTGCAGCTCCCAGCAGCTTCATATAGCATTGCAGGGAAAATCAAAAAAAAATCTCAATGCCTGAGGTCCTGTAGAAAACAAGGTCCTTTGAGGGGAGCAAATGAGCTTGGTAATAATTGAGGAAAGCAACAATGTCAGTGCAAGGATGGGAGAAAGAATATTACCAATTTTATCCTGTCTGTCTGAGTTCCAATTCTGGGTTTGCACCTCTTTACCTCTTTCTCTCTTATATATACACATGTGTATGGTGGGGGACATGTGCTATGGACTTTTTTCATGCTTTTAAGATCAGTATGTTTTTATTTTGTTGTAATGTATTTTTGGCCAGCTATCAGCTTGATGCACCAACTGGTAAAGGCCAAGTGTGAACTTGCTTGCCAACATAGCTTATGTATTTCTGTCAATTTTTGTCTGCTGAAAGCAGTCCTTTCTGCAACAGCCAGCAACAGTGAGAACAGAAGCCAAGAATCACTGATTAGATCTTTCTTTCCAAATTGTTTCATGTTGCACATTTAGAACCTAGAGGAGAGGCAGATTATGTATGTCCATTTATAAAAGAGATGACATTGAGATTTATATATATGAGATTTATACATTGAGATTTATTTGAATTATTTTACTTCTATTTCTGATTCTTTGAAGATTTATAAACAGAAGACAAATTTCATTGTTATGAGCATGATAGCAAACAAATCACAATTTGAACATATGGAAATGCATCTTATTCTTTGGCTCACAGTAAACCATTGAGATTAGATTCAAAACTTTGAAATGTCAGCTTTGCAAAGTTAGTAAATATTCTCATCAATTAGCACAGAGTAGACTGAAGTATGACCTATCTAAATGTAAAAACTCAATGTAAGATGATATATATATATATGATATATTTAGTACTAATGACAAGAAAGTTGATAAATTTTCTCTCTACACTGGAAAGGGGAATTTTTTTAATTGTGTGGTTTGTTTTCTGACTACAACACCTATGTGACCTTCAATCCACTTGGTTAACAGGAATACCATTGTTTTTGGTTTTATTTGATATGACATTGAAACTCAGATCTAAAAAAACCCAAGCTAGATTTATTCATAGATACCTTGTTAATGAAAAATATAACAAACATTTTTCTATTTGTATGCTTACAGCTGTTGAATGTCATTAATTTAAAATTCTGCCCTCTTCTGTTTCACAGAATCTAAACACCTCTATGGTGACTCAAGAAATCAGCATCACATCTATAACTGTAATTTTCACAAATAATGACATAACTGCACAAATTACAACCTACTTTACTTTCCTATGTTTTTTCTGCTCAGAGGTAACTCATTTTTAAAAGAAATTAAAAGTAAAAATTAAATTGTACATTATTCTTTTGATCTGAACAGGTTAGAATACAGAAAAAAACCCTTCATGTTCCAGATACACCCAATACTATAATGACTCTACAATTGTTAAAACCTAATTTCTCTCTTTTTGTGTTGTATAATTTCCTTAAAATAATCATGCATTTAGATCTCTATGTATTTTTAGCTGTGTTGTGCTTTATGTCAGGTTTCACTGGTTGCAAGAAAACTTGCTTTGTGTGTTGGCAGTAAGACAAGAATCTCTGGAATATAGTTGCTCAGTGACAGCACAGGTTTCCTTTCTTTTTTTCTTCAGCTGCAACGCTACAGTTGTTGATCAGTTTGTAAAGGCATGAGATGTACAAATTAATACATATCTCTTTATAATGCAGTACTTCAGATAACATCATTTTGACACACTCTTTGTATAGTGAGAAAATAAAGTATTAGTAATGAAAACACATACATTATTATGATATGCAATACTGTAACCAGGGAAGAAGAAAATAAAAGAAAAAAACAACTGCCCATACAATAATTTTATGCTACTAACATTTTCTGGAAGACCCCTGAGTATGGATTGTATGTGGTTTCAAAGACATTTCAATGTAATCTCTTGATTATTTGAATTTTTGAGAGAGGAACTCCCTTAGTTGCATGATACAATGGGTTTTCTGAAAAGCAAGGAACTGGGTTTTCTCTTTTCTGTTTAAATGTTATTAAATTTTATATAAGTCAAAAATGTAAGTTTTAATGGGATATCAGACATTCCTAATTTTGAAGGGTGGTGTCCTCAACTGTCTCCATATTTTTATTTTTTTAATGATTTGCTATACATAAAAATTCTCATGCAACTCAAGTAGGTTTGTCAGAAGATAATACACATTATAGGCTTTCATTTTCTGTTATACAATCCTGAATATTATTTTTATTTCAGCATTAAATAAATGGTCAAAAAGTTTACTTGGCATGTATCACTTGACTGATATCTTTGGTTCCAGGACCGTGATTGAGAAAATATAGATGGAAATGAAGAAAAGCTGAGTTGAAATTGAAGGAAAACAAAGGCTGTCAGTTGAGGAAACAAGAATCTTAGAGTGAGGCATACTTTTATTAGGATTTGTTAGAGGTATTGAAAGATATGGGGAGAAACAGAGACAGATTTTTGGGCAAGTAAAGTAGAAGACAGATTGAATGAGAATGACGTATGTCAAAAAATATATGCATCATGTAGTTTCTAACTTTTAAAACTTTCAATTTGAAGCTTTAATCTTTGTTCTCTACTTCAATTATTTCAGTATAATATACGTATAAATACTGCTGAAATCATTCTATGATTATTTTCAAATCCAAGTTGTTTAAATAAATCAGTGTTGATAATTAGGAATTCACATGCCTGTTGTATTTAATTGTTTTGGTAGGACTTACATGTAAAATTCGCATCTACTCAGTTGCAAAACTGCTGAATATGAGATAATTTTGAGCAAAATTTAAGAATTATTCTCTTCCCAAACCTCCGAAAATAGGTAGATAGAAGAAGTTACTTTCAAGTTAGTTTTATCTTACAGAAAAGAGGAAGTATGACACATTTGTGATACCTAGGTTTGCAATTTATGTGTTTTGGGGGAGTCTACATTTGCACTAGTTTTTCTTTTGGTTGTTCTATGAAAGTGGACTTATACCTTTAACCTTCTTTTTGATTTGGTGGTTTTGGTGCTTTGCTTTTCTTGTTGTTATTGCTGTTGGGTTTTTTTTGGTTTGGTTTGGTTTGGTTTGGTTTGGTTTGGTTTGGTTTGGTTTTTTTAGAATACGTCATCTTTCCATATAACTAAGATTTTTTAATGTCTCTAATATTTTTAAAGTAAATTAATTATTAAAATTGTTTTATACCGAAAAATCACAAAATTGTTAATTTTAGGAAATAAAACTGTGGACATAATGGAAAATTATTGTGTTAGAAAACCTGTTTTGCAGTTGTAGGTCTGACATGGGACTACTGCTTCCTTCAGATTAATTAATTTAATGTTACAAGTTGTTCACAGACCAATTGTTTTCTCTGGTATTAATTATGCTTCATTAGCTTTTAACTAATCAATATTTTTCCCTTTTTTCTGTATGAATTAGGTGTGGGAAGAACACAAACATTTTTGTGTTCTTTTGTATTTGCTAGTGCAAACACTAACCAAAACTGAGAATTCTCAGTTTGAACTGAGTCCCCAGCCTTCTAAGGCAGAGAGGAAATGCTTTGGGGCAAAGAGGTAGGATCAGGTGGCTCCCAGAAAGTAACTAATATTTTTAATACTGTACTCTATGTAAGCAAACAAGTGAAAGTCTGCTATGGCCTGTTCAGGTTTGTATGGGAGCAGAGTGGATCAGCAGAGGCACAGGCAAAGAAAGGTCAAGCATCTCTTTTAAATGCTGCCCAGCAAGAGCTCTCTTTGAGTTCTGTTTCAGTACAATGATGAACCAGTGTGGTTCAGTGTAATTTGACAGATTAAAATGGATTAAAAGCACTCATGGGCTCTTTGCTAGTTGGTTGTAATTACTACCTTCCAGCTGACACGCAGTAACTCTGTGTATGCTTCCGATTACTTTCGTGAAAACATCAAGCAAGTTAGCCCAAACCCTCTTAAATCACTTACCATTCACTGTTCAGAGTATATCTATTATATTAAATACAACTTAAATTTAAAGACAAGATTAGGTAGTAGTAGAAGACGATTTATCCAATACTTTGATTTTGAAGCAAATTGTTATAAAAATTGCCCAAAAGTATAAAATATGGATTCATTTCCTTTTTTATCTGAGATGGATTATATCATGCTTCTCATGAGAGTGTCTTGATCCCAGTGTTTTAAGTGATGCTAGATGAGGCCGTTTTCTATGCCTCCTGTTTAAACTGTTTTACTGGTCAGTCAGGACTACAGGTTTCCTGAGACTTAGAGTGTGCTCATGGGAGCTGAGCTTCATAGTGCATTTGAGACTCTCCTTTGAGAGTTTTGTTCTCTTCCCATTTTATGTGTTTTATCTAATAGCAATTTAATGCAAACATATAACTGAGACTCTGTAATTTAGGGTAATCAACTGAGATTTTTACAGTCAAGTTTTATACATTCATGATAAACCAAGCTACAGTCTAGTGCTTCCCCTGGGCCTAATTAATCTCAGCTTCCTTTTGAGCAAGTGAACAGCTCCAGCAAGAGAGGTGCATACAGGTTATTTGTAATGGCCTTCTCATGGGAAGTAGGAAATGCAGGTTCAAATCTCTTGGGCAGAAAAGAAAATTAAACCTAAAAATCTGCTACATCCTACACACACTTGAACTGCCAAACAACTATAAAAAGGTCAAAATCATCACTAACAGTTTCCTTCTTAAAGAAATTGTCTGGTTTCATGATCCTGCTAATGATCACATATGAGTTTAGAACTAATATAATTAGCCAAGTCGGAGTTACAGCAGTTAGAAGCAAGGTGGAGGCGTAATTCTAGGTGTTTGGCAAACCTTAATATTTTGCTTAGCAAGGTTTTTCAACATTTTTATTTTATTTTAAAAATTCCATACAGGCCCTATTCTTGGCTAATCTGTATATTTAAACCTACTGTTAATAAAAAGAAATTATGAAATGATGACATGAAATTATAATTAAACTAACCGCACTGATTTTAAATCAATGCACTTTATCCCACTTAAATCTTTAGAAAGCTTAGATATCTATGTCTGTGATAATGTTTCTTCATGTATGTATACACTATAATGCATATGAATGTGGAGGTTCTAAGAAAACAATTCAGTAAGACTTCTATACTGCAAGGGAAAGAAAAAAGAAAAAAAAAAAAAAAGTTCATCTCCTCAGTCCTGATGGAAAGTGCTGCAAAGCTCAATGTTGAATATTTACATGTAAATCAAAATGTGGAAACTTTTGTCCATCTCAAAGAGTCCATAAATATAAATGATTTATTAATACAATACATTTTACGTTGTACACTTTGCTAATAGGGAAAGACTTCTGCAGCATTACTAACTGGAGGCCTGCATAAGATGGACGGGGGACAATAATCAACAGTGTTCACTTGTTAAGGAGTTGAAAGCAACATGCATATGTAAGTGACAAATACAGAACAGCTAAGACACAAGTTATGAGCAGAAGCAGAGTACATACAAATGCCAATATTTTCATAAAGAGGAGTTTAATAAAAATGTTTTAACTGTCACTCCTCTAAAAACAAAAAGTATGCTAAACATTTAAAGAAAACAATTTTTAGATAAATTAACTTTCCAGCTAATAGATATTATTACTTTCTAATTTCTATTGCCTACTGTTTAGCAGCATGCTGCTTATTGCTTATCATAAATAAAAATGTTTTACTAATAGCTTTTTAATGAGTAATAAATAATTGCTCCATTAATACAAAGTGCTCTAATTTGTTCTATTCTTGGATTCATTCCTCTCTTGCTTGCTACACAGATTTTTTTTAAAAAAGTGATATTTGTATTATTTTTAAAAATCTGAGCAATTTTGAGATAACTATCTAATAGATACTTGCTGACAGGTTGATACTTTAAGGGCATGAAGATGATGCAAGTTCTTCCATCTTTATGACTTCCTTTATGAAACTACTGGCTTTTTTTTTACACTGAATTTAGATTTTATTTGCCACATTCATTTGGATAGAAATAAAACAAATGAAGGTTGAAATATCTACTTATTAGATCAATTCTCAATGGATGCCTTGCTTGAATAAAAACTTACTATTCCATGATAATTATTAAGTATATGCAGAAAAATTGCAGATCAAAATCCATAAAATTCTAAGGTAATTACAAAGTACTTAAGATATTTGCACAAAGAAATTCAAGCTAAAATTACTGTTATCACAATAAGCCCCACATAAAATATGCTGACTTTATTTTTTCTTTCCCCTCCCTGTTGTGTTGCCCCCCATTTTCAATAAGTCTTCACTCAGGAATAGAGCCCATTAATTTTGCATTTTATGCATAATTCCACTTATTCTTCCTCCAGTACATGAACACATTCAGAAAGATTTCATATCTTTTAACTGCAGCTGAGATACTGTCTGAGAAAAAGCTGAGAATAAATGGAATAAATACTGAAGGATTTCAGTTTGTGAATGGGATCTTCTTCCCAAAGCAGAGGAGAGTCTGAGTGCATATTTTACATGAGACTAAACTTGAAATTTCAGCAGTCTTAACTGGTACACAGTTTTTGATTAAGTTCTGTGCAGAGAGCACACTTTTTCTTATGGGAATGTATTATAAGGTACACTTACAGTGTAGATATAGAATTCTCTTCAGCTTGAAAAAATCAAACAAGAGGCACATTTGTGCTGCAGTTAAATTACTATTGTCTTGTTAAATTGGTAGCTGTCCTCAGTGGTATAGGGTAATAGCAGGCAAAAATTTTTGTGTATTCTTGTTTTCTGATGAGATACTGTTCTCCTATGGGACTTCATTTTTGAGTATTTTTATGCCTATAGAGTTCTTCTGTCTCTAGATAAATCCTTCTTGTGACACCAAATGCCAATTTAGAAATGGTTGCATGTCTATGATGAGAATTCTGGTTTTTTTAATGAACTTCTGCTCATTTGTGTGGGTTTTTTTTGTTTTTGTGTAAAATAATATACTGTTTTCCTTTTGTGTCTAATAGAATGCCCTTGATATCACCCTAAATTATATTGTAGAAATCTAACCTGTTTCTTCTGATGACTGAAATATTATGCTCTATATTGACAAAAGTCTGTATATATAAAACTAGTCTCTGAGATGCATAGGCATTTTGACAGATTTACTAGGTGAGGGCCCCAATTCTGCTGGCTGTTTTGTACCTTACTTTACCTAAATAAAGTAAGGATCCAGTGGAGGGTCACAAGGATGATTAAGAGACTGGAGCATCTCTCTTATGAGGAGAGATTGAGGGAGCTGGGTCTGTTTAGTCTAAACAAGAGATGACTGAGAGGGGATCTCATTTATCCATGTAAGTATCTCAAAGAGGATGGTGTCAGACTCTTTCAAAGTGCTCAGTGACAGGATGAGGAGTAATGGTCATTAGCTAGAACAAAAGAAGTTCCACCTTAACATGAAGAAGAATTTCTTTACTTTGAGGTTAACAGAGCACTGGAACAGCCTAACCAGGGAGGTCATGGAGTCTCCCTCTCTGGATACATTCAAAACCCACCTGGAGGAATTCCAGTGTCATTTGCAGTAGGTGACCCTGCCTTGGCACTGGACTTGGACTAGACAATCTCCACAGTTCCCTTCCAACCCAAACAATTCAGTGATTCTGTGAAATTAATATAGACATGCTGGTACAAAAATTGGCGCAAAACTGGCCCAGCATCTTTAGAATTTCCTTGCAAATATTTAATGTAACCATAATTATGATGTATTCAAACTTGCCTTGGATAAACAAATACAGTATGGTATAAATAACCATAGTACTGCATCAGTATAAAAAGTCAGGATTAACAAAATCTGTTTAGGACTATTTTTTATTACCATGTCATGGTTAATCACACAGCTGCTCCCTCGCTCCCCCTCTGGTGGGATGGGAGAAGGTGGGGTAAAAGTAAGAAAATATGTGGGATGAGATGAAGACTGTTTAATAGGTAAAGCAAAAGCCACACATATGAGCAAAGCAAAACAAGGAATTCAGTCACCACTTCCCATGGACAGATAGGTGTTCAGCCATCCACAGGAGAGCAGGGCACATATTTCATGTGAATCACTCTCTCTTTTGTACACTTCTGTTGTTAATATTGTTGTTCCTATTCTTATCTAATTGTTTTCAGTAAACTGTTCTTACCTCAGCCTGTTACCTTTGCCTTTTGTGTCTCCAATTCTCCTCTCCATCCATCTACAGGGAGGGGCAGAAGAAGAGGATGAAGAGCAAATGAGTGGCAGTGTGGTTTGGGGAGTCTTGGTGGGAGACCTGAATTGGGGAGTACCATTCCTAAACCATGACAAGTGTATTGCTATATTGCTCCTGTGTTTCACTAACTCTACACTGCATTTTTAAATGGACTTTCATGCATCCAGTTCTTGTGGTTTGAAAATATCAGGGATGGAAATACTGACAAAAAATGTATAATATATATATATTTATAGATGTATATGTAAAGAAATTTATATGTTTTATTTCAAAACCTGTTGCTATATGAAGAGAGTGCTTAAAATATCCACTGGAATAAGGAGACCTGCAAATTTGAACCATGGTTTCTTACTTTTTACATGAGTAGCCTAACCATCATTGGCTATTTGCGTTTAAGTACATCCTGTCACATATTTTTCAGTGGAAACTGTGTTCAGCATATAAAATAAAGTGAGCAGCCCAAGAAAAATATAGCAGCACTTAATATCCTAAAAATACTTAGTGATCAGAAAACTGTTTTCTAAATGTTTTCTTACCATGATTCTTATAATTGTTCTAATAGACACCTTGCTATACTGTTACTTTAGAACATACAAATCAAATTCTCTGTGTACACAGCATTCCTTTGTGATTGCATAGGTACTGTCACAGACGGGCAAAATGCCAGACTGCAGTGCAGGGAATAACAGAACAGAAAAAGCAATATGAGGCCAAATATTCAGACATATAAAGTTCGGGATATTTACTGAATTGACATGCTCTTTTTACTGTCTGCAACCATGAAATGCATAGCACATGCATGGGAAAAGAACATAAGTGAATCTATCAACATTTACCCTGGTATCAAGAAGTGGGTTTTTAATTTAAATTTTCATACAATCTCTTTTTCAATTATTTAATCAGATCACTGGTGTCAGTCAGTAAAAAAAAAAAAAAAAATCATTATTATGTCATTATCAGATTAATTTAGATGTTTAATGATAAATATTCAATTATATTACATTTTTCCTTTTACCCCTTCCCATTTAAACTTTTCTCTAAGAGTAGCTAAAGTTTATTGGCATCTCACTTCTAAGAGTACTCTGTAAAAATAATTTCCCTCAATATAGAGAGAAATTAGGTCACCCAGATGCTTCACTGGGTATTTGATTGAGATTATTTGGTTTTGGATAGCTCCTTTTAATATAAAATATCATGTTTTGTATTAAAATTTTATTATTTATAAAATGTAATGAATAGTGAATGCATATCCTGAATCTTCTGTCTGAAAGTGTATAATCTCAACACCTGGCTTGTAGAATTCAGACCGTCTTTTCCAAAGTCTTTTCCATTACTTTTTCAAGCATTCCGAAAAAGAGTATCTTAGCTCTTTAGCACAGATACCATACATTTTACATACATTATCATGCTTACTCAACAATAACCCCATTAAAATTCCAGGCATGCAATATTCTTTAATCATCAGTTCAAACCTGCTTAATTATAATATTCTCATTAAAATTATTAATCCCTCTCTTGAAGGGCTAATCCATTCATCTGTATTACTTCTATGTTAAGCCTTGAACTAATGCTCTTCCCAAGACAAAGACCTATCAATAATAAAAGACCAAAATTAAATGCTGATTAAAGAGGTTTCTAGTTCTGTATGTAATTTTATTAGCAGAAGGTGTTTGTATTAATAATATTCTACTGTTATTATCTTTCATGCCCATAACCTGCTCTATGTCTGTATCAAACTAATGGTTTGTCTGTTTTATATGATGCACAGAAGCTAGAGAGCGTGTCCTAATGTGCATATCTCTCATTTTCTTTCTCCTCCTCCTCTTTCTGCCCAAACAAAATCTCACTAACCTGAAAGAGAATTTCCAAAAGGGAAAGTGTCAGTAGAAAATTTCAGTCTGAACAATTATTGTTTTGGAACTGAAAACTACACTGCTAGCATTAGGCAATTTTAATTAAAGACAGAGCTTGCCCTTCAGCATTTGTGTACTGTGGGCTGAGCCACCATCTGTGGAGGGCTACATTTCAACTCATTGCACGTATATTAAATCAAGTAATAATGATTGAAACAGCTGTAATTTTGAGGGTGGAGGTGGGTGAGTTACCTCTCTAAAAGTAGTTGTACATAAAAGTGTTAAAAAAAAAAAAATGTTCAACCCTACTCAGCTCTGCTCATTGTTTTTGTTATATATGAACATTAGAGAATGCTGATTTGTTCAGGCTTAACACATTTCTAACAGCATTTTTATAAATGTCTTTATCTGAACCTTAATATCAATTTCAGTGAAACACTATTGTGATTTTTAAGTCTTAACCCTTGGAGTTTGGTATGTCGTGTTTATCTTTGTTTTTCTGCTGATTTGCTTCCTGGCTTGTGCTCACTCTTTTAAAAAAAAAAAATATTTAGAAACTTCATCTGTATTCCTAAGTCCAAGGATAAGCAAATCCCTGTAGAATTTCCAAAAAGACTTGCAGACTTGGATGGTCTCTAATCGACCTGAAAAATATTCTACAACGTTTCCACTTGAAAATGAGTATTTTTCCAGGATATGACAAGACACTCCAATTTATTAAGGAAGGTAAAAAAATGGTTTTTTCTTTCTTGATAAACAGATCATTAGCCAATCCATTTTTTTCTGATTATCGGTATACCTGAAGTGGTTTTTTGAACTTAAAATTATTTTTAAACTGAATGTTTTTATGCTATGAAATACACCCTTTTCTTAAATACAATGTAGTAGTATTGCAAACAATAATTTCTATCAGTAAGAGCAGCCAGTATAATAGGACTCCGCTAGAGAAGAAGCAACAACTATGGAATTTCTCTTTAAAATCTAAATAATAATTCTGCTGATTGAAAAGGTACACTGCCACCCCCTGTGCACACATTAGGTAGAGAACCCAAAATCCAGAGAAGCTAGTGTATCTTTACCATACATAATTAGAAATGTACAGTAGAGGAAAAGTGGTAGAGTGAAAGCAATTCAGGTCAGTCAGAGAGTGAATACAAAGAAAATGTGGGAAAATATTAAACTGATATTTTATACAGAAAATTCCACTGAAACCAAGCAAAATTTAGCTTTTGTCTTTCATCCTGACCCTACTAGGCTGTTTTTTGTCTAAAGATGTGAATAGCATCACATATGTTTGCCTTACAAAATCATGCAGAAGATTCCATGTAATGTGCAAGAGAATTTCAACAGAAAAACTCAGATTCTGTTCACTTAGAGCTACAGGTGGTAGGATTCTTTCCAGAGCCAAAAAATCATCAGTGTTTAAAATGTTATAATAGCAGATGAAACAAACTTCTTCACATTTACTAAATTCTGTACTTTTAAAATTACTTCACTCTTCATTGTGCTTTGCATTGGGATGGTAGGAAAACACCTTGAGTGCTTTTGAAATTAATGCAAATTGCAGTTTGTGTAGAGGGACTGTCATGCTGGTGATATCTGGGTAATTAGTGAATGACAGTCTTAAATGCACTAAGTCCAATTATATTTTTCTAGTTGGAAGTGAAAAAAAAAATCATATTTTTGGTTCTGTAACAAGGTATTAACAAGCCTCTGAAGAGTTTAGGAGCTGAAACTTCAATTGACATGTTTAATACCTGTATTCTTCTTCGAATATTTGTAGCTATACAATTTAGAAGAAAAATAAAAGTCACATGTAATCACTACCTTAGACACCTTCATACTCACAAAGAATTGTTTGCTCTCTGATATTCCAGAATCAATATTATGATACAAATATTTAATAAGAGGCATCTTTGGAAATTCCTTTCTTTACATTTCAATACTCAGTTTTCCAGTAGTCTTGCAGAAGAAACAAGAAATCTGGATATCTTGCTTAAGAGCAGACATATGAACAAAAGAATAAAACATCTCATGTAGGAATATTTGCATGTGTAGAACATCAGTAAAGTCAAAGCTAAAGGAAAGTTAGAGTTTTAATTCAAAATATCTATAGATTTGAATGGGGAAAACACAAATACATAATATCAATATTTTCTGGTAAAATATTTAAAACATTTGTTTCATGATTTCTTTTATGCACGGGTTTGATTTTACTGTTCAAGTTATAATATGTAAAATTTAATTTAGAAACAAAAGTTGTGAAAGGAAATATTGAAAAAATTGATTCTGAGAGGAAAATTTACTATGCTCATGGAGCATTTTTTCCTTCAATAGATTTTCATGTTATTCCTATTAGAATTTTAAAATTTTTAAAATAAAAACTTGATAGAGCAAAATTAGGTTTCATTAAACATTTTATGGAAAAAATATTTCTTCCCTGTCGTGATAAGATTGTTAAAAAGAAACCCTGAGAACCTTCATGACAGTTTTCCATATAGTACAACTAGAAAAAGGTGTGCTAAACTGAATTCTTGCCACATGTGAAAATAGGATTTTGCAAAGGGGACATAAACATATGTAGGACATGGCATTTTTACAAGAATGAGCTGAAATTATGCCATTATGAGAACAATACTTACATAGAACCACTCCTCCTTCAGATGCTCTAATTTGTAACATTTCAGAAAACATGCAGATAGCAGCAAGGCAATAGTGTAACTTATAGCAGCATAAAATCTAGGGCAAATATGCCTTCTCTGAGCTCCAATCTGCATAATCAGACTAATTGTATTTATGATTAGCTCTGGAGTAATGCTACACAGAAATCTGTGTAGTCACAGCTAGTGTTCTCTTCTGTCAGGGACACGGGTAGAGTTCTCTTATATGCTCCCAGCTGCAGACTGGGACCCAGGAAGAAGTAGGTGAACAAACAGAGTAAATGACTGGCTCTGCAGATGGTAGCACACTCAGTGTTTTGGATTCTGTGATCTGGGACACACCTTCAGGACCCCGGGCATATTGACATCGGATGGGGCACACCCGATCAAGTGGGGTAAGAGCATTCTGAATAGCAAGCTGGCTGGATTTACTAGCAGGGCTTTAAACTAGATTTGGTGAGGAAAAAAGAATGTTATTCTGAGTGTCAGAGAGGGAATAACACTCCAGGGATCAATGGGGAAACACCTGTAAATTCTCCCAAAAGAATTAAGAGAGGGCTCCTTCCATAAGGCGAGGAGGTTGATAGCCCAGCTGAAGTGCCCCTACACCAATCCAAGCAGTGGGTGGAAAACCTGCCCATGGCAGGGGGGTTGGAACTAGATGATCTTTAAGGTCTCTTCCAACCTAAGCCATGATTCTAGTCACACCATTATAATTCTGTTTACATCACTATTTCTACAGAATTTGTACTCTTCAGTATCATAAATATTGAGAGATCCTCAATCCAATACAGTTTTTCATTTGGAAAGTTGTAGTGCATTAATAACTGAATTCTTTTCAGTGGTGACACTGTTGTCATTACATAGGGAAATTGTGACTCAGGGCTGTTCATGACTGGGCACCTATTCTTGCAGCACATGTTCCCCCAGTGCAGTATCTCATCTCCCCTCTCTGTGTGCTGTCAATTTATTACCTCTTCAGCCTGATGAAGGCTACACAGGACATGAGTAGATGCCCTTTGAGCACCTGGGAGCAATGCTATGTAGCAATGATTCTGTTAATAGAACAGATTTTCCATTAGTTTGTTTTCATTTTTGGCACATGTAACTATATTAAAAAATGCCAGCAATAAAAGAGAAAAAAGAATCATTTTATATGGGTAAAATGCATTTTAAAAGTGTAGCTTATTCATAAATCAAAAGCATCACATTGAAAGCACAGGTGGATAAAAGCAGTGCTTATTGCTTCTTTTATTCTAGTTTAAATAATTTATCAGCTCTGTATCTTATTTATTGATTTTCCAAGCATGCAAAAGGATGAGTTTAAAATATTTGATGTACTTCCCTCAATTTTATCAAATTCATGGTATGTAATTGATTCATTATTTCAAATATGTAATTGATTCATTATTTAAATACTAGAAGCAAATGATATTTGATCCTTCTCCCTGATGAAAAGACTATATAGAGTCTTTACTAGAGTCAATACTTTTCTTTAGGAAACCCTGCATTTTTCAGAAGATAATTAATGTTTCAGATAAGACATGAAATTTGTACCACCTTTTAGCCTAGGTTGAATCTTCAGGAACATCATGAATATGTTCTGCCACAGTAGGCATGATACTGTGATTCCAAATCACATTTCTTTTTATATTACAAAATAGAAGTATTGTATCTTTTTTCTTCCCTTGAGCCACCTCAGTACCAGTTGCTAAACCAGGAAAGACAATAATGTGGAACAAAGTATTAAAGAAATCAACAACAAAACCCCACAAAAACTATTCCCACACTTCCTATCTTTTCTGAGCTTTTTAGACTACTTCATTCGTTTTTAGCTTTTCATAAGAGTGAGTGTATCATACTCTTCCCTTCTTACAGGACATGCCTAATATGGTGGTACACAAGAGATCATATGGATCTCACTATTCTCTATTTCCCTTCACAGTGCCTAAAGAAAATCACAGCCAATTTATCAGGTTGCCAATTGCAAGAGTTGGACATTAACCTAACTATCATCTTCAAAATTACATTTCAGTGTTTATAAAGTCTCTGTTTATGTTTAATCATCTTGTCCATCTTACTGAAAATAATCTTTCTGCTATCATAAAATTGCATGCCTTTGTCTTGGAAGCACAGCAGAGATGGAATAGTTCCTATGTAAACATCAAATCCTAGAGACTAATGGCAAAAATAGCACATTGGTTTGGTGTCTTTACAAGAAAATAGAAAAATTATACTTACTGTACTTCACTCTTGCTAAAGACTATAAGTGTTTTCAGGTGTATACCAAATCCTTGGATCTACTGATTCTACTCTCACAATAGCTGGAGGTATTATCCCAATGATTTCAACAGAAATGGGATAGGTCTCTCATTATCACCCCAGATTAAGAATTTTTCTGTTTGTATCACAGTTTACTAAACTGGAAGAATAATAATATTGTCCATCTTGCAGGCATACTGAGAAGAGTCTCAGTTATCCTTTGCAAAGTGTTCTAGCAGCCTTGAGTGTATTATGCATGTATCATCATAACCATAACAACAGAAACAAAGGAAGGAAGGTAGTTCTCAGTCTGGAGAAAACACAAGGCATATTTCAGAGGATAAAGTCTTGGTAAACAAACAAACAAAAAATTCTGTGTCTGCTCAGAGCTTATTTTAACAGCAGCAGACTCAGTTATCAGCTAAGTTTACACTTGGAAGACCCAAACAGGAAAAGTGCCTTACTTTTAAGCCACTTTATTGGTCGCCCAATACTGCAAATTGCAGCACTGTGCATGGAGTACCAATTTAGCTTCAAAGAAACCAGGTATCACATCAAAAGCAGTGTAGTCATAGCAGCAGAGCACTTGGCACAGGAAAAGCAATCCTGGTAAGCAGCTTATTTCGAAGTAAGGAGAATACAAAGAAGTCTCTCTCTGCTACTGTACTGTCCACTAAGGAGGTGCCTCTTGGATTGGGTCAATACTATACCTGGGATTGTTTTCTGTAGTACCAGGGTTCTGGTGGAAAGTGGAGACTGCAAACTTTTTGTGACACTTTCTCATTCCCTTCACATACTTGGTATGCCTTGTATTAGAAGAAGTTAGAAGTAGAGTACGTGCACCTTTAAGAGCTAATGTTCCACTTCCTGGAACACTTTCGTACAGATAAAAATGTCTTCTGTTAAGGTCTATTTCCACTATTATTTTTTATCTCACTGTAATTATTATTTGTAATTTCACTGTTTAAAACTCCTCACAGCTCTAACTCAGATTTTCCATTGATAAACACTGAATAACCTATGTTGGAAGTAATCACATAAGCCTTTTCTCACTCGTAAATTATTCTGAAATGAAATTTTTCAGATATCCTCTCAGGGCAGCTTTTGTTTCTTTTACACCTAACAGTGTTAAGCAGGTGGGACGTTGACCAGAGACTAAGTACAAACATGTTTCTTATTGCATTGTCTAAACAATATGTAAAACTTAGACATTAACATATCATGAAAATAGATATGTGTAATTTTGATGTTCTCATGTATATTGTGCAATGATTTTCTCCAGTTACATTGAAGCATAAGGTTTTAAGGCCCATATACAAGCTTTGGGTGCTCTAGGGTTTTATAGTCTATATTGGCTCCCCTGAAAAGCTATGCAAAACAGTTAATTCAGGTAGCAATATTTTTGCTACTATTTTATAGACTAGAAGGATTTTTATATTTCTTTTTATAGTTCTATCAATTCAAATTTCGACTTTCTCACAAGAAATAATAAATTTAAACTAAGTAAAACATTTCTGAAATATGCTTTTAACATGTCAAATGTCAGTAAAGAAAATAAACTGAATAGGCCCTAATTCCAGTGAGGCTAAACTGAGTAAGTAGTGCATCATCACTAAAGATTCAAATTATACATTCATTAATTATTTAAATATACAAATGGTGAGTCTAGCTCCATTTTTCTTTTTTATTTGAAACAAACAAACAAAAATATCATAAGCAATACGTTACACAGAAATTTTGTATAGCACAGTGATATGTATTAATTCTAGCAACTCATGTCCAGGAGCAGCTGAGGGAGCTGAGGTTGTTTAACCTGGAGAAAAGGAGGCTCAAGGGAGCCTCTATAACTACCTGAAAGGAAGTTGCAGTGAGGTGGGGGTCAGTATCCTTTTCCACTTAACAAGAAATAAAACAAGACAAAATAGTCTCAAGTTTCCCCAGGGGAGGTATAGATTGGACATTAGGAAAAATTTCTTTACTGAAAGCATGTTCAGGCATGGGAATAGGCTGCACAGGGAAGTGATAGAATCACCATCCCTGGAAGTATGCATATGTCACTTGGGGACATGGGGGAAAAATGTGTGCATATGTCACTTGGGGACATGCTTTAGTGATGAACATGGTGGTGCTAGGTTAACAGTTGGACTCTGATTTTAGTGGTCTTTTCCAAACAATGATTCTTGATTCTGTAATTTGTAGAACTTGCTGTAAAATTAAAAGTTGTTTCAATACCTCACTCAGCTGACATTTAGAAACTTTCTTCTAATTCCACCCTAAAAGTGTTCACATACATTTGTACTTGTGCCAGTGCTTTCAACTTTAGCATTGTTTCTATATGATGATGCTTCTAAAGAGATGGATAGTATATAAAAAAATGTTTTAAAAATCTTTTTTCATTCTGCTCATTTTCAAGGAGAAACAAAAAAACCTTCTTCTTTCACCTCCTTATACATCTTTACCATCTTGGCATTGGGAAAAACAATATCCATGTGTAAGTAGTTCTCTTTTTTGTCCTTGACAGTAAGTTGTAAAACTGGTGTTGCAAGGCTTTTCCTCCTTCCCCAAAATCTAGCTCCTCTGGATGACATAGAAGACCAAAGTAATCCCCAGGCAGCCAAAAGGGTTTTCTCTTAGCATGAGCACTGTGAAGAAAAGACACAAAGGTGCCCTCTTACCTGTTCCTTACTGGACAGATGTTGAAGATTGATCTGAAAACAGACAAATGGATTTACCAGTTATAGTACAAATCTTAAATTTAGATGGGTAGGTCCCTGAAATTGTTTCCTTGTTTCTCATTAAAGCCCTCCTAAGCTTTATTGTGGTAGCATTTTTCCATCCAGGTCAGTTAACACGCAGTTATTTCCAAGTCAGCCAAGATGCAAGATATTTACAGGAGGTTCACAGTATATCATACAGAAAATAACAGAGTAGAATTCACTAGTCAAAACCAATGTCATACAGTATTTATAAATTACTCAAGTTGTTAAGCATGATATTTTCCACTTTAATTGGGATTTTGTTCTACTTTCTCTCTCCTCCTTGAAAAGTATAAAAATAAACCAAACAAAAACTACATCTATCACTTCTCAGAAATAGAGGTTGTAAAGTCAGTAAGAAGTTATATAGTTATAACAGAAGAGTAAATTTTTTACTTCAAATTTTAACATCCTTTTTCTGCATTCTTTCTCTAGATATATTGTATACCTGAAAAAAAAGGTTGGGAAAGAAACCCCAGCTGTGTATTTTTCTTAGGAACAATCTATTTTTATTAAATTTGTATGAAAAGAGAACTAAAAGCTTCATGTCACTCAAATAATTTCTCTAGCCAAACTACAAGCTCATAAAAGTCAATCCTCCTGACAAAATTTTTAAGGCACCTTTTCATTTTGTTTAATAAAATTTGATTTTTTACGAAGCCTTACACCTACAAAAAGTGAGGACAGTTTTTATTATTGAATCTCGTGATTTTGTTAAGTTAATGAATTCTTACATGACTAACCTCTGCATGAGACCTGAATTATTCCTTTCTGTCAGCATTTCTTTTCTGTTTGCTTATATAGTGAACTACCCACTAATAATATTCAAGGAGCTTTTCCTGTTAATTAAAAGAAATTCAGACATGACCAATAATTTCTTTGCATAAGGATGTGACTGTAAATTTTTTCAGGTGATAAAATTTTGAGAAACACAAGCCTTCTAAATTTGTTTCCTAATTAATAACTGGGAGAGAGGAAATGGTGTGAAAGTCTGTCAATTTGACATTATCAAATTGGTGACTGATCTTAAGTGACATTTACGATGTGCTCCTGGACACCTTTCATCACAGGAGTATATTTTACTCAAAACTTGCTGTATTATAAGTGCACCTTTTGAAAACTGGATTGCAACTGGCACAAGTGCAGTCAGGAAAGAAATGGAATCTGCTACATGAGCTGAACTATGTGGATCTTTGGAGCATGGATAAGACTGTGTGACATCTGCACCTGATTTGCCCCTTGGTGATTAAATATATTAGAAGGATGAGGAGAGATAGATGTATTACTTTTAACCGGCAAATCACTGGAATAAGTTGTGTTTTGAAAATTATTGTTAATTTTTTGTGTGGCAGGGGGTTCCAGTGGAAGTGAGCTGCTAGGTAATACTGAGGACTAGGTGATAAATGACTTGAGGATCATGCCCCAGATTGCTGAATCTCTGTAATTTGCACAAAGAGAAGGTGTGCAATTAGTTATCTAATAAATGCATTAAAAGCACTTTGAAAATCTCAATGAGAGATGATTCTGTTACTTTGGGCAGGCAAAAATGCAATTCTCTTCACTGTTTCATTCTCTTTTTCAAACTGCAATATTTGTTGTGTGGACCATAAAATTTTAAAACATCTGGTAAATCAAGTTACTTATTTACAGTATGATGCATACAAGTTATTCACACCAAAATATTAATAGCATATCTTGGACTCTCTGGACCTTAACCTGCCAAAAAGGTTAACGCTCACTGCACAGTTGTGCCTAAGTAATTTTACCTCATTCAAAAAGGAATGTCACCTAAAGTGAAAAGGTTCAGAGTGCAATGAAATGTAGGTCAATCCACTGAATGGGGTAAATTTGAGTGTTGTATTCATCTCTTTTCTGGCATGAAACAAAGAGGAAATGCATTTGCTACACAGGATAATTTAGCAATACATGATAAGGTTATCAGTGATGGATACGTCAGACTGCAAGCCTCATTCTCTGCCCCCTTGTGGGTACAGCAAGGACTATAAACTAGGCAAATAAGTTCACTGAACTCCCACTGTCTCATGGTTGTCATATACCTCAATATGGACTTCCATCCACACACTTTTCAGCTCTCTCTCTTGCTTATTCTAGAATGTGTGCTATTTGCATGTTGTGATTAGAGCCTACATTCTTAGTTTGAGAATATGTTTTCCTCAGAATTAATCTCTACACTACTACAGAGAAAAAAAATCTCCAAATTGCTACATAGAAAGATGATGTTTCCCGCTCTAGGAAGAAAAAGATACATGATTTAGGAATAGGACCTTTAAGGAAAGTTTTATTTATGAGTCAGATGTTTCAGAACATGGAATAATTTTCCATTTTCAATGCAATTTTTTATTTGATACAGCTAGCAGTTCAAGGTTCATTGATTACCCATTTAATTTTGATGTGTTTTAATTATATTGTCTGTAATGCAATACTAGGTCAAATAAACAAAGATCTTTTGGCTCCTTTCCATTTGTCTTTCTTAGGGATTTGGATTTTAACTTTCAATCTTTAATCATTTCAGTAAGCCTTTGTTCACAGACAATGTGCAAATATGGCTCTAGAATAAGGTCTGAAGTTCAAATGAAGCCAATGAAAACATTTTGAGAAATATAGAGAGTAAGTTCTTGTCATTGTGTGTAATGATTGCTTCTACAGGTCCAAAATTGCATGGTGGTTCTGTGCTAACTAAAATATAATGGATACTCTTTTATATTAAAAGAGCTGTTGGATTTTACTGTCCTCTCTGCTAACTTATCATGTGTAAATCATGATCATTAAATAAGTTACTAGTTATAATACATAGTCTGACTTTAAGCAAGAAATTGGATGCATAGGGTACTTGGAACAAAAAGGACATTAAATTAGGGTTATGTAATCTTTAGGAAAAAAAAAAGATTCCTCTTTAATGAGATGTAAAAATGCTTAAGCCACCTCAGTTTTTCCTTTCAAGTTTGAAACAATTCCCGATATGTAGATATTTAGAGTATACTCTTGTGGTGGTTCGACATTGCCTGAATGCCAGGTGCCGACCAAAACTGCTCTATCACTCCCCTTCTTGCTGCACAGGGGAGAGAAAATATAACAAAGGTTCATGAGTTGAGATAAGGTCAGGGAGAGATCACTCAGCAATTACCTTCACAAGCAAAACTGACTCAACTTGGGCAAATTAATTGAATTTATTACCAATCAAATCAGAGTAGAATAATGAGAAGTAAACCAAAATCTTTAAAACACCTTTCCCCCAGCACTCCTTTTTCCCAGGCTTAACTTTATTTTAGTTCTCTCCTTCCTCCTTTCAAGTGGTGCAGGATACAGGGAACAATCAATCGGTTTGTAATACATTGTTTCTGCTGCTCCTTCCTCCTCTGATGGAAGAGTTCTCCTCCTGCCTCAGGGTGCAGTCCCTCAGATGGGAGACAGTCCACACGCTACTCCAGCATGGGTTCTTTCCACAAGGTACAGTCCTTCAGGAACAGACTGCTCTGGTGTGGATCCCACATGGTGGTTCAAGCCTGCCAGCAAACCTGCTCCAGCATGGGCTCCTCTCTCCCTGGGTCCACATGTCCTGCCAGGAGTGGGGTCCCGTTCAGGCTTCCCACAGGGTTACAGCCTCCTTTGGGAATCCACCTGCTCCACTGCAGGTGGATCTCTGCTTCACTGTGGATCTTCATGGACTGCAGGGACAATGCTGCTTCACCATGGTCTGCACAGTATAAACTGCATTCTCAGTGCACTCCTTGTGCTTTCTTGCTTTCTAGCAATTTGCAAAGCACTGCTAACCCTTAGTGGCACCTCTTCAATGAGTAGCTGACAATTTGAATTTGAAGTACCTGTCCTCAACAAATAGCTATTGAATTTCAGGATGCATTAGAAAGCAAAGGCTGAGATTAATTTTTATTTCTATGTGAGTATGCACATGTGAGTGTTTATTAAATATTTTAATGAGTTGAATTTTTTTCTGTCTCAGGGAAAGCTTGTATTGAAATTGGAACAAAATTGAAGAGTGGTTGGAGAATTATTTTTCAGTTCATACTAAATTCTTCAGAAGAATTGTCTTCCTTAGTCAGGTTCTACGTGTTCAGCTTATATTTTGAAAATAAAAAGCTTTTCTGGAGTATATAATATTTTTAAACTACACAATCAAGTTTAGAGTAATGGGTCCAGAGCTAGCACATGTATTTTAAAGACAGAATTTATCACAGAAATAAAACCAGAATTCCTAAAAATACAGGAAATAAAATCTTACACTACTGTAGCTGTGAGCTCTCCTTGGAGTTTGTTCTGGTTTCAGCTGCAGTAGAGTTAATTTTCCTCACGGTGGCTGGTATGAGGCTGTGTTTTGAATTTATACTGAACACAGGGTTGATAATATACAGGGTTGATAATATATTTTATTATTGCTGAGCATGTCTTACACAGAGCCACGGCCTCTTCTGCCTTTGGTACTGCCACACTGTCAGGGAAGTTGGGAGTGTATGGGAGGCTGGGAAGAGATACAGGTGGGACATGTGAACCCAGCTGACCAAAGGGATATTCCGTACCATATGACATCATGCTCAATATATAAAGCTGGGAGGAAGAAGGAGGAAGGGGGAGACATTTGGAGTGATGTTGTTTATCTTCCCAAGTAACTGTTACATGTGATGGGGCCCTGGAGGTGATTGAACATCTGCCTGTCCATGGGAAGCAGTCCATTAATTCCTTGGTTTGCTTTGCTTGTGTGCAAAACTTTTGCTTTTTCTATTAAACTGTCTTTATATCACACAAGTTCTCTGGCTTTTACCCTTGTCTACCTGATCCTGCTGGTGAGTGAGTGAGTGAGTGAGCAGCTATGTGGGGCTTGGTGGCTGGCTGTGGTTAAACCACAACAGAGTTGAACATATTTTGGGCCTGTATACACTATTCTTTGTTCTTAAGTCTGGAAAGAGATAGAGATTGAATCTGTCAGCTGTAGGTAAAGGGAAAAGTTTAACATCTGGTCTTCATGAAAAACAACTTTCCTATAGTTTTCTCATTGAAGCAAGAATGCTTTTCATTAGAGAGCATATGTTCTTACTAATGTGAGTATGGTCATGTGCTACTGTGCTCATTTTAAGTATGTTGTCATGTCAAGGTCAAAATTAACATTTTTAAATCAAATTCAATAGCCAATCAGTAGTGATATTAGAGCACTCACAATAGCAAGATAATAATTTGCTATATAGTTAATAAACCAATATTACTATGTTCAAGTATTATCACCTATTGTGGAGTTGAAGAAAATGGGTATAGAAGGTTCTTGGAAAAGTTTTGGATCTGGCAGCTCCTCATTACAGACTTTTAGGAAATCTATTAATCTTTAGTCACTCCATATTGATATTCTGTTAATGGTCAACCTTCAGTTCTTTGAAATAAAAGAAAAAAAAACCCAGCTACTGGATAAGGTATAAATGGTCCCCCAGGGGAGATTCAGCATACCTGCTCCTGAACATAGGAGCACTGTGCACACTTTTGTTTTTCTTCTTACAGAAATGTTTAATTCATATGGCAGTCTCAATCCCCATGCCAATAGTAGAAAAGTTGCAGAAAGTTCACAACAGAAAATTGTAGGTCACAGTACTGGTTCCCAGCTTATTGTCTTCAACTCTCCAGATAGTGTGAAGTATTAAAGCTGATGGAGCCACAAAAACAGAAGAAGCAAAAGCCACATCTATAATGAATAATAAAATTATTGTTCTGATTCTAGTTGTCTTTTACATAGCTATTCAGAAACATAACTTATGATGATGATAGTCTATTGTATGAGAGAATAGATGTTTCACACTGTTTTATTAGTAGAGAAAAAATAGCTACAGTGCAAAAGCAGGTTAGAACATGTGCAGCTGGAAGTTAAATGCATTTTAGTGGATTCTGACAAGCAAGCCATAAGCTCAGCATGGAAGCAGAATTGGGTATAGACAGACATACACAATGTATGCACACTTACAGGAAACTATATTTGCAAAACTAACTTTGCTGTGTAATTCTATTGCAAGAACTATCATATTGAATGCAGACAACATTATTTCAATTCCTGACTCTGACATTCTGTTGAGAAATATATTCTACGTAAGTGAAGAGGTTGCAATCATGCTTTTATGAGAAAAGTGGCAAATAAGCTAAAGCAACTGCTGATGCTCTGTGCAGATATTCCCTTTTTATGTCTAATCTGCACATATAGTGTTAAAACATTTAAATGTACATAAAAAATTGAAATATGAAAGAGAACCTGAATCTGCTTTTCAAGAAGTTGGTGGGTATTATTCAGGTTGCTAGAGACATAATTATTTTGTGAATTATAGAAAAAAAAAAATGAGAGACTTACTTGGCTGTAAATAGCTGCCAGCCAGCATGATTTTAGACCGAGGATCAAGAGGATTATGCATAATTTAATGGCACAGTTCAAGCAATGCATAGGTTTCTAGCACTGCAACAGTATCACCCAGCATATGTTATTAAGTTCTATGTTAGAGCAGGTGTTTTAATGTTTGTTGTTACACTAAAAAGTAAATATTCTTAACCATGATGGCAAGGTAGCAGAACTGAATTAAGATCAGGTTTTGCTTTATCTATAAAATAGCTTTAAGATTTGATTATCAGCATTTGCTTCATCTAAAGGGTTTCATTTGAATTGAAATTCAAATGAAATTACAGATTTGTATATCTCTTTCTGTAAAAAAAATCCCAATTAATTGACTCAGCAGCATGGCAAGTTAATAGGAAATAAAAAGCAGAAAAGGAAAGGAAAAAGTGTCAGTGAATGGAGTGTGAGATCATATTTTGACATACATAGACATTATTTCTCTTTGAGTTTGAGATCTATCCTGCAATTCTACCAAGATAATCCTTGTGTTCAAACAAAACTTAGAGATGCTAAGTCCATACAACTCATATCCTGTACCTGAGAGGCCTGAACCTAGCAACTGAATAGTCTAGTTTATGTCCAGCTCAGCATCTGGTGCTTCGCTATGTAATACCTTTGCTACCATGAGCCGAGTCTTTAGCTGCCCTTTTGTGTTGCTGTGTGTGCAGAGTTAAAGGAATGTGACGGGTTCCATCTGACTTTGTGAAAAATCAAACAAGGGGATAAAAACACAGGATATTACATTTCACAGACTCCTGAATCTATCTTCATAATCATCATCAACATCAAAGGAAAATATCATGAGTTTTAGTAGGCTAGTGACATTTTGACAGGGCTGCATTTATCACTAGATCTCTTCAATACAGTCTGTGTTTTAGAAGTGAATGCTGAGATGATGAGGACTTTTCTCTCAAGCCTGCATTCTGATGACTGATACTATCATTGGTTCGTGTGGGTGTGTATACATATGCACACGTGAACTTGCATCTTATTAAATCTCAGATTTACACTTCTCTTCTGCTGGCAGCATTCCCAAGGTGTTGACCAGAAGAGGCCTAAACTTGCCAAAAGCACAAAGAGAAGCAAATATATATCACTAAACATGTAGTGAATATTTAAAGTATGAACATACAATAGATATAATGGAGGATCATGAAGAGTTTCTGTCATTTGGTTCAAATTCTCAAAAGGCATGTTATGTTTCATCTGGATAAAACTGCAAACAAAAGGTCAAATTGATAGACTTTTGATATACCTCTGTGAAAGTATGTTATCTTTGCATGTTTAGATCTAAGTCCACGTTCACACTATACCCTGGCTTTATACCAATACTTTTAAGTGTAGTAAATGCTGTAGTAATACTCCTTTGACTTAGATTTTTGATTGGTACTACTATGGACTGCAAAATATAAACATAAAAACTGATTCTTTCGGGGACATGAATCAATTATTTTCAAAGTCATGTTATATTGCATTGAATTTATACTTAATTTTTTTAAAAAATTAACATTGTCTCAAGTATTTCTTGTCAAAGTGATTTAGAAAACTATTTTGAAATTTTAAATCTCAGAAACTGTTGAGACTTTAGGCTACACAAATTTTGTAATAAAGAAGTTGTGCCTCTGGAACTGTTTCATATTACCATGTTACCCAGGCAAAGATCCTACTTGAATGAATATTCAATAATGCTAATAATTAAGTATATGAGTCAAATCTTAATTTAAAATATATTCCGGAATTTTCTTTAATTTTTTTTTTCCCCTGTAACAATTGGTTGCAAGCTGAAAAGATAATTAATTTTTGGGAAGTGTTCTTTTCTCAATTTGTTGTTTTGGGGTTTTTTCCACACTGTTAGGACATTACTGGCACAAGTAGTTTTGTTGATTTATATAAAAATTATTTCTTCTCACTTCACAAAACATACCACAGTGCTATCGGAAAACCAGATTTTACAGTGTCACAGGTTGCTGTTTGATACATTGATATTAAGCTTCAGAAAAACAAGTGGCCATTGTAAGCAACACAGCACACCTCCCTTAGCTTATTCTCTAATTTTTTAATGAACATTGAACCATGCATAAGGCATAAGAAGATTGCCTTGTGCAAGCACAATTTAAGAAAGAAATTCCTATTTAAACAGCTTTGCCAGGGGCAGCACTTTTTCAAAACTTTAGCATTGAATCATTAACTTTCATAATTCTTCACCATCATGTTAGTTAAATTGGCTAATCTTTATTTTCAATTAACCTGTTGGTGATAAAGAGAAGAACCTGAAAGATCTAGAAAGACTAAGGACTCTTTGGGTTTCTTTTCTGTAAGATTAAAGGAAAATAGTTGTAATTTACTTTGAAGAAAATGTTTTGCAGCCTGAATTTTCTAGTAATGCTATTTATTAATTGATTTTCATGAGTAAAATTTGATAACTGAGGTTGCAATAAGAATGCGTGATGGGGGATAGATTTTTTTCATAAAATTTGCAACTGTTAGTGTATGGTTTTCTCTGCTTCTGCTTTGCCAGCCAAAACTTGTCCCAGTGTTGTCAGAGCACACTCAGAGTTGCCTGAACTAAGACATGACAGCAATTTTCATCATCATAAAGTGTTATTGTGATAGGATATACAACTGGCATATAGCCTAAAGGAATCACAAATCTAAAGTAAATGGTAAACAAAAGTAATTGTGAGATGTCAATACCAGTTTCTGACAGCACACTTAGGAAATCCTCTAGAAATTGTAGTGTCAAATTAAATTCAGTACCTAAGCGAGTCTGGTGTTTATATCTCCTGAAACTTTAATTTCCTATAGAGGAGCTATTGGCTTGGGAAACAGACTGAGGAGATGAAAATCAACATATTGTCTCTATGGAACTTGTGAAAGTGATGTCCTTGTTTTCTCTGTCACAAGTTAGTATGTTTTCTGTAGGGACATAGTTAACAGGGTGAATTTCCATAAGCAAGCTTTGACCAGTATTTGCTATAGAGGCTGCATCGCTACCACTGATCACAGTCAGTTGGAAACCTGTCACACGCTACAAACTGAAAGAGATGGAGCCACGTCTGTACCTGGATGAGAGAACTCCAGCTGCCACCTTCCTGTTATAACAGCTGGTTGTCACTGACTGAGAAGACGATATTCTTTTCTTTGGCTTGTTAGTGAATGTTTGGCTAAAGGCCAATATGTACCAGCAAGTGAAAATTTTAGGATGAGGCATAGTAAGACTTTTTAGAAGATCTTACATCACTTTTCCCTACAGGGAAAACCTGTATTTAAAACCTGTTCCTCTGTCTAAGTGCTGACCTGACTAATACCTTTTTTCATCTAGAAGCTCTACCAGAGCTGGCAGTGGTTAGTACTATAGTAAAGATGCTATGTCATTTGTGGCTCTTGACTAATTCTTGACTGCATGCTGTGATAAAAGCTGCATTCCAACTTGAAATGGCTGTTTAATATTAATGGTTGAAGTTATATATAATATAGATCTGTACACAAAATTCTTTGGGTAAATATAATAGCTGGTATGATTCAATTTCTTATATATATTTATAAATATTAAGAATGCTTTGTACTTTTATTCATTAATATTTACTATTAGGTGTCAATGGAAAGAAGCTTAAGGAACAAAACATTTCAGAGATTAAATTATGGATTATAAAGATTACTACATAAGAGGGTAATGAGTTTAACTCAACTGTATAGCTGCTTTATTACCAGGCTTTTTTTGTGACCTCCATGAAATGAATGTCACGTTTTCATAGTTTGGTGCTTACACCCCAGTAGAACACCAGATTTCACTTATCGGGCTCTACTTTTGGCAGGCCCAGATGGCAACTTGGCTTTGCTTGTAAATAGCTGGCTTATTTTCTTGACATCCATAGTAGATTATTCCAGAAGGAGAAAGGTTTGTTTATGACGGCAATTTGAAGTGTTGTCATTTTTTCAGTGAAAAACTATTGAATGTCGGAGCAAAACATCACACCTTGCATTGGCTCTTAATGTACAAGGGATTTTAAAATTATACTACTGAATATATTCTGCTTCCTTATATGTCATTTTACCAGGGGCAATTGCAACCAAACTGAATACTTACTTGCTATTGATACCAAAGTTTTGTCTGTAATCCTGTTCAAAATCTCTGGTGTGATATATTTGACGTTTTCCCATTGCTCTCATGAAGTTCAAAACTTTGTCCGAATTTATGGCATGCTTTTTTTTTTTAATTATTATTATTATAATTCTCAGTCCTTTGTTCCAAGGAGTAATTAGCTGGATTTATTGGTCTTGTGCACTAGTGGTTACATTGTTTGCTTTCCTAAACTGCTTTATTCCTCACTTGGCACAGGACATTGTGTACCCTTGGCCCTTCATACAAAAGCATGAAACACCACCAATAGCAGACGATGTGGTGATAGCAGCCGGTTTGGCATCAGAAGAGGCAGCATCAGGAGCCTCTGCAGGAGCAGAGAACACTTTTTGTGTCCTCACTGCATCACAAAGCCAACATGCTGTTGGCTTTCTTGTGCGAAGGAGGTTCTTCTGGTTTGATTAATTCTGATTCAATTCCTCTCCATGGAAATTCTTATTTAAGGAAGGGAAAGAAGATGGAAGTTATTTTTTATTCCTTTTTTAAAATACATTAGAGTTCTGCTATGCAGGTTTCTGTTGCATAAGACCTTTGTAAATGAACCCACGCAGTTCTCTATATAGATAAACCACAGCAAATGAAATTAATAAAGTAGAACAGTACAAAAACAGAAACTGGAGATGAAAATAACAGTGTCAAATACTTACTGCTTTCTTTTAATGAAAGAAAATATTACAGAACGTTTTTCCAAGCCACTTAAAATGTGCAAAGTGAAATATCTCATGGCACTTCCCTGGTGAGATTATTCTGTTATTTAATAAGTCTCACTCAGGAAATGTGTATTTGATATCACTTTACATTTTCACCCTCTATTTTACCATAAGCAGTGCTTTTGCCAGCTAATGATGTTCCTATGTGGAATGAACCATTTTAAAAATTAAAGTCTTTGTCTCATTCTTTTTAGAAAAATTATTTTATTACAGAAAAATTCTGATGGAGTACTAAATTGAATCAAATTCCTATTTTAATGAATTCACATGATTCAGAAAACTGTGTTGCATATTACTGTTATGCTGGGAATTATTCATACAGTGATGTCTTTGATCTTTCACCAAATTTGGATATTTTTACCTGAAGTATTTTTCAAAACAGTTGCCAACAATTTTACTTCCATATAATTCCATATATTTCCATACTCACCCTTTCATATGAGTTATAAAGTTCCAATACAAGTGAGAAATAACTGAAATGCCTTCAATTTATTGTCTCCCAGTTCAGTCTCAAATCACTTCTACCTATTATTAATCACAGATCTATGGCAAATGTTGCTGGTCACCATGCAATTCAGACAGATAGGACTGAGTAGTATAGCAGGAATTATTAGTTTTGATTGTGTTTCACTGTTTATAAAACTGGAAATAAAACTCTGCCACTGATTTCCTGCATGTTTTTGTGTTACTCTACAGTACTTCTACTACTGATAAAAATGACATTCCTTATCATTTCATTACTAAGCAGAAGAAACTGGCTATGTATAGTAAGTCAGCAAATGAGAAAAATATGGAATTGCATACTTTTTACAGAGTAATTTCTCTTACTGTTTTATTGCATTATTCTAGCACAGATATAAGTTGAGCAAGGTCCCATCTGAGAATTTATAAGAAAATCTATATAAGTCATTATAACAGAATCAAAGGTTATTGTGAGTGAGAATAAATGAATTCTACCCTAAGTTGGGTATAATTTCTAGAACATTACTTAAGGTGTGGTTAAAGTGTGAAGGAGGTCTCTTTGTCTCTTACAGCACAAAAAGTAGGTTGCCACCTGTGTCTTGCAACATATCTGTAAATAACAGATTGCACCAATTATATTGGTGTTCTGCTACCATGCATTAAAATGAAATGCAGCAGTGAGTATGATTTATAGCAGAACACACACTTTTGGTTTCTAAAGCTGATAAGCAGAGAAGCATCAATTATTAAACTGAGTTGCAGCTCTACAGAGAGGCAAGTAATCAAGATTTGCTTGCACAAAACAAGAAAGCTGTGGCTAATTTTGTATAATGATGTTTGCCTAACAAAATGGTACATTTAAAGGTCAGCTTAGTAATGGAAAAATGATGTCAAGGGAAAGGTGTTCCTTTGCTTTTGTTGTACAATTCAACCTGCACATACACAGTAGAATATTGAGTCTTGAGTGAAATCTTACCATTACAATTTGTTCGTATACGAGTTAAAAAAAATCTCCAACCAAAACAAAACATTTCTTTATCATGAATTATAAAGCAAAAAGAATTAAAAATCAACAGTTTTGGGAAGGTGGCTTTGCAAAGATGACAAAGACTATAAGGAATCAGATCACATAGAAGTTCGAGAGTGTGCCTTAAAATATTCATTTTACAAGTCATAGTAAATCAGGATTGACTTCTGGTGCTTTGTCTTTTTAGATAGGTTGAAATTATCTTAAAGTATATTTGTACTTTTCTTTATGCTTCTGCCCCTCTCCTCTGTTTTCTGGTCATTAGAAGAAAAAAAGCAGAGATGAGTATATATGAATTTTTTTTTTCTACATAACTAGAACTCAAACAAAAAGTTTTTTGTTAAGACAGATGTTTTGTCTTTAACTCAGTTCCTATGGTGACAAAATTCTTCCGTACTTTCTGTACCAAACCAATATCAACTGTGAAAGTCTCAAAAATAAAGTACTCGACTGAAAGGAAATAGCACAGAAACAGGCCTAGGGTCATATCTAGAACTATAATTTTAGGGGAATAATTTCTCAAGGTTGACAAAATTAACATGAAACCTTTAGGTAAAGAAAGCAAAGCAAACAAGGGTGGGGGAATAAAATTCAGTGACTCTATACTTGCTGTAAGATATCATTTTTGTTCCATGCTATATTCTATAAGAATGCAGAGTGTTATGAAAGCAAGGAAGGGTATTGGATGTAAGATGATATGGGGAAATCAGGAAAGCCTCTCCATTTCTACAAGTCTAGTAGTAGTCTGGTCTGGACTTTCATGCTGATCCCAGGGAAAGAACTTGTCTTGACCTACTTCTTGAGGATTTCTTTGTGATTGCTTTTCTGTCTGGGAGCAGCAGGATTTCACATAGTTTTCTCTCATCTTTTCCCTTCAACATTTCTTCTTTGTAAGCATCCCCAGTGCTGATGACTCCTCCTGGAAATACTGTTGCTGAATTTCTCCTGCTTCGAAAAGATTTTTTCCCTTATCTAATCTCAGAATGTTTTTTCTTTAGCATGGGGGTCATTTCATCAGTTGTAAGACATCTTTAGTTAGTCTTTAATAAGAACTCTTCATTCTATATTACCATCTCTCAAGTTTTCCTTCAGTGCTATCATTGCTTTCCCTTACTCCTTTGTTTTCTCTATGAATAAGATGTTTGATTCCTTTTTGTTTTATCAAGAGCTTGAAGTTCCAAAACAGAACACAAAGAAATTCATATCTCAGACACAGAACTATTTTAGCACTTTCACAAAGACTGCAAACAGTTTTGTTACTTAATGATGACAGTCCCAATTCTCTTTCTGGTGGCCTTTCACTACTTCCAGCATTAGCATCAAGTGTTTGCAAATCTTCAGAAACAGATTTAAAATATTTACAAGGCTTTGAGTGTTTTACATTTACTGTAACATTATTCATCTTGGATGTGGGTGCTTGACTTGATTTAGCAATGCTTAAAATATTTAAGGTGTATAGTTTGCTTTTAGTATAACAAAATGAAAGAGTCACAGAGGAAGAAAGACTAAACTGACATGTTTCTAAAGAAAAATAACTTAGCTGATAGAGTGTAATAAAGAGTTTCACATAAATCCCACTGAAATATCCTTTAGAAAAACTTTTTGGGGAGATAAATTGAGGGTCACAGAATGAAGAAAGGATACATTAAAAAAGCAGAAAATCCCTTACAATGAGCAATGAACAAGAGATGGAAAACATAAAGGATACTAAAGGATCTCGAAGTAGTTGTGCTTTCATTAAATCAGTGTTTAAACATCATAGTGATAACCTTTCCTTATTCATATTATTACTACCGCAACTAAATTTGTATACTAATGAAAAGATTGTTGCCCATGAAATATATGCCAAACAGATATACAGGCCAGCTCTGCACTACTGTCTGCATATGAAACACACCAGGTACTAAAGTTGGAAACAGTTTATGCAGTAAGTCCTTTGTAATTATATGGTTTCTAATGCTGGGCATTCCTACATAATTTGGAAGCCAAAACCATTTTTGCCACACCAGAACAATTGAGCTTGAATAAGTACAGTTTCCCTCCCTTCTCCTTTCATACCATATGTAGACCTGAGGAAAGACTGACCATTGCAAACAGGGAACTACTAGATCTTGTAGCCCACAATAATTTAATACATGTTATTATAACACCCTCCAGCTACATGAGTTTTAATTATAATTTTTATATATAGGACAGAAGTTCATCTTTCTAGTGCTTAAATTATTGGTTTATTACCCAGTTTTTACAAGTGATTGCAACTGTGGTGCTTTTCTCTTTTTTTTCTTCCTAATTTGGAAAACTAAGTTTATTCCGAACTTGATAACCAAACATCATGAAAATGGCAAAACCTTCCATAAGATCCCTCTTCCCAATTTGATTTGTCAATCTCTCTTCCCAGGGTCCACTTGAACCTCTTAGAAAGAGATTGTAATATTTAGTATGTGGTATAAAATAGGCTATAAAACTACACAGTGAGGTAAAGGTAATTTATTTCCTGTTAGCTTGTAGATAATTGAATCTCATTATTCCTCTCATTCTTCCAGTATCCATAAAGAGTGAAACTATGCCAACTACAAATATGATCTTACAATTTTCATTGTAATGTTTTCAGCATATGTTTAAAAGTTCAAAACTGTAATAATACTGCCTTAAGAACATAGGTAACCTAAAATGGTTCTTTTTGGGTTTTTTAGAATGTAATCACTTCCTGAAGTGAAAATCAGTCAGAAGAAAAAAAAAAAAAGACACTACAGTACGGACAAGATTCCCAGACTGGTCTTTTGCTATCCAGTCTATCAATCTAGAGGAACAGCCTGGCAAAAAGTAGTCAGATTTATATTTCAAAGTGTTTCTAAACAAGCAGGTTTGAACGTGCAGATTTGATGAAACTTTTCTAAAACAGGTTTATTAATTTCTGAGTGATGATGTATCAATTCAAACCAATCTATCTTCAATATAGGAAGAGCTGATACTTCTTTTATCCTCAGGAAGGGTGTGCATGAATCAGTAACTACAAAACATGGCTCATCTCCTCCACATACGTTCATCTTGTGAGGAGATTAATAGCCATTCTTGAGACAACACCTGCTTCCTATTTATCAAAGGGATGCCAGGGGCTGGAAATTCTGCTGGATGACTAAGGGCAAGACATGGTTTGATGAGCTAGCAGCATCTTTTGACTCAGGTAGGGAGAGGAGAAACAAGTGCTAGTTTGTACACCTGATCCTCCCAAGCATTACATCCACTCCTTATTTGATCACAAGTTCCTTGTTATTCTTCTCAACTTAGGCGGGTGCCTAGACCTAAGATTGTGCTATTTCAAGAAACTGGAAATTAATATAATTTGAATGTCTCTCCTTTTGCTCATCTCAACAGACACCAAAGTTATCTTTCAGCTAACCTTACTGTAACTAGAGTATTGTGAGTCATGGAATATAATTTTGGAGAACCATTTTGCTTTTCACATCTCTATTTTCTATGACTGCATCAGATTCATGTATCTTTCCATTTCATTTTAGCTTTAAAGATGACATAGTTCTATGTCTGTCTTCTGTTCAAAGTCTCCCCCTTGTCAGAAATACATGTTTAAGTATAGTGAGGTGTCTTGGTTGGAATTTTTTTATTTAATGTTTTGTTGCCACTGTTTCTTTTCAGCCATTTCATGAGTCAAAGATTGAATATCTTGGGTGATATGTTAAAGGATTAATCTAAAGTTCAATCTGTCATTTATATTTCTCTAAACTATTGAAAGTATTGTCTTAAAAGCACAGAGATTTTAACTCTGTTCTCAACTGCATGAAGACAGTAGTATTGGACCCAATAACTTAAGAATTATGAAAAAGATACACACTTGTGAAATATTGAAATTATTAATGATCTACAGTTTATGCTAACAATATAGATAAAAGATTAAAAAACTTCCATTTCCATTTACAGACAGAAAGAATCCCACATGGCTTCAATATCTTCAAGATTTTATTGAATTTTCTATATTTATATTCAGTAAGTTACACAAAATAATGTTTTGAATATTTTTCTAAATTTCCCAGTTTGTACTCTTTAGTTGCAGTTCTGCTACCAAGACTGAGCACCACGTAATCCTTTATATATTCCAAAAGAGGAATTTAACAAAGTGCTTATTCTGATGGTTAAAATGTATCTTTTGAAGTTCATCTATCTCACTATTTTAATTCATTATAGGGGCAAAATTGAAATAATAATGTATGTTTATTTTATGTACAGTTCACAAAATATTACTATAAAATTCCTATAGTAAATTTTTACAGATTAAATTGGTATAACATTATTTCAGTCATGGCACGAAAAGAACAATTCTGTGCACTGTGGAAACTGTTACTTGTTACTTAAACTGAAACAGAAAAAATTTCAAAATATGATTACTGAATATTTTCTGCAAGCAGCCTACAGTGAAAATTACTTTCAGAAGTTATCTGGCTAGATAGAAAAATAGATAATTTGTTTCATAAGATGAGAAATAATCACAAATAGTAGAATAAGCAAAAATAATTAGTATTACACTTTTCAAGATTAGTCTAGTCCTAAAGCAACAAGCTTTTCTTTTTTTATCATGTTATGAAACCTGACTTGTAATAACAGCTTAAAATAAAGTTCTCCAAATGTAGTCAGTTTAGAATAGTGAAGTTTTGCAAGACTAATTTTTTTATAAATTATTGTTGCTCCATTAAAGCCTGAATTAATGTAAAAATTCCTTTTAGTCAAAAGGTACTGGTTTTGCCTCTCTTTCCAGAATTATTGGTTATTCAGACATGTATCCCAGCCAAGATCTCTACATGAAACTAAACAGCACTGATATTAGCTCAGTTGGTTGGGGCATGGTACTAATAACACCAAGGCCCATACGGGCCATTCACTTTAGAGTTGAACTTGATGATGCCTGTGGGTCCCTTCCAACTCCGAATATTCTGTGAAATCCTGAAATTTTTTTTCTCATTAATATTCGACACATTAAAATAAAAATATTTTGGAAAAAAAAACTAAAAAAGAAGTGGGTAATGATTAGAGATCTGGAACATAAATATAGAATACCATGATTTTTTTCTACAGTTTTCATTCTGGACCATATCATTAATGACGTGATCCAGAGCTTGAATTTAAGTAAACTGTTGGTGTTAAAAAAATTTGAAACACATTTGCCATAAAAATAGAATTTAAAATACAGGTGAAATTATCCATAGATTTAAGCTGAATTTGCAAATCATTTCAGCCTAAAAATAATGACACAACCTAGAAAAAATTGGCATGTTGCAAAATTAGTTATTTGCTACCCTTTTGTTTCAGGTAATTTATCTTAAAAGCCAAGTAAATGAGCAATTATATCACAAATTATAAAGATGAATAGAATGTAATGAACTTGATTCAATAGACTTTGAATGTTCAATAAAAATAGCTGAAGACACAAGGAATATTTATTGGATATCCCCATAGGGGTTTACAAATCATCCTTCTACAAAGTAGGTATCATTCTCCAATATAAAAATGCATATAGTGTTTAAAATATTCATTAGGTTTCAGAAGTAAGCTAAGAAATATAATGACTCTAATATGCAGTGATAAGATGCTCACACTGAATAAATGTGATTTTGGTTCAACGCTCCTGTTTCTCAGCATAAGTGGAATTTGGCTTGTCATACTTGTATAGCTGTTCTTTTAGCCTTGTGTCAAAACTGCAACCACATACCATGAGCAGGATTTTTTGAATGAACATAATTGCACAACTAATAGATTTTGTTGCAGATTTATATATGTCTACAGACAGCTTGGCCTATGCTCTCACTTATGGGTAGCTTTTACATGTTATTAGACAATTCTAAACAAAATCAAATTTTGTGACCCTTATACAGTAGGATGGTTTCCACCAATAGAAAGGTCCTTTTAATTTTCAAGATCTGTAAGGGTGAAGCTCTCTAATACATAACTAAAGGCTTCATCAGCACAGCTAAGCCATGGATATGTCCCTGTGTGGTAGGCTGATCTTGGCCTGATACCAGGTGCCCACCAAGCCACTCTGTCACTCTCCCTCCTCAGTTGGACAGGGGAGAGAAAATAAGATGGATAACAACTTGTAGAGTAAGATAAGGCAGTTTACTAAAGCAAAAGTAAAAGGCTGTGCATGCACAACCAAAGGAAAAAGTAAAACCACAAAGATTTTATACTCCATTTTCCATCACCAAATACTGTCCAGCCACTCCCTGGGAAGCAGGGCTTCAGCATGTGTAGTGGCTGCACCAGAAGGTAAACTTTGTAAATAGTGAATAGCTCTGTCGTTCTTCTTCTTTTCTTAGCTTTTTTATCTGAGCAGATGTCATATGGTGTGAAATACCCCTTCAGTTAATTTGGGCCAACTGTCCTGGTTGTATCCCCTTACAAGATTTTGCCCACCCTCAGCCTCTTGACCTTTAGGGGATGGACTGTTGGAGAGACAGCACTGATGCTGTGCCAACACTGCTCAGCAGTAGTCTGAAGTAACACTGGAGTGTTATCAACACCTTTCTAGCTACCAATAAAAACCACAGCACTATGAGGGCTGCTATGGAGAAAATTAACTCCATCTCAGCTAAACCCAATAGACCTTGTTACAAGCTTTACTTTTTTTATGTTCTAAAACCTCTGATGCCATCTGTGGTTTTATCTGTGGGGCCTCTAATATTATCCTATGACTCTACTTTCAGGGCATCTGTTATAATTATGGAGCCCATTACAATTTCCTGGCTGTTTACCCCAATATCTTAGAAGGGGTATTAAGTTATATAGAGATACGTGTAGATGTAAATATTATATATTTTATAAAAAATAGTATATATTAAATATGCATTTATATTTTACATACATAATGCTTTTGCAACCACACTCTCATTAATATTTATTGAAACTTGTTTGATTTTGTTCATGTTATAACAGTGTGTCAGTTTTGAGATGTTAGCCTATTCTTTGCCTTTATTTCAAGAGCTGAGTAGTGAGTCTTTTCTGTGCACTATTGCCTAAATATTTCAAGTCAAGGTTTTTTTTCCAAGTCAAACATTTTATTCAGCCCAAAATACAATGTTTAAGTTTTTCATGCACGCAGGAAGAAAATAACAGAAAATTAGCAATGTGATTCATGTTTTATAATCTAATGTTTGAAGTTTACAATGAATGTTCCAGTCACCTACGTTTGATTATGTTGATGATCTTGCCAATTAACATTTCATGAGGTTCCTTCACAAACAATTGCAATGACTTTGTCATGGACAACTACATTTCTACATTTTTCTCTCTGCCAAAGAAAATAATCTTGACCCTACAATTTAAAATAAAACGAGTTCACAGCTAATTAATTTTTGAAAGTTCTTTCATAAGTAAGAGCTACTTAATATATTTAATAACATTTATAAAGACTAATTACAAAGAAGAACACATTCTACTGCTGTAAAGCTTTTTTACGGGATTTGGGAATTTGAGGCTGAGGAGTAATAGAACCTATAAATATACATTAGAGGTTCTTTCTGCACTGGTTACCTGCTAAAATCCTCTTCTGGATTTTCCAGTAGGAGAAAATTGGAGGTATATGATCATTCAGGCTTTTGCTCTCACACTGAACAGTTCTGCCATGAGAGGCAAGCTGAAGATGCACATTATAATGCTACAGAAATTGTAAGGAGAGGAAAAAGAGAATTTTTTTCTACACTCCCTTTGAACAAATTTTGTCTATTGATTGTAATTACTTAATTTGAGACAGAACATACTGTCTTATTTTTGCCTATTATTTCATTGCCTATTATTTCATGCACTTTTTGGCTTAGCAAAGCAGATATGCACCTTGTCAGTCTTTCTAAATAGTGGCATATGTCAGGGTTCATTTGAAAATACATTATCACATGCATATAAGCTTTCCTCAGAAAAGCTTGGGAAAGAAATCAAAATGTAAAGTATTCTACTATGAAGAGGAGAATTTGGGGAAAAAAAATCAGAGAGACAAAATTAATAAAAATTTTACCGCTTTTTACACATCTCTCTTCTCTTATGGTTCTTAGATCCTCATGACAATAGCAAAATTTTTGTTAATTAATAAGTTGTACAGCTCTAATTTCTCCCTTTCATAGAGAAAAGCTGGTATGTTTGTATAATTTCAATTTTGATGATAAGAACTCATATTGTGTGGACTTTGTTTTTCATCTTGCTGCCTTTTGGGAAATATATTAATACATGAAGCACTGGGATTAAGCTGCTGAATTCCGTCTTTTGACTTTCCTCTAGCCTTCAAGTCCTAAAATCCATAGAACTGCAGATTGTCATATGAGAATAAGGCCACTTTTCAGTATGAGGGATGATTAATATCCCTGCACTGCTACCACAGGGAACTGAACTTTGCACTGGTGTTACCTGGATCAGTGCAAAATACCTAACTCATCTTTCATTAAAATTATCCATTATGATCACAGTGTGGCCAAGCTATTGGACAGTTAAGTGAATCACAAAATGTTCTTTTTTTATGAATAAGTGCAAGCTCTCCATGTATAGGTTTACAAATAGTAGCTGTGAAGGAGCTGAGGCAAAGGAAATGCGTATTTGTATGAGGAGAAGAACAATTTATAATGTATGATTATTTTTCCTTTCTCTCTCACGTGGCATTTGTGTTCCTGAATTGCTCAGCTGTAATATTAGCAATTACATGAATCATGTTACTTGATTTTAAGCTTCTCAGTTGTTATATAACAATATCTTAGAAGCTTTATAAATCACTTTCATTATGTCTGTGAAACTGTTCAATTATTCAAATTTTTAAGAACAAACTATTTTCTAGGTCTTCTTTCTATTGCTTCTAGAAAATTAACCCAACAAATCTATCTGTCATACTCTGACATCTACATCTTAACAGTAAGGCAACTAGAGCTTGTTACATTTTTTTTTTATTATTATTCTGTGTAATATTTATACCTCATTCCCTAAGAATCTACTCCATGAACTTCCATGTAAGCAAACTGTGTAAGCAGTGTCTGCATCCAGTATTTACATGAGTTATTTGTTTCTCTTTTCACTTCTGGAAAAGTTTCTATCTTGTAAAGCCAATGGGGAAAAAAAAATTATGCAGTTAAAAAGCCTATCAAGATGGGTTAGCCTATCGACTATCAGGTTAAGTCAAACCCAGAACAGCCAATGGTAAAAAATATTAACTGTACAAATGGAATCCCTAAATGTGACTGTGATATTGATTAATTACTTCACTTACCTATAGAAAGGTTGGCAATTAGTAGTTAAACTTCATTGCTATAGAGGAAACTTCTGGGAAAAAAAAAGGCAAATTTTTCACTACTCAAAAATCTCTGTTTGATAAAATGGCATTTCAGTGTAGTGAATTTTAAATTTGCAATTAAAGGAAATCACAACCCCCTGTATTATTGTAGTTATGTACCATAACAGAGTCAGGAAAACAAAAGGAAGATGTTTGACAGCTCTGTACATTCTAAACAGTGCCGAAAGCTTGAATGAGTTTCTCAATGCTGTTTTCAATAGTACATTATCATTTGTATCATAATGGAAAAATAAGGGTTAAAGAATTTGTCTATTTGTATTTAGGAGAATAAAAAAGGAACACCAAAGTTGTTCAAACTGCATTTTTAAGCTGGAGCTGGGCTGAACGAAGAATTCCAAAGGAATAAATAAACACCTATATCAAAAAGCTTAAAATCTTAAGGAACTGAAAAAGCATAGCCTCAGAAGGCTGCTGAAAGAAGTTGTGCTGGTTTTGGGGACTTATATTGAAATTATAATGACTTTTTTCTAATAAATATTCTGCAAGGTTTGCTTGTTTCATTCTTGATACTACAGAAAAATTAGTTTCATTCTTTTCAGTACTTTTCAGTGTCAATGGCCAGTTGTGTTCCAAAACTGCAAGATGGCTGCAGCAATTTTATCGGATGTTTTAAATTAATTTAAATTAAACTGAAAAAGTGTGTGGATGCATATTGGATATAAGGAAGACCTTTTTCCCCCCCTTTTTTTTTTTTTTTTTTAGGAAATCCTTGGATATTCCATTCTTTCTCTTCTTTACCTTATCCAGAGATTTTAGAAAATCATTCCAGTGTTCTATATGCTTTTCCTTCTGCTGGAAGGCCTAGATAATCATTTACCTCATTCAGTGTTGATCATTAATTAACACTAGAGTGAGCTCAAGAAGAGAGAGACATTGAAGTAACAAGACAGATAGTTGTGCTGCCACGCAGCTCAGAATTATGAGTTCAACACCTAAATTGCCGCTCTGAACTGTCCCTAGGCTTTGATTAAGTGCACCTGTACTTCTCTTACTTGTTTTCTGTAATACCTTTTCTTCTGACAAAACATTCTTCTTTTTCTTCTTTACATAATAATCACTTTGCTGCAGATCTGTGTCAGGGTCTGTGCCAGTTAGATCCATCACGGGCAAGGGAAAGTGAAACAGCAGGCTGCGGGACCCCTGGGGAAGGAAGGTCAGCCCTGGCAGAGGTTCCTGCAGAGTTGCCCTCTCAGGATCACAGGCTACACTCTGTGTCAGCAGCCAGCTACACTGAGTGTCAGTGGCCAGATCTTCAGAAAAGTAAGGACACCCTCATGGCCCTGGCAGTCCCTGTAATCTATGAATGGATTTTATCTAGATCACTTCTGTGTTACATATGTTTGAAACTAGCTTCTAATAATTTTTGCTGAGGGTCAGGTGTGAAGAGAGCTAGAACCTCCTCTGAGCAGGTGAGTTTTAGCTCTCCCTTCTTATCATTCCTTCCATATCAATGAACTGCATTTATTTTAAAATCCTAGTCCTTCATCACCCTTCTTCTTGTTCCTCTCAAGTCGAACAATTATTCCATCTCTGATGAAAAAAGAAACAACAATCACAAAAGTAGATTTGTAATTTGACATTGGTACTGACCCTGTGTCCTCACGTTGCAGATAATAATACTAGATAAACACCGTAATTATTCATGAGAAATAAAGGTCTCTCCTGGAAATTCATTCCCTATCAATTCTTTATAGTCACTTTTTTTGCACTAGTCTATGTGAAACAGACAGTTACAATCAGGAAGCATATTTCTTTTTTAAATGAGTATTTCATAATTTAACAGTACTCTAAAAATGAATTTAACACTCAAGAAAAGTGTTGACAGCCTTGGAAATTGATTTGTGTCTTTTATCTACAGAGGCCACATCCCTAACAGAAGTATAAGCTTCCACTATAATTCTCAAAAAATAAGTTGGCTGAATTGTTTGCTCTTCTCCATTACTGGGTCTTTAATTAGGAAATGACACAGGAAGAAAGCTTATGGAATCACAGAACCATAGAATCAACTGGGTTGAAAAAGACCTCTGAGATCATCAAGTCCAATCCTTGATCCTACACTGCCGTAGTTACCAGACCATGGCACCAAGTGCCACATCCAGTCTCATCTTAAAAACCTCCAGGGACAGTGAATCCACCACCTCCCTGGGCTGCCCATTCCAATGCCTGATTACCCTCTTTGTAAAGAATTTCTTCCTAATATCCAACCTAAACCTCCCCTGGCACAGCTTAAGACCGTGTCCTCTTGTCCTGGTGGTCTGGAGAAGAGACCGACCCCCACCTGGCTACAACCTCCTCTCAGGTGGTTGTAGAGAGTGATGAGGTCTCCGTGAGCCTCCTCTTCTCCAGGCTAAACAACCCCAGCTCCCTCAGCCTCTCCCTCTCCTCACAGGACTTGTGCTTGGGCCCCTTCACCAGCCTGGTTGCTCTTCTCTGGACCTGCTCCAGCACCTCAATATCCTTCCTGAACTGAGGGGCCCAGAA
>JAWWLV010000179.1:20436365-20452225 GCA_035041135.1 Platyrinchus mystaceus
GTTTAGAGTGACCTTCTCTTAGATGGATGGCCTTAAGGGCTGACGAGCTCCATCTGCCCGGGGGAGTGTCCCTGACCACCGGGTTCGGGAATCGAACCCAAGGTCGTGGCAGGCTCTTCTATTAATACTGCAGTTATGACCGACAGCAGAGACACCTGCATGTGTTCCTGTGGGTTTTAGGTGTTGAAGGTTCTGATTTTTCTTGCACATCTAAGAGTTGTTTGTAAAGTCATTAAAATGTGGCCAGGCCATCACTTGTTAGTTGTTGCTTAAATTTGAAGGAAACATGCTCTCTCAAGAAGTAAAACAGAATAAAAGAATTATGCTTCTGTATCTGTATGTAAATTTTAAACTATGTTAAATTTATACTTAACAGTTGTGCCAGGCAGATTCTATTCACAATATTCCTCTAGCGAGCAAGACATTGATATTCTCTGTCAAAGAGTGTTTCCAGAAGAAAACCAGATATTGTGGTGCCTCGTTCCAATGCATCAGTCATATGTTATGGTTTGAGAAAAGCAATTAAACACAACAGCTGAAATTATAACAAATTACAGATCTTTTTCATTATTTGAAGAAATTTACAGAAGAGCAGTATCAAAGTAAGCATGGTAAAAAGAACTAATACATAGCATTTAGAACATATGAGTTTGAATGTTATATGATGTGGCTAATCACGACCATAACCTAAGATCTTTCTGCCACATGAAAGAGAAATGGATACACTGATTCTAAATGTCTGATCCTTTCTAGTCCTACCAACTGGATAAATTAAAAGAAATCTCTAAAATGCAATGATAAAGTGATGAAGAGATGGAGCTTAATCTTTGTAATTAAGTCCTGGATTTGATTGCATTTGGATCCCTGTGTTTATCAGAGACATTCTTCTAGTGGTCTTCCTCTGCACAAGGACTATTTTTTGCTAAGTCCCTGCTACTCTTATTAAAAAACTCAAGAAATATATCAGTTCATTAATATAAATCAAGCTACATGCAAATGTGGTGTGATTAGATACAAACATGAAAATACCGAAGTTCAAAAAGAAGAAATAGAAAGATCACATAATAAGAGAAAACTGTGTCTGAAAGCCACAAACAGATTCACCATGACAATTAATTTTAGTTGTGTACTTATATTAAGAATTATTGAGAACTTGAATATATGGAGTGAGACACTTTCAAAAGTTAATTAGGCTCTCAGGTTGAATGAGTCTTGGCACCAAAATCATCATTTAGACCTCCTATTTTAATATGTGCATGCTGGACCCTGTAATTGTGACAAATCTGGAATTCTTTATAAAAAAGTGAAACTTCATATCCTTTTTCTTAGTTTTACAGGTGTGGACCTACCTTCTCCTCTAGTATACCGGGCTAACTTTTATTCTTTTACCAAAGGACAAAATATACCTCTTACCATTTTCTTACTGCACTTTTAAAGTGTTTTTACTTTTTATTAACCATAGATTTCATAATCTAAAGAAAATTTTTCTTCTTTTATTTATATTCTAATACAGTTGTTCAGATTCAATCAAGAATTTTGTTTTGATCCAGAGATAAGAACATCATTGGATGTTTTTACCCTGGATTCCAACTCAAAATATTCCATGATTCTGTGATTCTGTAATTGAACTTTTGAATGGTGTTTAAAAAGCAGAGCATAGAATCACTTAAGGTTGAGCAGAACCATACTGAAATACAACTCGCCATAAGGATAGAAAAAATTTTGAGAGCTATAAGAATTATTCAGGTAAATCAGAATCTGGGAAGACAGTTGCATAACAATGTCAGGATGGCCAAGAATTGCCTACAGTATCCAGGCAGATATTGGTAAAGAAAGGATAGTTTTCTGAAAGGCTGTGTATCAGTTTAGTCACCTAAGACAGACTAAGTGGAGTAAGATGAGGAGTAAAAGAAAGTCTTAGGATACAGAAGGAAGTCAGCAGGGCTGAACCACGGAGAATAACCAGAAGAATGCAACGGCACAAAGTTAGGTAGAGATATGCAGAGATGAAATATATGGGCAGAGGTATCTTATGCACAGATGTGAAGAGACATACCTTAGTGAACTATTCACAGGAAGAGAAAATATTGCATCTGAAATGGGGAAATTGATCCATTATCAGATCCATGGATGGTGGAATACTTCATGAGGTGAGACTGTGTTTGGGCATACATGTAAGTTATTTGTGTTGTAAGAAAATGTTTATACAGTGTTATGTGACTATTGCATTATACCAGTGTTCTACATAACAGTTGTTCTAAGTACATGCAGTTTGCAAGGTTCTTCTTTTAGTACTCCTTCATTTACCATTTGTTGTAAAAATGCAATAAGGTCTCAGTTTCCTTATAGAGTTTCAATAACCTACAATGGATTCCACGAGTCATTGAAAAATAGTTCAAATAATCATTAGCAAGAAAATTGTTAGTTCAGCTAAGATTGTAACCATTTGAATTTATGAATTTGGATTTAGGGAAATGGGAAGGTTGCAGCTAAAAACAAAAACAAACAAACAAAAAGGATTCGTTTCCTGAGAATTTAATGCAACTATATTTATTGATAGGAAATTATAGTGTGCAAAACACCCTCCAGTTAAACTATACAATAAATGGAGAGAAAATATTATGCCTAAATTCACTTTTGAACATTTACTCCTATGGTGAGCAAAATGGAGACTTTCAGTAACTGAGTAATTTTTGCTTATGCACATTTTGTGCATTTCTATGATAATGGTCTTATTTATTTATGAGTCATTTATGTTTTATGAAATGTTGCTAAAATACAACCAAATAAAGTTCTTTCTTAGCACTTATTCCAATCTTTGGAAATAACCTGGCTATATTTTATGAAGTTGGGAAATTAAATTAATTTTAGTCCAGTGGATATGTCATTTTATAAATGTAGCTTATGTAATTTTCCTTCCTTGCCAGAGTGACTGGGTATCCTGTAATATCACTAAACTGTCCTGCATCTCATAACAGAAAATTAATTGTTTAACAGCTTTATACTTATTTGCACTGTAACTATTCAACTGTGAAGTGACTCACAAAATTACTTCAATTTAGCAGTCTTCCTGTCTGACAGAGAAATGTCAGTAGACAGACAAAGGGGACAAGGTTAATCCACTTTGATATGTGAATGAGAATTGTCATCACTACAGTGATGTAGTTAAAAAGAAAGATCATATAATTTCAGCAGCTATATTTAGATATTGCAGTTGTAATATATGCCTCAAATCATTAATAACTAAAAAAACTTGTTTTAAACTCTGTGAGAGCATCTTTACAAAGATGCTCTTTGATTTATAATAGATACATTTATTTCTACAACTGCATCTAAAAAAATAAGCAAAGTTATTCCCAATATTGAGTAAAACACCATGGTGCTATCTCATTACTGGGGGAGGAAGGTCTCTGAAGTGTTTCTGACTGTTTCTGACCTGTGGTCTCATAAGTAGCTTAGGCAAATATATGCAGGGAAAAAAAGAAAAGTTAACTGATAGTTTCTTAAATCACTGATATGCCAAGAGCTGACATGGTGATCATAACCTTTTGCTTAGGGTCTCTTCCTAAACAACTGTTACAGCTCACTAACAGAGGTGAGTTTCTTGTCTAGCTTCGTATGTCAGCTGTTGAAAGTCCTTGCCTCTTTTTCCACATGTGACTTTAGGTGGGCAGCTTCCAAAAAGAAATGTGATAAAGTTAAGTATTTCTTCTTTTACTCTTTTCCTTCTCTTGTGGGTAACTTAAAACCAATTAATTGTGTTTTACTAAAGTTATTGATTATTTGTAGAGAGTGTTTTCTGTGAAATGGATCTTTGCCCTGTTTTAGTTTTTATGCTTTTTTTCTGGTTGTATTTTACTCCTGTAAAACCTTTTCATAGAATCAGAGAATCATAGAATTAACTGGGTTGGAAGAGACCTCCGAGATCATCAAGTCCAACCCTTTGCCAAAGTATCTTATTTTTCCCACTAAATTAAAAGAATTTCTCTGGTTAAAACCCCCTCCCTGATGATTGGCTTCTACACTGTTAACACTGAGAAAGCTCAGTGACATACCTTAGCAAATATGTCATCTAGAGACAGTCAGCATAAATTTTGCAGGTGAGTATGCCCTCTTGTATTTGTGGTTGTATTTTCTGAGCTAAGAAAGACATTTCCTGTCAATGCAAGTAGACCAGTAAATAATAGTAGGCATATTTTTTATAACTAGGAAGCAGGGAAAAGTTTGCAGCATCTAATCATAATCTGTGGAATTATTTGCTAGAAAGATTCAGTAATTAACATTCATATTTTTCTCACAAAGTAATTTTAATAGCATTGGATAATTCCAGGTCTTATACAAAATGTATTTTATGCATGATCACATCAAGATAATCAAATTTTGTGCTTCTGGGTATAGGCAGAAGAAGGTAAGAGCTGAAAAATGCACATACCTATCTCTCATCTCATGATAGATATCTTGGAAGATATACTACTGTCTCATTTTATTTTGACAAAATAGGGGGTGAGGGGGAGATGGAGGGATGGATATTTCCCCTTTCTCTATTAAGTATTGGCCTAGGATTGTGAGGGAATGATTTCAGATATTAAATCACTTGTTAGGATATTGTGGCACAAATTATGTTAGCACACGAAAAAGAAAAGGAAAAAGGTATAAATAAAATAACAAAAGTTTGATTTAGCAAAAACTTTATACAATATAACTAAAACAAAGTCATGGTTTCTCACATTTGATTGTATTTTAAATATTTTAACTACTTTAAAGACATATTGCCTTACAGTTATGCTACCTTCCCTTATGTACAGGTTAAAAATAAGCATCTATGGTTTTTTTGCAATAATGGGTAAGGAAACTGCCTTCTCCTCAGATTATCATGTTCTAACAGTAGTTGGTGGAATGTTATCAGTAAAAAAGAATTTAATGGTCTCTCAATTCATCTGTGTTTTCTGTTCAAATTAATGCAGTGTTGGAGGAAGTAACCAACTTTAAAAGTACCAACTCAAATCCCAGCCTGTTGTTTCTTCCTTTGAGCCCAAAGGTGTTATATGTTACTCCCCCGCTTCTCGCAGCTTCAGTGATGTGAAGAAATGTATTTTCATATAGAGAACACAGGATCCCAATTATGTCAGTCAGCTGAGCTAGTATAAAGCCTTGAGTCAGTTGCAAATAACAGAAAATAACATTAAAGTCAGACTCATTACTACATGAAAATATGATTTGTTCCTGTTCTTATAATTATATTTCTTCCTATACAATATTCCCTGAGATCATTCAGTGGCATACTCCTTTGACAAGAAAAAACCAGAGTGGTCAGAGTATCCTAAAGTATTTAAAGACTTTTCCCATAGTATTGTAAAATTCTACTAAAGAGAAAAAAAAATTAAATGCTCCAGTTTCTGTAGGTCTTAACTGCTCTAGTTAGAAGGCAGTACTCCAAGACTTCTGATGTTACTGCAAGTAAGGTGCTGGCCATATGTTTAGGAAATTTAAGTTCATTTCTAGGTTTTCAAAGCACCCTTTTGGGCCTTGTCCTGAGATCATGATGATTTTTTTTTTCATTTATGTGGTAGAGAATGATTGTTATTCCTAATTCTCAGATTATTCAAACTTTCATGTACTCATGCTGTTCAGACAACTCTGGTTAAAGCCACAGAGCATGGTATCTGTTAAAAACATAATTTATATGTTGTAGAGAAGATTAAGCAGCCTTGGAGGGTAGAAGGGTGGAGCCTAAACTTAAATCAGTTTAGCCTATTGCTTCTAATCCTGACCCTCTTAAAATTTTCGGGCATGTTGAGTTGTCTTCAGAATAAAGCATTTATTACTTTGTTTTACCTCTTCTGCTTAACAGCCTGTGTATCTGACCAAAATCATATGCCTTCCAAAATCCATAGTCAGTGATATTTTTTTTCTGTTTGACATATGACACTGTTAGAGTCAAAACACCAATGCAGCTATAGTGAAATTATGCATGGGGGGTGAAGAACATGAAGATTGGTTTTTCATATACTATGGAGATATACAATGCATACAGTACAAAGTTCACAAGACAGTGCTATGTAAATAATTGGTTTAAAAGTACTTCTTTTTAGTCTTTTATCAATGCGTGAACAAGCTTTCTTTAAAACCACACTGGTATATGCAGGCTCTAAGAAAATTGCTCAGGATCTAAGTGTCTCTGCTAAAGCAACATGTAAAGAGAGATGGTAGCCACAGACGGTGGATAATGCCAGCTTGAAAATTTTGTTTTGAAAATACACTTCACAGTTCATTTCACAACTGTGGACAGACATGTCTCCTGCCTTTGTTATCAAAAACCTTCTAGGCTAAGAAAGTGGGAATTATTCTTTTAATGACAGATGACAACATTTTTTTAAATTATTTTTCAATAATTATTGGTCTTATTGGTCCAAAAATCTCTACAGACAAATTTTAGAACAGGTCTTTTTATTCCATACAGGTCTACATTATATAATATGTAAACTACAAACACTGTAACACCCTTTATTCAGAGTACCTTTTTTTTGTCTTGTTACTTTCTCTCCCCTTCATCCTTTGCTCTTCTTTAATTTTCATCTTTCTTTTTTTGCTGAAAATGTTTACTGTTCATAATGCTGTCTATATATATTGTTTTAACAAACGGGTCAAATGCTGTCAAAAGTTTAAATACTTACCAAGGACTTACTATAAGAGAAGTGCTATAGATATTTCAAATCATAATGTTCATAAAGTTAAAATTAAAAGTAGTTGACTTTGAAATACAAATCTTATAAGAATGTTCTTTGCTATAACTGTATCATTCTGAAATTATCAAGCCATTCATTACACCCAGCAAAACCCAGACCTGCTTGAATTTCCTTTTAAATTAACAGTAGCTCTGAGTTTCAAAGGCATATCTATATTACTACAGCAGTCAGTGAATGCATGAAGTGAGGAGAAAGAACCAGGATCTCTGTATCTGTAATTTACTAGAATTTCCTGTAGAAGAGGGAAGGAGAAATAGAGAACTGACTTTATTGGTTTGTGCTTAAATAAATAAATAAATAAATAAATAAATAAATAAATAAATATGTCTGGAAAGAAAGATTACAGGCAAACAGCTTAATCAAGAGTGAAGCCAAAACTATTCTCCAGTATTTGCTTTTGCCCTCTCTAACCTTGGTTCAGCATTGTACAAGCTCTTCAGCTTTTACAGCCTGTGCCAAGGCTGCCAGCCTCAGCTTCGTTCAGTGCTTCCATCTGCTAGCAATCAGTGGGTTTTCCACCTCTCTCTATGTGGTACTTTTCATCTGAGTTTTGCTAGAGTTTAGCCTCTTTTTATTCTCTTTTGTGCACTGACTGCAGAGGAAAATGAGTCAGTTTTATTTATTTATTTTTATTAAAAGGCAATAGAATTAAAAATGGGTCAAAAGAAACCCCAAATCTTTTTCTCCTATTATTAAGCAGAAATGATCTGTGTCCTGCTCTCTATCAAGTCCCTATATTAAGGTTGAATGAATATCTGCATTCAACTCAGTCCTTCTGAACTTCACTCTTGGGAGGTTAGATCCCTCTCTAATAGAACCAGTTTTTATGAGGAAAAAATAATGGTACAGAATAGGCTGCTGGGATAACTAAATAAGTCCAGTTTCATGTGCTGTAAGAACAATCAGGAGAGATGCAGAAATAATGTATGCTCAGTCGGGCAGTCCCGCTGCACTGAATTTCTGTTGTGCCCCAGTGTGTATTGCCAAAAGATTTAGTGGTTTCCTTTGAATAAATAGCAAACCCCGCATGGGTTTCATCACTCTCAGTCTTTTACCAAAAAGAAAGCCCAAATCTTCTTCCTCCTTCCATCACAGAACACTTTTGGGGGAAGAAGATGACCCTGTAATTATAATGTACTGCAGATTTTGTTAATGAAAGAACCTATTCCTACCACCATGGCACCTTTAAAATCCTAATAATTTACAGCAACAATTTTCTGTTAGCCATGCTACTGATCTTGTTTGGGTTTAAAGTTATGGCTCGTTATGTTTAGCATCTGCTTTATGCACACTGTTTTCTCATTATGAATAAATCAATAAATCAATTAGGGGCAGTGAGCTCTGTATAGGCTTCGCAGTAGAAAAAATTGAAGTTTATGTTAGTTAACCCATGATGCATCAAGTAACTGTTTTCCTACTACAGGCCTATCCAGAAAAGAGAGAATACTAACAGTGTCAAGATATGAAAAACAATGCATCCCACAGAATGCAGGAAGAGTTTGGCATCTCTCTGAATTAAACTTCCAGGCTATTTGCAGACTTAAAATAAATATGCTTAGGGATATGGATCCTGGGATGGTTAACTATGTTCCAAGTCCATGTTGCTTTCAGCATCTGAATGGATGAGAGTGTATGTGCAGATGACCTTCCCCACCCCTACAGAGGACAGTGATTTCCCTTTTGTTGCTGTCAAGTTCTCAGGATTATTCTGGCTTCTATAGATGGTAGAGAGCTGGAGTAATAATAATAATTTTTGTATGTCACATTTCCAGTGATAAAAAATTCTCCCAAAATTAAATTTGTGGGTTGTTTCTCTCTTCTTACCCCTCACCCCACAGAGAACACTGTTGGTTTGGGGTTTTTTTTCCCCTGAAACCCATTTACAATATCAAATAAACACACTTAGGGACATTTTAAATGTTTGTAAAATTAAACTGTTTGAAATCCACAAATGAAAATACCACAAGTAGTCCATTAAAAATCCTTGTACTTGAAACTGAACACAACTGAACAAAACTGAGAGTTTTCTGTACTGTTCTTGTCACTTCTTCCCTCTGCTCAGGTGACATTGTCTTCATTGGAGTCAAGAAGATCTAAGCAACTTCTGATCTTGGGTGGTTCTTGTGGTTGTGAATTATGAAAATAACTAAAGCTGCCTTGGAGAGTTCCACACTGCCTGGAGTTTCAGTTGTAAATTTAGCAGAATAACAGGGAAATTGAGAGTCAAGGAGGGAAGAACACTTATGGGAAGAAATGAGGCTGTGAATGAGGTTCTGAGTGTTAATTTTTTTCTCTAGAATGAACTAATACATTTAACAACTTGTGAAAGCTTATCCTAAAGCTAAATTTTTATAGATTTTTCTTTACATAAATTATAATGCATTTTGGTGTTCTTAAAAGAATGGACAGGAAAGTGAGATGTCTAATTTCTTTCTGCTCTTCCTATTCTGTCTTTCATGTATAAACCAGAAAATAAGTCTTTTGATGTTGGATTTTGATTATCTAGAAATGTTCTTCTTCCCACATTTTTCCTTAGGTTAATAGCTACTTCTTAATTCCTAATCTAATAAATTACATGCTTTTACCCTAGAAAAAGAAAGAAAAAAATAACCCCTGGACAAAAAAAAAAAATAAATCTCAAAACATTATTTAATTTGGAAATAATTTCTCTTTATAATAGTACTTATGCGTTGAGGTACTGGCACAAGTTGCCCAAGAAATTGTGGATGCCTCATCCCTGGAAGTGCTGAAGGATGAATGGGGCTCTGAGCAACCTGCTCTAGTAGAAGGTGTCTCTGCCCATGGCAGGTGAGCTGGAACTAAATGATCTTTAAGATCCCTTCCAATCTAAACTATTCTGTGATTGTCTAAAAGTATTTGGCGCTTTTTTTTTTGTTGCAGATAGAAGAAAAACTAAGTAACTGAAAGCAAAGGAAACTTTACCCATGACATCTGGTTTTGCTAGACTTTTTAATCTTTCATCAATGACAATCTGCTACTTTAAAATATGTTAGTATTTTGCATACTCTTTGTGTACCAGTAAAACTTCTCTGAAAACTTCATTTATTGTCATAAATATTTTGTGTGACCATGAAAGCTTTCATCTGTAATATCCCTTAATTTTTATGTTTATTTACCTTTCTGTCTTTTAGCATTAATTTTTATTCAGGAACTTACTTTGGACATGTAATTAAAAATTGAATAGAACTGGATATTTGTCTGTTCTGCTCCTTCTGCTCATTCACCTTAAAAATTTCACTCCAGTCCCCCAGGGGGAAAAAATTAAAATTTTTACACATTTTTGGCAGAATTTGTGCATTTTTCAAAAAAAAACCCCATTTTTAATGTTCATTAAGGTACAGTGTACTCAAGGCTTTGAAGAATTGCTCAAGGCTTAAACTAAAAGATTCATTTGTATATTTCTTCAATTAATCAATAACAAAATCTCTCACAAGCAACCCTCTAAATATATGTGATGTGTTTCTAAAACAAGTTGTATACCATTGTCTTTTGTTCTTGGAATGTGCTCCTGAAATCAAAGCTTTAGTAACTCAATTCAAATAAAATAAATAATGAACCGGAGGAGAAGTAAAACAGTTTGTGTTAGAACTACTTTTCAAAATGGGTGGCTAATGTGTGGCCCTAAATTTAGCTGTTATGGGATGCTGTTGCTCCCAAAGCTTGGATAGCTGTGTCCAAGTATTCCTGATGAAATGTGCCTGTAATACATGTTTGATAGAACTAGATCAAAATTCAAATACATTTACTGCAAGTACTAGTTTGAATTTTAAACAGTCTAGAACATAACCATTCTTTAGTCCCAGACGTTTGTTTTTCATTACAACTCAAATAGTCATAGTTTCTTAGAGAATCAAAGCAAAATTTAATTATAAACTGGAAATACTTTTAACATTTTTTTGAAAACAAACAAACAAACAAACAAATATTTGCCTGAGACCCAGTAAGAGGTGGAAATCTGCTGTAAAATCTTTCTGTTTTGTTGTTTTGGTTTGGTTTGGTGTTTTTTTGTTTTTTTTTAATTATTATTTATCATCATGGTTTGGTTTTCACTCTCTTCTGCCTGTAAACATTGTACAGCCATATTTTTATCTGATTGTGGCTATAAAATAAAAAAAGTATATATCTCTCTGAGAAGTCCTAAGTAGCATGAGAAAAATGTAATGTTTAAAATAATAATAATAATAATAGTCCTGGGTTTTTTGACCAATATGTCTGATACCGGTTATGACTTCTTTCATTTCTGTAGTCTGAGTGATACCCATGAAATATTAATCTGCAGCTCTGAGTACTAATGAATTGTAATCATCTTTCCCTTCAGATATGCTCATTCATTTTTTCACATTGTCTTTACACTGGCATGAATCAATGTTTGTTTAGAAAAGAAAGCCACTACAGGAACCAACATTTCCAATTGTTGAGACAGAAAAATTCAAAATTAGTGCATGCACTTTTCACAATGTTGGCAATTAAATTTTAGAATATCTGCAAAAAGAAGTAGTGGATTCAGCATCTTTTCAAATCTTCTCAAGACTGGATAATTTTTAATGTTTCAGTGTTGGGGACAGTTATGTAAAATCATACTGATTTGTGTAGTAGAAGAGTCCCCAGCAGGTGATTCAGGAATTTCTTCCAGCTCTTTCGGCAGAAAACCTCTCTTGTGTTATATCACGTGAAGTTTTCATTGCCCCATTTCATAGCCTAAATGGAACCATTGATGAAATTCTTATAGCACTCTAGCCTCTAGCTGAAGTCACCATATTTCTAGAATAATGTTTGTTAAAGATTTGCTATACTGCTATTTAAAATCCTACTGGTGTTCCAAATTCACTTTTGTTCCCTACATCACAAGCTCAGCAGGAATTAGAAATTCTCAAGGAAAATAACTCTACAAACTTGCTGAATTTGTAGTCACTAAAATTTTAATAAATAGCATGACCAGAATTTAATTTTCTTCCAAGATTTTGATATATATTATTTATTTCTAAATAAATCAAAACCAAAGTTTTAAAGAGACAAAACATCTGAAGCATCAATATTTGATGTGAAACAAGACATAGACTCATAGGTTCTGACTCTCTTTGAACAGCAATGCTTATATGTGCCTCTTGGTCACGTCTGGAAACTTCAATATCCATTGACACTCAAGGATCTGGGTATTTTGGCTGAAGCTGAATGAAAACAAAGCCATTATGATTTTATACATGTTACCATACTAATACATTTATTAAGTGAATGTAGTTTTTAGTAATATTCTAACAAAATTTCCCAGATTTTGTTTGGGGTTTTTCTTCGTTCTTTTTGTAAAATGTCTTACAGCATAATCTAAATTCAAGATATTTAGTACCTACTTCTTTCGCTTTCCAAGATCATCATTACAATAATACGTCACAGTTTGGAATTCCTAGGATTTAGTCAGCCAGGCAGGTTCCTCTCTCCATTATTTTCATTCCTTTTAACCTAAAAACAATCTACTTAGAGTTGTCCAAAATCAGTCTTTCTTGAATCTCTAAGGTAATTCGAAATCTTTGAAATCCTCCTAACCTGTTTCTTCATCTTCTTCAGACACCATTTAATTGTCCATTTATTTATAGCGCACCTTCTGACAGGAGCGCAGAAGCAGTTGTCTGTCATTAACCATTAGGAGACTCTTGAGAAGATACAGAGATGGAATTGTAGTAACTCCTCTGTTTTGGTGGCAGCAGATTTGGCTCTAACACTGAGCAGCCAGGGCAGACTGTGATTACTAACATGGCAGTACAGTCACTGCTTCCTGAGAGATGGGGGGGTGGCTGTACAAACACTCCAGCAGTGTCATGCAAGGGGACAGAAGCAGTCACTTCACAGCACAGCACACAGAATAAACAAGCCAGGCAGACACCTTCAGAGTGCTATCTTCTTAAGAGAAGCTGTTGCTCAGAAGCAAAAGGTATGTAAGTGTCAGTACTACTCTGTAAATCACAGAATACCCCTCTTCTGCTCTCTTGAAATCAGATCGTCAGTTTTGCTCTGACCCCGGCTCAGCTCAACCAAAGGAATTTCTCCTTTAAATCAAAGCAGTAAGGTGTTAGTAACAATTACACTGCAGTTTGACTTCAGAAAAAATGAAATAAAATTAATTGCTTCTACTGAAAACATTGTAACAATCAAGAAAACCAAGTTGATCTAAAAAATTTAAAAAAAAAAAAAAAGAGGCATAACATTTTCTCCCATATGACTACTTCAACAAGGCATTGCATTTTCCCAGTCACTAGATAGTACAACTGCAGACAGCATAAGAGATACTTAACTGAAGTCATAAAACCGTATATCACCTCTTCAAAGATATCAGTATCTTTTGTATCACAGTTCAACATATACTCTGGATTTTGTTACACTCAGTCTTGTTTATGGATAAAAGACCATATTGTTTATGCTTAAAATACAGGGATAACCAAGAACTGATTATTAGTATAACTGAAATCTTCAAATTCTAATAATTAATAAACCAGATGCAATTGTTACAGAGAAAGTAAGAATAACAATGCAGTTAACATATGTAACTTTTTCTCATGCAACTGTGTCTTGTGTTACTGTAAACTCAGTCCTTCACTACTTCAGTGGAATGTTTGCTACAAGAGACCAAAGTTGTACTTTTGTAAAAGTTTTGTAGGCACTGATTTTCTATCCTTATTATGCAAGAACTATGCTGATATTTGATGATATAATAAAAAAGATGCTTGAGTCAACCTGTAGAAACTTTTAAAGTTGAGCACATAGTGACAGCTATCACAAAATATTTAAAAAGCTACTAGTCATAGGGATGCTGATGTCTTTTTTGGCCAAACTTTTAAAGTTATACTTTTGCCTTTTCCTCACTGTCATGGTTTAACTCCAGTCAGCAATCATAAATAATAGCTGCTTGGTCCCTCCCCCACCAACGGAATCAGGGAGAGAATCAGAAGATAAAAGCCAGAAAACTTGTGGATTGAGCTAAAGACAGTTTAATAGGTAAAGCAAAAGCCAGGCATGCAAGCAAAGCCAAACAAGGAATTAATTCTCTGCTTCCCACTGGCAGGCAGTTGTTCAGCCATCTCCAGGAAAGCAGGACCTCTTCACGCACAACAGTTACTTAGGAAGACAAATGCCATTACTCCAAACACCTCCCATTTTTCTCCCCAGGTTTATATACTGAGCATGATGTCATATGGTCTGGAATATCCCGTTGGTCAGTTGGAGTCACCTGTCCCACATGTCTCCTCGCAACCTCTCATGCACCCCCAACCTCCTCAACAGTTTGGCAGTATGAAAATCAGAAAAGGCCTTGGCTCTGTGTAAGCCCAGCTCAGCAATAACAAAAACTTCTCTGTATTATCAATCCAGTGTTCAGCACAAATGCAAAATACAGCCACATGATAGCCAGTGTGAAGAAAATTAACTCTTCCCCAGTCAAAATCAGCACACTTATAAAGATAGTACCCTTGTGTTACTCCAGTCTTGGCAGCCTTCAAGCTACTACAACAAAGCTCTTACTATGACCTCCCATATAGTTCTGCTCTACATACTGATCAGTGAAAAATAATTGATCTCTTCAGAAATATTATTACAGGTAAATAAATAGAAAGACAGACTTGGGAAGTTCATACCTTAATTAGAAAATATGGGTAGAAATAGTTTAAATAATTAAAGCTTTTCCCTCCTCCTTCTGTTCTGGGTCAGGCAACCCACTTAAACCAAATAAAAAATTATCCACACCTGACCAGCAATATATAAGTTAGACAAATCAATGAATGCATTCAGATAAATCACTATCCTGCGGCATGGGTTATAGTTTGGAAAAGAAGAAACTCCTTTATAGTACCAAATCATTTTATCAGCTTTTTCTTTTCTTTCTACCCCAGAGGCCCACATAATGTGCTCACAACTAGCACAAAGATGCTCCTGCAAGACAAACTGTAAACTTCAGTGATAATATATAATTCAGCCTGCTTCAGATTTCCATTTCACACTTGCAATGGGTCAAATTAAAACTTGTTCTAAGCAAGAACCAAGCTGCTAGGACAGTGTTTTCAATTGAACATACACATATGGTAGACAGAGATAGGAAGCCAAATAGCCCCCTTGCATTTCAGGAGGAAATAGTAACTTACTGAGCCATCTGGATCCTCACAAGTCTATAGGACCAGAAGGGATCTATCCTAAGGTAATGAGGGAGCTGGCAGAAGAGCTTGCCAAGCCACTCTCCATCATCTTCCAACAATCCTGGCTCACTGGGGAGGTCCCATATGACTGGAAGTTGGCGAATGTCACCCCAATTCATAAAAAGGGCTGCAAGGCTGACCCTGGTAACTACAGGCCTGTCAGCCTGACCTCAGTGCCTGGCAGAGTTATGGAGCAGATCATCCTGAGTACAATCACACAGCACTTACAGGATGGACAAGGGATCAGACCTAGCCAACATGGGTTTAGGAGGGGCAGATCCTGCTTGAACAATCTGATCTCGTTTTATGATCAGGTGACCCACCTGGTGGATAAGGGAAAGGCTGTGGATGTGGTCTATCTAGACTTCAGCAAAGCCTTTGATATTTTCTCCCACAATATACTCCTGGAAAAGCTGGGAGCCCATGGCTTGGACAGGTGCACTCTCTGCTGAGTAATGAACTGGCTGGAGGGCCGGGCCCAGAGAGCGCTGGTGAACGGGGCTGCATCCAGCGGCAGCCAGTCACTAGTGGTGTTCCCCAGGGATCAGTGCTGGGCCCAGTCCTGTTTAACATCTTTATTGATGATTTAGATGACGGGATTGAGTCCATCATTAGCAAATTTGCTGATAACACCAAGTTGGGAGGGAGTGTGGACCTGCTGGAAGGCAGGAGGGTTCTTCAGAGGGATCTGGATAGACTGGAGAGCTGGGCTGACTCCAATGGGATGAAGTTCAACCAGGCCAAGTGCCGGGTCCTGCACTTTGGTCACAACAACCCCCTGCAGCGCAACAGGCTGGGGACAGAGTGCCTGGAGAGCAGCCAGGCAGAAAGGGACCTGCGAGTTTGGATTGACAGGAAGCTGAACATGAGCCAGCAGTGTGCCCAGGTGGCCAAGAAGGCCAATGGCATCCTGGCC
>JAWWLV010000179.1:20460444-20479374 GCA_035041135.1 Platyrinchus mystaceus
CTGTCTATCTGACAGGTAGAAAGGTTTTTCATACACTGGGCAAAAGGGTAAGACTAAACTGTTGTTAGTCTGAATGGATTTCTATTTCCTTTTAAGCATATTGAAGAGGTGTAACTGCATATTGCAAACACAGCTTTCAAGAGCAAATCTTTTGGAAGAGACTAATAAAATCTTACCTGCACTGAATTTTTGATCTAAGAGTACTGTTGCTGTCGGCAGTACAGCTGTATCAGTGTCAACAATTCTGGGACCCTTCCTAAGGTGACATTTTCAGCTTGCAAAGTTAAGGGGCAGAGGTCAGAAAGCAACCAGTAGAAACAGATAGCTACTTTGACTATCACTGATGGTATTTACTGAGCGGAAGAACCTGTATGGTAACTTTATTATATAAGTTGACATATACCTGCACTTTAAATGGCCTTTATTTCAGACTTACAGAATGGAAGACCACAGGATTGATGATTCATATAATGACTAAATTCTAGAAGTATCAAATGTTGCCCTCCTGTCATAGATGTAGGATAAAATTAGTTGGTATTCCAAATTCAGCTAATGGTGTAAAATACAATATTTTTACATGATTAGCAACTGGGCTAGCAGACTCTGCAAAGAAGTGAAAAACCTGAATGATTAATGACAGATGAGCTTTAAACTGTTGAGTTTGTTTTGAAGGTAGATTTAAAGAAGTTTGGAGAGGAATGGTAGAAACTGACTTGTCATTTTCTACTTCTTCCCTGTGGAGAGAAACTTTTCAGTCTGGCACTTTCACAAACTCTCATGTAAAAATCTCTTACAAAGCTGCAGTCCTGCGATGTTCCTAACTTTTTGACATTGATAAAAGAAAACACTTTCTTAATTATTTATCCACATGTCAGAAATATGCAGAAAAGAACAGAATTAGCATTACCCGTAGAGTCTCTTTTATTCCAGTGATAAAAAAAAAAGCATATAATAAATAAATAAGAGTTTTTCCATCTGCTGGCACTGCAGTTAGTATGTAGGCAAAGAGAGCACCTACTATGCCTTTACAATAGTTTTTATACATTAGGTGTTAGACAGCGATTGGGATACTGCTGCCTCCTTGTCCAGGGATATTGAGGCAATGCATTTTTCTTTCATAATGCTTTGAACTTCTCCTTCTTTTCTTATATCATCAAACATGAACTGGATATTACAAAATCCAGCTCAATTTCATGATGCATAATATCCTTGAAAACTTAAGATAAATGTGTTAAAGAAAACAGACAAATGTGGATTTTCCAAGTGCTAGTGTTCCAGCCTCTCTTGCTCTGAGCATAAAACTGCTTTTAGAGACTTTTCCCCTCTCTCTCTTTGCCTTCTTATTCTCATTCTTGCAAGCCACAATATGTTCTTCTCTACTTAAAGTGTTATCAAATTTATTTTACTCGCTGTAGTTGTTTCTGCCTATTATTTGTAACACCAGAGATATGTGACCCGTTTTCAATATATGGAAGTCATCTTTATTAATTTTAACTAAGTCCTTGACAGCCCATTTTGGATTTTTCTCCTCTTCAAGCTTTAAAGAAAGGGAGAGGAACAGAAAAACATTGTCATCACACTGCTCAAGGAAAGCTTAAGCTGCAGAGCTGGGTGCAGACTAAGGTGGCTTTTCCAGGTAGTCCGAGGGACACCAGCAGTGCCTGAAGCCTCTACTCTGGACCTGCCTGTGCTCCCCCAGCTCTAACCCAAAACAGCTCAGTAACCAGCATCAGACAAACCTCTGTGATAACATGACTGAGAGAAAGCTGTGAGGAGACTTCTTGGGGGCTGTCTCCCATTCCCTCTTCTCCAGAGCAATATTTAGTTCCCCCCTGAGCTTCACAGTAGATTTGTTGAGCCTGGCTGTGTCTCTTGCTGGTGCTGACTAAACCTACTGACCTGGCTACCCAGGCAGACCTTGGACCTGTTTCATCACTACAGATTTCTCTAACAACAGCTATTTGGTCCTAGTTGGGGTCTCTAGACCATTCTCACTAGGCTTGCTCATGTACTGCAGGTTGGTATCCTTGCTGGTGAGGCTGTTGTCTTGCCCTCCCTGCTTCCCATCAGCCTCAGCTCCCCAGCCCAGACATCTGCTTATGCTGCCCCAGCACATTACACTGAACAACAAAATGACAGAATGGTTTTGTTGGAAGAAACATTAAAGATTATCTAGTTCCAAGCCCCCTGCTGTGTGCAGAGACACCTTCCACTAGACCAGGTTGCTCAAAGCTTTGCCTCCCGTGACTCGGCCAGTGCAGCTGGAGCACTTGTCCATGAAGATCAAGGCAAAAAGGCATTAAGCACCTCAGCCTTCTCCATGTCCTGGGTAATGAGGTCTCCTGTTTCCTTATGCAGAGGCCCCACATTTTCCCTTAGTCTTTCTTTTATCACCAGTGTACCTACAGAAGCTTTTGTTCTTGACGTCCTTGGCCTGATGTGGTTCCTTTAAGAGATAATAGGGTGGTTGAAATCTCCCACAAGGACCAGGTCTTGTGAGCAAGAGGTTGTTCCTCTCTGTCTATTAGAGGACCTCATTCGCTCATCCTTCCTTGTCGGCAGCCTGTAGCAAACCCTCACTATACCGTCACCTCTCCCTGACCTACCCTTAATCCTGATGTTCCTCCTCTATCCTCAGGTGCAACTCCTTGCACTGCAGCTGGTCATTGACATAGAGGTTGCCATTCCCTCCTTATCTCCACTGCCTGTCCTTATTGAAGAGCCTGTATCCTTTCATTCCAACACTCCAGTCATAGAAGCCATCCCACCATGTCTCTTGTGATGTCAATGAGATCTCAGCCATGTATGCATACACATTGCAAACTCCCCCAATTTGTTTCCCATTCTATGTGCATTTTCATAGAGATGTTAAGTTAGATCCCAATGAAGCTGACTTACTAGCTGGAGTGACTGGAATTCCCTCCTGCAATTCCTTTCAAGGCTTTGGGCATGTCTTGCTGGCCCTGGCATCAGACTGGTAGAAGAGGGATGCAATGAGATTCCCCTCCCCTGTCAGCAGACTGTGGGACTATTCGAGGGCTGAACCAAATCAGAGGGTATCTGCCTGCCTCGGACCTCAGCACTCTGTTCCAGGAAGGCATTTCTGTATGGCTTTTCCTTGCAGCAATAACCCCCATAGTTGAGGCCAAAAATTATGGCAAATGAGTGGCTGCAGTGATGCTAGATGTGTAAGGATTCCCTTGGCAGACAAAGTCCTTAGGGACTAGTTGTGATACATCCATGTCTCTGCTCTTGACCTCTGGGCCTAGATTTTGAATATCATTAGGAGGCTTGGGGTTTTTTTGTTTAAGTACTTATTTATTTTTCCTACAGAAACTGTATATGGTTCTGAAATAGAAATACTTTTTGTTCACACTAATATAATAATAGCATATATCACTGTGCATAAATGCTATACTGTAATTGGATAATTTCTATTCTTTACTTATCTAGTGCTAATACAAGGGCAATTTTTTTTCACATTCAGTGATAAGGGGGAATTGTCTATATCCAGTTGCCTGAATAAGTAAAATGGGATTTATTTTGACCAGAGGCTACTTCTGAGAGGCTGACTGATTTTTTTTGCTTATTTCTGTTTTTGCAGTGTGATGGAAAACTACTAAAATGAGAGGGACACTGTTTCAAGGTCATTGTGAGAAAAGTAAACTTAATACTAACTTTTAAAGTATGTTGCACACATTTGAACTTCTAGGGGTAACAGGCATTTAGAACAGTCTCAGTAGACAATTCACTTGACAACACAAACCATAGGTTTGCTTCGCTTCTGTTTTGTACTCTTACAGATTTGCTGATTTAGACTACAATCACTAGATGTTTTGGGTCACACCTTGAGCTGATAGGAGCAGTTGAATTGGCTACTGCTTGAAGTAACCTTTAATAGCTGACACCACCTTGTGGTTTTAAGATCTAATCTGTACACTTTTAGCTTTCTATGAAAATGACATGGATTATTTATTTTAAAAGGCTGAAGGAAGCCACAGTCACCCCTGGTTTTTCAAAACTATCCATCTCTGAAGACCAGTACTAAGCTAAATCTCCAACTTAAGGTCAAATTTTAAAACTTTCCAAAGCTTTTAAAGACAGACCCATTATTATATTATTTTTTAGTGTTTCATATTTAATTTGCTTTAAACTGGGTTCATGTAACCTTCTGGCAAAAAAATCCCAACAAACCAAACTCAAAAAACCATTATAGATGCCTGTGTCAAAAGAAGTGAGAAAGAGTAAGATTGCTGTGAATGAAAGAATGTATCCTGAAGTGCACATTTAATTATTAACTCAAAAAAATAGCACCATTATTGTTATCAAAGCTCAGTTAGCAATAATTTATCAAAGTTACTTTTGAAACATTCTTGACAAAAGTTTTCTGGAGATAAAAAAAACCTCTGTTTAAACTATCTGGTTTCCACCTCTTTTGAATTCTGTTTTACTTATTCATTTGCCTATTTGTTGCAGAGATTTTATTTTTTGTTTGTTTCTAAGTCAATCTTAAAAGGAAGCTACATTAAAATTTTACATTTATAGAATCAATCTAGAGCTACAGAAGTGAGAGTCTAGCCTTAAACTTACTATGTACCTATTATTTCACAGGAAGTATTTTTTAATTTCAAACTATTATCTTAGGTGCAGAAACTTCATTATCTTACTGATGCTGGATAACACATTGCAATGATCTTGTTTTGGGAGCTTTAAAACAAAAATCACCTTTTATTCTCTAGCTAATTAACATATGTGAATCACATCCTCCAAGTAGAACCTGAATAAAGATAGAGGTTTCCAAACCCTTCGAGCTTGATTGTGATAAAACTGAAAAGCATCACATTAGGTTTGGCATTATTCCTCAGAATTACACATTCACATTGAAATACTATATACGTGTGTGCAAATGTATACTCGTGTGTTCAGATGCATATATACACATGCAATACAATTCTATCAGTAAAGACAAAAACATTTGTTTCTGAATTGGAGAAACAGGTGTGTAACCAGGAGCCTACCCACTCAGTTTATGCTGTGATTCTTATAATCACAGTTCTTCAATAACTTCAAACAACAAATGTCAAAAGGTTATGACAAAACTACCAAGATATGTCTAAGCTGATATATTTCAGAAAACAACTTGAATTACTAAACACATTTCCTTTGAAATATTTATTGTTAAATATTTACCTTTTTTAAAAGCCATAGATAAAACAGCAACTCATAAACATATAAATACAATTAAAGTATCTGATAGGAGTATCAGATGTATACTACTTATAAGATGATCAGTACAACTAGAGGGAACAGAGAAATGCCACAGAATTTAAGTCAGTGCTGTACAGGAAATTAATATGGTACACAGGATATTAAAAAATATTGTTATCTTGTGTATTGGATCCAGGCAGGTTATTTAATGAAAAAGATCCAAAAAATGGGAGTGGGGAAAGGGGGGAGAACACTTTAATTTTTTCAAAACTAGTGTATTGGACTTTCTACAACCAGTTTTTCCAAATATTTAATATTAGATTTTCTTCACTAGGTTACAACCGTGCATTTGTCAGTTATAAATAGGAAATATAAACCCTGTAAACTCCAATGAAGAAAGTTCATTATATGCTTCAGACAAGTATTGTATTCAATGGACTAAATCTACTATTCGTAAAATTCAAATTTAATGATTTACAGTAGAGGTTAATTTTCCTTATAGTTTCAAAAGCTGTTAAACTGGATGAAGTTTTAATAGGAATCTGCTTGTTGAATAGGTACTTCCTACAAAACATGTAATGGGTTTTTGAGGTGGGTTGACCTTCAATGGCTGGCATATGCCCACCAAGCCACTCTATTATTCCCCCTTCCTCAGCAGGACAGGGGAGAAGAAAATGAGATGAAAATGATCTCACAAGTCAAGATAAAGGCAATTTGATAAACAAAAAGCAAGGCTGCGCATGGAAGCAAAAGGGTAAAAAAATATTTACTCTTAACTTCCCATTGGCAGGCAATGTCCAGCCATTTCCTGGAAGTAAGGCCTCAGTACATGTAGCTGTTGCTCTGGAAAACAAATATCTTAATACCAGATGCAGCCTTTCCTCCTCCTTTCTTTTAGCTTTTATTGATGAGCACATTATATAACAGGCAATATTACTCTGGTTAGTTCAGATCAGCTGTGCTGGCTATGTCCCCTCCCAAACTCTTGACCATCCTCAGCCTCCTGGCCTTTGGAGTCAGGGTGAGATGGAGAGGAAGAAGTTGGAGAAACAGCAAAGAGCCGTGATGCGGTGTGAAGACTGCTCAGCAGTAGCCAAAACACAGTTTTGTTATCAATGCCTTTCTCGTTGCCAATATAAACCACAGCACTAGAAGGGCTACTATGGGAAAGGAAACAGTGCAGCCAATACAGTTTATTTCATACTACATTTTTTATGAAACATTATACATTCCTTCAAGATCATGATCTGTGTGGTTTAAATTAGAGGATCATGGAAATCAGGTGACATATTTGGAGACATGGTCTGTGCACAGTGGTCTTTTTGTGGGCATTAAAATATTAATTTGATGTCCCAAAACAAGTTAAAAAGTTCAACAGGCAACAAATGGAATCAGGAAACCAATAGCATTCAAAATATTCTGTAATAAGGAGAGTTCAACACTAGCATTTGCCTCTTTCCACCTGCAAGCAATTGTGTTAAAGATCTAGACGTGCATTCGAGGCTGAGCTAATGACATGCTACATCCTAATTTGACAGCTTTCCCTTTCCGTATGTATTTCAATTGCTTTTTTAAAATAAAAAGATGGTGAAGCAAAATTTCCTTGGTATTCAATTTATTATTGCAGTGAAGGGCATTTTGATGAGTTTACTGTTCACAATAGTGTGGCAATGATCAGTTTTAGCACCTCATTTTAATGTGTGTTTCTCTTGTTTATTGAAGTTTCTGCTCTGTTTTCCTCTGGGTTTGGGCTTGTTTTATTAAAATTATTTATTTAGAAAGCTTTAGAATCCATTATTTTTATAGCATTTATATAGTGTAAACATTTATCTAGAGATAGATGAGATCTCTATTTGTGTTTAGTGCTTCTATGTTTAAGTAGTACTTCAAGACTTTGAAGTTAAACTGTTACCACTTCCTTGAACTTCTCATGAGAAAAATTTACCATAAAATTTATCTGAGCTTGCAGATTTTCAGTCTTGTGAATTCTGGGTCTCATAGCTGTTCCCTCTGTGTTTCCTATGCTTGTCATGTTTTGATATGTGATTTATGAAAATGATTCAGTCTAAGAGTCTTGGGTTAAGTTACTGTCAAACCCTTTTGGCAAAGTAAGCAAGAGGTTGTGGAAAAATTGACGTGGATAGATTTTTATCAAGTGAATTTTCAGTCCCTTAAAAAATTAAAATCTAAAAGGAAGAAAGCTCTTCATAAGAATAAATTCTTGCAATATATGAATAGTAATATATATATATATATTAAAATTATGAAAAAAATTGACTGGATATGTTTTTATCAAACATGACTTTTCTGCAGATCACAAATAATGAAAATTAAATACAGAAACCAGGAAAGTATGGTGAGAACTCCCTAACCAGAAATAATGGAATTAATATTTCCTGTCTGAATTGGCAGAGGCTATCTCTTGACCTTTTACAACACAGCAAAACACTTATCTATCCTTTAAAGTACTTGTTTGAAGAAGTGGTTTATTTTTTGATGGGGGAATGATTGTTAGATGTTTTTTTTTTCCTTTACTGGAAAAGAAGACAAAAGTATCAATTTTGTACTTTTATATATAATATACATTTTTTGAATGCAAAATGGTACAAATACAATAGAGCTCAGAACTCCCTTCGATATGGTTTCTAAAGCTTACTTTGGAACAAAATCTAATTTACAGAATCAATCAAATGTCTAGACCACCACTGTTGCATTCATCTACTGTCAGCACTTATAATGGGGCACAGGACATATAAAAAGTTTTTATTTAGCTTTTGTTCTACATAACTTCTGTATTCACATTGTAAAACATTGTAAAAGTTGATACATGAAAATAAACAATATGAATCCTGTTACAATTAGGTAGATATGTATTTTATTCCTCTAATCAAGAGTCAAGATTCAGACCGTACTGATGAGGCACCAGAATTTCTAATTAAATTTAATGTTTTCATTTTTTTAATAGAAAGCTTAGGAAAAAAAAAAAGTGAGAAAGCAATAGGAATATAAATGTAATTCAGAACAAATTCCCAGAATCCCAACTGCAATCCCTGGAGTAAATAAGAGGAAAACAATTGCCAAGTTACTCTTGCTCAATAAAAATTGGTCCAAGAAAAATGTTTTACAGAAGGAGGAAAAGCAATCTCAACTTTTTAGAAAAAAATAAAACAATGTTGCTACCTATTACTAGGGGTTATGAAATGAGTAATCGGCCCCAAAATTTGTAGCACAGCATTTTGTTTAATAATGCCATCTCTTGTTTGCATGTACTTATTTAAAAACACCCTTCTTTTTATACAGCATTAAAATAACACCAGGTGTTATGGAGATATATTAAAAAAAAAAAAAATTGAAATCAGTGTTGACTCAGTCAATTTGAGTTCATGCATATGTCAATTACAGAATATCTCTGCCAAGCCACTACTTGCTAAATGGAAGACAGACACAACTGAAGACTGGAAGAACAGAAAGAAAGATTTCTTTAAACATTCTGAAAAAGATATTTGTGATTATCTATGTATGCAATTGATTCCTCAAAGAGGTAGAAACCTCCTATTGCATGTTTGAAAGCTGGTTATTAGCTCCTTTAAATATTCAGAATGTTCGTGGGAAAAATTACAAATATTTCACTTAAATTCAGAGATTTTAAAAAGATCTGAGTTTAAAAAAAAGAGCTTGAAAAAATTAACTTATGTCTCAACTGAGAACTGGTAAAAGACTGTTTATCCTTACGTATATCTACAATTTATGTTTCTCTTGCATGTCAAACCTTAGGAGTTATAAACATAGGAGAACTTTCAAAGCCCAAATAAAGGCTATATTTTCCAGTCTGAACAAAATGTTTGACCTCCACTGAAGGCACATCCACTTAACCACTGTATTTGACTAACTTTTTTTTATGGCAGCTGAGCAAAAGTCTGAAAGGCAGAGGAAAACTGACAAAAAAAGCACTAGATAAAATATGACCACAAGTAGGTAACAACATCACAATTCATGAAGGCCTGAAACAAGTGCTTCTTAATTTGATTTTGTAATAGTAGGAATTAATTTGTAACTTCAGTTTTTTTATACCCTAAACACTTTTTACTGCTGAGAAACTACCTCACCTTTATCCTTATCCAAGGATTAAGTCTTGAAAACCACGAAGCAAACTCTTTGTGTAACAAAGATGTGCCAATAAGAAGGACAGAGTCCCTGACTTACTTGGCTCTATGCTCATATGAGATATCCCTGACCCTTAGCGAGCCAGGTAAGGTCTGACATAAGGCTGATTTCTTTACCTCTGTTTATTACTGAAGCATAAAGAAATGTGTGGTTTTATTTATCTCAAGAAGGACATATAAGAGTGAAATACACCTTTTTGTAAAAGGACCATGTAAAAATTGGGAAACAGATAATAAAAAATGGATGATGGATCAGCGAATGGAAGTTTTTATGCCAGAAATTTCACAGATAACATTTCCGCAGCAGAGAAAGTGTCAAATAGTTTTACCCCATTTTTGCCTTGATGTATTACAGCATTTGATATGGGTTTTTTCCTGAAAAAAAAGTGCAGTTCACAAAGGTTAAGGAAAAAAAAGTTGCTATATTCACAAGTTTTCTAGAGAAAAATAGTAAGTTTTTATTTAGAAATTGTTCTTAATGAAAAAAAATTCACTAACAGAATATAATAATAGAAATCTTTGTTTCACAAAAATATTATACTTCTCGATAAGTGTAATTTATTGAGGGAAATTATATCTCATAAGAAACCCAGAACAGAGCTTTGAAATCTCTATGGTATTCAGAAACTAAGTATCTGGGTTAAAAAAATTGTTCTTAACTTACCCAGAGGTCAAAAACCCGAACTAATCGCTGGAGGCTGTTTTAATAATAAGAGAAGAGATTTTTCACCTCTGCTATTTTGCGTAGTTTATTTTCTTTCTTGTGTGGGTTTTTTTTTTCTGAACTATGCTGATGAGAAAATATTTTTGCATACTTCCGGTGATTCTAAAATGATTTAAATAATTTTACTTGTTTTCTCCTCTGATAACATCTGTAAGACATAAGTATGCAGTCAGTTCTAGTTTTCCTGGTTGATCACCAGCAGTATAAAGTATAGAAGATGTAATCAGTATACACTAAAAAACATTACTGAAATACAGTTTCTTCAGTGTAGGCAATTCTTAAAAGACAGAATACTGTAAATCCTAGAAGATTTTTTTAGAAGGTCTTAGCTCCTTGTAGCCTCCTCAGCATGTTCCTAACATTTCAGGTATTAATGATACAGTATAATGAAAAAGGCCTCTTTAATGCAAAACTTATCCTGCGTTGTTCCTCCATTGAGATCAATGTCTTTTCATATGGGTTCCTAAAGGGAAGGAAGACTGAGCATAAGCCCACCTGGCTGCACAGTCACAGTCCTGCTGGTGACTAACACTGTGTAGTAATCACAAACTTGCTGGGCCACTGGAGACCCTTGAGTGCAGCATACAGCAGTATGGGGGATGTTGGCTTCTACCTCTGTAAAGCACGGGGGACTTGATAAAACAGTTTTGGGCTTGGGTTTCCCATGTTCTGATATCTATTTTGCATGAAGCTGTTACTCTGCCTCTGCTATGAAGACCGCCAGAATTCTCACACACATCAATAGAGGTGTCAAGGTCAAAATTTGTCCTGTAAATAGATACAGAGCTGGCAGTGTGCTTGCTGATAACAGAAGGTAGGTTTTTCATGATACTCACGTTTGAAAGTCCCAGTGTCCTACTTTAAAAATTATTTTTCTATTTGAATTTCCTTCAGCTGACAGATTTAAGTTGATGGTATGCTAGGTTGTTTCCTAATTTTTTTAATGTACATCTCAATATCAAATCAGTTAATCATCACAATTACAAGATACTAGCTTGAAATAATCATAACAAGAAAAGCAACAAAAATAAGAAGTGTTGACATAGTTCTTAGTAAATATTCTGGCATTTCCAAGGAAGTGAATTAGCTGTGGCTATTTCATTGTGTCCAGCTTAGAGCACATTGGACTGGAACTGGAAATGATCCACACTCTTCCATCCAACAAGTCTAGAAGACTAAGATGCCCACATGTTTTTTTAAAGTTAGTCTTCTCATGACAGAAGATGGAAAAGGTTTTAGTTCTCATTTGTGTTTTGGAGTATCTCACAGAACTGGAATAAAAGTCACCTAAAAGAAAAGCTTATAGAAAGCTAAGCTTATAGAAAGCTAATAATATATAATCAAAGAAAAAGCAAATGGGGGATAATTTGTCAACTACAATATTTTCACAAACGCTCTCTGTAAATCAAAAGGAGTCACCTGACTGTGTTTAAAAGGCATTTGAACAATGCTCTTTGTAATGTGATTAACTTTTGCTGAGCTATGAAGTAGTCAGCCAGTTAAACTAGATGATAGCTGAAGGTCACTTACAACTGAAATATTCTAGTCTATATTATTTATTTTGATTCAATGTGGTGTGATTGGATGCCATGCTATATCTTATCCTGATATATATACTATTATTCGTACTAATTCTAATTTTTCAAGGAACAGTATAATTTACAGTGATCCCCTTTTTGCCACTTTAGCTTCAGTAGAAAGCATCTTCTTCTGCATTTAACCATTTATAGATGTCTTCTTGCACATAGACCTCCCCTGTACTGACACAGTAGAATTGAAACCTTAATTTGTTTTTTTTCAACAGACTTATATATCACACAATGAGAACGTTAGAGATGGAAGCCAGCTTAGATAAAGTTACATTCCAAAATCTTTCCAGGATGAGCCTCACAAATTTCAATGAATAAGGTTTCCATTGATTCACTGAAAGAAAAAACTACAGCAAAATCACCAAATCACCAATCACCAAAAAGAATTATGGATTCTATGTATGTGTTAGATTACCTTCCAAAATTGTATGTGTGCATATCTAAATCAAAAGATGGTCTTCTTTAACGAAAACCAGATGGTTCTCTTTAGCTTCATCGGAAGCCAAAATAAAGATATTAATTTTAACCACCAATTAATACTAAGCAGGAAGACCTAATGACCTTAACATTAGACCATAATTCTTTATTTTATCACCTCATTCCCTGCAGCTGTTCACTGCAGTAATGCAATTTACCAGTAAGGCACAAACCAACACCTGAAAGAGGTCAGTTGGCTGCAGCAGGGGAAGGCCCTAGGGCCAGGCACCATTCAGAGGACACAGACCTTCAAACTGTTTATATTATTTCCCTTTACATTAAACCTTGAATCTTTGCCAAATGCGAGCATCCCAGTGAGCACAGGGTTCTTGTAGACTTGCTAAGATTTTCCACATACCTTATAGCAGCAATACTCTGAATATATATGCTGTGAAGTATTTACCAATACTCAGAATTGAACAGTATAGAGGAGGTTATGGAATAGGAGTTGAAGGGTATAGATTTTTAGGTACACCTAATGATAGTATTTATGTGAACATCCTGTGGCACCTGTAGAAAGTGTTTATTAAGCCCTGAATACTGCTGTAACTACTGCTGTAGCTCTGTTCCCCATTCCTAGCAAACAGTTTACCTGTTGTTGATATGACATTCTCTTTCTTTGCAAATTTTTCACAAATGTAATTTAAAATTTGCATGGATTGTCTCACTGACTTTTAGGTACCTTTTGGATTAACAAACAACAGAGATTCAATTGGCAAAACTAAAGCCACATGAAATAAAAAAATCAGTTATGCCTTCAGTGTTCAAGTAATATTTAGATATCATTTCAGAACAGACCATTATCAGCTATATATTGGATAAATGGGATCCTAAGTATCAATTAATATAAATTCAACAAATTTAAACTGAGTTAACCACTTTCACTTTGTCATTTGTATAGTGAAAGACTTTGGTGATATAGTGGGTTTCTATGGCTGGGTTTTGGTAACGGAGGGGCGGCTACCAGGGTGGTTTCTGTTAGAAGCTGCCAGAAGCTTCCCCTGGCTGGTGGAGCCAATGCCAGACGGCTCCAGGACGAGCTTCCTGCTGCTGGCCAAGGCCGAGGCAATCAAGAGTAATAGTAACACCTCTGTGATAACATATTTAAGAACAGAAGCTTGTTGTGCAGAACAAATTCCAACCAGGGAAGAGCGGAGTGAGAACATGGGAACGATAAGGTAGACATCAAGGTCAGTGCAGAACGGGAAGGAGGTGCTCCAGGCGCTGGAGCTGAAGCCCCATGGTGGAGCAGCTGTGCCCCTGCAGCCCAAGGAGGAGCCCATGCTGGAGCAGATAGATATCCAAAGGAGGCTGTGACCCCATGGGAGGCCCAAGATGGAGCAGGGTCCTGCCAGGGACCTGCAGCCCGTGGAGAAAGGAGCCCACGCTGGACTAGGTTTATCCCAGGGTCAACCCACTATGGGTGAAAATACTTAAATAAAAACAGGAAATGCCACTGAATTTACCATTGATGATGATGCTGTACAAATCAGTTTCCACTATTCAACTGCTTAAGCTTTAGCAAGTCCAAACTTCTTTTCTAATAGACTCAGACCTCCTGACATGATAATCTGCACTATAATGAAATTTTACTTCTTTACTGATCTTCTAAGACCCATTCTATGTTCATTATGACTGCAAATCTTATGACATTGTGATTGTCTTTTGCTATAGCACAGGCATATGGATTCATAAGGAGATAGATTGTTTTTATTTTTTGCCTTTGGTTTTATGATTTGATGATTTGTGTTTCAAAAACCCTGCTAGAACAGCCTTATTCTTTTCTCCTAACTGTTCTGCTTCTCAAAATGCACACTATAATCTATACTTTCCACCTTTAAAAATGTAAAGACATAATTTTCATTCCTGTAAATGAAACTTATACTTTGAAATGTAGATATCACAAAATCTTTCAACAAATTTCAGTTAAGAACAGCTGCAGAATGTACTTCAGAACACCATTTCTGTACTAGTCAAGTACTTAAAAGTAAGCAGCTGAAAGAGGTAATTTGAAAATATTTGTTAAGTATGTTAACTTATTCTTGGAATAATTTAATCCTAAACTATTGTTTTTTTTCTCTTCTTCTCTGTTCTTTGATTCTGAACAAGCATGTAATGTGGGATTTGTCTTGCCTAATTTCAAATGTCTTAAAGATTGTCTCAGTCTAAGGTAGTTGCATAAACTCTCTTTATTGAGAGAACTAGACATTGTAGGCAGACAATTCGTCTAAGCTGTCTTAGATGCTCATCTTCAGTGAGATGAATCACTCCCTGAAGGTGTTTATTTCTCTCCACTGACTATAAAGGAAGACTAGATTACTAGTTTAGATGACAACTTTTAGTTGTCTGATGTTTACTGAGATGTATCCAAAATAAAGTGCCCTGAAGCATTCTGGTTTATGAGGCACTGGAGTATTACTTCTTAAAATACCAGATTTCCAACAAAAATAGTCCACATTTGATGAGACAGACCTACCTCCCCCTGCATTTCTTCAAAATTAATTTTTAGAATTTAAAAAAAAAAAAGTCTTATTGATGGTTTGGTACAAAAGGAGAATTTTGCCCGAGAGTTTGGAATCAGTGTTCTTAAGCCATATTGTAGAGAAATAAGTTATGTAAATAGAAATAAATTGCAAATATTATAAGAATACTGTCATATTTTCGTGATGATTAGTCCTTGTTTGGCTCAGCGTTGTTATAATACTGAATAAAACAAAACTGCCTTACTGGTTTATCATTTACCACCCACTCACACTTAATCTTAGTTTTCAGACACCTACAAATCACCTTGTTATAGACAGCTTTTAAAATTCACACCTTGTTTTTCTTGTGAAAATTATAGTATTCATCCATAGAAGAAACCATTAACCAAAAATGCATTATTTTCTGTCAGTGTTGTAAGCTTTAAATATTTCTCCTCCAAGTTCTTATAACTGTGAGATTGTGAGCAATATTGAAGTAGTGTTGCTCATCCACTGCCAGGATGAGGCAATTTCAGGGAAGGCTAACAATTATCTCTGATAGAACATGCACTTCAGGATGTGTACAGGAAATAGTGCAGACTGATAGAACTCATAGAGCTGTTGCAAAGGGCTGCTGAACTCAAATTTCAAACTTTGTTTAAAAAAAAACCCAAAAACACAAAAAACCCCCCAAAACAAGCCAAACCAAACAAACAAAAACCAACCAACCAAACAAAAACTACAGGAAAAAAATCAAATGCAAGCAAAAGAAAACCAAAACCAACCTTTTGACTCATCGTTTTTATTTTAACAGGATTTCTATTGACCTATGTTTACATTACTGTAACTTTTCAGGTATCAACTACCACCTTCTAGTGAGAATAAACTCTAAACCACATACATTGGCTCATTTGACAGAAGTATTTCATGATTCCAGATTCAAGGTCAAATCAGTTTTATCTGGTGGTCCAGTAACAGCGGGTTGATACAGTATTATTAGTAATTTTAGATATTACTAAAAGTAAAACCATGACCTTAAATTTATCTTCTTAGTCTGTAGAAGACTAGTTCACAGTTATGTTTGTCATTTGACTCATAAACTTTGTTCCCTTTGTACAAATACCAAAGAATGAGACGAGAAAAATAAGTGTTACCCAGATCAGAGCAGGGGATTGTAGCCTACAGGGAGGTTTCCTGAAATGGGGACCTGGCTGGGAGCAGGAATCTCCCTGGAGAGCAGCTATGAAGGCATGGACAGAGCCTGGTGGCCCTCCCACATGAGGTGGCCCTGGACAGCCTGTAGTTTGGAAAGCCTGTTTCCAGTTTGTAAGGAAAGGGGATGAAGCAGATGCCTCTGAAAGGTGGGACATTCCTCTGCCTGACTGCAGAGGCTTGAAGCGCACATAGCCCAGCACGTGGGCACTCATCCTACCTGACCCTCAAGGCAGAACCGTGGGTGCTTGTCTGAGAGCTAAGGCTGCCCCTCCTGCCCGCTGGTCTCCACCTCCTACCTGAGGAGTGGCTGATGCCTACACCCAGATGGAGATGCCGAAGGGAGAGTGTCGTAATGGAAGGGTACAGGCAGGGAATACAAGGAGAGGATGTCACTGTCTATGTCAGTATCCAGCTGCAGTGCCTGGAGCTGTGCCTAAGAATGGATGAAGAGCTGACTGAGAGCTTATGGATCAGGATTCAAGGGACAGCAGGAACAGGTGATATTATAGTGGGAGTCTGCTACAGGCTGCCCAGCCAGGAAGGACGAGCAGAAGTGGCCCTCTATAGACAGATAGGAGTAGCCTCCTGTTCACAATCCCTGGTCTTCATGGGAGACTTCAACCACTCCAATATTTGTTGGAAGGATGACACAGCAGGGCATAAGCAATTCAAGAGGTTCCTAGAATGCATCACTGATAGCAGCCTGAATTCTGCTCATGTCCAGCACTGGGTTTTGCTGGTACTTTTCTTCCTGTCAACAGAGATTTTAAACTCTATCACTTTATGATCGCTGTGGCCAACACAGCCACCAATCTCCACTTTGCTCAAGAGATCGTCTCTGTTGATAAGCAGCAGATCAAGGAGATCATCTTTCCAAGTCTTCACCCTTAGGACCTGTTCCATAAAGTTGTCATACGTTTCTTTTAGGAATCTTCTGACCCGGGTTGTACAGGCTGTGTGATGCTCCCAGTTAATTTCTGGCAAGTTGAAGTCCCCGAGAAGGACAAGGGCAGTTGACTTGAAAATATCCTTTAGTTCCTCAAACACTTCACCAGATACAAGGGATTTAGCTTTACAGTGTGCCAACACCATGAGTGAGGAAGCTAGTAAGCTAATAAGACTTGGGCTTTCTGCCTCCATTGGCTGCCCCTGGATGGTCAGAGAGGAGCCCTTCCTGCTTGCCCTGCCTATGTGAACTGCTGTGCCACACCCTCACTGCTGTGCCACACCCTCACTGCTGTGCCACACCCTCACTGCTGTGCCACACCCTCACTGCTGTGCCACTCCCTCACTGCTGTGCCACACCCCTGTTTGCTGTGCTGTGGGCTGCTCATGCTCCCTGGAGCCCTTTAAATCTGCACCCATTTGCTCTTAGCCCTGCCCCTGCTTGCATAGATGGCTGCCAAAGTTTCAAACTCTGAAACAGTTGAAGATCAGGTTGGATAGAGCTTTGAGGAGCCTGATGGAGTGGAAAATGCCTCTGCCTGTGGCAGGGGGGTTGTGACTAGATGATCTTAAATGTTCCCTCCAAACCAAAACCATTCTATGATTCTATGACTTCCATTTTAAAATACACTACGAACTATATTGCGTGTATATGTCCTGTGAGTCTGCTCTTTACACTGAGCTTTCTGGGACCTTTAATGTTTAATGTTTTGCAGCTGCTGCCAACAGATATTAAATTAAAAATAGTACTTCTAGGTCTGACAAAATGGTTAATAATAACTAGATTAATGATATTGGAGGTATTAAATTTTTAAAGTTTTAGGAGACTTTTCAACTCTATCTAATACTTTTCTATCATTTTTTACATTGGTATTTCTGTTCTTTGGTCTGGACAGGACTGAATTAATATACAATGATATGTTTTGTTTTCATCAATTTGTTGCCTTTCTCTGAAAAGGAAATAAGCCAAATAAACTAAATTAAGGCATCACAAGCTGAAGGACTTCTATGAACTTCTGTGATGTTTAACATTCATCAATTATCATCAAGGTTATTGATTTTACTGCTAGTAAAAAGGCATAGCACTTTCATATAATGATGGGAAACTTGATGCATGCAGTATTAGAAGATTAAAAATAGTGTTCTTGTATATGAACTGTGCTTTTATTGCACATTTCAATTAATTGAAGGGCAGCAATGGCACTCAGAATAGCTCATTTGTTAACAAGCTACCAAATAAGTTACCAACTATGATGACCATCAGTTTTCTGTCTCAATAAGGCAGATTGTTACTTTGACTTGGTAATTATATAAAATGAAATTTGTAATACAAGTCTCTGGAGGCATTTCTACTTTTTAGGTACTGCAAGTTAGGAGTTACTATTATATATTTCTCAGAACCTTGCAGACAGCAGTTTATCAGGACTGACCTTTAAGTTATATGATGAAATAGATTGCACCCATTTTCATTTCAAAAATTATACAGAATGGCTAATATTCTCTGTGATGCAGTTGTAAAGCAAAAAACAGGTCAGCCTCTGCTCAACTGCTTTAATAATTACAGTTGAAGCACTTGTTTAAGTTTAAAAATACGTATCAGTACAATGTACTAAATCAAATTGTACAAGCTCTGTTTTCACCCAAAGCAATGAAGTGACTCATTTATAGTTCTATTGATGAAAAATTTGAGAATTCATAATAACCCGTGAAGATTATAAAATACAGTCCAGAAGATGCCCTTTTAAGCATTCCTATACTCTACAGGAAAACAACTTGAACAGAATTGAATACAATTCTGTGAATCCATTTTAAAGATTCCAAGGGAAATAACATTCTGCAACTGAACCAAATAGATTTATTTTAAGACTGTTGTACTATATTTGGGGTGTGTTCTGTCAAGTAGGTGAAACCAACATCCTGATCAATTTTAAATTGCTGTAATCTGCTACAATATATCTCATGTTTGCACAGGGAGATTGTTGAGTTTACATGGAGATAACAACAAAAATGCCTATATACATGCATATATGTACATAATATCACACATATGTATACGATGTCACACAACATGTGCCTAAGATACCCTGTGATGCTGCATGTACTTCTGTGCGCATGTAGTATACTTACAAGTCTATTAGTACAGTACT
>JAWWLV010000179.1:20479474-20498709 GCA_035041135.1 Platyrinchus mystaceus
GTGCCTAAGATACCCTGTGATGCTGCATGTACTTCTGTGCGCATGTAGTATACTTACAAGTCTATTAGTACAGTACTGAGGTGAATGTGTACCGACATTACCACAGAATCGCGATAAAAGTCAGTGTACCAGAAAATGCTTTGCTTAAGATCCACCTTAGCCTTTCTGTACAACTCGACTTTGGAGACCTCACCTCCATTAGGGTAGAAAGTAGACAAAGTTTTCACTTCCTTCACATGAAGCTGCTTGAGGAGCCACATCTAGTTCCCATCAGGAAACAACTGCATGCATCGGTATGAAACCTTGAAAAGCACAAATGTAGCTGCTTGGTATTTAAAATTGTTTCACCGGAGAAGGAAAAGGTACTGGTGCTTCACCCCTCTGCTTCTTCTAGTGATTCTAGCATCAGTCCAGTCTGTCACTCCTGTTCATTTACCGTATGTTAAGCCTCACTGATTAACAAGTTGATAAAATCTTAAAATTGTGGACTGGGACTCCTTTCCTCAAGGGAACTTTACTCTGAAAAGGGGCCACTTGAGCCCTCTCTGCCTAGTCGTGCTGAAACACGTTCATGAGCAAGTTTCAATATGTACATTTCAGTCTTTCTATTGATCAATCCCAGCTTGCCAGATTCTGCTTATATTTCTAAGACTCAATCTCTGAAGTAGCATGAGTGAAGTATATAAGCAGAATTAGGTGTCCCAGATAACTGTAAAAAGAGTAATTTCCAGGGAGTATTCTCCAGGAATAGCAGAGGAGAAAAACAAAACAAAACAAAACAAACAAACAAACAAACAAACAAGCCTGAATAAAAGTACTCTATATGGAACAGAAATTTATTTATGTTTTTTTAAGACACCTATGATGCAGATCCCAATTGTACCTGAACAAATTTTAAACATTATTGCATTCAGTCAATCAACAATCAGAAAATCTGAAGTAAGGGATTATTACTGTCTTAAACTGACAGAAAAGGAAATTGAAGCTCAGAGAGGACAAATGTTTTGTCCAAGCTTACATATACATAACCCCAGCAGAGAGGCACAGATCTTGAGTTTGGCTTGTTATCATTTTCTAAATTTTCCTGATAAAGAAAGGATCACTTTCTTAGTGATCACTCACTCACTTAGTGAGATGTTACATATTCTGAAAAATCACAGTTAAAGCATTTTTCCTAAATATTATTTTTCCTTACTGTGAGGGGCTTGTGTCAATCTCAGTTATGGTAATCCTTACATCTTCTGGAGCAGTTCTTTATTCTCCCAGAACCTGACTGCTCCTTGTTTTCTAACTTTTTTCCACTTACTAGTGAAACTCTATTACATTTCCTGAGAAGTCTGTATGTATATTTATTGTTAAAGGGTAATAATCTTCAGAATGACCGAAATCACCTTGTTTCAGTACTCAGGAAAAGGGAGAAGGTCCTCTCATACCCCTAGTCGTTTCTGACAGATAACACAATGTATAAAACCCTGAAAGAGAGAAATCCACTATTGGCTTTTGTAACTCTTGCCATCATCCTAAATTCCTCTGAGACTACCACAGACATGAGGTTTTGTATAGCTGACAATACAGGAACAGAAATATTCTGGATATTGGTAGTCAGATATGGAGACTTTAATTTTGTTACATGAATAATTTCAGATAAAATTCATAGTGATTAAAATTCATTATTACTTGTAGACAGCTCTTTCATAATGAAATTGGTGTCTATCCATTTCTTAATAGAAAAATATTAATCTCATTTTTAAAAAGAGTCATTAAGATTGGTATTAAATAGCCCTTTTTCGTTAAATCTTTTCGAAGCTGAGATCACCATGGTAGAAAGACAAGACAAATACACTTGTTCCTGGAAACAGGAAAAGTTGAGATGCTTTAATATGTCCTTAGGATACCTGGAGTTGGTAATGCACCTTTACCAGAACGAAAGGAAAAGAAAAAAAGAGTACCAAGAGCCACCATGCCATCTCAAACACAGTATTTTTCATACACAGACTCAATTCTCTCTTCAAGCATAGTCAGTTTCTCATTAATAGCATGTAAATACAGTAAATACAGCTGCTAATGTGTTATTCTCTAGTCATTTGTTGCAGCTGATTAGGGAGAGAAATGTAAAAGGTTAATTTTCTAATTACATACTCCCCCAAGGTAAATTATGCATGTTATCACATCCATTGACACTCTATAATGGGCACTTTTTATTGCAGTGATTTTCTATGAAACTGTGTATCTTCAAACATTTTATTTTTAGTAAGCAAGAGGATGGAGGGAAGGAAAAAAGAATATCCATGCTATCAGAATTTCTTAACTCTTTCTGGAGAGCTTGCTGCCAGGATATTAAAGCTTGCCAAAAAAATCTCTTCTCCCTTTCTTCTCACAGCTCATTTGTAATTTCCATAAAACTGTATTAAATTAAAGACAAAAAATGAGACTGAGCTAAAAAGCACACTGATGTTGGATGCCTCTCAGTAAAAGTTTTAAAAATCAGTGACATCTGAAATGAATATTCATCAAGAATTTCCTTTGGATACAAATGCATGTTTTCCAGGAAAGAGCTACCTGAACTCACCAACTATTAAGACCTTTTAATTGCCAGCCAGCTGCTGACCACAACTTGTCTGAAAGCTATTTTTCAGACTCCTTGTACTTTCTAAATAAGGGTCAATGCATTAAGATCAGTAGTCTCCCGAAAATAAAAAAAAAAAAAAATTGTTTTGCTGGATTACTTACTATACCTTTCAATTACTGTCTCAAATAGTGGAACAGAGAAGCAGCATGGACACAGGTGATCACTAGTCATTTAAGATGTCAGCCTTGTTTCATTCTAAAACCAGATGGTTTATATTTGATAAATTCGTAATTTATTAAGGATAAGAAATTACACAGTGGGAAAGGCAAACTTAAAAAGGGAGAAAGATAAGATAAGCCATGAGGATGTTTCCTTTAGTATTTTTCCCTGTTTCTGATGTATATGTTAAGAGAGTAGAGCACAGGGATATTACGCTATATGGCTTTCATACAATTTGAGTCAAAATCAATCATAATAATATCACACTGCTTTTTACATATATATATAATATGAATGTAAAAAAAAATTTCAAGCCAAAATGTTTTCAATAGAAATTTTCAACTCTGTAATAAGCATATTAGCATAAAGTAGAAATTTATTTAATGATCATGTGATCCAAAGTTGTGTTGTTCTAAAAACTTACTAAACAAAATTCAGAGGACTGAAAGTAGCAAAAAACTCTAGACTGACAGATTAGACAGTGGAAAAAAAAGCTGGGAAGGAACTTTGAATTAGTGGAGATCATGGCCTTCTTTCATTCCCACTGACAATAATCCATTTTTCATGGGGCACTGGCACACTAGTAGTTCTGTTCTCCTTCCCAACTTCTAATATAAAGAGGGTTTATGGCCCTTTACTGCTATGTAACCTTTGTATCTCTTCAAACTTTTTTATCACTTCTGCCTATGTCTGGTGTAGACTGTGTACTACATCTAGTCCTATGAATTTAAAGCAGACTAAGCAAAGCATTTAGTGTGTCTGAAATGTAGCTGCTATTAATGGATACAGAGAGTTCTACTGAAACTAAGTTGAGTTATGCTTAGTTACACCAATAAAATATTTGGCTCTTCATACTTTCAGCATCAAGCTAAATCTCTGTTCTTTTTCTCTTTCCCTTTTTCTCTTCTAAAAGGAATTCTGAAGAATAATCTCTGAAATTTCATATACTTTATTTCTTCAATGTCAATTTATCATAACTTTAATACTGAAATAAAACTATTTCTTTTCAGCTTTTGATGTTTTCTCTTGTGCAAATGAGCCTGTATCCTTCTCTCTGTCCTCCAGTACATAATTCTTAGAGTAGTCAACCAGTGGAAAAGAAGGTGATGATCCTGAGCTTGTAATGACTTATGGAGCCAAAAGGACAGAAGGACAGATCTTATCTCTTTAAACCATAGTAGATCAGCAGCTCAGGTGAGAAAGAAACCAAAGGTGTTTTTGTTTGTTATTAATTAAATTAAGGTTACATGAAATGCAAGCGTCAAAGCCTAAACGTGGCTTAATAATAACTCTTCAGAGCCTGTTTAAAGGGTTATGGAATGTTTCTGCTCTATGACACTGATCAGTTATCTAATTAATTCCAGTCAAGTAATGAGTAGCAGCTTTTTACAAGTAAAGGTGGGTCTGATTCTATCTTTCATTATATGAGAGTTCTCCCATGAGTCCAACATATTTTGGATCGAGCTAAATACAGAAGTAAGCAGAGGTTAGACTTCACCTGGAAGGTAACGTGGCCACAGAGCACTGTCAAGACTCCAGCACATACACCTGAAGCTTTACAAGACATCCAGTTGTGGAGACAAAGAACAGTACAGACTACTGCTGGATGGATCACCATCAGCTCAAAAATGGTACAGACATGTCCCATACCTGTGCATAATCACCAAACTGGGAAATACGTAGGACATACAATGACAAAAAAGCTGATATCCTTTGTCCTTGTCATTTCAACAGATCCTGGATCCCACATATGGACATTAGCATCACGGTGCCTGACTGTGGCTGGAAAGACTGAACACCCCTGCTGTGGCACCTGGAAGTAGGACAGACTTTTTGGACACCACACAGACTTAAGTTAATGAGTATGAAACAGGGAGAGGGAGAGTAAGGGAAACCTGTTTTACTACAGTTTTAATTTTAAATAAAATCACTGGGTTTTTTTTTAAAGTAATGCCTTGATATTTGCTACACTGTTAATAAAGTGCTCCAACAGTATTTCCTACATACATATTTATGAGAGAAAGTTCCTGGAATGAGAACTGCATCAAAAGCTGTATGGATTTGTAGAATTATTAACTGAGTTAAAAAAACCTAAATTTCAGGGAAAGTTGCTTGCCTTTTGGCATTCTACTTTATAGATTATATTTTGGCTAGATTGTGTGAGTCTAATATCAAAATTGACTGATAAGCAGGTAAACCCACTAAAGAGTATACAAAGAAAATACTAATATGATGTCAATAGTGCCTGTGATTGTGGGTTTCTTGCTCCTTTTTTGCTTCAAGAATGAAATTGTTGTATTTTTGAGCACCAGATCATTTCTGGGAAGAAAGGTACCACAGTAATTTACTGCCCTTGTGAACGCTTATCCACCAACAAACTACTTTGATCCCTGGTGTAAGCATATTCATTCTAATGGAATTAGACAAGGCATGAGTTTGGCCTGTGTTATTTATTCATGCAGTAAATGCTATCACTGTTCACCCATCACATCAAACTGCTTATTCACCTACAATCCATTCTCAGGGCAAAGATTGCTGAACAGCTGGGGCAAGATGGGTGACGGAAGGCCAAGAACCTCTGATATACCATGGTTTATATGCGGTCTCCTGTGGCTTATATAGGTTAGCTGGAAACTCCTAGAGAGCAATAATCAGCTACTGACAATGCCACAAGAATGGATATCAGTGCAGAGGAGAATCTGATGTCTTTTTTTAAATCTCTTGACATTTGTTTTAAATAGATAAAATAAATCTGATGTATTACAAATGTGGATTGCATATATTCAAAAGAAGGAGGCTTTTATTTCTCTTTATGTTGTTGAATACTAAATTTCTAAAATTGAGTTGTGGTCATATCGTAAAATGTTCTCATTTTCTGTCTTATTTGAAAGCTCTCAGTTTTCTGTTTTCTTCTGCTGACTAATTCTAAGAAAATTCTTCTAAGAAGATTCTTGTGAAAGATCCATTCAACTCTACAGTGATTTTTTTTTCCTGTCCAAAAAGTTCAAGAAATGAAGTCTGTAATTTTTTTTTGTTTCAATAACGTATGATACAATATCATGAAAACTTTACATGCCACCTGCTGAAGCTATTTGCATCATACTTTGAGCACTTTTGTTAAAATCTGTTTTTGATGCTTGCAATACACAAACCAAAGCTGTATAGTACATGGAGGTTTAAGCAGTGACAGTGAATCTTAAGAGCTATAGGCTAGTTGCATTGTTCCATTGGATTTCACAGTATAAGATTTATTGCTTGTATTTAGCATTGAAAGTGTTTTGGAAAATCTAATGTCTGTATCACCCTATTTTAAATGGACTTCAATTCTAATAAAGCCCATTATAAGCACACCTTATAATTTAGTTTTTAAAGACTGTTCAACTAATCTACAATAATGCAAGAAAAAAAATTATTCCAAATGAGAAACAGAGGTCTTTAATTTAGCTAAAGCTGTGGGTCACATGAAACTAAGTTTCCACTACTGTCTGTTAACTTAAGATTCTGCATTTTGCTTTCATATATAAAAAATGTTTGCATTTTTTAATAAGATTACACAATTATTAGTGGTGGTTTTAATTAATACAGTCATCACTCAAAAGAATTTGAAATCTGCCTGCTTCTAATGCTTAAAATCTGCCTAGTTCATGAGCTTAAAATTGACTGAAGATTCCAGATTTTGTCATCAAAATTCTAAATCTTCTCACAGGATTATATTCAGCAAATGATGCATTACTTTATCAAAACTGGCTTAAAACTTATTGCTCATCAGCCTGGCATAAAACTTCAACTTATATTCTCAGGACCATCAACCAGCATAATCATTCTGATGCTGTTAAGTATAAGTGTAATCTGTTGAGCAGTTTTAGCGTTTAAATTATTTAATTAAATTTTTTTCACTTAAGGATTTTTATTTTCACTCATAATTCTAGTAAAACAATAAATGTGATAAGTTAACCTATGGTTATTGGCATATGTCTGTGTTCACAACTTAAAAGAAATAGGGTAGTACCTGAGTTGAACTGATGAACAGGAATTTTTGTTCCTTTGAGTTAATGCTTTTCAGTGACCAAGCAGTGGTTCTTTTCCGTGGTAACTTTGATCACATAATCATATGCCTGTGGAAGCATAGGTTGCTGTAACCAGGTAGGAAAAAAAAACAAACAAAAACAAACAAAAACAAACAAAAACCCCAACCAAAACACAACAAAACAAACAGAAAAAATTCTTAGAAATGTCAGGGATTATTAAGAAAATTTAAGCTACAAAGAGTCATATGTTGTGTTTCCTTTTGAAGATAAATAATTTTTGCAGTAATATGGTGTGTTATGCTTATCAGATGCCATATATCCCTGGGGAAAGAAATTTAAGCTAGATTGGATCTGTATGGAAAATGTATTTAAGTATCTGTAATATTATGGAAAGACCAACTTTTGGATGGACCTTTTTTTTTTTTTTAATGAGTCATAGGCAGCATTTGTTTAAGAAATGCTTTGGATAAGCCATGGGAAATGCTGCTGAAGTCTGTTGAAGACCAGTGACCTAAATGGCTAAACCCAACATAGCAGTCCCTTAAAGCCTCTGCTGGTAAATGTTCAGTGGATGGTGAATCTCCTGTATGTTTGCTTTCTGTTTCTTGCCAGCTACCACAAATTTTTACATCTTTCATTAATCACAGAATCCCAGAATATGCTGAATTGGAAGGGAGCCACAAGGATCTTGAGTCCAAGCCTTAGCCCTGCACAGGATCATCCTCAAGAGTCACACCATGTACCCAAGAGTATCATCCAAATTCTTCTTGAACTCTGTCAGGCTTGGTGCTGTGACCATTTCCTGGGAAGCCTGTTCCAGTGCCCAACCACCCTCTGGGTGAGGAATCCTTTTTGAATATCCAAACTAAACCTCCCCTGACACAACTTCAAGCCATTCCCTCAGGTCCTGTCAGTGGTCACCACAGAGAAGAGATCAATGGCTCCCCCTCCTGTTCCCCTCACGAGGAAGTTGTAACTGCAATGAGGTCTCCCCTCAGTCTTTTTTTCTGCAGGCTGAAGAGACCTGTTGTAATATGCTTGCAGTGTATATGGGAAACAGAGGTTTTTAATGTTAAAGTGAATATGTTTCCAAGATCCCAAGGTCCCTTTCTGCAGCACTGCTTTCCAGCATCTCATTCCCCAGTCTGTATGGACATCTGGGGTTGCCCCATCCCAAGTGCAGAATCCAGCACTTCCCTTTGTTGAACTTCATGTGGTTGGTGATTACCCAGTCCTCTGATTTGTTGAGGTCTCTCTGCAGGACCTCCCTGCCTTCGAAGGAGCCAACACCTCCTCCTAGTTTTGAGTCATCAGCAAACTTGCTTAGTGTCCCTTCCAGTCCTGCATCCAAGTTATTTATGAAGATGTTGAAGAGCACAGGGCCCAACCTTTAGCCCTGTGGAACCCCACAAGTGACAGGTCTGATGTTGCCCCATTCACTATTACCCTCTGTGCTCCATCCATGAGCCAGTTGCTCACCTACCACATGATGTGTTTATCCAGCTGTGTGCTGGACTTTTTGTCCAGAAGGATCCTGTGAGAGGCAGTATCAAAAGTTTTACTGAAATACGAAAAGATTACATCAACTGGCTTCCCTTGATGAACTAGGTGTGTTAACTTGTCATAAAAGGAAATCAGGTTTGATAAACAGGACTTTCCTCTCATGAAGCCCAGCTGGCTATGAGTGATGGCAGCACTGTCTTTCAGCTGTTTTTCAATTCTTCCCAGAATAATCTTCTCCATAACTTTACTAGTCACTGAAGTCAGACTGAGAGGCCTGTAGTTTCCAGGGTCCTCCTTCTTGTCCTTCTTGAAAATCCAGACAACGTTCATCAGCTTCCAGTCATCTGGGACCTCTCCAGATTTCCAAGATGACTCAAAAGCATTGAGAGAGGTTTTGCGATGACATCAGCCAGTTCTTTGAGAATTCTTGGATGAATCCCATCATGTCCCATTGGTTTATAGGGGTCCAGCTTGAGCAGCAAATCCCACACAATGCATGGTTATGCTTGGTTATACATAGTTATTCATATTTGTTTGTGGTTTTGAAACTTGGAGGGACAATTAGGAATATATTTCTCCTTAATTCTGACAGGCAAATGTTGCTGTTTGGGATTATGTCCTGATGGTCAAGTAGATATCGAAATTTCATCGATGTTCACTAGTATTTTGAAGATTTTATGTGAGAGTGTGTGTGTGTGTGTGTGTGTGTGTGTGTGTGTGTGTGTGTGTGTGTGTAGAACACTGTTTGTTTATTTCTTTTTCACCTTTGAAAACAAAAATTTGTATCAACTGTACTGTTAGGTTAGTGTTTTCTTTAGTTCAGATTTACCCCCACTTCATTCTGCAAAGGATATTTGCTGAGTCAGAAAATGAAGATACCTGAAGATATACGTCACTCCAGTTCAGTCTATTTTGAGGATGAGGTGGGACAACATGCTCATTCAGCATGTCCTTGATTTGTAAAATGCAAGGACAAAAATACATTGTAAATAAATTTAGTAGACTTTTAAAATTCTTGAAAAACTTCAATGTTTATTTCAACTTATTCTTCAGACTCAGTTGAATCTGAAGCACTCCACCTGCTTTCAGTTTTGCATCTTCCTTTTACTAAAATGCTTCCTAAATATAGAACTGCTGGCAGGAATCTCACGGCAAAATGTCCAGTATGTCTTTAAATATAATGGAGATATTCTTTGTTTAGCCCTGCCAAGTGGCTGATTGCTGGCAGCTGAAACAAGGGACAGATGGCCATCCAGCTCTATTTGCACCCTATTGAGATGAATAAGTGACAATCTGCAAAATACTCAGAACTAATGTAAACTGGTTTAACCTCAGGAAACCCGAGAGCCTCTTAGGTTCCTTTGGTAATATGTAGGCAGATTTTGAGCTTTTTGATGCAGTATTCTTTGACATAAAGATCTCAGTGCTCCTCACACAAATGCAGCCCATTATGGCCCAAGCACAAAGATAGCTAACTGCTGTGAAAATGCTGCAAGGGCATTCTGGTCATTGACATGAGTGATACTGGACTTCGTGCAGTGTTTGTGAATTCACCCATTCAAGGGTTCTTCATCAGATATGTTTTTTTAAAGATAGCATGATATTTTCTTAGGTCATATGGGGAAACAAACCCTGAAAGCTATTGGACCTTTGTCCTAGGCACCTTAACAGAAGAGACGAAAGTGGAAGACCAAGGGATGACAGAAAGAAAACCCAGTAACAATAGTGAGTTTAAGTGGGTCAGATATTGACTCTGATTTAACAAACTGCTTCTAACAATGGATTGGGGCAATCCCAAGCACTAATAAAGGCTGGGCCAAGAATAGATTGAGAGGACCCCTGAGGAAAAAGATTTGGAGTTCTGATGGAGGAGAAGCTGGACATGACATAGCAATCTGTGCTTGCGACCCAGCCAACCATATCCTGGGTTACATCAAAAAAAGCATGACCAGCAGGTTGAGGGAGGTGATTCTCCTCCTTTATTCCACTCTTGTGAGACCACACCTGGAGTTTGGTGTGATAGAGTGTATGTCCATGTTTATTTGGTTTATTGCTCTGAGATCGTGTATCAGTGTGTATTCCTGAGAATGAGGCTTCTTTGCTGATAAAATAGGAGTATTAATTTCAGATTTACACTCTCTAAGCAATCCATACTGCATGAAAGTATTTATCAAGGACTACAATCCTTTATATGCTTCCAGTCTAATAGAGTATTGATTTATCCTCACCACATTTGCTACTGATTTGAGGTGGGTTTTTTTTAAGTGGAGTCACATTCTTTGCTTACCTGGTTTCTTTGAAACCCATACCAGAAGAATTACCAGATTCAGTACCACATTAGGGATGTCTTTCTCAGGTTCTTCCAAGGTCAGGTCCATTAATAAATAGATTTGAGCCTTCTATTTCATTTCTTTTGGAATGTGTAGCTGTACAGAGTTTTCCAAAAAAGTTATTTGAGCATATCACTTGCATAATAATTTTATCCTAACAATGGAAGGGGACATTCTGGCATATATAGAAACTCATGAATCAGTTTAATATCTCCAGTTGTATGTTCAATAGGTTGTAAGAATGGACACAAAGTTCTCTTTCCCATTATCTCAACAGTTGGTATTGTGACTTTACTTAGTCGGCCCTTACAACTAGTTATTATTCTCTTTAGTCAGGGGAATCTCCCCAGAAATTATTTCAGTTTTTTAGAATATAACCTAGAGGGCTACAGGGAGGAATTTAAGCAATATTTCATGCCTTCATCTGTATTCATCCAAGCATTAACATGAAAAAAATATAATGAAATTATGGAAGTTTTAAGTCAGTCAAGTGTGCAAAGTTAAATGGTTAGATTTTGACTAGTGTTCAAATTACTTAAATATTGTTTTAAAACTTTCAAATTTTATTGACATGCTTTCTAATTAGAAACTGTTGAAATTGTAAGTGAAACTTCTGTGAGGGTTTTTTGTGTTGTTGTTTTTGTTGTTTTATTCTTGATATGAACATGTGTTTTAGATTTTAAACAACAAATGATGTTTTAAATAGTTTACCTGAAATATAGTTTGTGTAATCTCACCATCAACAACTTTACCATAATTGTCAGCAAAGTTGAAATACATATTATTTACATAGCTTTAGCATTCTGGATCTTTATGGGTCCTCTGGCAAATGCTCTGATGAGTTAATTGATGATTTGCAAGGAAATGATTCATGTTAATCTTTCATTTCACTTATAACAGTAGCGTAAGAGATTACATTAGTATTGCTTCTAAACAATGGATAAATGCCCTGACTAGCATTGTGTGCAAGACTATTCAGAGTACTTAACAGGTGTGAATTGTTGTTTGCTGGGATAAGCCTCCCACTGTGCAGCACTTCTGTTGGCTGCAGGCTGCTTTCCTGCTGTATTACTGCCTCTAAATCTCACTTTAATGTAAGATTTTACGTATGTTAATTCTTCATACACTTGTCTATTTTTAAAGTAGTTGAGGCAATAACAGTGAATGTCTTAAAAAAGCTTGCATTTCTGTGAGCTTCTGATTACCTTGCACCACTCCAAATTGTTTTGTCTTTCTCTTTTCAGCAAGGTCTGCTTCAATTAAAAGGAACTGTTGTAGTAACTTGAAGGAATATCAGTGCCACTCCTTAACTCTAAGAATGAAGCCTGTTCTGCAGTTTACAGAATCGAAATGTGCTGGACTGGATTCCTTGTCCAGAATTATATAAGAAAAGTACAGAGAGTACAAACAAAGCTATGGGCTTCTGTATCTGTGGGCTTCGTCAGCTCTGAAATGGAAATTTGAAAATTGGCTTTGAAATTCTCATACTTTTTTGTAAATTCTAATTAATTTGTAAAGACATAAAAGAAGTCCTAAGTTATTAAATGTTTGAGGGTTTAGAAAGTCAAATATAAAAAAAAAATAAATTTTTGCAGCTTTGACATGAATTACTATTTCACTCTCAATAGTCTGTATCTGAATTCCATCCACAGATTTCTTTATTAAAATCTCAGAGTAAAACTTGTCCATAATGTTTTTTCTACTGTTTGTGTTCTAAATTCAGTTGAGGAATGACAAGTCCAGATATAGAAATCAAATGAATTTGTCACTTTTTCCCAATGTGCTGCTTTCACATAATTGTTATATCACAGAATTATTTTAAATGGTTTTATATTTTATAATGCTAACAGAAGAAAAATTAAAATGTTACACTAGATAAATCTTTTTTCAGTTAATACTACTAAGGTGCCAATTGATTTAAGTTTTTATAAAAATAAACGCCTTTATTTTATAGTTTTGTCTTCTTTGTTATTATAGTTCTGAACATTTCTAGAAGTTATCATATGTTTATAGCCAAAGAAACAATTATATAGTCTAATCTGTTTTATACCATCAAAAATTTCAATCTCAGAGCCAAAAAGTTGGCCTAAATGGGAGAAGATGTTTGTAAACTTTTTCTAATGACACACTAGGACAAGCACTTATCCTTGAAATTTCTGACTATGCCTCATGGTGCTGATGACTTTTTCTGCCACTTTTGAAAATCTAGTTTGAAACTTAAAAGTACGGATAAGTGATATTATTTATTGTTTGTTTTTTATTTTTTTTCCCCTAGAGCTATTCTAACACCAGGAATTTATCGTGGCTGAAAGCCTGAGGTTTTTGCCTTGCTCTGTGGGCAGATCCCAAGGCATCTGTTTTTCCACTACCGTCTCTGGCATCCAGGAAATACTGTCTTCTTGATTTCTAACCGTATATGAACTTTCTGTACTCTAGTGAAGTCAAAAGGGTTTTTTTCTTTCTCCTTTCTCCACACAAGAACAATTGTTCTCTCTTCATTCTCTGCAAAATGTTGAAAGAAATGAAATGCATTTTTACGGAATCACAGAATCAGTCAGGTTGGAAAAGACCTCTGAGATCACCGAGTTGAACCTATGACCAAACATCATTCTCTACTCAACCCTGTCACTAAATGCCACATTCAGTCTTTTCTTAAACACCTCCAGGGACAATGACTCCACCACCTCCCTGAGGAGCCCATTCCAATGCCCAATCACTCTTCCTGTGATTTCTTTCTGTCATTTCTCATATTTAGGTGTTATTATTTGCCAAGCTATAGAAAACTATAGCCTTTTTATAGGAAGAAAGAGCAAATCAAAGTTACTACTATCCTCAGTTCCCTTTTTCTGGAGAGAAAAATATATTTATAACACATTTTCTTTTTTTAATTTTTAATGGAGTACCAGGTAGCAGTGGTCATCATACATTTTAGACAAATTGGCTAGAAGACTGTAATCTGGACAAAATATTCAAAGTTCCTTAGCAAGACAGTGAAAATATTGATACCTAATTATGGTGTTGACCTCTTAGAAGATTCTGCCAGTCTAGAAAAAACTTTTGTTTTGTTTTTTTTCAGACTGGAGTGTAATTGTATTTTTGGACTGTTTAATTATTTGATAATATGGAATCTAATTTAAAAATGCATATGATATCTGTGTCCCCACCACCCCATATTCCAGAGCTCAGTGTAGTAACTGGACTATTCTTTAGTTTTTTCCCAACTACATCTCAGAAATTTGTCCACACTTATCTAAATTCTGCAGGGAATGATTCCTTATATTGTGTTTTAACATTAGAAGATTAACACACTGTCTCAATAATTCCACACTGGTAGAGTTGAATTATGGAGAGAAATGAGATGCTTTTTAGTTTACAGACTTGAGATCTGTAGCAATCAACTAAGTTGGGAAAACAAAATGCAACAATTCTATCTGCAGAAGTTACCAAAATTTCTGCAACTGTTGGTCTCATCCCAAACATGGGCTTGTTACTGACGTGCAGCTCCAAGTCACAAACCAAGGTGAGGTATTTCTATTTTTAATTCCAGTTTGAGCAAAGTAGGGAGCTAGGTGGTAACCCACAAAAGGCTGGTTCCCTGATCATCAAAACTTTACACCACTTTTACATTTTAACAAACAAGGCCATCAGCATTCATAGGTTACAGATTGAAAAACTTTTTTATTAATTAGTACTCAACCCCCGTTTTCCAGTTTTGTCTTTTGCTTCTGATGCTAATTAGTCTACAGGCGCAGTTCTTCTCTCTATTTGAGTCTGGGGTCCATTTTGAGTAGCAGGTCAATAAGTCAGTAGGAATGATCTTCCACTGCCAGAATTACCTTTCCCCCCAGTTAGTGCTCAGTTCTGCTGACTTCACTCCTGGTCGCTATCATCCAGACAGCCCATTCATCTTGTCTTTCCTTTTCCTTGAAACAAAAGATTAGCCAAGCATGTGACATTCACAATGAAATTGCTTTATCACAATTGTCTAGCTGTAGCTACTGATTAACCACAAAAAAGGAAAACAAAAACAAAACAAAACAAAACAAAAAAAATATTCAAAGTTTGACTCAAACTCCTATTCAAATCTTGAGGGGTTCAAATATTGAGGGACTTGATATCATTGGGTACCATACCTAAAATGCTTGGCATATTCCCTGCCCTCTGCCTCCTGTTTGTTCACATTCCTGCTCAGTACTGCTGCCCCAGAAGTGAGGCCATACTCTATGGCTGACTTTCCCAAGATGTTTTTCCATCTCTCTTCTCCTGCTGGCAGTGATCCCATACCTCTCTCTTCTACATGACTCTGACCTGTCTGCTTAAGTTTTTCATCAGTGGACTAACCCATAGGCTAGTATTCATTTATTAAAAATAGAAAATCTAAATCAATCTACAAGAATAAATCAATTCTTGCTCCCTGCACTCTTCAAGCCAGCAACCAGTGAAGGGATCCCACCAACTGAAGGGATACTCATCTCAGTGCAGGATTTCTGCTATATCTGACTTCTGTGATTTTTAATATGCCTATCAGGTATTATGATGATGAGTTCATTAAAGAGAAAAGGAGGGAGAAATTCTTATGTACTAATATTCCTTGACATGAGACAGATATTTCTAGTTTTCATCAAACAGCTTTACTGATATTATTCGACAGTGCAATATAAAGTCCTTGCACCAGAAAGAGCTCAACACAAGACTGATGTTACATATGTATTCCTTAACTTTTTGAATTGATCCTGGTTACTTGTTCTAAATAAGAATACCCAATACAATGTAGTCACTGCTCCTATGTGAATTCTTCAAGCTAGTAATTGTTTTTGGAGGAAAAGGCCTTCCTTGATACCCACTGAATTATAAACTGAGAAAATACCTTATGCTTTTTTCTATTTTGCTCTAAAGGGAAAGTAAAATTTCATGCATTCTGTGTCTCTTTTGGAATACATATACACCACAATCAGCTGCCCACACATCCTTTAAGGCCAAATGTTTTGAATTCCTGAAGAGCTTTCATACCGAATAGATTTTCCAATCCCTTCATAACTTCTATCTTTTGAAGAACTGACACAGGCAAAGCTTTTGTAAATGGGCCTTTACTCAACATAGATATTATGTATGTAAATTTATTACTATGTCCTTTATTTAGGTTCATAAGTGTTAATAACAGTTCATATATTTTTCAGATAATGTCTATGTGCAGATAATTTATAAAAGCTGGCTAGAAAAACCAGTAAAAGAAGCTGTCAGAACTGTGTTCCTTTTCTTCTTTTTCACTTACCTTACTCTTGCAGCCCCTTACTTCACCTGTTTATGAATATGAATATTATATGTTAATTGCTGAAAAAGAGATTTATCAATATTGGCTGATATGTTAAAATTATTTAGTCTAGTGTTATCCTTATATTGGTTGGGATCACCATGAGGAAATTTTTAATGAAATTATTTCACTGGTTAAAATATTTCAGAACAAATCATCTGTAGTCAAAATCCTATTGAATATTCCAATAGATAATTTTTGTATTTATTTGTGTATTGATAGTAGAGCTGATAAACATTTTGCTGATTTTTCAGATTTTGAAAGGAAAAATGCGTATGTTGAGAGATGGATCCTCTTTGTTACAGGTGCAAAAAATATATATTACATAATATACTGGCATTAAGCAAAAATATCCTGCATTTCATTGTTATCATTATTAGATTATCAACATATACTATTTAATTTTAAATCTCATTCTCAATTTTTATTTTCATCTCCTCATTCTGTTTAAATCCTACTGCACTCTGGAAGATGAGATAAAAGTTGTCAAATACAGTCAAAAAGTGAAAAGGGAGTGAGCAATTTTATCTTTCATAAAGAGTATTTTCCCATTACTTAATAATATCCTTTATATTCATCATAATACATAGCTACTAAGACTGGACACATCTTTTGGCAAGTGGTTAATAGCTGAATTTAGAATATGATATTCAAGGGGAGTGCAAATAGGCTGGCTGGAAAGTATCTCTGTAAAGACTGAAAATCCTTTCAAGAATCTCAGTAAGTTACCAGCTTGTTGTCATACTTGTAAATAAACAGAATTATTTTTGTAATAATTCAGCAGTGTGTGACATTTATTTTAGCTAGAGATCTGAAGAACAGCTTTAGGGCTGAGCAGTGACTATATAAATATAAACAGTGAGACAAGCAGACAGATTTCCTCTCTATATCATAAGTGCACATGTTGTATTAGTGCCAAAACAGCAAGGTTTATATACAACAGAATATCTTTTAAAAAAAAGGAAAAAAACCGGCACTGACCTATGAGCCTCTGGCACCCTCTCTTCAGTGATGAAGAGATGTTCCCTACATGGACTGCACAGAAAAACGTTTTATGAATAATTACTTGGCACACTCATTCTTTAAAGTTGCCATGTTGTACTGGGGTAATCAAGTGTCCCATTTCAACTTAGTTTGATTGATTGGGGCAAGCAGAATTATTAACTCTAGGACGAAAAATATAACATTTTCCAGTATTTTGATTGTAAATCAATTTCATTTTAGAATGTGTTTCAAATGAAATTTGGAGTTGAGGGAGTTGTTTATTTTCTGTATTATGGCAGGGATATGTTCTCAACAAATTTAATATTTCAGACATTGCGTACCATAAGCATTCCTACTGAATGCTGTAGAAAATCTCTGATCTCAGCCCTGCTGCTGGATCAGTGTATTTTTTGGACACTTGCAGAGCCAAACTGAGCTTGAGCAAATTCTAAGGCTTGACCCGTTTCTACTTGATTGTTTTTATTATTATTGTTTATTGAAATACTATTGTAAGTTTTAAGAAGCACAGTTGGCTTTTATGACAGCCCATAGCCATACCAGTGAAAGGTGGGTACAGTATATGTAGTGTGTGTTTGACATAAAGTGAGTGATGCTAAAAACCAGTGGAAAGTAGTCTAGGTGGCAAGCCCTTCATGAAAACATTGAGAATATACTTCATACAGAGTAAAGGCACTTAGCAAGTTCTCAAAACTCCTAGTCTGGAACACCCCATATGTGTCTTTTATACAGCTATAGAATTGCTCTAGACACATTAGCTTCATAGGCTTACTGCTACAAATACCTTGACAAGGGATGTAGATAAAATTTATAAATGTTACAATTTTTAAATTATTTTATGAATTATAAACTTTTTAAAATTATGTCACAAAATGCTACTCCTATAGGAGAACGCTGAGGGCGGCAAAGCTTGAAAATAAAATAAAAATGTAGAACCAGCCCCAGAATAGGAAGATCAAAGGCAACATTAATGGATCTGTAAGAGCTCTGAACAGAATTGTTTTACCGTTCTTTCTCAATCTACTTTTTTTTCTTCATGAATACTTACTGGTCTATGTCTAATGAAAACCTCTTGTACTCAGTCAGAGATGGGAGACATTATGAGAGAGGATGGGCCATGCACAGCTTCTTTCTTAAGCAGGTTTATTGATTTATTGACTCAGGACTTGTTTGATTTCTTTTACAGGGGCAATTGATTGTTAGAAATACTGAAGAACTATGCTCTAGTCATATCTAGATGTATTCTCTAACAAAAAAGCTATCAGATATGACAAAAAATCTTTGTCCCAGGCCTAGAAACATACACTTCTAAGCAGTATTCTGCAGCTAATTTGCTCCACATAGATATCCTGGTTTCAGCTGAGAGAGAGTTCATTTTATCCTTAGTAGCTGGTATAGGGTTGTGTTTTTTGGATTTAGTATGAAAATAATGTTGATTACACATGGATGTTTTTGTTGCTGCTAAGTAGTCCTTATCCTAAGTCAAGAAATTTTTGGTATCTCATACTCTGGTAGTGAGGAGTTACACAAAAAAGCTGGGAGGGAGCATAACCAGGACTGGTGACACAAGTAGGATAAAGAGATATTCATATCATGCCATAGAATGTCATGCAGAGTATATAAACTGTGAGGAGTTACCTAAAAGGGGAATTATTGCTGCTAGGGAATGATCTGAGTATCAGTCAGTGGGTGGTAGTAACTGTTTTGTGCATCACTTGTTTCTTTTGGGTTCTGTTACTCTCTCCCCTCACCATTGCTATTATTATTGTCATTATTGGTATGATTAGATTGTTATTAATTGCTATTATATTTTGTTTCAATTAATTAATTGTCTTCTTTCAACCCATGAGGTTTACCTTTTCTTTCCAATCCTCCTCCCCAACAGGGTGTGGTGAGGGGAGTGCACAAGCAGCTGCCTGGTACTTAGTTGCTGTCTGGGCTTAAAGCATGACATAAGGAAAACTCTAGGAGGAATGAATACCAAACAGGAAGATTTAACACATGACCAAATTTCTGCTTGTGCCATCTGCTAAAAAGGACTCAACAACGTCAGAATTTGCAGTAGACTCCAACCTGTGATTCAGGAAACAGCTTTTCCATAGGATTCAGAGAGCTGAGCTAAGAGCAGTGAAGCAGCATCTGAACAAAAAATTAATTACAGAGCAACCTTGCTTTCTCTGTGGACTATACTTACAGCAGGGGACCCCTGGTGGCCTAGCAGTTAAGATGCTGGTCTCCCAGCGCCAAGGCCACAGGTTCAAATCCCGGTCCTG